>JAJJWX010000641.1:1210197-2420394 GCA_023529315.1 Papaver bracteatum
TTTTGCACTTACTTGTTATAAAGAAAAAATTGATAAGAGAAAAAAAACAACAGCAACCTAGGAATCCAAATTGTGACACTTGAATAAGTTTACATACCATCGGAATCAACTACCATTGCTTCCCCTTTGTTGTGATTTTCTTCAAAAGTCATAGTTGATATCTTCTGTTCGCTACCTCTTTTTTCACAGAAAGTACGTGGTTTATGTAGGAATAAAGAGTGATTTGCATCCTTTATATAGATGTTGGAAACTTGCTTCCAAAGAAAATCTTTAAAACTGTTATGGAATTAAATCTAATCACATGGCTTGTTATAAAGAAAATAGGGATGGAGAATGATTTCCATCCTTTATTAACCATTGGCTTTGTTTTTATTAGTAAATTAACCGTATTAATGGAACTTGTTAGATTGTGTTCAGCTAAATAATCAGATTTTTTTAATATATTAATGGATTGTTAACATAAATATAAATAGTAATTTAAATATCAATTAATGTAGTATTTTTTATATATTGTTAGTTTTTCCTTTTTTAGATATTTATCATCAATACTAAAAATTAATATAGTTATTTCTATATTTTTTTCCTTTTAAAAGATTCACAAAATATAAATCTTTTTTTATTCCGTAAATACGTTGATTTTTTTTTTAATCATAAATGTCCAAAATTATAATGTAGTATCTTTTTAATTCTCTGGATCTTTTACAATAATTACATGAAATTATAAATGTACTTATTTTATTTCATAAATATGTTGAATTCATTTTTTTTTATTTTAATCATAAATGTCCAAAATTAATATAGTAATTTTTTTATTTTTTGGATTTTCATAAAATTATAAAAGATTATTTTATTCCATAAATATGTTGAATTGATTTTTTTTATTTTAATCATAAATATCCAAAATTAATATAATAGTTTTCTTTATTTTCTGGATTTTCACAATAAATACACGAAATTAATATAGCAATTTTTCTAAATAATGGGGGTCGTCCGTCGCGTGTGTCACACTAATCCATCCAATCTACACCGCACATTGTCAGATCAACGTACCATATCTAACGAAATTTCATCGGACGAATACGAATGGTTTCTCAATTAGCCAATGAGTGCGCGAGGTTACGGTAACCAACCAATAAGAGGGAGGGTAAGCAGCACCAGTGCTACTTTTATTCTGGAGTGAGGGATGGTATTGAGTTTTTAGGTTGTTGATATTCAACAACACTGGCATCCGAGCTACCTCCAAGTAAGCCCCGACTCAAATGGTACAGGTGTACTTGACGATGATGCACTAACAACCACCGTACGAACAAGTATTTCAAAATACGACGAGACGATGAACCTATGCAAAATAGGAAGGAAAATAATAAATAATTAAAAATTGCCAAGGCGCTGGGAACATGGGCCCACTGACTGGCTGGACGTGTCGTGGTCAATCCCACGCCAGTTTCATATTTTTATCATATTTTTTTATTATTTTCCTTGAGTTCATGAAAATCCTTTCACTTGAACAAATATCTTTCGTTTTGAGGAAACTCCTCAGTTTCATGGTGTTTCCCTCACACCAAAGAAATAATATAAAATTAAGGAAAATATTGTGGGCCGTTATTATTGGCCAACCGGCCATGTCTTGATCCCAGCCGGCCCCACACCTCATGGTTCCTCATTATTTTATTATTATTTCCCTAATTTCATGAAAACTCCTTATTCTCATGATATTTCCTTGATCCTATGAAAAAATAATATAAAATTAGGGAAACCCGTATGACCGGGACCTAGTCGGCCGGTCAAGCCCTAGCTGGCCCCACACGCGCTATTTTATTATTATTATTATATTTTTCATGTTTCCATAATCCCATGAAATCCCTTTTCAAATTATGAAAATTCCTTTAAATCATGAAATAATACATAAAATTAGGGAAAACTCATGGGACCGGGCCCTAGCCGGCCAACCATGCTCAAGCCGGTCCCACACGTCCCTTATTTTATTATTTTTCATGTTTTTTCTCATCTCATGGAAACTCCTTGAATTCAACAAAACTCTTTGATTTCAACAAAAACTCCTTGGTTTTAACAAATTCCTTGGTTTTATCATATTTCCCTAAAATCATGAAAATATTATAAAAAAATTGGGAAAAACGTGTGGGATTGGGCCCTTTGGCCGGACGGCCATGCCTTGGCCATGGCTGGTCCCACACTTCATGATTCCTTCACCTTTTTTTTATTATTTTGCTTCATCTCATGAAGTTTTGACGGTTTCATCAAAAAACCCTGATTTCTTCATATTTTCTCAAATATTTGCTCAAATGCACATCTGAAAATATCAAAATTCTCAGAACTGAGATACGACCACTTTGGTGACATGAGCATGTTACCTTGATTGACCAATGTTGGCTCTTCGGCTCGCAAGGAGCCGGTCCCGCGTATTTACACAATTTGACCCAATTTGCACAATTGCACGTATTAGGTCCAAAACTCTTCCAAATAATTTTGGGATTTTCATGGAACGATCGTCATTCGATACCATGACCACCCAGGGCCAGTTTCATAACCCTTTGGTCGGTCTCTCATCTCTTCATAATTAATTACCACCTAAGGCTCAGACGAGCATTTTCGAATAAATGATTAAACCAGCATTTGATCATTCTTTCATCAACGAATCACCAACTCTTCGAAAGGACTTGGTATTTGCTCACACGAACATATGGGATATGCATGGTCGACCCACGGTCCCATAAAGTCGGTTCTCCTTCATTCCATGGTTAATTTTCAAATAAACCATCAATTGGTCATCAATTAATCAAATTAGGGTTTATGAGTCCAAGGATTATAATTCTAGATTCAAACACTAATAATTTTATGACGATCTCATGATCAGCATTCTTATTAATTATGCTCGGTTCAACTACCGGTATTTTAATTAATATTTTATTTTGGTCACGCTACCAATAATTCATCAGACGAGCAATATTTGCTCAAACCAAGGAATATTGGTTCAACTATCAATATTTAAAAATTCATCTAATGAGCAACACTTGCTCACATCAACGTCAGAATTTTATCTCTGTCTCAGCAGACACGTTCAATTCATTCATGAGTTTCAGAACATTTTTTCAAATCATGTTCAACTCAGCAAATACATGGACACATTGTCCCATTAAATCATGAAGTCAGCAACTGACTAATTAACCACGAGACGTCAATCGTGTCACTTGGGAGGATATTAACTAGGGTTTTGGTCTGGCGGTCTACGACACGTGTTTTCAAACACACGATGGAATGTGAGCAAGTCATGCAATCAGTTAAAGAAGTTAACAAAGTAATGGATGGAAAATCGACCAAGTCTCCGGATGATGAGCAACTAGTTTCAAACACGATTTCCATTTCCCCACTTCTTGATTCTATCAACTGTCACACTTCATGGGATCATGGTGTCTACAATTCCAATAATATAAATAAGTCTCTGAATCATGATTGAGGACACAATAACAATAATACCACGTCTCAGTGACAATACGAGATCAACAACTCATCAATTGAGCAATTACTCTCAACTGAGCAATTTCAATCATTTAGAACTTATCATATTCAGAATTCACAACACACTTACTATCTTCGATCGCCATTGATCTCACATTTCTCAGCTTCTCTCCTTTAGATCGACCCATCCTCTCTTGTGAACGAATTTACTCTGGAACGGCCATTGTCTTGGTTTAGGCCGGAGTACTACAGATTGATATCTCGAATTCAAAGCACTCCCTTCTTGCAGTGCATCTATGTGAGGTTGAACATTTCGCTCGGTTCAAGGAGTCTCCTCCATACGGTCGTCTCCTCAATTCCGTAAAAAACATCAAATCATTTTTCCCCATCTACAGATTGGCGACCACAGTGGGAGATTAATCTCTCGGTTGCAATTTCAAATTCATCAAAATGGTTGGTCTTAGGTCAGGATCAGTTACAAATCCTAATGCAAACATTGCTAGCACCAGCAACAATGAAGACATCCCGGAAACTGTTCGGGCCACTAACATCGATGGCGGTGACAATACCCCTCCTCAGATTAATGCGGAAGGTCATCCTCTATTCGGCCGACATCCCGAAGAAGTCAGAGAAAATCCATCACCCACCATTGCTGATCTCATCAAAGCGCAAGAAACTCTTGCAAATAATCAGATGGATATGGATGCAGCATAACAGAAGCTATTTGATCATCTGAAGACTCTTACTGACAAATTGTTAGAGAAAACTCAAGAAAAAGGAAAAGAGAAGGAGAAGTCCTTAGCCTCTGCTGATCCTGAAGTAATTCCAATTCACACTGTGAATGATGACGAAATCGACAAAGCTACGGGCAATTTTTTAATAAAAGAATCATCAAACTTCGTCACTCGGGAAGACTTGAAGCTTCTTCTTGAGAATCATGGAAAAGACAAGACATCACATGTCCATCGTCACCAACCCCCTTATCCTGCTGCAACGCAGAGTATTCCCCTTTCTAAAGGTTATGTTTCTCCAACTTTCACTCTATATGATGGAACCGAAAATGCTCGAGAGCACGTCTCTCGTTTCCTTGAAGCCTTGGGAGAACATGAGAATAACCATGTTGTTCGACACAAGGAATTTTCCAAATCTTTGAAAGGCATGGCATATACCTGGTACAACAATATTGCACCTGGAACTATCAATAATTGGGGAAAAATAATTAACGCCTTCTATAGGAAGCACTTCTTTGTGTCAGACAAAGTCACTCTCTATGATCCTGGAAGGATGTTTCTGAAAGTAAGTGAAAATCCCAATGACTATGTGAAAAGATTTAGAGTCCAAGCCTTGGATTGTCATGATCCAAACATCACGGAGCAACAAATGGTGGATTTGTGCATCAATGGCATGCTCCTGGTCTATAGCGCCCTACTAGAGAATCTCTGATTCCATACTTTCTCAGAGCTCCACGAAGCCACAAAGAGGTCGGCAACCACTGCACCTGCTCTGTTAGAAAGAGCAAAATCCACAAAGACTGAAGAAACACGAGACACTCGAGGGAGCTGACATATGATTAACAAGTAGTATAACCTGGAACCTTCCACAAATACTGTCACGGAAGGGAGAAAACGGAAATCTGAGCCACAGCGCAAGCATACTTCTTCCACCCCTTCAAAGGCATAAAAGTAGGATAACGTGCAAACTTCTCCACAACATACAGAGGATACAGAAGCACCTGACTTTCCCTGCTCTATTGAAGAAGTCATTGAATTGTTAGAGTCGTGGATTCAAGATGGTGCAATCAAGTTTCCATACGTCAAGAAGGAACCAACCGAAGAGGCCATGGAAAATCCTATGTACCGTCGCTTCCATAGGTTTGTCAGCCACCCCACAAGTGATTGCAAAACTTTGAAGCGCATATTTAAAGAAAAGTTTGAATCAAGAGAGCTCAACTTGGGGACTAAAGGAGTACATAAGAATCCTCTTCTAATCAGGACTTTTGCTATCTCTGAACCTCATGTCAAAGAAGTAGTTCAATCCCTGATTGAACATGTCTGCGAGTTACTATACTTGTCAAAGGCTCAGAGGAAAGACATATTCGCTGAATTAAACCACATCGTGTTAGGCAAGCATCTGTTGATTCAAGAGACTACCACCGAGCCTCCAGCGACAGACAAGGAAATGTATGACTGGGGACTGCTCATCATAGTGCACATCAAAGGAAACGAATTCAAGAGAGAATTTGTTGATGTTGGCACCGCCATCAACATCATCCCTTTGAAAACTCTCAGAGACGCTGGCATTACTCGACAAGAATCTACTCATGCCCCCATGGCAATCAAATATCACGAAGGAATCTCCAGAGACGATTACGGCTACATCATCCTCAAAGTCAAAGGAAATTTGTTCTGCACTGAGACCAAGTTTTACATAATCATAGAATATCCAGGATATGACATGATTTTTGGACGCGCGTGGATTCATGATGAAGAAACCTATGACCCGGAGGAAGAAACAGAAGATACCTCGCCATTTGAATATCTGGAGGAGGTCAAAGCCTTGACAAATCTTATGCAGAAATCTGGCGAATATCCAAATGCTTTTGTCAAGAGATTTCACACTCAATCAAGTCTTATTCCTTCTCATATGCCCATATCGTCAGTTTTCAAATATGCTCGTTTGGTCCAAGGGCTTCACTCCACAAACAATTTAGCAATTGAAAAATACTACGAGTGGATAATCTCGCTACATCAATATTTCACCCAATGGTTGAGTCCAGAATGTCTTCAAGTTGACCATCCAATCAGGCGATTCATTGTGGAAGATATGGCCAAGCATGACAGGCATTACGAGGGATACTCCCTCCTGCGCGAGTGTCCATATGTGCCACAACCGTGGAGCCGCACCACACAAGGAATTCAGAATCAACAGAAGATATTCAAGGCACGGACGACCAAAACCAACAAATTCTATGAAGGGGACTTAGTTCTCAAAGCAGTCCATCGCAACCTTCACTCGGCAAGGAAATCCAATAGGGAAGGGCCATTCATGGTTGCTAAGTCCATAACTGGAGGATATTACAAGTTGATCAACACAGATGGACGAACCCTACCAGTAATTCATGAGAATTGGCTTAAGGCGTTTGTCTGAAGTTATTTGACATCTGAGGTACTGGGCGTCTAAGAATTCATGATGTCTGGATTTGGCATTTTAGGATTTTCTTTCATTGTATTTCAATTCCTCCAAAATGTTTGCAATACTTGCAATCAGTATCGAATTCAACAATTTATCAAAATTCAGTTCATATTTCTTAAAAAAAAATCTCTATCAAATCCAAAAGAAAATCCTTAACCGTCTACCAATCCAAAACCATGATATCAAAACCCAAATAAAACCTCACATCTCTCAGAAGTTCATAAGTTCAAGAGATTATGGAAAATAAATAAATAAAAATCAGCGAAGAAAGATTTTTGCGCCTCTGCATCCTTCAAAGCCTGTAAAGCTGCCTTATCCTTATCCAGCTCTTCGGTCAGCCTGGCAATCTTATTTTCCTTATCCATCAAAGCATCATTTGGAAAGGGTATGTTACTTTCACACGAGTCTTTGATAGCATTCATCTTCTTACGAAGCCAATTCACGTTGAAGCCAAGTCTCTCAGAATTCTCCAAGTTGAACTCCCAATCAAATAGTACATGTGGAGTCACAGTATTTCTATCCCTGGTGCATACATCATTTACAACACGCAAGATAACAATTACTTTCATGGTTAAAGAATAAGCACACTTTGGGTCTCTAGTAACGACGATGTGACCAAATTTCTTCCATATTTTCTCATACAAGTTGGCATATCCAATGGGAACTCCAAATCCACCGACCATTCTGTGGTATGGTAGTGATGCATCGAATGGAGGATCAAAAGCAACTCCTGCACTTGGATATTCATGCACCACTATATGTTTTTCAATTACGGGAATGATCTCGACAAAAGCAATTTCTTCAGTCTCCCCTACTAATGGTTCAGCTCCTTTCGCCACTGAAGCAATAACAATCGAAGTCTCAGTTTCATTGATTGTTTCAACAGAAACACTCTCATGGACTTGAAATTCATGGATGGTTGCCTCCTTATCAATGACCTCAGGACCGCTCGTTTCGTCATTATGGGTTCCTTCATTCTCAACTTCGGTATTTTGCACCTAATACGAAGATTACATGAGATTAGGATCATCCAAGCATGAAACCAAAATAAATCATGAATTATAGCATACAAGTGGTCTAACATCATCAAAGTCTTTCATTATACATGCTAGATGTCAGCAAATAACGTGAAAGTCACAAAAAACACGTTTTACGACAAGCTCGCCTGAGAAGATTTTACACTGCCATGTACGAATCGACGAACTGGGAGAAATTGGTGAAGAATCAATGGTTTAGTTATATACCATTATCTTCGTATGGGTGTTACCTACAACATGTCAAAATTTCATAGCAATCGGATGAACGAGCAAAAAGATGTGGTCGAAACTCGGGACTACACGACAGCTGAAAATTTCCTGAAAGTCTCCTGGATGTTTACTGTTTTGTCTATTTTGGCCCCTGTACGTGCTCAAAACTTAAAAAGATTCTTTGAAAAAGCTTGGAAATTTCCTAGGCTTAAGGATTCATATGCGGATCATGAAAATATGACATCAGACGAAGATTCAACGGCGTTTTTCCTAAAATGCTGAGTTCTGAAATTTCTGGTGACGTATTTTCGGAAAAACTTGTCATATGTTCACATAAATTCTCATTCATTCACTCATAGATCAGAAAGTTTATACTTATATGGATAAAATACAAGAGGAATACTTACTTGTGTGGTTTCCGAAGCATTCAAAGAATCAGAATTGCTCGCGCCAACGTCGACAACTCCATTACCTTCATTTGGTTTTGAACTCTGGGAGTTTTATTCATCGCCATCCTTCGAGAGAGCATCACCAGTATTCTTCGTGTACATGGAAACATCCTCCTGGATATATTCTCAGCAATTAGCATTTTTTTTACCAAGCATCATAATTTGCTACATGAAGAAATACTTACTTTAACTTCTCCTTCAACACCCAAGTCAAAAACCGTCTGCCCAGCAGCAGAAAACTGAAGACCGTCAATGCTCGATGGAGTAAAATCCTGTAAAGGAATAAAAAAGTGGGTTTTCAGATCCTAATTATACGGATGAGAAGAAGTCATGATGCAAGAGATATCGATAACTCACCAAACAAATCACTGGGGACTTTATGGTGTTAGGTAACATCTTATAATTCTTACTCCTGCCTTCTCCACCATGAATAGTCACTTCAGTTTCTGAGAGGTTTACATCGACTCGTGGTCTTACATTATGACCGTCCTGTGAAGAAATTTGATGCAATAATCAGAACACGATCATCATGGTATTATGAAGACTCTATAAAGAATACTTACTCGTGAACACCCTGGAGATGTTTTTCGTTTGTCACTACCAGGAAAATGCTTCAATCTTGGTCTAGTAGAAATCATCTCAGGAAAAGGACGATCTTTCATTAAAGGTTGAACATCTCTCACGAAATCAAGTTAACGCTTGAGCTGCTGATCCCAAAAGTCTATATAACCCGGAGTTACATACGTTGATCGGTTGTCAGCCGACGCAAATATAATTTCACTTTCTTTCTCAACTAAAATAAATGTAGTAGTGATAAGAAATAGTTCGTATCCACAGAGAGGCTTTCGTTGTCAATATGTTTAGGTTTCCTAAAAGTCACAAGGGGGGATTTTTCTGATTTTTAATAAAGTAAAATAAACTAAAAGCAAATAAATAAACAAATAAATCAAGTAGAAAATATATTGGTTAAGGATTCATCTTCATTCACAAACATGCTTTTTAACAATAAGTAGAATTGATATTTAATCTCTCATTTTATTAAAAGTCCTAGAATACCTTGATCGCAAGAATATCCCGCTAATTTCCTCTTGTCATCAACAAACACATTAAAAGATGCGAATGTTAATTCTACCTAGAAAGCAACCTAAAGTGTAAAAGCACAATTAAGTTTAACTCCCTAAGAGCACTAAGTTATATGAAATAAGACTAATCAATGCAAACGAAAGTGTAAAAGCACTAATCCGTTTTAACAAAGGTTATGATCCACTTGTGACTACTAGGATGTATCACTACAAGCAATATTCACAACTATGCTACTTGCAATCAGAAATTATCACTTTTGCGTATAATAACCCTAATCTAGCAATAGATATGAAAACAAACTCAACCGATTCGCGACTCGACTAAACAAGCTTTCAAATCATATAACAATATATATAGTGAATCTTAAGCAATAAAGCATGGAGACAAAACTAATTTATTGAACAAAACTCATGCTTAGAAATCCAATTTATTCCTTAACCAAAAGAGAGTTATCTAATCATATCAATGGAGTTCATAAACAAGAAGAAGCAATAAAACTATCATCTTGTCAAAACCCTAGGCAAAAGTAGAAGATGAGATATCTCTGAAATGTTCTCTAACCCTTTTATAGACTTGTTTCTCCACTTCCCGTACTAGCTTAGCCCATAACCAAACCAAGTTTCTGCAACCCATTAGCAAAGCCCAGTTCAGGTCCACCATTTGGGTACACAGTTGGATCGGCGAGTCAATTCGTCCAACTCGGAAACTGGCCGAGTTCTGACCGATTCCTGGCTATAATTTCAAGCCATTTCTTTGCTCCCTGCACAGTCTAGTTCCTAACATTCATTCATCCCTTTATCCTCGCAGCAGCTCGACAACATTACAGAACCACAAGCAACAACACTCCAGTGCCTCAGTTCATTTACACGTGCAGCTTTTATTCCACCTGCAGCTCTCAATACACAACAAAAGCTCTATTTGAGTTGTAACTCCACCTGCAATGCCTCCAACACCAACGCTGCAGCCACACTGACTTGTTCCACCTACTGCACCTGCATCAGTACCATGAACACAGAAACAGCTCCCGCTCCTGCAATCTCATTCGAGCACAACCAGCAAGACCTCCATCTACACAGCTACTACTTATTCTCTCAGCTACATAGCTCCTGCTCCACCAATTCTTGTATCTACAGCTCCTCCCTGTAACTGCAGCTGTAATATTTTCTTCGCCTAGCCACTTTCACTTGCTTCCTGTACCTTCACCTGTCCTAGCATACATTCTATGATAGCTGCTTCACCTGCACATCAACAGCTGCAGCTCTACAGCTTCTCTTGAACCCAGAATTCATCAAGTTCTCCGGACATACCACCTAAATCACCTACTGCTCTTGCCCTGCCCATCACCACTGCCTACTTCTAAGCTTCGACCAACAGTGCATACCACAACACCACCTTTATCTTGTTATCATGCCCATAACCACATGTGTAACACAGCTAGCTCAGTCACCAATTGCAACAGCTTGAGTTCAACCCCCAGTTATCTTGACGAATTCTTCTCATTATTACAGCATAAACCCATCTTCTCTTCATCCGTCGAGCATCTCAAATCTGTTCAACTCCATTAACTACCACCAGTAAGTGGCCTTGTTTTCCCTATCGCAGCCATCATGCAGACTTCCAAACCTCCCTGCCTTCTTCGTACTCGAGCAGCAATACCAGATGTTCTTCCCTGAGCTTTCCATTTCTCCTCCAAGAGCAGATCTGCCCTGAATTAAGCCACAACACCACATCTCAACAGCTCAGGCACCATAACTACACCAACCCATTGGATCATCACAGGCCCTCACCAGTTACAGATCTTCTCAGCAGCAACAAATCATGGCCAGCTGCTGTTGCAGCAAGAGTAGTTGCTCAGTTAAGCCATCTCTCGAGCACTGTCTGTGCGTTTACCGGTGGTGATTCTAGCCACTCCTATGCATCATTCCTCCCTGCAAATTTGAGTTTGCAGACAACCCATTAGAACACTCAAGCACTCAATCACACTTTCATTACAGATTTAATCCAACTCGAACCACAAATTCATATCAGACCCAATAGCTTGAATTCTCCAATCAACCCTTCTCTGAAATCTTTACAATAATTCCTTCTCGATTCAATCAGCAACGAAACCCTAGTTTTACAGCTTCAATCAACAGCCGCACCATCATCAAATTTCCATCATCACCCATCTCTGGCAGTAACCAGCTCGTCATATCTTCATCTCTCAATTTCACTAGCTGCTACGCAGCTTTTCTTCTTTCCTCTCATTTATTTGTGTAATGAAGGAATTAAACAAGATGTAGGGTTGGGTATAGTGAGGGGGTGCTTTAGGATTCAGACACCCCTTAGTTTAGGACAACCACCCCAGATTGAGTGCCTATAATAAATGGTCAATTCTGATAAAGGCTAGCCAAAGTTCCGTGCTCCATGCTTCTCTAGACTAAGCTGCAGTGGTCGTCCGCTTTTCCTCCATTGGGCTCAGGCTGGCACTTGCGCATGAAATACTACTTTTACTCTTTGCGCTCCAAATGAACATTTTCTCCTTATTTTGCTACCAAATGACTCCGTTGCACCTAATAACTCAAATTCACACATAAGATACATAGTTCACACAAAAAATAGCAAAGAAAGCATAAATACCAAATATAAAATAAGGTGTTTATCACACCTATCATACGTGACTCTATCAGAATTAGGGAACCATAATTCACTTCCTTCCACATGCGTACGGTCCAGATGAGTCATGATCTGTTCAACTGGAGGCTTCCTTCTTCGAAAATTCGGAACACACTGATCCATACCCATTTTCCGAGCTTCCCTATCAATATTGTATTCTTCCACCAAGAATTCTCCGTGAATTACGGATACCAGATGACCAGGAGTGCAACTCAACATGAAGGATCTCTCACCGTTATCCAAATCAGCACTAGATTTTAAAATCATACTCTCCTCTCATTAAAGGTTCTCAATTGAGATATATAAGGTGGAACTGATACCCATGGGCGGAAGTTGAATTCATATTCACGATCCAAGACATCGACGAAGCGGGTTTTGAGTCGAGGTTTCTTTGTGGACCAGCGCATGATCCTGGCATTAGCCTTCTCATAGAAGACATGGCGAGCATCAGTGTTAAATCCTTATAAGACAATTCGTGGAATGGGTGCATAATTCTTGAAAAGCTCCCACATCAAATCTTGAAGAAACATTGTGTTGGCATAACATTCAATCTTCATAAAACCATTCGAAACGCTGGAGTCTATAATCAAGGAGTCCAAGTTAGAATACATAGAACCCAAGAACAAGCTACCTATTGGGAGTTGCTCACCCTGAGCCATCTTAATCACGAAAGGAAACACGAACGGCTTCAACAAGTTTCCAGCATCCTCAAATATATCTCTGGACAACCATAAACACAAGAAAGCAGCAATGGATAACGTACCGTCAACTGGCCAATACGGACGAGTATCTCTTGGCCACCAGTGTATCAGCCAATGATCATAACAACCTTTGCTTCCAAATTCCTTATAAATCTCATCCATTGTGGTTGTCAAGATATTAGAGATTGCAGTTTCCTCTGAAGAAAGATTTTCAGGAAGATTGCCTATGATTGAAAGATGCAACAAAGCAACTACGTCTTCTAAAGTAATGTTAAATTCTCCCCATATGCATATGAAAGAGTGAGTTGGAATACACCATCGAGAAAGTAGAGCTACAATACTTCGCGCATCATGGAAGATGAACAAATCTCCAGAAGCTTGAATAGCTCGTATAACTCGTTCGTCATGCAATCTGGCTCAGACCCGAGGAAAACCCAGCATGTACCTCGACCAACCAGAAAACTTTTCCAAAGGCCGTCGAGAAAGCTTGAATTCAATCATTGATGCAGAAAAATATCCTCTCTCAAGGAAGAACCGAATAGCTCCCTAAGGAGTCACCAGATTCTTCTGAGTAACCTCTCTGAGATTTATCAGAAGACGAAATGCTGGAGTTTTGAGACGCTTCTCAGGCTCTTGGTCCATGGAGAATGTATCCTCTATGTTTGGAACGTTCATAATTCCAGGAGTTTCATCTTCATCAATGGAAGTCTCATCCGTGCATGAATCATCCCTAGAGGTATCATTATCCATACACATATCATCATCCATGGAAACATCGTTGGCTTGGGAATCAGACATCCTTGCAAAGTAGCTGTAACATACACATAATACTTCGCTTCAGCATATTACTCAATAAGATGCAAATACTAGTGGAATGAAGTAATTGGAAAAATGATCATGAGAGCATCTACAAACCGATAACTCTTAACTCCTACCTTTTATGCATCCACTAACGATAGTGATAGTAATGCTAGAGTTAACACCTCAAAATCGTTCATTTCTTCGAAACCTATAAAAACGTGCAAAACTCAGATTTTTCATAAAATCATGAATATTTCTACTGTGTGAACATTCACCATGGAATTACGAAAACTAAAACAATATTTCATCATAAATAATTATTTACTTCTGAGTAATATTACACAAAACTCAAGTTTTGGTTTTAAAGAAAATAATATATATATATATATATATATAAAGAAATAAATAAAAATATCTTTTTACGTGAGCAAGGCTCACGAAAATAATATTTGTGGACACTCCACGGTTTCGTTAAAAAAAAAATCCATAAATATGCCATGGTTTTATAAAAAAACAAATCTTTTCCTTCGTATCGTCAGTCTTTGAAACGAAGGTTTATTCCAATTTTGTGAAAACTTACACATTATAAGATAAAGTTTTGATTTACATGAAAGCTCATAAACAAAATTTTATCACTGGACTCAAGTTCATATATATATGTATAAAGAATAAAAACTCTTTTTTCGTATCATCGTCATGCTTTAAAACGAAGGTTTATTTCGGTTTTGTGAAAATTCACCTTTTCATGATAAAACTTTGAGCACATGGAAGCTCATAAACTTAGTTTTATCACTGGACCTAAATCTTCATATAAAAAAAAATCTCTCTGAAAATCATGGATTATTATTAGTTTTCAAAAACTAACTATCAAACGAACATACGTTTTCAAAAATGAGGGTTTTCGATGAAACCCACGCTCATATATGCACATGTGTATAACTTTATCATGATGAAGATATGAACAACTCGTAGAACTCATGAACATCATCAAACACAAAAACAAAATCGCACCTGCTCGGTGTCGGCCAGAAATTGGTCGGACGGTGGCGGCGACGCTGAAGCTCCGGCGAAAATTGTCCTCCCCTGTTGATGGCATGAAGGTGATGAAGAGATGATGAAGGTGCTGGTCGTGGGAAAAAAAATTAAAAAAAAAGGGGGAACAATTCCTTTTATATCAAATTTTATTTCCAAAACCTAATTTTCTAAGGATTTCCTTTTTGGGCCCGGCCCGCGAATCCTAAACGACCAAGGTCCCGTCGTCCAAATCAGCGGTTCAACACCGATTTATGTTCACCAAACGACACTCTATCATGCCACTGGGATCTTCATTCAAGTCATGGTATGCTCGTACTATCGAAATCCGGTAACATCTTAACTTAAGACTAAGTTCAATTCCTTATGTTATTAATGACCGGAAAATCACCATTCAATACTGACTGAGGAACACAGCTTTCCTCACTAAGTAGGGGACTTAATGTAGATGGTGGATTTTCGACAAAGGCCAAAATCGTAAACCCATAATTATACGAACTTCTGATCCAGCAATCAGATGTGAGTATTGAGACACGGGTCTCTCAACAAATCTCTGACTGAGAATACTGTCTCTCAGAGTACATGTAGATATATAGTGTCTCGTCTGGACAACGGCATGTCTCATGAATACTGAACACTTCAGTAATTATTTCTATATATAATCACGAGATTGACGGCTCCTAGACAGCTTGCTCTGCTAGTATAGAGAGATAACGTCTTCAGGATACAAACAACAGTTTTCCCTGACTATATAAAGGATATGAAGCTCCAGCAAGCTCATGTCAGAATAATTAATGCTCCTAGACAGCTTGCTCTGCTAGTATGAGCCATTAATTGATTATTTTTAAAATTCTTGGATTCATCAACTGAATTTCTGAAAATATTCAAATATTTTCTGAAAGTATTCAAATACTTTTATAATATATCGTTACTTCAATCCATGGTTCTTCCCAGCAGAATTCCATGGGTTAGTAATAAATATTCAAAAACACGGGCATCTGAGCTACCTCCAAGTAATCCCCGACTCAAATGGTGCAAGTGTACTCGACGATGATGCACTAACAATCACTGTACGAACAAGTATTTCAAAATACGACGAGACGATGAACCTATGCAAAATAGGAAGAAAAATAATAAATAATTAAAATTTGACCAAGACGCTGGGAGCATGGGCCCACTGATCGGCCGGACGTTTCGTGGTCAATCCCATGCTAGTTTCATATTTTTTATTATTTTCCTTGAGTTCATGAAAATCCTTTCACTTGAACAAATATCTTTCGTTTTGAGGAAACTCCTCAGTTTCATGGTGTTTCCCTCACACCAAAGAAATAATATAAAATTAAGGAAAATATTGCGGGCCATGATAATTGGCCAACCGACAATGTCTTGATCCCAGCCAGCCCCATACCTCATGGTTCCTCATTATTTTATTATTATTTCCCTAATTTCATGAAAACTCCTTAATCTCATGATATTTCCTTGATCCCATGAAAAAATAATATAAAATTAGGGAAACCCATGTGACCGGGCCCTAGCCGAGGTCAAGCCCTAGCTAGCCCCACATGTCCCATTTTATTATTATTATATTTTCCATGTTTCCATAATCCCATGAAATCCCTTGATTTCATGATATTTCCTTCAAATTATGAAAATTCCTTTAAATCATGAAATAATACATAAAATTAGGGAAAACTCACAGGAACGGGCCCTAGCCGGCCAACCATGCTCAAGCCGATCCCACACGTCCCTTATTTTATTATTTTTCATGTTTTCCTCATCTCATGGAAACTCCTTGATTTCAACAAAACTCTTTGATTTCAACAAAAACTCCTTGGTTTTAACAAATTCCTTGTTTTTATCATATTTCCCTAAAATAGTGAAAATATTATAAAAAATTGGGAAAAACATGTGGGATTGGGCCCTTTGGACGTTCAGCCATTCCTTGGCCATGGAAGGTCCCACACTTCATGATTCCTTCACTATTTTTATTATTTTTCCTTCATCTCATGAAGTTTTGACGGTTTCATAAAAAAACCCTGATTTCTTCATATTTTCTCAAATATTTGCTCAAATGCACATCTGAAAATATCAAAATTCTCAGAACTGAGATACGAACACTTTGGTGACATGAGAATGTTACCTTGATCTACCAAGGTTGGATCTTAGGCTCGCATGGAGCCGGTCCCGCGTATCTACACAATTTGACCTAATTTGCGCAATTGCACGTATTAGGTCCAAAACTCTTCCAAATAATTTTGGGATTTTCATGGAACGATTGTCATTCAATCCCGTGACCACCAGTGCTGGTTTCATGACCCTTTGGTTGGTCTCTCATCTCTTCATAATTAATTAGGTTTTATCACCTAAGGCTCAGACGAGCATTTTCGAATAAATGATTAAACCAGCATTTGATCATTCTTTCATCAACGAATTACCAACTCTTCGAGAGGCCTTAGTATTTGATCACACGAACATATGGGAGCTGCATGGTCGACCCACAGTCCCATGAAGTCGGTTCTTCTTCATTCCATGGTTAATTTTCAAATAAACCATCAAGTGATCAAATTAGGGTTTATGAGTCCAAGGATTATAATTCCAGATTCAAACACTAATAATTTTATGACGATCGCATGATCAGTATTCTTATTAATTATGCTCGGTTCAACTACCAGTATTTTAATTAATATTTTATTTTTGTCACGCTACCAATAATTCATCAGACGAGCAACACTTGCTTAGACGAGCAATATTTGCTCAAACCAAGGAATATTGGTTCAACTATCAATATTTAACAATTCATCTAATGAGCAACACTTGCTCACCTCAACGTCAGAATTTTATCTCTGTCTCAGAAGACATGTTCAATTCATTCATGAGTTTCAGGACATTTTTGCAAATCATGTTCAACTCAGCAAATACATGGACTCATTGTCCCATTAAATCATGAAGTCAGCAACTGACTAATTAACCACGAGACGTCAATCGTGTCACTCTAGGGTTTTGGTCTGGCGGTCTATGGCACGTGTGTTCAAACACATGATGGAATGTGAGCAAGTCGTGTAATCAGTTGAAGAAGTTAATAAAGTAGTGGATGGAAAATCGACCAAGTCTCCGCACGATGAGCAACTGGTTTCAAACACGATTTCCATTTCCCCACTTCTTGATTCTATAAACTGTCACACTTCATGGGATCATGGTGTCTACAATTCCAATAATATAAATAAGTCTCTGAATCATGATTGAGGACACAACAACAAGAATCTGACGTCTCCCTGACAATACGAGATCAACAACTCATCAATTGAGCAATTACTCTCAACTGAGCAATTTCAATCATTCAGAATTCGAAACACACCTACTATCTTCGATCACCATTGATATCACACATTTCTCAGCTTCCCTCCTACAGATCGACCCATCCTCTCTTGTGACCAATTTACTCTGGAACGGCCATTGTCTTGGTTTAGGCAGGAGTACTATAGATTGATCTCTCGAATTCAAAGCACTCCCTTCTTGCAGTGCATCTGTGTGAGGTTGAACATTTTGTTCGGTTCAAGGAGTCTCCTCAATTCCGTAAAAACTACCAAATTATTTTTCCCCATCTACAGAGTGATACATATCACCATAGTATTGTTGTCAAAGTTGTGATACAATTGGACTTCGATGCTGTGTAATAATCTATGACATTGTATAAAAATGATTGAGAGTTATTGTTTCTCATTATTATAGCTATGGATCTTCAATAACTATGATGCTGAGTTGAACACGTTCAGAATCACTGGAGTACTTGGAAGTGACGAAGATTTCGAGTAATGTTGAAGAACCAAGGAAATCAAGCATTTGCATGAGAAGCTACAAAGTTTATTTATTTTATAATCCATATGTATTGATAGTTTTGACACTAAAATTGACAAAGGGGGAGATTGTTAGAGCACCGCTAAGTCGAACTCACAAGCATTGCTATCTCAAGTTTATTATCAAGTTTAGTTGCCAAAACTATAAGTCTTGATTTCTAGTCTACTTATAGCTAAGTCTCGGATTAGGATAGTAAGAGTAGTTGAGCATTAGCATCACGTCGTTCATCGATTGAAGATGAAGAACTACTAATGGGAGCTTTTGGAACTTCATCAACAAAAGGTATGTGGAGACTTGAACTCATCTGTCACTCAAAAGTTTATCTACTTTATCTCTTATTTGATACAAAAGTCGTATAGCTATATAGACTTCGATTATACACATTTGATATTTCGATCTGAGTTTAACTCGCTTACATATTTATCAAAATATATGTTGGTAAGCTTTCGCTTTAACCAAAGTTCATCTTATATTCTTGACGAAAGTAAAAAGATGATCATGTGAAAATTGCCTTGTAACATCTTACATGTTTTGTGTGAGACAGTCATTTTATGTAGACTCGGAATGTTTCGTATTCATCATTCCATCACTTGAAAATTGCTTTGAAGCTAATAGTTTGTGTGAGACATCTATTGTCGTCTTTTAAGAATGTTTCAATGATTGAAATGAGAGTTTAGAACAAATAACCATGATTGGATATAACAAGGGTATTTCTTTAGTTAGCATTCTTCCATTCTTCCATCCAACAGATTTTCCAATGGTATGTTTTGAAATGTTATTGAGCTCAATTTCAAAACTAGTAATCAAATGATTGCCTCTTACATTGTACTTAATGATCTTAGATATCATCTCTCTGTCAGCACGGTGAAACATATATCCAACAAGAGTGCTAAAAGTAAGATTCTCATGATTAATATTATGAATATTAGCATATAAGATTCTTACTATATATATCAAGTGAATATTTTTCAAACCGAAATACATTCCCCCTGTTTCGCCCTTGAACAAACTTCACATATTTGCTTTCTAAAACATCTGAATTGAATCTCTTTTCAGCAGTAAAATTTACTCCTTCCAAAGCTTGATATCTCTAAAAACATGTACTATCCACAAAAATTATAAGTTCATGTTTGTCTTTGATCAAGTTAGGGTACTTGATTTTCTCAATATCACCAGAAGGAATAAATGGATTCAATTATAGTTTGTCAGTTTCAGGTGTTTTTTCCTCTTCACTTCCTCTTTCCCATATTTTCAAGTTTTAAAGAAATATGAAAAACCCTAGTTTTTGTTTCGAACAACTTCTCCCAGGATATCTGTGAGGATAGCACAAAATAATCTTCTTTTATAGAGAGTGAAGATAATGATTTTTGGAAATAACTAGTTTTAGGAAATCTTTCCAAAATTGGAAACCTTGACTTGTGGGAAAACAAATCCAATTTTGCAACTAGGTCTTTCTTTTGGAACACCGATTTTCCTTGGACCAGATCTGTATTATGGATCAATTCTACAATTATGTCCAAGTGTTTGTAAACTCTATAATTACCAGGACTTGATAATTTTTGAAATTTATTCAAGAAATTTCCAATAGTGTATACAAAAACACAATTGACCATAACAAGACATTTGTAAAAAATATCTTTAGAATCACAGATCCAGTAGTACTTTTAAATATCACTTGCTTCATTAAAACAGTTGTGGGGTGTATGAAGCAATCCACTGTTAATAGAATTATTAACTAGAAAATCTTTCTATGTGTAATCACAAAGACTCCAAAATCGCATCCTAATAAGTGGTACATTGACAGTCTTAGATATGAAATGTACATATATATATATATATATGGGTAACCAATCCATAATATATTTAAGATCCCAGATTATTCAAGAACAAAAAAGTCATGGTTCATACATAAAAAAATCTTATGTGAAATCTTATGCATTTTCATGATAAAACATGTCACATGGAATATTGTATCATTGTTACTAAACTTGTTAGTAAACAATACCATGAGATACAATTCTATGATAACTGAGGGATTATGTAAGTCATTCAAGACATACATAAACTTAATCCCAATTCGTAACAAATTTAGGAACAAGAGTATCATATACTTCATTCGTGTCTTCCACCACGAGTCTTTGAAGTAGTCAAATCCTGCTACTATGTTAACTGAATCAGCCATTGGATTCATTTTTTATAGGTTAGATCGCACCAAATGGTAGGTTTGTAAACAAGACCACGACTATGTCTAATTGCAAGTGCACAACATCTATTATAGACAGAGCAAATACAGGTTGATCCCATAGAGACAAGGTGGGTGCAGAATGGATTCCAAAGTCTTACTCAACTGATTAAAATAAAGAGTAACAAAAGGGGAGGGGGAGGGGGGTTGTGTGTCTATATTGAAAAAGTGGGGGTCTAACAACCACACCCAATATTTCGATTAGCAATTTGTATGTACAAACTCCAATATACTTTCTAGAGAATCAACTAGACAGTCAGAATCAATCTAGATAAAATTACATCAAAGAGTTTATATCTATATCTCTCGATTTAAATCTTACTCAAGCAAACTGCGAGTCTCAATTTAAATACAAGAGAGATAAACTTGGATGGTACCAAAGACCAATATCCAAGTGTCAATCAATTTAAATAAACAACCAAAAGGTTGGATATTCTAATTGATTGAACAACGCACAACCTGTATTATTTTAATTATATAATAAATATAATGCGGAAAAAAATAACACAGATAACATAATTTTGTTAACGAGGAAACCGTAAATGCAGAAAAACCCCGGGACCTAGTCCATATTAAACATACAATGTATAAAGCCGCTACATACACTAGCCTATTCCAAACTAACATCAGCCTGGACTGTAGTTGAACCCCAATCAATCTTACACTGATCCAAGGTACAGTTATGCTTATACGTCTCTGATCCCAGCAGGATACTACGTACTTGATTCCTTTAGTTGATCTCACCCACAACTAAGAGTTGCTACGACCCAAAGTCGAAGACTTTAATAAACAAATCTGTATCACACATAAAAGTCTACGGTAATAGATAAATCTATCTCCCACGAATATACCTCTGAGTTTTGTTCTGTCTTTTGATAAATCAAGGAGAACATGAACCAATTAATAAACTAGACTTATATTCCCAAAGAACAACTTAGTATTATCAATCACCTCACAATAATCTTAATCGACGCAACGATTTTTTTTTTATGGAATCACAAACGATGAGACGAAGATGTTTGTGACTACTTTTATATCTTGCCTATCGGAGATAGAAATCTCAAGCCAATTATTACAATTGTACTTGTACAATAGAAACAGCAAGATCAGATCACACAACTACAAGAAAAGTAGTATCATACTGGCTTCACAATCCCAATGAAGTCTTTAAGTCGTTAACCTGGTTTAGAAGAAGAAACCAAAGGTTAAAGGAGAATCGACTCTAGCTTAGCACAACTAGTATCACACAGAATGTGTGAGGATTATGTTTTCCAGTTGCTAGAGTTCTCCATTATATAGTCTTTCAAATTAGGGTTTGCAATTGTTATAGCATTTCTCGGTCGAACTCGCATGCGTTTCTATCTCAAGCATGTTTGTCAATGTTAGTGATCAAAACTGTAAAGTCTTGATTTCAAGTCTACTATAGATAAGGTCTCAAACTAGGATAGAAATTGTAGTTGAGCTCAAGAACTCCATGGTAATCATCATACAAGACGAAGGACAACTCAAAGAACCAGTGGATCTTTATCGACTAAAAGGTATGTGGAGACTTGAACTTATCTATCACTCTAAAGTCTATCTACTCTATCTCCTAACTTGAGATAAAAGTCGTATTACTATATAGACTAAGAATATACACATGTGATATTTCGAGCTGAGTATATCTCGCTTATCCATTTATCGAAATATGTGTTGGTAAAGCTTTCGCTTTAGCCAAGTTCATCTTTACCTAGTGACGAAAGTCATGTTATGTTTCAATCACTTTGGAAATCGCTCTGACGAAAAATAGTTTGTGAATAACAACTATATAACGTCCTCTGAGAATGTTTCAATGATTGAAATGAGAGTTTAGACAATATCTGGGGGATATAAACATTGTTGTGGTAACACATATATGTATAAGTCCTTAGCACTTGAACCGAAGTTTGAAAACTTTGTTGATCAAGTGGAACCGGAACATGAGCAGCCAACTCAGTCCGCGAACATGTGTAGTTCTTGAACCCAAGAATTTCTGCTGGAGTTGTAGCTCGGTTTCAGTCCGCGAACTGACAGAAGTTCTCGAACCCGAGAATTTCTGCTGGAGTTTGTGAACTCCAACCGGTTAACTTGAGTCCGCAAACCTAGTCCGTGAACTTGAGTGGTTATGTCTAAAAACGATGTTCGTGAACTTATCTTAATTAACTAAGGAATGCTTTTTCAAACCGTGGCTTTATAGTTCATGAATCGATTCAAGTGAATCACATCGTTTTTGCTTCAATTGTGTCTTGTGTAAGACATGAGATCTCATGGCAATTGAACAACTCTCTAACTAGTTCATTTGAGTCATTTGAACTAGTTATGGTGAAGAAGAATATGGTTGATATGAAAGTTATCATTTGGCTAACCATTTGGTTGACTAATATTGAACCAAAAATTGTACACATTTGGGTACGGTTACACAAACCCAAAATCTTCAAGTACATGTGTGTATGACAAGCTAAGTTTTCGATATAACGGTTGAGAAATATTAGCTTGAATCTAATCAGGTTTTCATCTAACGGTGAATATTGAATGCTTTGTTACTAAGCTAACATTGATTGCAAACCCTGATTTGAAAGACTATATAAGGGATAACTCTAGCAACTGGGAAACCTAATCCCTACACATTCTGTGTGATACTAGTTTGCTAAGATAGAGTCGATTCTCCTTTAACCTTTAGTTTTATTCTTCTAAAACCGGGTTAACGACTTAAAGACTTCATTGGGATTGTGAAGCCAGACTGATGCTACTTTTCTTGTAATTGTGTGATCTGATCTTGTTGTTTCTATCGTACGAGTACAATTGTAATAACTGGCTTGAGATTTCTATCTCCGATAGGCAAGATATAAAAGTAATCACAAACATCTTCGTCTCATCGTTTGTGATTCCATAATATCTTTTTTCGCTGCGTATGTAGGATCAGAATATCGCAGCAAGGACATTCTTGCGAAGTTTTCATAAATGACACATTGCGAGTGTCACAGAATGATTACAAAAATAACGCAACAAAGGACGACAGACAAAACATGGGAAAGACATGAAGACCTTGCGAGATTTAACGAGTGAAGTGAAATTAATATTTGTATACTTGCAAAGATATCGCAAGACAAACCCGAAATTAAAGGTTAGCTTAGCTGTCTATGAGCTGTCATCCACCATGTAAACACCTATATAAAGAGGAGAGTAGGAGAGAGAAAAGGGAGAGACAATTTTAGTAAGAGAGAGAGAGAGATATTTTGCAGAGAGATATTTTGAGAGAGAGAATGTATTTTTATTTATCATCTTTTTCCCCAAAAACTAGATCTAGAAATCCATTAATGGAGAATATCAATGTAAATTAAATGTAAAATTAAACAATCATAGTGAAGAATCATGGATGTAGATCAAATTGATCGAACCATGTAAAAATATGGTGTCTATTTATAATTTTAGTATTTTAATTATCATTTTCATATCAAATGAGTTTAAATCAAGAAATTATTATCAAGATATTACAAGGGGTGTGTTGTGGGACTTCCTGCAACTATATTTTGGCGCTAGAAACACTACCTAATCTTATTGATTCAAGAAAGTTTAGAAAAATTAGCTGTTGTTGGAATTGGATCTCACTGGATCTCTAAACTTTAAGGGGGAAAATGGAAGTTTCAGAAAATTTTAATATCGTCAATAACAGAAGGACATTAAATTAAAGAAAATGAAGAGCAGAAAGGGAGGCGAAGAAATCGTAATCAAAGTGAAGCCCCGGTGTATAATTGAATATTTTCCTCAACATAAATTGAAGACGGTGAATAGGGAGATACGAATTAAAATGAAGAAACTTCGCAGGAACATAATGAAGAAACTACTAGCGAAGCAAGGAGTCCACTGACAAGGTTAGTAGAGAGACTAGAAAATCTAAACTATAGGGTCCACACAAATCATTATAAAGAAGGCACAATAACCAACATAGTTGGAGAAGCATTTACTGGCAACCACAGAAAGAATCAAGCACAAACCAATAAAGCCCCCCAAGAGAAATCCAACTAAGAAGAAAATAGCAACTCTAAATTGCAGGCCAAGACTGTTAACAACAGCAGCAAATATTTGACAAACACAAGCTTGTAAAACCAATAGCAAGGAAAAGAAGATGTAAAATTTCTGCGAGGAGCAAAGAAGAGGTTCCTCGAAGATGGCTTTAACTTCATCATCAGATAATAAGGGAAAAGTAAGATGCTAAAACCAACTTCATCAAAAATCTTTATCTCGTCAAGTGATGCCTTCGGAGCAAACAAACCAACCAACTTAGAAAAAACGAACTAATTTGCTCAGAATGTTAATTCTCAGACCATCAGCGAAGTTCATACCTCTTTCAACCAACAAGCTCAAGAACTACGAACAATGAAACCAAAAGGAGCAAGTACAATCATTGTAGCAAATAAAGATCATTAGATAGGTTCCATGAAGCGCTATTAAAGATGAGTATCTTCAACAAATAATAGTAAGAAAGAAAAGGAGATGAAGAAGATGCGGTAGAATGAAAACCATCCAGGATTTCCATCGATCAAATACTATTTCAGAAACAGCGAGCAACACCAACTGATCTGGGATGAGTCTCAGTTTCTCCTGCGAATGTCTTCGCAGAAATGACAATAGTAGAATCTGGTAATGACAAAAAGAGGGAAGACCCAACTCTTAATATCGCTGCCAAAAGAGTTCTCTCGCTGGTAAAAATAAATAAAAAAAAAAAACTAGGGGAAGGTGAGTACCGCACAAGTTTACAGTACAAAGTCGCATCTTCAAGAGCAGAAGTTATCTTCGCAGAGAAGAACCAGAACCCAAGTTTTACTTTGTCAACTCCTAGTAGACATCAAAAATTGTCTCATCATTGCTTCAGTGAAGAATACACGAGAATACATCAGCAGTTCATTCAAAAAGGACAAATCTCTTCTCCCTTCATTTATTTTGTATTTAATTTTTCATATTCAGGGGTTTTAAATAAAAGCATTAATAAGAGTTTCACCAAACTTAAACAACACTAGCAAAAAAATTTCTACAGGCGTTAATTTTTCATTTATTGTGTTAAGTATTCAACTTCTTGCAGGCCAAAGAAGTTGACAAGTGAAAAAGTTCGCAGGAACAACTAAAAATTAGTTAGAAAAGAACCATCCTTATCAATGCAAAGTTTAGTAGTATACTTCATCGACTATTACAGCGAAGCCAGGCCAATCTCACAACACAAAGAATGGAGCCAACAACACACGCATGAGCAAAACTTCAACAACATTAACCTGTTCCAGAGAATTTGATTATTATCGCAAGCATAAACTCACTTCGCCAATGCAGGAAAATTAGACGAAGTTGCAAGAAATCAAAACACTCTTCGCAGATATAAAGGAAAGCACAAGGAGAAGATGCAGAAAGAAGAAAGTTAACTCCAGCGAAGAAACTCTACAGCCAATGGTAAATAAAAGCAACTTCAATCATCCATTTCAATGAACCTCAACCACCCATTCTTCGCAGACAAACATAGGAATCTTACCATGGATGAACACGACCAACAGTAGATTAAAGTGCAGGCGAATACAAAAAATTTCTGCGAGTATTCAAAATCTTCATGCAGGGCGGAGTATACTGCATACTGAACAAAGTGAAAGCTCGCAGACTTAATTGAGAGTCTTTTCAATGATATCTGTATTCATAGTTAATACAACTTTGGTGAAAATTTCTGCGAAGATCCGTTCGTGTGGCTACTTGTCAATGACGTCTTTTCTTCCAGTATCACTAGCTCTAAAATATCACTCCATCAAAGGAAAAGAAGGGCAAACAGTGGAAATATTACGTCTTTTTAGGTGTAATGAATATTACAACAGCAGGGAAATGTAAAGGGTAGGGAGAGATACGTGGATAAAAAAAACATGAATAAATACAATAGAAATGTACATGCAAAGATAGCAAACTCGTTATTCACAACAAACCCAAAGAATGCTCATTAAACCCAAGCGCATGAAGGAAAGATGAAGAAAATAAGATTAATATTTGCTGGTAAAGAATTGATATCGAAGTGCACAATATGAGTACGAAAATACGAAGAGAAAATTTGTGCAAAGAATGTAGAAGAAAAGTAACAGAAAGAAGAAAAGGATTTCTGCGTACGTTTAAAAACCTATAAATTACAAGGGACGATAGTAAGAGAATAAATTGTGTGAATAATAACAATCTATCACAAAATAGGAACGTGGACAGATGGTCACAAGCGAAATTAATGAGTTTAAGTAACACGGGTTCAAGTCTCATTCTTCGCATAGAATTTTTGCTTCGCAAGTGTTTACAACAAGAATGTTCGTTTATTTCAGAAAGATGTTTACTTCGCAAATGTTTTGTTCTTCCCAAATACCAGCGTGAAGAAGAAATGAGCAACATTCAAGCCCAATTTGTCCAAGCCCACTAAAGCAAACTAAGCTATTTCACGTAGGTTAAAGCACACCAAACTATTTCATGCAAGGAATTGGCTAGCGAGAGAATGAAGTCTAGTTTCAGCACGTTACATCTACTTTACATAAGAGAATTCTCCAAGTTGGTTAGAGGCATGAATTTGGTATTTCATTACTTCTCAAAGAAGAGAGTTGGTGATTATTTCGCAGAGATATCTCGCAATAAAGTGATAGAAATGAAAGAATTGACAGAAATGAAAGAATAAAGAAATGCGAAAATATCGCAAGAAACGCGAATAAAATTTCGTAGAGACATAAGAATGGGACGAACCTTTATGGCGTACACCCTAGTTCGCGAATACAATTTCGCAAGAGGCAAATGTAAGACCTAAAGTACGTCATATTAGGGGGTATCTCTTTGCGTGTCTCAGGGATAAGGTTATACCATTGCTGGAACCTGAAACACGAATACTTGGGTCCATCTCTTTAAGATACCTATCCAGGAGAGATACTTTGGATTTCCAACTATATAAGGTTATACCCTACGACCGAGGGTCTCTTCTAAGGAGTGCAGAGTATGACCAAGGCGCCGAGGTACACGGTTGAGCCAAGGATGCCCGAGGCGTATGAAACTACCCTGGCCATTCTTGGCAAGTCTTGGCTATGATGCACTCAGCCTGAAGAAAACCCCACTTAGGGTGCAGTCTCGTAACTATAATCCATATAGGCATAAAGGATAAGAGGCTGCAAAAATAACTGGTTGTTTCTAGGACTGGATGAGAGGAGCTAGTCTTTTATGTCATAAGTACGTCTCCTTGAAGGGGCAACCAGGGGGAAAATAAGGGCGGCACCCTCCATTAGGGAGCTGATAAGTGTCTTAAGACGGTAATGTCATGGGGCTTTATGTTCGCAAGAACATTTAGGCATGTCATATTGTCGCATGATAAATATTCTAAATAGGCAATAATCCATGAGAACAAGTTAAGATGAGATCAATGGTTTTTACATGAAAGTGTAAAGACGTCATGCGATTTCATCGCAAGACGGCAATGTCATGATGCTTTGTTCTCGCAAGGGAGCTTAGGCTTGTCATATTGTCGCAGAGAAATTGACAAAACGAAGATAAGGCAAGATCAATGGGTTTTTGCATATAAATGTAAGAACATCCTGCGATATTGTCGCAAATAAAAAAAAATGGCAAAATAAGACCTTTAACTAGGAAGGCAAAATAAGACCAATAGAATAATCTTAAACATTAATTATTTTCTTTTAAAAATGCAAGAAAGATTTGTTCATCACAAGAGAGATAATGAGAATCAAGTACTATTTAGAATCTCTCAAAAATACTATTCAGAATTTCTCAGAAGTATTATTCAGAGTCTCTCAGGAGGAGTATTTACAATTTCGATGCACTATTCATAATTTCGCAACACTATTTGCATCACTATTTCAGAATCACTATTCGTAATTTCGCAGGGTTATTCATAAATTCGCAGACACATTCAGAATCTCATAGACTCATCCAGAATTTCGCAGGAATTGTGATTATTTCGCAAAATGTGATCATTTTTTTAAAGAAATTATCGCATGAGGCAGAGTCAAGATAAGAATAAAGAAACAATTCGCTCATTCAACATTTTCTCAAGGATTCTACCTTCATAGATAAAGAACAGAGGCAACTATGGATTACCAAGAAAATATTTTATGTTCTTTATCTTCTCGGCAAGAATCATTTCCAAAATGGACAAGAATTTTCACATAAAATGGAATAATAATTTCGCATGAATAGAGGCAATACTTATTACTCTCGTTCAAGGATGGATATTTCTTATATTTCGAGGATTGAGTACTTCTTATACTTCTTCAAGGATACTTCATACTTCGCAGAGATGATACTTCTTATTTGCTTCCCAAAGATCTGGAACTTCACAAAAGAATAGAGGCAAGTATGTACTTTTCAAGTCCAATATTCTTTCGCTCGTTCCTTCATCAAAAAATATTAAAGACTACTATAACAACAAATTTTTTCTTAAAGATTGCTTTTCAAGCAATATTCAAGAAAAAAGAGGCAAAATGTAGGATCATAATATCGCAGCAAGGACATTCTTGCGAAGTTTTCATAAATGACACATTGCGAGTGTCACAGAATGATTACAAAAATAACGCAACAAAGGACGACAGACAAAACCTAAGAAAGACATGAAGACCTTGCGAGATTTAACGAGTGAAGCGATATTAATATTTGTATACTTGCGAAGATATCGCAAGACAAACCCGAAATTAAAGGTTAGCTTAGCTGTCTATGAGCTGTCATCCACCATGTAAACACCTATATAAAGAGGAGAGCAGGAGAGAGAAAAGGGAGAGACAATTTTAGTAAGAGAGAGAGAGATTTTTGCAGAGAGATATTTTGAGAGAGAGAATGTATTTTTCTTTATCATCTTCTTCCCCAAAAAACTAGATCTAGAACTCCATTAATGGAGAATATCAATGTAAATTAAATGTAAAATTAAACAATCATAGTGAAGAATCATGGATGTAGATCAAATTGATCGAACCATGTAAAAATATGGTGTCTATTTACAATTTTAGTATTTTAATTATCATTTTCATATCAAATGAGTTTAAATCAAGAAATTATTATCAAGATATTACAAGGGGTGTGTTGTGGGAATTCCTGCAACTACATCGTCGATTAAGACTATTGTGAGGTGATTGATAAAACTGAGCTGTTCTTCGGGAATATAAGTCTAGTTTTATTAATTGGTTCCTATTCACCTTGATTTATCAAAAGACGGAACAAAACTCATAGGTTTATTCGTGGGAGACGAATTTCTATCTTGTAGACTTTTCTGTGTGAGACAGATTTATTTATTAAAGTCTTCGACTTCGGGTCGTAGCAACTCTTGGTTGTGGGTGAGATAAGCTAAGGGAATCAAGTGCGCAGTATCCTGCTGGGATCATAGGCGTAGGAGGATAACTGTACCTTGGAGCAGTGTGAGATTGATTGGGGTTCAACTACAGTCCAGACCGAAGTTAATTTGGAGTAGGCTAGTGTCAGTAGCGGCTTAATACCATGAATGTTTAATCTGGACTAGGTCCCGGGGTTTTTCTGCATTTGCGGTTTCCTCGTTAACAAAATTATGGTGTCTGTGTTATTTCTTTTCCGCATTATACTTTTATATAATTAAAATAATATAGGTTGTGCGTAGTTCAATCAATTAGAATATCCAACCTTATTGGTTGTTGATTTAAATTGATTGACACTTGGATATTGGTATTTGGTACCATCCAAGTTATCTCTCTTTGATTAAGACTCACGAATTGTATTTGATTGAGTAAATCAAATTTAGAGATTGAGATAATAACTCCTTGAGTATTTTCTATTGATTGAGTCTAACTGTCTAGTTGATTCTCTAGAAAACAACTCGGAGTTGTCCATATAGATTGCTAATAGAAATATTGGGTGTGGTTGTTTGACCCCCACCTTTTCAATTGGTATCAGAGTAGGCAAACACGCTTAAGACCTAAAAAGTCCGTGTTTGTGGTAATCTGACTTTATGGACGAGTCTATCTCTAATAACGTACCAGTTTATAAATCACTAGATGATTTTCAAAGCTTGGATTCACCTGAGTGAACTGTCACATCTAGGTCAGTATCTAAACATTCTCTTAATATAGAACCTGTTGAAGTCTCCGAAATACGCCTAGAAGAACAATTGGATGAAATTTCTGATGAAGGTGATTCAGATATCGATAGAGATGTTGATAAGGAAGTCTCAGAGTATGTTAAGGTTTTGAATTCATTATAAAAGAAGATAATGACAACTTCTCATGTCATACCTCTTCTGACTCCTCTCCGTCGAGAAAACAAGAAATTGAGAAGATGTTACGCATGTGTTTATGTTTCGAATCGTTCTAACGAATCGATCCTCAAGGATTCTGAGGAAAACCTGCGTATAAAGTCACTTGAATGTGATCGTGTTTATCAAAAATACTTCTTGTTGGAAGAAAAACTTGAAGAAACGATTAACTCTCAGCAAGCAAGTTTTGATAACAGAGAAAAGGCTTTTTCACTCGAGAAAAACGCCTTGAGGCTGATTTAGCTGCTGCTCTTGATAAAATCAAGATGTTGGAAGATGATTTGAAAAAGTTCAATACTAGTTCGAGCAAATTAACCACTATGCTAGGAGCAAATAAAAATCATCGTGATACACGTGGATTGGGCTACAAGGGAATAGATGCTCCAAGTATTAGCAAAGAGGTAAAATTTGTCAAGGCTAGTGATTCTTCTCAACAAAAGGTTTCCACTGATGGAAAAAGTGAAATACCTACACCGGCAGTTAAGGTTCAAAAGAGCAAAGTATATCAACCTCCAAAGTCATCACACATGGATCGAGGTAAGAACACTCCTTATGTTTTCCACTATTGCGGAAATAAAGGTCACCTGGAAAGGAGATGTCATTTCCGTATAAGGAATGATAAACTTCATGATGTTCTAGTTTGGGCATCACAAGAATTTGTGAAACCAAGATCATATGTTAAGACTAATTCCCTTAACGTTACAGGTTATAACTGTCCAACCTTTAGGCAAAGGAATCAGTGTTGTGATCAACCTAGATTTTCCTATAAACGTCATACAAATCCTTTTCACAATCGTAATAGTTATCAAAAGGATAACTTCATAAATACGAAGACAAGATCCGATGCTCCCAATTGGAAAAAGACTAACTTGTAAAAGAATAGTCAATCCAATTCTCTTCCGAAAAATCTAGAAGATAGTAATGGGAAGAAGGTTCTAATTGTTCCTAAATGCACTCAAAAGTGGATACCAAAGAAAGTCAGTGATGTTTTGAGTGTAAAAAGGAATGATTTTCCAAAAAATTCCATGACTATGGAGAAGGCGGTATCCATGATGTTGGAACTTAACAAGTTTTTTGGAAAAATGGAATTGGATGTGAAAGGTTCTAAAATCGATCCTTTTCATGATAATCCAAAGGTCACTTGTGGTGAGCAAGACATTGTTCACCCCAACACGATTTGATTGTGTCTTAAGTGCATCCTCACCAAGGAATGCCCTGCTATGTATACAGTAAGGGAAGCACGAAAATTGGGGCACACAGATTTTTCGGAAAGGCTGTAGAATTCGACTGGATTCTTCTAAAAAGGTATGTCTATAAGCTTGAGAAATATTTGTGTTTTTATTTTCTTAGAGTACTTATAATTATCCATGTACCTTGATTATCGTTCATTTCTACCTAACTTGATCTGTGTTTAAGGTTCTTAAATGTTTAGGTTTGAAAATAGTGGTTCGGGATATTTGGACTTCATGGTACACATACCAAGTATGCATAACATCTTTTAAAACCAAAATCCAAAAATTTAAGTTCGCAGACTTGAAAATTCGTGTGCAAACCCGTAAGTTCGCGGACTTGCCTGTAGACGTCGATATTCGGTCAACTTGTTTTGGCCATAACTTCTTCGTCCGAACTCGGAATGAACTCATTATTTTTGCACTCTCTTCCTATTTAAATTCTATTCAAAATGAAGATGAGAAACCTTGAATTTGGATGAGTTAATATTGGTATTTTTCCCATCTCTTGTTTTTGAGTATGTTGCTTCGTTTCATTGCACTTGTTCCACTTCTCTTGAACTTGGGCACTTGGATTCTTGGATTACTACTCTTCTAAGCTAATTTGTAGCCTTTACAAGAATATTGTTGGAAAATATTTTTATACACCTTTGGTAGCTATTATTGGTATAAATCCGGGCGAAAAAGATTGATTCTACCCTCTAAGGATAAATCATCTTATATGTGCATTACGAGTTTGTCTTGGTGCCTAGGAAACTTCTTATGAGAATTTATTCTTGTTTTTGAGAAGGATTACTAGAGTTTGGAATATCAATTATTGTGATTTCACATAGCTATGTCCAACGTATTCATCTTCAATGCTTTTAGATTTATTCATTTAAACTTTAAAAATAGTTTGGAAGATGATGGTTGCAGTATTAATCTTTATGGTTTCATATATTGCATTATGTTATGGGATATGGGTGTTTACGTCCATGAACTATTATTGTCACATACGATGTCAAAAGTTATCTCTTTTATATGTCGATATGCAAGTATTGATACAAGATTGATGAACTTTTGACAAACAAAAATTGAACCTATTGTGTCGTTATGCAAATAATTGACTGATGATAGGATGAATTTTTGTTTCCAAGGATTATGTCTATTGTATGTCATTGTGCAAATAGTGATGGAACATAGAATGAATCCTTGTATGCCGCAGTATTGATCTTTCCCTGATCCATATTTTATGTGTATATTGAAATGCTCCATAAGTTTTTCTTGTGTTGAGCATAAAACGTTTGAGTTGATCATTCTTTTATGATTAACAAAGTCGTAGCTCTGTAAGTTCTCTTATGTCGAGCATGTTCAATTAAATTGATCACTTTTGTGTTTAATTTGATTGTGTATTCCGATTAAATTATCATGGGTTTTCTTGTGGTTAGTTTAATTGGGAATTTTGGATATAGACAATCATTTCTAATGGTTTTTGGTGTCCAAAGAAATCCTTCTTTTCTTTTGAAAATAAGGTCGCTCTTGTTGTTCCCTTGGGAATGACATTTTATGGGGGAGAGTTCTTTTGAACTTGTGCTTAATTGCCAAATATTTGTGGGGAGTGCGACTGTGGAATATTAGTGGGGTTATCTTGCGTCTTTATAAACTCCTTGATGAATGCATTTAGCTTAGGATTTATGATTGCATCTAAATAAGATGATATACATTTACCTTTGGTCATGAAATGTCTCTTACGGAAATTTCATTAGGATCCCGTTCTTGTACCTTTGCCAATTTTATTGACAAAAAGGGGGAGAATTAATATGTAGTTCACACTACAAATACATATGGTTTTCGAATTATTATGTAAGGGGGAGTGGTTTCCATGTGAGATGGAGTATTGACTAAGAGGGAGTGAAGTATCACCATAGTATTGTTGTTGAAGTTGTGATGCAATTGGAATTTGACATTGTGTAATAATACTATGACACAATATAACAATGATTGAGAACCAATGCTTTTCTCATTGTTATAGCTACGGATTTTCAACAACGATGATGCTAAACTTACAACCTTTGAGATCATTGGACTACTTGGAAGTGACGAAGATTTCGAGTATTGTTGAAGATTAGACATGTGGAATAGGAGATACAAAGTTTATTTATATATTTTTTGTATTCCATATGTATTAATAGTTTTGCCACTAAAATTGACAAATAGGGAGATTGTTAGATCATTGATCGGTCGAACTCGCATGCGTTGATATCTCAAGCATGTTTGTCAATGTTAGTGATCAAAACTATAAAGTATTGATTTCTAGTCTACTATAGCTAAGGTCTCGGACTAGGATAGAGAGTGTAGTTAAACTCAAGAACTCCATAGAAATCATCATACACGACGAAGGACTACTCAAGGAACTGGTGGATTTTCAACGACTAAAAGGTATGTGGAGACTTGAATTTATCTATCACTCGCAAGTCTATCTACTCTATATCCTATATTGAGACAAAAGTCGTATTACTATATAGACTAAGAATATACACATGTGATATTTCGAGCTGAGTATATCTCGCTTATCTATTTCTCGAAATATGTGTTGGTAAAGCTTTCTCTTTAGCCAAGTTCATCTTTACCTAGTGAAGAAAGTCATGTAATGTTTCAATCACTTTGGAAATCGCTCTGACGAAAAATAGTTTGTGAATAACAACTATATAACGTCCTCTGAGAATGTTTCAATGATTGAAATGAGAGTTTAGACAATATAACCACTAGGGGATATAAACATTGTTGTGGTAACACATATATGTATAAGTACTTATCACTTGAACCGAAGTTTGCAAACTTTGTTGATCAAGTGAAACCGGAACGTGAGCAGCCATCTCAGTCCGTGAACGTGTGTAGTTCTCGAACCCGAGAATTTCTTCTGGAGTTTGTGAACTCCAACTGGTTAACTTGAGTCCGCGAACCCAGTCCGCGAACTTGAGTGGTTATGTCTAAAAACGATGTTCGTGAACTTATCTTAATTAACTAAGGAAGGATTTTGCAAACCGTGGCTTTATAGTTCATGAATCGATTCGAGTGAATCATATCGTTTTTGCTTCAATTGTGTCTTGTGTAGTACATGAGATATCATAGCAATTGAACAACTCTCTAACTAGTTCATTTGAGTCGTTTGAACTAGTTATGGTGAGGAAGAGTATGGTTGATATGAAAGTTATCATTTGGATAACCATTTGGTTTGACTAATATTGAACCAACTATTGTACACGTTTGGGTATGGTTAATATGACGATTACACAAAGCCAAAATCGTCAAGTACATGTGTGTATGACAAGCTAAGTTTTCGATCTAACGGTTGTGAAATATTAGCTTGAATCTAATCAGGTTTTCATCTAACGATGAATATTGAATGCTTTGTTACTAAGCTAACATTGATTGCAAACACTGATTTAAAAGACTATATAAGGGAGAACTCTATCAACTGGGAAACCTAATCCCCACACATTCTGTGTGATACTAGTTTGCTAAGCTAGAGTCGATTCTCCTTTAAACTTTGGTTTTCTTCTTCTAAAACCAGGTTAACGACTTAAAGACTTCATTAGGATTGTGAAGCCAGAACGATACTACTTTTCTTGTAGTTGTGTAATCTGATCTTGTTGTTTCTATCGTACGAGTACAATTGTAATAATTGGCTTGAGATTTCTATCTCCGATAGGCAAGATATAAAAGTAATCACAAACATCTTCGTCTCATCTTTGTGATTCCACAATATCTTTTTTCGTTGCGTCGATTAAGACTATTGTGAGGTGATTGATAAAACTGAGCTGTTCTTCGGGAATATAAGTCTGGTTTTATTGATTGGTTCATGTTCACTTATATTTATCAAAATACGAAACAAAAATCATAGGTTTTTTCGTGGAAGACGAATTTATCTATCTTGTAGACTTTTCTGTGTGAGACAGATTTGTTTATTAAAGTCTTCGACTTTGGGTCATAACAACTCTTGGTTTTGGGTGAGATCAACTAAGGGAATCAAGTGCGCAGTATCCTGCTGGGATCATAGGCGTAAGAGCATAACTGTACCTTGGATCAGTGTGAGGTTGATTGGGGTTCAACTACGGTCCAGACCGAAGTTAATTTGGAGTAGTCTAGTGTCTGTAGCGGATTAATACAGTGTATGTTTAATCTGGACTAGGTCCCGGGGTTTTTATGCATTTTCGTTTTCCTCATTAACAAAATTCTGGTGTCTGTGTTATTTCTTTTCCACATTATACTTTTATATAATTAAAATAATATAGGTTGTGTGTAGTTCAATCAATTAGAATATCCGACCTTATTGGTTGTTGATTTAAATTGATTGACACTTCGATATTGGTCTTTGGTACCATCCAAGTTATCTCTCTTTGATTATTAAGACTCGTGAATTGTATTTGCTTGAGTAAATCAAATTGAGAGATTGAGATAATAACTCCTTGAGTATTTTCTATTGATTGAGTCTAACTGTCTAGTTGATTCTCTAGAAAACAACTCGGAGTTATCCATACAGATTGCTAATCGAAATATTGGGTGCGGTTGTTAGACCCCCGCTTTTTCAATATTCAATGTTAGCTTGGTTACAAAGCATTCAATATTCACCGTTAGATGAAAACCTGATTAGATTCAAGGTAATATTTATCAACCGTTAGATTGAAAACATGGCTTGTTATACACACTTGAAATGCACATTTGTAGGCTTGTGTAACTGTACCCAAACTTGTACATTAGTTGGTTAAACTATAGTTAACCAAATGGTTAGCCATATGATAACTTTCATATCAACCATATTCCTCTTCACCATAACTAGTTCAATTGACTCAAATGAACTAGTTAGAGAGTTTTTCAATTGCAAGGAAATCTCATGTACTACATAAAACATAATTGAAGCAAAAATGATTTGATTCACTCGAATCGGTTCATGAACCATATAGCCACGGTTTGCAATTGCATTCCTTAGTTTATAAAGATAAGTTCACAAACATCGTTTTTAGATATAACCTATTCAAGTTCGCGGACTGGGTTCGTGGACTTAAGTTCCCGGATGGAGTTCACAAACTTCAGCAAAAATTCTCGGGTCGAGAACTTCCGCCAGTTCGCGGACTTAGATCACGCGCTTCTCCGGTTCTCTTGATCAACAAAGTTCGCAAACTTTGGTTCAAGGAATAAGGACTTATACATATATGTGTTTCCACAACAATGCTTATATCCACCAATGGTTATATGGTCTAAACTATAATTTTAATTAATGAAACTGTTAGACCACTGCTCGGTCAAACTCGCATGCGTTGCTATCTAAAGCATGTTTGTCAATGTTAGTGATCAAAACTATAAAATCTTGATTTCTAGTATACTATAGCTAAGGTATTGGACTAGGATCGAAAGTGTAGTTGAGCTCAAGAACTCCATGGAAAGCATTATACAAGACGAAGGAATACTCAAGGAACCAGTGCATCTTCATCGACCAAAAGGTATGTGGAGACTTGAACTTATCTATCGCTCAAAACTCTATCTACTCTATCTCCTATCTTGAGACAAAAGTCGTTTTACTATATAGACTAAAGATATGCACATGTGACATTTCGAGCTGAGTATATCTCGCTTATTTATTTCTCGAAATATGTGTTGGTAAATCTTTCGCTTTAGCCGAGTTCATCTTTGCCTAGTGACGAAAGTCATGTTATGTTTCAATCACTTTGGAAATTGCTCTGACGAAAACTAGTTTGCGAATAACAATTATATGACGTCCTCTGAGAATGTTTCAATGATTGAAATGAGAGTTTAGAAAATATAACCACTGGGGGATATAAACATTGTTGTGGTAACACATATATGTATAAGTCCTTAGCACTTGAACCGAAGTTTGCGAACTTTGTTGATTAAGTGATAACCGGAACTTGAGCAGTTAACCCAGTCCGTGAACGTGCATAGTTCTCGAACCCGAGAATTTCTGCTGGAGTTATAGCTCGGTTTCATTCCGCGAACTAACGGAAGTTCTCGAACCCGAGAATTTATGTTGGAGTTTGTGAACTCCAACCGATTATTTAAGTCCGCGAACCCAGTCTGCGAACTTGAGTGGTTATGTCTAAAAACGATATTCGTGAACTTATTTGAATTATCTAAGGAATGCTATTGAAAACTATGGCTTTATAGTTCATGAATCGATTCGAGTGAATCTATGATGCACCGATACTGATACGGTGACACTGATATGGGGATTCATCATTTTTCTTAAAATGGGGATACGAGATACGGTGGGATACGTGTATGTATTAAAAAATATTTAATATAATAATAATTCATTTTACTAAAAAATCATAAAATAAAAAATTCGATAGATACTATTTTGAATATTAAAGTGAGCAAACATTAAATTTTCAGCATTTTGGGTTTCAATTTTACTTATGTTAATTGAAGGGATAAAATCATATGTACTCCGAGTTTTCTCTAAACAACATGAAGAACATGATTACCCAATAAGCCTTAAAGCTAAATTTTTCTAACACCGTTTTTTTGTTTTTTTTGTTGAAGCTCCCTGAAAATAAATACCAAGTCTTTTTTCTTTATAGTCAACAAGTTATTAGGTTTATATATAATTATTCGATATGTTCATGAGTACAAATATCTATAAATATTTAGATTTTATGTATAAATTTATAAATATATAGATTTTGTATAAAAAAAATATATGTTATATTATATGAAGTATCCCCTCATAGAGTATCTGAGAGGTATCCCGAAGTATCCCCTACCCTTTTTGTAATTAAAAAAAGGTGACACTTTAAATGAAGTATCTGATACTATCCCCAGGTATCCCCAAGTATCCGATACTGATACGGCGCCGATACAGATACGTCACCAATTCTGAAGTATCCGTGCTTCATAGGAGTGAATCATATCGTTTTTGCTTCAATTGTGTCTTGTGTAGTATATAAGATCTCATAGAAATTGAAAAACTCTCTAACTAGTTCATTTGAGTCATTTGGACTAGTTATGGTGAAGAAGAATATGGTTGATATTAGGGCTGTCAACGGGTCCGGGTCCTCCCGGGTAGTACATGGCCCAGAACCGGACCCGTCATATCAGCATCGGTTCCAGGTCCTAACGGTTCCGGGGCCGGTTCCATAATGTGTTGGCCCAGAACCGGACCCGTTTAAAGTCCCGGGTACCCGTTGGGTATTAAAAAATCTTAAAATCTTAATTTTTTTCTCTTTTTAACTTGAATATAAATTAATTTTATAAAAAATTATTATTATTTCTTTATTAATGTACTAAATAAAGATTAAATGTAATAAAAAATATCAAAAATCAAAAAAATTCAAAGACGAAACTTGCAAAATACCTATAATTTTGCTAAAAAGATGATTAAAAGGTTAAATAAACGGGTACCCATTACCCGCGGGTACCCGACGGGTATTACCCGTTTGGACCCGTTAACATTCGGGTCCAATCGGGTAATTACCCTTCGGGTCCTAAGTTGCTAATGGGTCCAACATTAGGACCCAGAACAGGACCCAATTAGGCGGGTCCGGTTCCGGGTAGCGTAACGGGTACCCATTGACAGCCCTAGTTGATATGAAAGTTATCATTTGGCTAACCATTTGGTTGACTAATATTAAACCAACTATTGTACACGTTTGGGTACGGTTATACAAACCCAAAATTGTCAAGTACATGTGTGTATGGCAAGCTAAGTTTTCGATCTAACGGTTGAGAGATATTATCTTGTATCTAATCAGGTTTTCATCTAATAGTGAATATTGAATGCTTTGTTACTAAGCTAACATTGATTGTAAACCCTGATTTGAAAGACTATATAAGGGAGAACTCTATCAACTGGGAGACCTAATCCCCACACATTCTGTGTGATACTAGTTTGCTAAGCTAGAGTCGATTCTCCTTTAACCTTTGGTTTTCATATTCTAAAACCAGGTTAACGACTTAAAGACTTTATTGGGATTGTGAATCCAGACCGATACTACTTTTCTTGTAGTTGTGTGATCTGATCTAACTGTTTCTATCGTACGAGTACAATTGTAATAATTGGATTGAGATTTCTATCTCCGATAGGCAAGATATAAAAGTAATCACAAACATCTTCGTCTCATTGTTTGTGATTCCACAATATATTTTCTGCGTCGATTAAGACTATTGTGAGGTGATTTATAAAACTGAGTTGTTCTTCGGGAATATAAGTCTGGTTTTATTGATTAGTTCTTGTTCACCTTCATTTATCAAAAGACGGAACAAAACCCATAGGTTTATTCATGGGAGACGAATTTATCTATCTTGTAGAATTTTTGTGTGAGACAGATTTGTTTGCTAAAGTCTCCGACTTTGGGTCGTAGAAACTCTTAGTTGTGGGTGAGATCATCTAAGGGAATCAAGTGCGTAGTATCTTGCTGGGATCAGAGGCGTAGGAGCATAACTGTACCTTGGATCGGTGTGAGATTGATTGGGGTTCAACTACAGTCCAGATCGAAGTTAATTTGGAGTAGGCTAGTGTCTGTAGCGGATTAATACAATATATGTTTAATCTGGACTAGGTCCTGGGGTTTTTCTGCATTTGCAGGTTCCTCGTTAATAAAATTCTGGTGTCTGTGTTATTTCTATTCCGCATTATATTTTGTTATATAATTGAAATAATACAGGTTGTGCGTTGTTCAATCAATTAGAATATCCTACCATTATTGGTTGTTGATTTAAATTGATTGACACTTGGATATTTGTCTTTGGTACCATCCAAGTTATCTCTCTTTGATTAGACTCGCGAATCATATTTGCTTGAGTAAATCAAATCGAGAGATTGAGATAATAACTTCTTGAGATATTTTCTATTGATTGAGTCTAGTTGTGTGGATGGGGAAAACAATCTGCTGGTTTTAATGGATTGAGGAGACAAGCGGACGGAGGAGGTTCCTCTAACCATGCAAAATGATAATCCTCACACAGATACACCGCTGCAAAAGGGGTGTTTATATTCGAGAGATCAATCTGTAGTACTCCGACCTAAATCGATACAACGACCGTTCCAGAGTAAATTCGGTCACAAGAGAGGATGGGTTGATCTATAGGAAGGAATCTGAGAAATGTGTGGAATCGATGGTGATTCAAGGATTGTGGGTGTGTGAATTCTGAATATGATAAGTTCTGAATGATTGAAGTTGAACAATTGTGAAGAAATTGCTCAATTGATGAGTTTGATGATCTCGTGTTGTTGAAGAGACGTGAGATTCTTACTCTGAGTATTCTGTGTATTCATTTTGTTTTTTCCGATGATCTTCAATCTTGATTCAGGGAATTATTTATATTGCTGGAATTGTAGACACCATGATCCCATGAAGTGTGACAGTTGATGGAATCAAGGAGTGGAGAAGTGGAAATCATGTTCGAAACCAATTGTCCAACGTGTAAAGACTTGGTCGACTTTCCACCCACTACTTCATGAATTCCTTCAACTAATTGCACGACTTGCTTACATTCCATCGTGTGTTTGAACACACGTGCCGTAGACCGCCATACCAAAACCCTAGTTGATATCCCCCAAGTGACACGATTGATCGTCTCGTGGTTTGTTAGTCAATTGATGACTTTGTGGTTTGATGGGACAATGAGTCCACATAGTTGCTGAGTCGAACAAGATGTTATGAAACCCATGAATTGAACGTGTCATGATACAAAGGTATAATTCTTACGATGAAGTGGACAAGTATTGCTCATTCGATGGATTGTTGAATATTGGTGGATTGTTGAACCAATATTCCTTAACACGAGCAAATATTGATCATCTAAGCAAGTGTTGCTCTCGTGATGACTTGTTGAATATTTGACTGTCTGAGCATGTGTTGCTCATGAATGATTGGCAGTGTGCCAATAATATTAATTAAAGTGCTGGTCGTTGAACCTAGCATAATTAATAAAATTCATGACCATGAGGTCATCGTAGAATTATTAATATTAATTCATGACCATGAGGCTGTCGTATAATTATTAATATTAATTCATGACCATGAGGCCGTAGTAGAATTATTAAGGATAAAGTCTGGAAACATGGTCCTTGAACTCAGAAACCCTAATTTGACCGATTGATGATCAATTCATGGTCATAAGTTTTAACCATGGGACGAATGAGGAGCGGCTACATGGGACCGTGAATAAACCATGTAGTATCCATGTTCTCACGTGAGCAAATATGATGAGCTCATGAAGAGTTCATAATTTATTGGTGAAAGAATGATTAAATGCTGGTTCAATCATTATTCAAAAATGCTCGTCTGAGATTTAGGTGTGGAAACCTAATTAATTATGACAGAGTGATGGACCGACCATAGAGCCATGGAGCCGGCCTTGGGTTGTCACGTGACTGACTGATGAGCACTTCATGAAAATCCAAAGCGTTTGGAAGAGTCTTGGACCTAATACGAGCAATTGTGCAAATTAGGTCAAAACTGTGAAAATCGATGGGATCGGCTTCCTTGAGCCAAAGATCTAATCTTGGTCGGTCAAGATAACGTGCTCGTGTCCCTAAGGTGTCCGCGTCTCTGTCCTTGGAATTTTGATATTTTCTGGCGTGCAATTGAGCATCCATTCAAGAAAATATGCCAAAATTAGGGTTTCGATGAACTGAGGGAAACACCATGAGATGATTAGAAATATTTATAAAATAAGGAATTGTGAGACATGGGACCGCCGTTGGTCAAGGCACGGTCGGCCAGTCATGACCACGGTCCCGTGGTGTCTCTTCCTTAGTTTTACATATTTTTGATGATTCTATGAAGGATTCATGAATTTTGAGAAATTTGATAAATTTAGGGAGTTTTCACGAATTGAAGGAGTTTCCATGAGTTCATGGTCTTTGAAAAAATATTAAAATAATAAAATTCGGCCGTGTAGGACCATGGAGGCGTGACCGATCGGTCGTGGCCCAATCCCACGAATTTTAATAATTTTTTAATTTTTTTTGGGTATTTTTTGATAGTTTGAATTAATTTTTGAGAAAAATACCATGAAATCAAGGAAAAAAATAAGATAATTAATAATAAAATAAATAAAACAAGGGCATGTTGGACCGGCTAGGGCATGGCCGGCAGCCAAGGCCCGGTCCCACAAGTTTTCATAATTTATTTTATTATTATTTTTGATAATTAAAAGGAATTTTGAGGAAAAATACCATGAAATTAAGGAGTTTTTTCATGAAATCATGAAACAAAATACCAAATAATAATAAAACAATGGACACATGGTACCGACTAGGTTAAAACCCTAATTAGCGCCCTTTAGTAGAATCGATGTAGAATTCTCATACGGACTCGGATTTTGATGGTCCTCCCCTCCATTATGTACGGAAAAGAATTTCCTATCTCCCAACGCGGGAATATTTAGTTTTTAATCTCGTTCGGGCGGTGAAAACATCCCGAGAGTAAAATTCAGGAAGAATTCAAGGGGCCGGTCCCATGATATTTTTCCTAACTTTATCGTGTTTGATAAAATCATGTGATAAAAATACAAGAAATTAGGTAATTTTTAGAAAAATAATAATAAAATAATAAGAGACCGTGAGGTGTGGGCCGTCTGGGACCAAGGCATGGCCGATCGGCCAATGGTCACGTCCCACACACTCTCCTAATTTTATATTATTTTTGACGGACTCGTGGAAGTACCACGAATCTGAGGAATTTCCTCAAGAAGGAGATTTGATCAATCGAGAGAATTTTTATGAAAATAATAAAAGTGGATAGATGATTACTGTTACTTCATAGGATCAGCTGAAGATTCGACTATGAACTCAGAACGATGAGGTGGTCATTGCCATTCCATGGGATCGTCGTTGATTCGACCATGGAATAGGAGCAATGATATTGCCATTCCATGGGATCGTCGTTGATTCGACCATGGAATCGGAGCAATGATATTTCCATTCCATGGGATCGTCGTTGATTTGACCATGGAATCAGAGCAATGATATTTCCATTCCATGGGATCATTGTTGATTCGACCATGGAATCGGAGCAATGATATTTCCATTCCATGGGATCGTCGTTGATTCGACCATGGAATCGGAGCAATGATATTGCCATTCCATGGGATCGTCGTTGATTCGACCATGGAATCGGAGCAATGATATTGCCATCCATGGGATCGTCGTTGATTCGACCATAGAATCGGAGCAATGATATTGCCATTCCATGGGATTGTCGTTGATTCGACCATGGAATCAGAGCAATCTTATTGCCATTCCATGGGATCGTCGTTGATTCGACCATGGAATCGGAGGAATGATATTGCCATTCCATGGGATCGTCATTGATTCGACCATGGAATCGGAGAAATCTTATTGCCATTCCATGGGATCGTCGTTGATTCGACCATGGAATCAGAGAAATGATATTGCCATTCCATGGGATCGTCGTTGATTCGACCATGGGATATGAGAAATCTTATTGCCATTCCATGGGATCGTCGTTGATTCGACCATGGAATCGGAGCAATGAAGGGATAATTAACCTCATGGGTCTATGCCTAGCAGAATAAACTGACTACGATAGGAGCATTAATTATCCTGACATGACTTGCCGGTAAGCCATATCCTTTATATAGTCATGTTAAACTCGTTGTTTGTTCCTGAAGACGATGTTGCTCCGTAGAGCCGTCCATCCCGTGATACTATATAGAAATGACTGAAAGTATTCAATATTCATGAGATTATGCCGTTGTCTAGGCGTTGAATGCATATCTACATTACTCTGAGAGAAAGTACTCTCCGTTGAGAATTCGATGAGAGACTCGTGTCTCAATACTCATGTGTGATTGCTGAACCAAAGGCCCGTATAATCATGAGTTTTTGATTTTATCCCTTGTTGAAAATCCACCATATATATTAAGTCCCTTGCTTACTGAGGAAATCCGTGTTCCTCAGTCAGCATTAAATGGTTATTTTCAGGCCATAAACAATATAAGTAATTGAACTTAATCGTAAGTTAAGATGTTACCGGATTTCGATCGTACGAGCATACCATAACTTGAATGAAGATTCCAGCGGCATGCTAAAACGTCATTTTATGAGCATAAATTGGTGTTGAACCACTGATCTGGACGACAGGTCCTTGGTCATTTAGGATTCGCGGGCCGAGCCCTATCCATCACCTTCACGCCAGCATCAAGAGGAGGAAAAGTTGCCGGACCACCAGCGCCGCCGCCGTCACCACCATCGTCCGTCCATTTGCTGGAGGCGCCTACAGGTATGCGTCCGAACCCTCTCTCTTTTTTGCTGATGTTTGTTAATGTTCATGAGTTCTATGGGTTGTTCACATATTGATCATGATAAAATCATATACCCGTGTATATATATAATTGTGGGTTTCGTCGAAAACCTTCGTTTTTGAAAACGTATGTTTGTTTGATCGTTAGTTTTTGAAAACTAATAATAATCCCTGATTTAGGAGAGGTTTTCCTTCATATATGAATATCTAGGTTCAGCGATAAAACTATGTTTATGAGCTTCCATGTGAGTCAAAGTTTTATCATGAAAAAAGTGAATTTTCACAGAAGTAAAATCTTCGTTTTAGGGAATAATGATGATACGGAGGAAAGAGTTTCTCTCGTTACGTATATATGAACTTGTGTCCAGTGATAAAATTTTGTGTATGAGATTTCACGTAAATCAAAACTTTATCTCGTAATGTGTGAGCTTTCACAAAGTTGAAATAAACCTTCGTTTCAAATACGTACGACGAAACACGAAGGAAAAGAGTTTTTTTTTTTTGTAAAACCATGGTCAATTCATGGGATTTTTTTTGAAACCGTGGAGTGTCCACAATTTATTTTCATGAGCCCGGCTCATGTTGAAAATATTTTTTATCTATTTACATGAGTAAATAAAACGTTTTCTTTATATATATATATGCAAATATATATTATTTTTTCTAAAATCAAAACTTGAGTTTTGTGCGATATTGCTTAGAAGTAAACAATTATTTATGATGAAATAATGTTTTAGTTTTCATAATTCTATGGTGAATGTTCACACAGTAGAAATATTCATGATTTTATGGAAAAATCTGAGTTGTTCGTTTTTGTAGGTTTCGAAGAAACGAACGATTTTGGAGTGTCAACTCTAGCATTACTCTCACTACTGTTAGTGGAAGCGTAAAAAGGTAAGAGTTAAGAATTACCATTTTTGTAGATGATGATGTGAGCATCCTAATCATTTCTGTTGTGCTTTAATTCCACTGCTTTGATGAAATTTGCATCTACGGATGATATACTGAAGTAGGAATGTTGTATGGACGTCACAACAACTTTGCAAGAATGACCGGTTCCCATGACGATGCTTCCAAAGATGATATTTCCATAGATGATATCTCTACAGATGCATCTTCAAGAAATAGTGCTTCTGGGACCTCTGAGTGATGGTGAGAGATCCTTAATACTAAGTTGTACTTCTGATTATTTCATTAGATTTACCACAGGGTGATCGTATGGTGGAATCCTAGACAGATATAGACTCCAAAAAAATGAAAGAAAGTCTACAAGAGCGGAGAACCAGAAGTAAGGACTACATGACGTTAGCGAATGACGTGCAGTCACCAGCCGTTTCCTTGGTGAGTTGTTAGCGCTCCTTGTGTCATGAATTTTCCCTACCCGTGCAATTAGGATCACGATGCCAAGGTTTGTTACTTCTTTTAGACTTTTTTCTCCATCGACTGACGGCCTTCAACTCGTTCCCGGGAAAACAGTCCAGCACTGATGAAGAAGTCGATGTAAGCATGCAGGCGATTGTGGCATCTTTTGAATGAAATAATAATTATTGTTGATGAGTCCAGGAAGAAATCATTGTAGGTAAGCATCATGTTGATGAAGCGTGCCCATCTTTGGGATATGGGAATATAGAGAATTCCCGAAATCCCGAACCGAATGGAGATAGAGGCGTTGCCAATGGAGATTCCGGTATTTCCGAGCCTTCAAATGATTTAGAGACTCCCCCAGTAAGTATATCTCCATTAAATCATTCTAATCCCATGTAATCTTCGCATTAGGTGCCGAATGAAGAAGTTGGGAATCATGGATCCAATAATGATGATTTGGGCAATCCAGGAGTTGTTGGTGACAAGACTTCCATAGTTGCGCCTCAGGATGATGAAGTGCTGGTCACTGATACCGTGAAGGTGGTGGAAACTCCAATTGTGCCTCAGACGGTGGATACCGAACCCGAAATAGCAGAAGTTACTTCCCCTAAAGTTGTTTCTATGATCATTGACACTGCTCCAGTAACTGAGAACCAGATGATAATGCATAAGTATCCTACTACAGGGAACTGTGGGAAATGTATGGACACTTTGTTGTTACTCGGGATCCAGGGCGTAGTTATTTCTTGACGAAACAAGTAGAGGCCATCTTGCGTGTTATAGATGATATCCGGATTATAGCCAGAGATGTTGTTTCCCAAGTTTTACTCTTTGATTGGGAGTACAACTTGAAGAATGCTGAAGAACTTGGCTTCAATCTAAAGTGGCTCCGTGAAAGACTTGAAGTTATCAAGAAAGCAGAAAAGGGTGACACTACTTTCCTTACTAGTGATGCTGTATTGAAGAAGATTAAGTAGCCGAGTTAACCAGGAAGCTGGAGGAACCTTGATTAAGGACTTAGCGAAAAGACCTGGTGGACATCGATCGACTGTAGAGGTTATGAATCCCGTCCATGAATTCTTGCATGTAGTATGTTCTAGAAGCTGTAGGAACCTCACACGGCGTCAGAATTCAATGCTTGACCCCAACTTTTGAAGCTAAGAGACTGAGTTATTAAATGATAGAAGAATCACTCAATCTGGAGTTGTAGAAGTCCGCCAACAAAGCGTGCACGTTTGCAATTTGTAATCCCATACAAATATCTTAGGTTTCGTAGACCTGAAGGTAAAGGCCATATCTTCCAGCTTGTATGTCCAATTAATGCGCCCTTTTGGTATGTTGTTGAAGAGACACAGACGAACATATTTTGTTGAGGAAGTATTGTTCCATTCCTCACCCATTGGCACGTTTTTTGCAAACCCATGACCTGAAGTGTGTTGTATCTCATCTGTAGAGGTCACGAGAACATCTTGTAGAAGACTTTGGATTATGCCCACCAGTCGTGCCAGCTTTGGGAAAACTTTATGTGAACATGTTATTAGGTCTATACATATTGATATGAATCATTGGTTCTTAGAGAAATCTGCTTCATGTGTACTACTTCAGAGAATGATTAGTTGATGAAGCCTTGAGGATGTTGCTCCTGAGACCGTTGTTGGTGTTGGGACCATGAATGATGACGCTCCAGAGATCTTTGTTGATGTTGAGATCATGGATGGTGTTCCCTTAGAGATTATTATTGACGCTGATACCACGGTTGAAGTTGCTTCAAAGATCGAAAAGGATAGAACTATGATTATAGACATAGTAGTTGCTCCTCCATCCAGTGAGCCTTTTGGTGGGTTGAGCATCTCTAAGATGAAGGTGTTCTGGGATTTCAACATGAATTCCCCTGAACAATATGATTTTAATGTGAACTGGATTCGTCAGTGAGTCGACGATGTTGTGGCGGATTGCATCAACAACCTTTATTCTGGGTGTAATCGGTGAAGAGAAGAAGTTCCTCAGTCGTGAAGGAGCTTGTGATGTAGAGAGATCCTATTGATGAAGTTTCGTGGAATCATATTTGGTTGCAATAACTTATTATGTGGATAACATTTATTAAAATAAAACCGATTTCTCCAGTAAGATCAAGTCCCCAGCATATGTTGAAGGAATTCGTGCCATCCATGGGTGAATGATATTGCATCTGCTTCAGAAGTCTTGTCATGGAGATAGTGAAGACTCAACGATTGTAGTTTAGTTGCATTTTGATTGCACTAGTGGTGAATCAGTATGTCATCCTCGAGGTATTTATACTGAAGCCATAGGCGTCATTATCGAAGGTGTACTCTTTGATTGGGAGTACAATTTGAAGACTTCTTAGATGCTTTAGTGTTAAAGTGTCATATCCTTCGAGCTTTGAATGTCTTAGGCTTAATCGTCTAGGCCCCGAGTATCTTCCATTGATTCATCATCCCTTTCGTTGAGGTAGTGGGATTCAACACTTGTGCAGACATCAAAGCTTTCTAATTTTCTGGGACACATGGACACTCCTGCAAGGCTCTGGAGAAATGCCCAAAGTGTTCTTTTCCATGGTTGGACATCATCTCAATAATGAATGTTTCAATGCTCAATTCGGAGAAATGTCATACTAATCCGGTGAAGCTACCATTCATAATATCTTGCAGAGTTGCTAGAAGAATTGAGTCCCCGTGCTAGGATATCATGTGAGGAAATAAATGACATAGATATGAAATGAATGAGACTTACCTGAGTGTGGAACCTCTTGATGAATATCTATGCATCTTTTGCAGATTCTTGCTTCAACCTCGTTGAAGTTTGAAATTCCTCAAAGTACTCTGGTGATGATGGAATGTCCGAAAAACCTTCTGGATCACAACTTTCTTCGTTGGAGAGATGTGTAACCAAAGATGCTTTGTAAGTATCCATCTTTTCAGTGTGGACCTACGCTCGTATGAAGGACATGTCATATCCTGGATCTTCCTGATTATGCGAAACTTGGTTTCTGTCCAAGTTGGACTTATGTGATATAGCCATGAGTATTTCCGAGCGCTCCTTCGAGGTCTCTGATTGAGATGAAGAATGAGTATCTTCTTGCCGAGCGATGCATGTAGATCCGATGGTTTTCACTGGAATGTTGTTGATGGTGGTGTCAGCATCGATCAACGTTTTTCCAAATTCGTTCCTTCTAAGATTGACTGTGGTAATCAGTCCCCAGTCATACATCTCTTGATCTGTGGCTGGAGGCCCAAGAAGTATTTTCGGGATCGACTTCTTAACACGATGTGGTTCAGTACTGTGCACATGTATCCCCTTTGTGCCTTCGTAATTCACGTTCGTCTTGAACTTCTTCTTTGATAGGTTGTCCAAAGAGTGTAAAGGTTCTGACTGGGAGATGATTCTTGTGTACTCCTTCAGTCCCCAGTTGAAGCTATTGTGGATCAACCTTCTCTTTGAAAATGTGTTTCAAAACTACGCAGTTGATTTGTGTGATGATTGACGAACCTGTGGAAGCGGAAGTAACGAGGACTTTCCATGTCTTCTTTAGTTGGTTCTTTCTGGACATATGACAACTTGATTGCACCATCTTGGATCCAGACATCCAGGAGTTCGATCACCTCTTCAATGGAAAAGGAAAGTCATGTGCTTCTTGATCAAGAACTCTTGTGCGTTGGTTAGAAGCTTATGCATCTTGATTATTCTTGCTTTGTGCTTTTGAAGGAGCTGAGGTATGCTTGGGCGGAAGTTTGGCTTCCCGTTTGCTCCTTTCTGCAATAGTATTTGTGGAAGGCTGGAGGTTGTATTGCTTGTTGATCAGACATCTGCTTCCTCAAGTGTCTCGCGATTCTTCAGTCTTTGTAGATTTTGTTCTTTCTAACAGAGCAGGTGCAGTGGTTGCTGATCTCTTCGCGGCTTCATGGAGCTCTGAGAAAGTCTGGAACCGAAGGTTCTCCAGTAAAGCTTTGTAGGCCGGGAGCATGCCGTTGATGCATAAGTCCACCAGTTGTTGCTCCGTGACGTTTGGATCATGGAAGTCCAAGGATTGGACTCTGAACCTCTTCACGTAATCATTGGGGTTCTCACATGTCTTCTGAGATATTCTCCCAAGATCAGAGAGAGTGACTTTCTCTGACACGAAGAAGTATTTCCTATAGAATGCATTGATCATATCTCCCTAATTGTTGATGGTCCCTGGTGCGATATTGTTGTACCAGGTGTATGCTCTTCCTTTCAAAGACTTTGAGAATTATTTGAGATGAACAACATGATTGTGTTCATGTTCTCCCAAGGCTTCGAGGAAGCAGGAGACGTGCTCTCGAGTATTGCCAGTTCCATCATATAGGGAGAACGTTGGAGAGATGTAGCCTTTCGGAAGGGGAATCCTCTGTGTAGCGGCAGGATACGGAGGTTGGTGACGATGGACGTGTGACGTCTTGTCTTTTCCATGGTTCTCCAGATGACGCTCCAAATCTTCACGAGTAATGAAGCTTGATGATCCCTTTTGTTTGTGGGAGAAAACTACTTCTGCCGGTTTAGGTAATTTTGGGTGTGTGTGGATGAGAAGTGAGTTTAAACCTTCAACAAATGTGTTGCACGATGAGCACTTTGATTCGAGAGATAATCTATACAATTCTGGCCTAAACCGAAGACATGGCCGTTCCAGATTTGTTTCGGTCACAGGTGAAGTATGTGAGGTTGATCTTAGGGAGGGAAGCGAAGAAAGTGTTGAGAGTGTGAAGGTGAAGGCTATTTGATGACTTGTTAACAGAAGGTAGAGAAAGCTATCAAACGTTGCAGGCAGGCTCTGGGTGTTGAATACGATGGTATTAACACTTGGTGTTCTGTGTTGTTCGAACTTCTGTCTTTGGAAATAGGGAGGAGAACCTATTTATACAAGTCGATAAGCCTTCATTACGTCTCTCGTGGGAAAGTGGAGGAAGTGGAGTGATGGAAGAAGTGGAGTTGTGTGTTAGTGCCACACGGTTGCTTGCCTACTTCTCCTATAATCGCTAACCGCCCATGTTTCCCTGACACGATCTTGTGATGGTGTGTTGCACGCTATAAACCGCCAGACCAATACCCCAGTTTGTATCCCCCAGTTGTGATGTGATTAATGTCTCGAGTCTGTGGATCGCGGGACCCACGGGAAATAGTGCAGGGTGAACCGTGAACTTGGTATAACATCGCATACATCCATCTTCAGGTGACCGTTTGGAGGCTGTATAGACAAGCCATGCCTTGGTCGATTACCCTGTGAAGAATAGTGACGGATGGTGATCATGGTGATACCTTGTTTGCTGGTTGATTCGTACCCTAAGTCATTCGTCCAAGCTTGCAAAATTGGACGGACGAGATGGTTTGCAACCCTACCTGCGATCGTTGGATGAGAGGCGCGCATGCTGCCTCTTTCAACCCAAACGTTTGCATTCTAGGAGAGTTCCAATGGAGGAACCGATCAACCTTGCATGGAGGCGGTACAATGGTGTTCACGCCCATGCCTGCTTGACTCGCAAAGATTTAATCTGAGCCACTCGACTCAGGTGTCAAAGACGAGTGGTCGAGATTAAAACTTATGGAGGGGCCGTGACATGCCACCTTTGGGCGCGCGTACCGAGGAGCTTGACCACTGCCGGTCTTGGCCGATCAGCTAGGCGTGAATTCGGGCCCACGACGGTCATGCTAGCATGCTCGGTTCCTTCTAAGTCTCCATCTTTGCCTTTCGTCCAAGCCTGCGAAGATGGACGCTCGAGATGTTTCAGCGCCGCAAACCCTAATTAGGGTTTTGGACCGGCCACTTTGGGCGATCGGTTTTGGGTTGCGTGCGCCTCCTTTGGGGAGACCGACCATGTATGAAACATCTTGGGTCGACAGTGAGCATGTACATGCTTGCTCTATGACCCTGGGCGCAATCTAAGCCATCCAACTATGCCTGCGAATTCAGATGGTCGTGATCGTTTTGGATCTTCTCAACCTGCGTAAGGAGTTAGTCTAGCCTTGTTTGGGCAATCGTTTCTTGAACCACGGCTTGCCTATGAGGGAGTCGGTCATGTAGGTAGAAAGTGGGCCCGCCAATGGTGTACCATCACTTCACTACTTGTTTTAGGGTATAATCTAAGCCGTCCAACTATGCCTGCGAAGTTGGACGTTCACGATTAAAAGGAACCCTAGCCGTGCGTCATGCTCACTTTGAGCGCATGTTTTGGAAGGACCAACTGTAGTTGGCCTTGACCGTTCGGTCATGTATGAAGGTTGGTCCGCGGTGATCATGGTAGCATGCTCAGGACCCCCTGAATCTATATCTACACCCTCCATCTATACATGCGAAGTTGGACGGATGAGATATATTTCTGAGTTTGTTTTCAGCAAGTGAGACTAACATGGGTAGTCTTGCATGCATTCGACGGGGCTAGTATAACCTTCCGTCAGGTAGCCTACGGGTGTTTGCATGTCGAACACAAGGCTTTAATTAAAGCATTAATAGTAATGTTGTATACCTACAGAAAACCGGGATGGTTGCCACATGCTCCGTCGGGATGGTTGCCACATGCTCCGTTCTAGGTAGGTTTTAATTCTCAGGGATGGTTGCACATGCTCCAATGAATTAATATGGCGAGAAGTATTCATCTCCTGAATGCTTTATCCTTTGCAGGACGTCAGCTTACAAAAATTGACTTTTTACAATTTTACCCTTTAAATAGAAATCCACCATCAACATTAAGTCCCCTGCCTAGCATGCAATGGTTACACTATTGTAGGGTAGGCATGAGATGGTGACAAATATACGTAAAAGAAATAAAGGTAACTAACCTTGGAAGGCAGCCGCTAGTGATTGTCCATGTGAACGCACCGTCGCAGGCATGAAACCTTGGGTGGGCCGGTTTCCCTTCTTGGTTTTTGGAAGCAAAAAGGAATCCTTCTCTAATTAGAATTCTTCAAATTTTTGCCTATAAAAAGGGAGAACCCTTTTTCGTTTTTCCTTCACGATTTTTTTTTCTTCGAGTGGACGTCTAGCTCTCTTCCGCCTGCTGCCGTCGTCACTCCAGCCGCCGGAGTTCACCATTGCTGGTTTTGTTGCCGCAGGCGCCGTTAATCAGGTACGTGCAATTTTTTTTTTTTTGGAAACCCTAATTATTTAGGTAGTGTTTCTTTTGCACTTTGAGAGGATTGTAGGTGTAACAAAACATACCATAATTGATTCCTTTACCGCCTGCCAGGATTGCGTAGTAAAAGAAAGCATAAACATGTTGCTCGTTCCCTTTATCCTTGCATGTCAAAACCCATGTTGTAGCTTGATAGAACCGCTGCCTTGAACTTGTAGACATGATAACCAACTGTAGAAAATATGTTGACATGTTGACTTAGCTTTAGGGATGCGCATGCAAATTTTAGTGCCCGCCTGCGTGATTTTGAGGTACTCTTGCGCTTGCGTTTATCGAAATTGCTGTAGAATCCTCATATAAACTCGGATTTTGACGGTCCGCATATGTATCCTCAAGCCCAGAAAATTTCCAAACTTTAACAAAGAAGCTTTTTGAATTTTGAGAGTGTTTAGGGGATAAAAATCGCGAAATAGTAAACTTCCAAGAGGTTTTCAGAATTTTTCAGGTTGCGTGTCTTCTTATGTTTTGGTCACCCCTCCTTGCTCTTCCATCCGATTGTCGTGAAATTTTGATATGTTGTAGGTAACTTCCATATGAAGAGAATGGAACATAACACAACACTAGATTCCATACCCATTGCTCCCAGTTCATAATCGAACACATGGTAGTGTAAATTTCCCTCAACTGAGTTTGTCTGGAGGACGCTTGAACCATCCCAATCCCATGTAATCTCCGTATTAGGTGCCTAACAATGAAGTTAGGAATCACGAGAATCTTTATTGATGTATGACTCCTTGGAAACATGCTAACACTTCCAATCTTATTGCAGTTGCTCAATGATGAACGCGAAGGATAATGTTGTGAAGGGAGGTGTCGACTCTTTCAGAGATGTGCCAAATATAAATGATGGAATGCTTACCAAGTCTTTTCCAAATGTCAGGAGGCACCCAATACATAATATAATCCTCATTACTGGTTCAGAAAGTGAAGAGGGTCTACCATCGTCTTTAGCAGGCGTGATGATGCTTTGTCTCCAGAAGAAAGAATATCCACCTTCCCCTATTGACTTCAGAATTTGTAAGAATCCACTTGACTCATACGAAGGATGGATGTGGCGCATGTTGGGTAATGAAGGGATTAGGGACAACTTAACCAGGGCGCGAATTATTGATGCTATTAAGGCGTCTGCAATTCTTCATGTCAAGAAGGATATCCCAGGTTTGGTCGCTTTTGCTGCTCGATGGCATCCTTCTACGAACACAGATTTATGCACGTGGGGAGAAATGACTATCACTCTTGAGAGCGTGTCTGCATTAATGATCCTTCCTGTCACTGGAAGTCTTAATTGCAAACTGTATGAAGACGAAGACATCATCTATCAGGCTATAATTCAGAAGGTGAACGAATACGATCAGTTGGAGAAGAAGCCGAAATATTTCTACACTTGGTGGGTAAGTGAATGGTCTTCCACGCAAGGTAATGATGATCTTAGCACAGCTGCATTCTTGTCCTTATGGTTGTCTAGAGATATTCTTGATGACGGCTCCGGCACGAAAACTATTAGAAAGAAAATCATCATATTCGCCATTAAGCTGGGCAAAGGTATAACTCTCCCTTTGGATTCATTATTCCTAGGCTTGCTGTATGGTCACCTGAATTCTTTAGTGGAGGAGATGTATATTTCCAACGGGTACATGAAGGTGGATACATATGTGCACGTCGCCTTTCTTCAGGAGTTTTTGTGGGAACACTTTAAGGATTACGCTCCCACTCCTAAAACCTCAGTCCCCAGCTTGTATGGTGATTCAAGAATACTCCGTTGGCAGAACAGAAATCCAAAAGCTGGGGTGAGGCTTGTAGATTTTCTCGATAGTGTGAGTGCCTTAGACTTTCGTCCTTGGGGATCGGTTCATCCTTCTTCCATCGTCCCTTTCATTGATCTGCCGCCTGAGGGGAGAGACATGAGCCCTGAAGAAGTTGTTTTCCTACGGAGCTGCATACCAGGATATGTTCCTTCTTTTTGTGATGACATGCTAAGCATTATTCCGTATAATATTGATAGAGCCGCTCTCCAAATGGGTTTTGATCAAGGTATCCCATTTCGTCGTCCCGCAATGCCTTCAGAAGAACTTAAGTCATCATGCCTTGATGTTGATGTTTTCTCGTCGGAGCTGAAATTTCCTTTTCCTTCCCAGGGGAGAAAGACGGTATTTACTTCTGGTTACAAAGATTTTTGGAGGGGGCAGTTACTGCTCTTTAAATCATTTGCTAGCGAAATGGTAACTAACCTTCGTGATAAACCTCTTGATGACGTCTTGGCTGATCATAGGTGATTGAGACCCCTCCTAGGGAAACGCAGGGTTAACGCCACCGACTGCAATCTTAAGTCCAAGAAAAATAAGCAAGCATGTAGTCCAGTAATTCTTAACTCTTCCAATATGCAGGTATTCCGAATTCTTTATGCTTAACTTTCAGTTTCGACTTCCATGAGCAGCTTTTACTAATATTTGTTGGTGATCAGAGGATTCCTGAAGAAAATGCCTTTGCTGTACTAGATCGAGTTTACAATGAGGAGCGTGGAGGCAACGGGAAGTCTGAAAATCTTCATGCTGAGAAGCCTGATAATAATGACCTTCATGTAGAGCAGTCTGGAAACACTGATCCTCATGCGGAGAAGTCTGGCAACACCGATCTTCATGCGGAGAAGTCTGGAAACACCGATCCTATCATATACAACGATGAAGATGGTGCAAGCTCGATTGAGGAGAATGCCTTCCAGAGCAGTAATTTTAATAAGCTTGTAGATGAGGCCGTGTCAGCAATCTGGACCAGCACTTCGAAGAGTCTGGAAGGGACATCAGCTGCGATGGTTATTTCTAAAGAGATGTCGTCGCCAGCAGTCGTTCCTGGTGCTATGTTAGACCTTTCCTTTGATAATCCACGTCCTGATCATGTGTTAGTTGGAGGGTTTAGCGTACCGGACCAGTTTGAGGAGTTGTACACCACAATATGGAAGAAACATGGCCACATTGCTACCACCACGAAGCTGAAGAGTCGTCTTGCTTTGGTAAATCGCATTCAGGAGGCTTTACCCTATATTCGGGAGATGAGCGTCGCAATTGGTCGTGATGTTTCTGAAGACGTGATTGAAGACTGGAAGTGCCACTTGGATGTGTTTGCGCAGTATGACTTCAATGCTCCTTGGTTCTTCAAAGGGTTTCATGCAATTCAGGAGATTCAGAAGAAGCAAGGTACGATGCTTTCCACTGAATGCGTCGTTCGTCAGAAACAAAAGGTTGGTAGGTTGGCCGAGGAGTTGAAATCTCAGCAAGCCGTTCTCCGGAAGATGGAATCCGCTCTTACTCAGAAGGATGAGGTGTTGCTAAAAGATTTTCCCTAAAGTATTCATGCCGCCTACTTGTGTTTTCTCTTTAGATGCTTTTCGAGTGATTGTGAGGATTTCCTTTCACACAGTTTGGTTTTAGGTTTTGAATTTATGGGTGATTGAATATTGGACTGGTTTATTTACGACATGCTTTTATGAATGCTTGAATTTTGGAAAAGATTATTCTAAAATAGAATTTGAATCTTATATTATGGGTGATCATACATGTCATGTGAAATTGAAAACGCAGTGTGAAAGGTAAAGGTGAGGGGTGGTGAGCATGTATGGAGCTTACTCTTTGAGTATCCTATTCATATATGTAGGATGCCAAGTCCCTAGTAGGATATATAATTATCTTACAGTAACATTTGCTGGGACTTACTTGTCTTTCAAAATCCGTGCATGAGAATGAGTACTCCCGAATACCCTCTCCTCAAAGAGCGCGTGCTAATTTTTTTGAGGGGAAATATTGCTTCTCTGAATTTATCTTATCGTGGATAATGCATTTCAATGCGTGGCACTCGCTGGTGGGGTGATGGAGAAATCGATGGTAATGACAATACCTCGGGTTGGCTGTCTCTTGATCGGTGGGCGGAAGCCGCACCGGCGGCAGTTGTACTTCTCCATCACGTACCCATATCTCCAACAACTCCACAATCTTCCTTATGGGAAACGGGAATCGTGGATCTTTTGAGTCTAAAATTTCCTGCGTCGGCGCGTGTCGTGGCTCTTCCCTTAGGTTTCGGTGTGAAGCACGCTTTGGAGACGGAATTGAGGCGTTGTCACGCGTCACTGCATCTGCGGCCCTCTTGGTCGGGAGATTCTGCTGAAACATGGAGGATGCTGCGCTGGCGATGGCATTGTCGTTGAGCTGGTGATCAGAAGGCTGCAAGCTCCTACGTTCGTATGCTCTCTGATTGATTTCACCTTCCTCCAGCGTTTCTTCTCCTGGATGAAGAGTCAGCACGGGTTGGGTATTATTCTGAGTCTTGGAAATAGCCTTGAGGTATAAATCTTCTAACAAGGCTTCGTATGCAGTTGATTCTATGTTTTCATCCGGCAAGCGTCGTAATTCTTCATGCTGGTCGATCCGTCTCAAGCTCCCGTTGCCAGGTGAAAGGTTTTGTTGGTCTCTGGGCTCTCTGGGGCCATGTGTTCCGCCAGTTCTTCTGAAAACCTGACCTCCATAATTTCTTGCATCATTAGTGATACTTCCCGGGTAGCTGATTGCAGAGCCCTCATTTAATTGAGCCGATATGTTGTTCAAGAGGCGGAAGGTTTCACTCTGCCTTCTGGCAATACATGCTTGATTTTCCAAGACGTCTTCCAGCATCCTGGTCACATTTTCGATGACACTTGAATTATCCATGGTTTCTGAAAGATTCGACGAACAGGAGTACATCTCGGGATGAACTTCTGTGATTTGGTGAAGAGTGAATTGATAATCAAATCAAATATAAGATCTGCCTCTCCAAAGTCAAATAAAAACTGGTAGCCTTTAAAGATTCGAGTTTTGCAACCGAGAGATTAACCTCCCACTGTGGTCGCAAATTGTTTGTGGGAGAAAACTACTTCTGCTGGTTTAGGTAATTTTGGGTGTGTGTGGATGAGAAGTGAGTTTAAACCTTCAACAAATGTGCTGCACGATGAGCACTTTGATTCGAGAGATAATCTATACAATTCTGGCCTAAACCGAAGACACGGCCGTTCCAGATTTGTTTCGGTCACATGTGAAGGATGTGAGGTTGATCTTAGGGAGGGAAGCGAAGAAATTGTTGAGAGTGTGAAGGTGAAGGCTATTTGATGACTTGTTAACATAAGGTAGAGCAGGCTATCAAACGTTGCAGGCATGCTCTGGGTGTTGAATACGATGGTATTAACACTTAGTGTTCTGTGTTGTTCGGATTTCTGTCTTTGGAAATAGGGAGGAGAACCTATTTATACAAGTCGATAAGCCTTCATTACGTCTCTCGTGGGAAAGTGGAGGAAGTGGAGTGATGGAAGAAGTGGAGTTGTGTGTTAGTGCCACACGGTTGCTTTCCCACTTCTCCTATCATCGCTAACCGCCCATGTTTCCCTGACACGATCTTGTGATGGCGTGTTGCACGCTGCACGCTTTAAACCGCCAGACCAATACCCCAGTTTGTATCCCCCAGTTGTGACGTGATTAATGTCTCGAGTTTGTGGATCGCGGGACCCAGAGGAAATAGTGCAGGGTGAACCGTGAACTTGGTATAACATTGCATGAAGCCATCATCAGGTGACCGTTTGGAGGTTGTATAGACAATCCATGCCTTGGTCGGTTACCCTGTGAAGAAGAGTGACGGATGGTGATCATGGTGATACCTTGTTTGCTGGTTGATTCGTACCCTAAGTCATTCATCCAAGCTTGCAAAGTTGGACGGACGAGATGGTTTGCAACCCTACCTGCGATCGTTGGATGAGAGGCGCGCATGCTGCCTCTTTCAACCCAAACGTTTGCATGCTAGGAGAGTTCCAATGGAGGAACCAATCAGCCCTGCATGGAGGCGGTACAATGGTGTTCACGCCCATGCATGCTTGACTCACAAAGATTTAATCTGAGCCACTCGACTCAGGTGGCAAAGACGAGTGGTAGAGATTAGAACTTATGGAGGGGCCGTGACATGCCACCTTTGGGCGCGCGTACCGAGGAGCTTGACCACTGCCGGTCTTGGACGATAAGCTAGGCGTGAAGTCGGTCCCACGACGGTCATGCTAGCATGCTCGGTTCCTTCTAAGTCTCCATCTTTGCCATTCGTCCAAGCCTGCGAAGATGGACGCTCGAGATGTTTCTACGCCGCAAACCCTAATTAGGGTTTTGGACCGGCCACTTTGGGAGATCGGTTTTGGGTTGCGTGCGCCTCCTTTGGGGAGACCGACCATGTATGAAACATCTTGGGTCGACAGTGAGCATGTACATGCTTGCTCTATGACCCTGGGCGTAATATAAGCCATCCAACTATGCCTGCGAAGTCGGATGGTCGTGATCGTTTTGGATCTTCTCAACCTGCGTAAGGCGTTAATCTAGCCTTGTTTGGGCAATCGTTTCTTGCACCACGGCTTGCCTATGAGGGAGTTGGTTATGTAGGTATAAAGTGGGCCCGACAATGGTGTACCATCACTTCACTACTTGTTTTAGGGTATAATCTAAGCCGTCCAACTATGCCTGCGAAGTTGGACGTTCACGATTAAAAGGAACCCTAGCCGTACGTCATGCTCACTTTGAGCGCACGTTTTGGAAGGACCAACTGTATTTGGCCTTGACCGTTCGGTCATGTATGAAGGTGGGTCCGCGGTGATCATGTTAGCATGCTCAGGACCCCCTGAATCTATATCTACACCCTCCATCTATGCATGCGAAGTTGGACGGATGAGATATATTTCTGAGTTTGTTTTCAGCAAGTGAGACTAACATGGGTAGTCTTGCATGCGTTCGACGGGTCTAGTTTAACCTGCCGTCATGTAGCCTACATGTGTTTGCATGTCGAACACAAGGCTTTAATTAAAGCATTAATAGTAATGTTGTATACCTACAAAAAACCGGGATGGTTGCCACATGCTCCGTTGGGATGGTTGCCACATGCTCCGTTCTGGGTAGGTTTTAATTCTCAGGGATGGTTGCACATGCTCCAATGAATTAATATGGCGAGAAGTATTCATATCCTGAAGGCTTTATCCTTTGCAGGACGTCAGCTTACAAAAATTGGCTTTTTACAATTTTACCCTTTAAATAGAAATCCACCATCAACACCTTTGTTGACGAGTCGTCTGCAGCTTTGTCGGTTTCGTTATCAACGGGAATTACTTCAGGATTGGCGTCGGAGGATTTCTCCTTCTCTTGAGTTTTTCTTGACATCTTGTCAATAAGAGTTTTGAGATAATTACACATCTCCTTCTGCGTAGTAGCCATGTCTGCCTGATTCTTTGCAAGAGTCTCTTTTGTTTTGAGGAGATCAACCATGGTAGGTGGTGGATTTCCTCTGATTTCTTATGGATGTCTACCGAAAAAAGGATGACCTTCCACGCTGGTGTGAGGAGGAGTGATGTCACCACTATCAGTGTTAGTGGCCGGAACAGTTTCCGGGATATCTTCATTGTTGCTAGTGCTAGCGATATTTGCATTAGGATTTGTAACCGATCCTGACCTAAGACCAACCATCTTGTGAAAATGAAAGATTGCAACTGAGAGAATGATCTCCCACCGTGGTCGCCAATCTGTGGGTAGGGAAGAATGATCTACTGGTTTTTAAGGGATTGAGGAGACGACTGGATAGAGGAGGTTCCTCGAACCAGGCAAAATGCTAATCCTCACACAGATGCACCGCTGCAAAAGGGGTGCTTAGATTCGAGAGATCAATCTGTAGTACTCCGACCTAAATCGAGACAACGACCGTTCCAGAGTAAATTCGGTCACAAGAGAGGATGGGTTGATCTGTAGGAGGGAAGATGAGAAATGTGTGGAATCGATGGTGATTCAAGGATTGTGGGTGTGTGAATTCTGAATATGATAAGTTCTGAATGATTGAAGTTGAACGATTGTGAAGAAATTTCTCAATTGATGAGTTTGATGATCTCGTGTTGTCGAAGAGACGTGAGATTCTTACTCTGACTATTCTGTGTATTCGTTCTATTTTTTCCGATGATCTTCAATCTTGATTCAGGGACTTTTTTATATTGCTGGAATTGTAGACACCATGATCCCATGAAGTGTGACAGTTGATGGAATCAAGGATTGGAGAAGTGGAAATCGTGTTCGAAACCAGTTGTCCAACGTGTAAAGACTTGGTCGACTTTCCACCCACTACTTCGTGAATTCCTTCAACTAATTACACGACTTGCTCACATTACATTGTGTGTTTGAACACACGTGCCGTAGACCGCCAGACCAAAACCCTAGTTGATATCCCCCAAGTGACACGATTGATCATCTCGTGGTTTGTTCCTGAAGACGATGTTGCTCCGTAGAGCCGTCCATCCCGTGATACTATTTAGAATTGACTGAAGGTATTCAGTATTCATGAAATTATGCCGTTGTCTAGGCGTTGACTGCATATCTACATGTACTCTAAGAGAAAGTACTCTCCGTTGAGAATTCGATGAGAGACTCGTGTCTCAATACTCATGTGTGATTGCTGAACCAAAGAACCGTATAATCATGAGTTTAAAATTTTAGCCCTTGTTGAAAATCCACCATCTACAAGTTGATTCTCTAGAAAATAACTCGAAGTTGTCCATACAGATTGCTAATCGAAATATTGGGTGAGGTTGTTAGACCCCCGCTTTTTCAGAAACATTCTCAGAGGACGTTATATTGTTTTTATTCACAAACCATTTTTCGTCAGAGCAATTTTAAAAGTGATATAAACTTAACATGACTTTCGTCACTAGGTAAAGATGAACTTGGATAAAGCAAAAGCTTTACCAACACATATTTCGAGAAATAGATAGGCGAGGTAAACTCGGCTCGAAATACCAAATGTGTATATCTAAGTCTATATAGAAAAACGGCTTTTGTCTCAATATAGGAGATAAATAGACTTTTGAGTGATACATAAGTTCAAGTCTCCACATACCTTTTAGTCGATGAACATCCACCAGTTCCTTGAGTAGTCCTTCGTCTTGTATGATGATTGACATGGATTTCTTGGGCTCAACTACACTTTTTATCCTAGTCCGAGACCTTAGCTATAGTAGACTAGAAATCAAGACTTATAGTTTTGATCACTAAAATTGACAAACTTGCTTGAGATAGCAACTCATGCGAGTTCGACCGAGCAATGCTCTAACAATCTCCCCCTTTGTCAATTTTAGTGATAAAACTATCAATACATATGGAATACAAAAAATATATAAATAAACTTTGTATCTCCTATTCCACATGTCTAATCTTCAATATTACTCGAAATATTCGTCACTTCCAAGTACTCCAATGATCCCCAAAGGTTGTAAGTTTAGCATCATCGTTGTTGAAAATCCATAGCTATAACAATGAGAAAACAAGTGTTTTCAATCATTGTTATACAATGTCATAGTATCATTACACAGCGTTAAAGTCCAATTGCCTCACAACTTCAACAAAAATACTATGGTGATACTTCACTCCCTCTTAGTCAATACTCCATCTCACATGGAAACCACTCCCCCTTACATAATATTTCGAAAACCATATGTATTTGTAGTGTGAACTACATATTAATTCTCCCCCTTTTTGTCAATAAAATTGGCAAAGGTACAAGAACGAGATCCTAATGAAATTTCCAAACGAGATATTTCATGACCAAGAGTAAGCGTATATCATCTTATTTTGATGCAATCATAAAGCCGAAGCTAAATGCATTCATCAAGGAGTCTATAAAGATACGAGATAACCCTTATAATATTCCACAGCCGCACTCCCCACAAAGATTTGTCAATTAAGCACAAGTTCAATTAAGAACTCTCCCCCATAATATGTCATTCCTGAAAGAACAACAATAGCGACCTTAATTTCAAAAGAAAATAAGGATTTCTTTGGACGTAACAAATCACATACAAGTATGAATTTGAATCCAAAAATATTCAATTAAATTAACCGTAAGAGAACCCATGATTAATTTAACCAAATATGCTCAACACAAGTAAACTTATGGAGACTTAAAAAAAACTCAATTAAATTAATCACAAGATAACCCATAATTAATATAATCGGAATACACAACTAAACTAATCACAAAAGTAATCAATTTAATTGTTCATACTCGGTATGAGAAAACTTACATAGTCAAAACTAAATAACTGTTAATGGGTGAAAACTATTCCTGCCAGTTTTGGTAATTTGGGGTGTGTGGATGAGGAATGAATCTAAACCTTAAACAAATGCACTACGCGGTGAGTGCTTGTAGATTCGAGAGATCAATCAGTGCAAGTCCGGCATAAACCAAGAAATGGACATTCCAGACTTGTTTCGGTCACAAAGTGAAGGAGATGGGGTTGAACTTAGGGAGGGAAGCGAAGAAGGTGTTGAGATTGTGAAGGTGTTGGCTATGTATGACTTGTATCAGAAAGATGAACTGGCTTTCAGGATGTAAGCTATCAGTTCCGGTGTTTGAATACGATTGTATCAACACTTGCCTCTATTATCTCGTCTTATTCTGTTCTCTTTGAAAAATAGGGCGGAGAACCTATTTATACAAGTCTTTTAGCCTAACCTTCGTATCTCGTGGGAAGTGGAGAAAGTGGAGTGATGGAGTAGTGTGTTGGTGTCACACGACCAGGCTTGCCCACTTCTCCCATCATCACTAACCGTCCATGACTTCCTGACACGTTCTTGTGATTGCGCGTTGTGCGCTGCACACTGTAAACCGCCAGACCAATACCCCAGTATGTATCCCCCAGTTTGTGACATGATTGATGTCTTGAACGTGTGGATCATGGGACCCACAAAAAATAGCATGTAGTGCTAGATTGAATAACTGTGTTATTCAGGAAGTCGATACTTGTGAAGTATCGTGTGTATACTATGCAGGTACCGCATCGAGTATATTCAGCATGTATGAAGCATCGCTGTTTGAGCATCTCAAAACCTCATATCCAGCCTACTTCATGCGATGGTTTGGAAGTTGCGCATGCAAACCCTCCCTTGACCGACCAAATGGTGTGGTAGAGTGACGAATGGTGATCACCATGAATCCGCACTGACCAATTAACTCCTAACCAGGGATGTACAGCCAAGCCGGTGAAGTTGGACGGACGAGATGATCTTTGAGACACTCATCTGCGACCGTTGATGGAATTAGGTTTATGAAAAGGTGCGCAAGTATCACTTTTCATCTTGGTCGAATCCAAGCTTGGGACGCAATTTTGGATAGGCCGATCATGCATACGTGTAGACGACATAACGGTGTAGGCGCCCATATCTCATTGTCTCACGAAAGTGTGATCTGGGCCACTCAATTCTTCTGGCGAAGTTGTGTGGTTGAGATCAATTTGCGACAGAAAACTGGTGCCGCAAAATCCGCTCCTCATGCCATCTTCATGCGCGCGTTCCAAGACGACTAGGCTTGGTCGATCCTGAACGATTGACCCAGCGTGTAGGTGGTAGGCTGGAGTTCACGTCCATACCCTGACATCCCACATAAACATGATCTAAGCCACTCAATTTGTCCGATGAAATAGAGTGGTCAAGATTAGTTTGCAGCTTGGGAGGTGCGACCACACTTGTTTTGGCTGCACGAATCGATACATATAGCTAAGTATGGTCTTGGCCGGTTGGGTGTGGAGATAGGTGGGCCCGAAGTGATCATGTTGATACTTACCGGACCTGCTTATCCCATTCCGGGACCCTCCATCCGCTCCGGAGAAGATGGACGTTCGTGATCGCGAGACAAACCTTAGTTAGGATATTGCCGACCGTGTGTCACACCCAGTTTTTGGGCATTCAAATTAAGGTGACCAACTATAGTTGGTCCTTACCGATCAGTCAGGTATGCAGGTGGGCCCATGGTGGTTGTTTTGACATGCTCTGGGCCCTCTGAATCTACATCTACATCCTCCATCTATACCTGCGAAGATGGATGGTTGAAATTGTTTTGCGACACATGTAATGTGCCGCAAACCCTAATTTAGGGTTTTTCATCCATACTGCTATGGTTTGGACGTTTTGGCAAGCTAGGCCAATCTTTGGGGAGACCGACCATGCGGGGCCCGCATTGGTTCGGCAGCGGATATTCCATACCTGCTTGGGGGTTATGGAATCGATCTGGGCCATCCAATCATGCTGGTGAAGTTGGATGGTCGTGATCATATCCAGACTGATACGGTCAGTCCGGACGCTCAATCGGGCTAGTATAACACACCGAGAGTGGCTCAATCGGGCTAGTATAACACATCGAGAGTTGTAGCCTGTACGGGTATTTCGTACATGTTTCATTATAATGATTGGAGATTCGTGTTGCTCTGCTGAGAACAACACTCAGTCGTCATGCCGCACTGATAATGAGTACAGGAAATACAAGGCTGGTTGCGCATTAATTAATAATGCTGTAAATTCACAGGGTATATGGGATTGTTGATACATGCTCCAACCTGGATGAATTTCGTGTATTTTATTCACAGAATAGGTTTGTTGCCACATGCTCCATTCTAGGTGAATTAATAAAGTGAAGGAGTATCCATCACTTATTAATGGCCTTATCTTTTACAAGATGTTAGTGCATAATTTTTAGGTTTTACAATTTTACCCTTAAATGAAAATCCACCATCAACATTAAGTCCCCTGACTAGCACATAATGGTTATACTATTGTGGGGTAGGTATGAGATGGTGACAAATTTGTACACTGAAATGACTAAGCTAAAGTGAATGCATATTTACCGGATAGGTCGACCTCGTCAGGGGTTGTGAAGGAAGTAGGATTTGATCCGGTGAGTCGCTTTGGTTCCTTTCGTACATATATGGGCAGAGCTCGGTCCCTTCCTCGGGTCAGGTGTACTCCCTTTCATCATACAACAACTTTCCTCAGATGTATGCGATAAGCATCGTTGATTGCTATCCCGAAATAGTAGCCTTCATAGGTGGTAAGTAAAGACTTCTTTTCTCCTGGGATTCTGTCGACTTGCGAGATTATAAAGAATCATCTCACGTAGTTGTTTCTTCTATATCTCAGGTACTGCTCCATACTTATCAGATCTTCTGATTGACTGATTGATTTTTTTTTATAACTTTTTCTTCTTTGCAGTTTATCATGGAGACGGTGGACGACCATCCTATCACCTCTCCAGAAAGAAGCTCTGAAGTTGATAAACCCGAAACCATGCGCACGAAGAAGTAATGGCTAAAATCGATCTTCCACTTCGCGAAGTTGGACGTGCTATACATGAGATGTCTATTTTGCACCTGCGTATTACCAGAGGACGCATATGTGCACTTTCAGCTGCGATTGACATGGAAGAGCGGAGGAGGCGCGAGGAAGTGTTGCAAGCATCAGTAAGCGCAAGGGCAGAGAGATTTGCATCGCGGTTGAAGAGGCGGAGAGTTGAGCATAAATGACCTCTAAGTGAAAATAAGTTCGATTACCCAATCCAGGATGGTGTGATAATTCTTGATTCTGACATTGACGAACCTGAGTGTTTGAAAGCAGTCAGCGCGACTCCCAATGCTGTTGTGGCCTTTGACGCTCCTGCTGATGATGTTGGGACGGAGTGTGTCGCTGCGGAAACATATGATGTAGAGGCTGAGGTAGATCCGAAGGGAGGAGCATCAATAGGCGATGGCGTTGAAGAAGAACCTTATGTCGGTGTAGGCGCGGTCGACCCTCTTGACGGTTGAAACCTCTTTACTTATTTTTCTCTTTCCAGTATATCCCGTAATTTGTGAACACCTTCCTTGTACTCAGTGGAAGCTGAGTTCAAGGTTTTCTTCCATTATTTGATTGTTTGAATAAAGGTTTTTTATGTTATAATCTTTTGTTAAGACTACAACTGAACCTTCTCAGGCGCAAGGGTGCGCCTTCACATATATGTAATTCTTTGACATAAAAGAAACAATGCCATAATGGAATACCACGGACATGTGTTCCCGACGCAAGATCTTCCTGTCCTTGTTGGGGTGAGTGGATCAAAGCTTCTTCCCTTCCCGCGCATATCTTTTCCCTCAACTCTTTTCAGGATGTTTTTTTTTTTGCTTAGGGTTTCTTTCCTGACCTACTCTAGTGGGTTGATTTAGGCTGAACTTTGTGTCTTTAGGGTAAAGAGGTTCTCATATGGAAACAACACTTCAATTAATTTGAAAATTGAGAACTAAAAATTGAAACCCTAATTATGAATACAAGTATTGCAATCATTTTCTAAAGGAATTACAAATATGATGTGAAATTGTAAAAGGAAACATGCCGAAGGAAGTAGCACAACGTCTTAAAGCGTGTAGGATGCTGGAAAGTGATAGCAAAACGTCTTAAGTATGGTAGGGTTTGAGCCACCACGAGTGAATTATTACGCCTTCTAGCTTGTCAGCGTTGATGAGTTTGCAGTAGCCGCTTAGGATGACATCTGCTACTAGGTACGGTTTATCCTCCTTCTTGGGTGAATTAGGTGAGGTAGCCATTTTCACTGTAATGCTTCCGACCTTGAATGCGGTTGTCTTTATTACTAGGTCTCCAATTCCGAATGGGTTTGGGCGTGTAGACATCAGGGTCTTGGTTTTGTCATCTTTGATCGAGACATCTTCTAGACTCCTAATAAATTGTTTAAAGGGGACGGCCTCCCATTCGCATCTCTTAGCCAAGGTTGTTTTTTTGGCTAGAGCCAGTCCCCATGACTTATCAGAATGAGGGGCGGTGGGTTGTAAAGAGGGTTACGTGATGAGACTTACTTGAGATCGGAACCTTTCAACGTATGCTGACAGGCTCTCTTTGGGAAGTTGTGTCACATTGGCAAGTTGTTGGTGCGGTAAAAAACAGTCGTCAGGTCCAGAAGGCGTGTTGGAGATTCTTTCAGGTATCGAATCCGGTAGAGGACAAACTCATAGTATTTCCTTGTTGTCGTGCATCCAAGGGCGTCCTAGAATCATGTCATAGTTGGGATGATCTTTGACTATGTAGAACTTTGCTTGTGTCGAGGCATCACCCAATTTGACTTCAATATCAATGTATCCATATGCATCTATGAGTTCTCCTTCTGGATCCTTAACCACAGTTGGGTGACGAGTATCCTCCTGCTTCAGAATCTTTGCTGCTCTCAAGGTCTTGATAGTAATGATGTTAAATTCAGAGGATGCATCAATCAACACGCTATCGAACTCAACGTCTCTCAAATGAGTGACGGTTAGGAGTCCCCAGTTTCCTTTGATCGCATCTCTCAGGAAAGACTGAGGTTCTTGGACTGCTTCTGGATACAAATGCCTGCCTGATACAATGCGGTTAAGAGCCATAAATATGTCTTGACGCTGTCCCTTGGAGAAATACAAGATTTCACACAAGTGCTCCATCATAGATTGTACAGTCTTGCGAACAGAATCTCCAGAAATCATACAATTCCTAATAGGAAGAGGATCTCTATGAACACCTTCATTTCCAAGTTGGAGTTCTCTTGTCTCTATCGTTTCCCTGGAGATTTGTTTCAGCCTGTTACAATCTTTGGTTGGATGGTGAACGAATCTATGGTAGCAGCAGTATTTGGGATCCTCCATGTCTTTCTCAGTTGGAGGATGTCTGACAGGAGGCATCTTGAGAGCATCATCTTGGATCCACGCTTCTAAGAGTTTAATCACTTCATTCATGGGGAAAGGAAAACTTGTATCTTTGGTGTCTTGTGCAGGAGTTTTGTCCACTCCTTTCCGAGATGAAGTCTTGTGTGCCGGTGATGCCCACTTGGTGTGTTGTTCCGTCGCTGAAGCTTTCCTTTTTTTTTCCTTCGCCTAATACACTCACAGAAGGACCAGTGTTGTATTGCTTGTTCGTGAGACGCCTGCTTCCTCGACTTTCACGTGAATCTTTGCTTCGAACAACTCTAGTTCTTTCTATCAATGCTGGTGCGGTTGTTGTTGAACGTTTGGAAGCTTCATGGAGTTCAGAGAACGTTTGAAAGCCCATATTCTCTAATAGAGCGCGGTATATGGGTATCATCCCATTGATGCACAACTCCATAAATTGTCGTTCGGTGACGTTCGGGTCATGAAAATCTAGTGTTTGGGTTCTAAACCTCTTAACGAAGTCGTTGGGATGCCCGTTGTTCCGCTGAAGAATTCTTCCCAGATATGAAAAGGTGATCTGTTCAGACACGAAGAAATACTTTCTGTAGAAATCACTGACCATCTCGTTCCAATTGGATATGTTGTTAGGTGCGATGTTGTTGTACCAGGTGTACGCCCTTCCCGTAAGTGACTTTGAATATTCTTTTAGGCGGAGAACGTGATTGTATTCATGCTCCCCCAAAGATTCTAAGAATCGAGAGACGTGTTCACGATCATTACCAGTACCATAATAGAGGGAGAATTGGGGAGAGGTGTAACCTCTGGGAAGAAGAATTCGTTGCACATCTTGAGGGTACGGCGGATGATGATGGTGTACATCCGTTCGATCCCCTTTGCCTCGATTTTGGAGAAGTCGTTCCAGGTCCTCGCGTGTGATGAAGTTGGACGGTTGGTTCCTTTCTCTTGGGCGTTCAGGAGAAATGCGAGTTTCCTCATCCGTGCGGGCCATCAAGGAAACGTCTCCCCCGGGTTGTCGTTAACCATGTGGTAATCGTTCAGTCAAAATTTTGAGGAAAGTGAGTACCTCTTTCTGAGTTCCGGCCATATCCGTTTGGGTTTTAGCCATAACTTCTTGTTTCTCCATCAAGTCTGCAATGGTAATGGGCGGTGGTCCTCCTCTTGTCCCTCCGGATCCTCATCCTGATGAAGGAGTGAAAGTTGTTGCTCTGGTGACCACCAGAGGCGTTACACTTGAGGAGATGTCGGGATTCGCGGCTTCTCTATCTCTGGTGATGGGAGGCGTTACACCTACTGGAATATTTCCTCCTCCGCTAGCGTTGGTAATAGGAGTGACGGCTCCATGAGATGTATTGACCACGACATCTCCATTGATAGGTACATCGACACCGGGAGTGTTATCCACGCTAGCTCCATCAGAATTGATTGCTGATCCAAACCTGAGTTCCACCATCTTTAAATGAATTGTTGATTGAATTGGTTCTAAGATCTGCCCTTTTGAAATTGATAAAATCGAATCGGATTTCAAAGAAATTGACTTTACAACCGAGAGATTAATCTCCCACTATGGTAGCCAATTGTTTATGGGTGAAAACTATTCCTGTCAGTTTTGGTAATTTGGGGTGTGTGGATGAGGAATGAATCTAAACCTTAAACAAATGCACTGCACGGTGACTGCTTGTAGATTCGAGAGATCAATCTGTGCAAGTCCGGCCTAAACCAAGGAATGGTCGTTCCAGACTTGTTTTGGTCACAAAGTGAAGGAGATGGGGTTGATCTTAGGGAGGGAAGCGAAGAAGGTGTTGAGATTGTGAAGGTGTTGGCTATGTATGACTTGTATCAGAAATATGAACTGGCTTGCAGGATGTAAGCTATTAGTTCCGGTGTTTGAATATGATTGTATCAACACTTGCCTCTATTATCTCGTCTTGTTCTATTCTCTTTGAAAAATAGGGCGGAGAACCTATTTATACAAGTCTTTTAGCCTAACCTTTGTATCTCGTGGGAAGTGGAGAAAGTGGAGTGATGGAGTAGTGTGTTGGTGTCACACGACCAGGCTTGCCCACTTCTCCCATCATCACTAACCGTCCATGACTTCCTGACACGTTCTTGTGATGGCGCGTTGTGCGCTGCATGCTGTAAACCGCCAGACCAATACCCCAATATGTATCCCCCAGTTTGTGACATGATTGATGTCTTGAACGTGTGGATCATGGGACCCACAAAAAATAACATGTAGTGCTAGATTGAATAACTGCGTTATTCAGGAAGTCGATACTTGTGAAGTATCGTGTGTATACTATGAAGGTACCACATCGAGTATATTCAGCATGTATGAAGCATCGCTGTTTGAGCGTCTCAAAACCTCATATCCAGCCTACTTCATGCGATGGTTTGGAAGTTGCGCATGCAAACCCTCCCTTGACCGACCACATGGTGTGGTAGAGTGACGGATGGTGATCACCATGACTCCGCACTGACCAATTAAATCCTGACCAGGGCTGTACAGCCAAGCCGGTGAAGTTGGACGGACGAGATGATCTTTGAGACACTCATCTGCGACCGTTGATGGAATTAGGGTTTATGAAAAGGTGCGCAAGCATCACTTTTCAGCTTGGTCGAATCCAAGCTTGGGACGCAATTTTGGCTAGGCCGATCATACATGCGTGTAGATGACATAACAGTGTAGGCGCCCATATCTCATTGTCTCACAAAAGTGTGATCTAGGCCACTCAATTCGTCTGGCGAAGTTGTGTGGTTGAGATCAATTTGCGACATAAAACTGGTGCCGCAAAAGCCGCTCCTCATGCCATATTCATGCGCGCGTTCCAAGACGACCAGGCTTGGTCGATCTTGGACGATTGACCCAGCGTGTAGGTGGTAGGCTGGAGTTCACGTCCATACCATGACATCCCATAGAAACATGATCTAAGCCACTCAATTTGTCCGATGAAATCGAGTGGTCAAGATTAGTTTGCAGCTTGGGAGGTGCGACCACACTTGTTTTGGGTGCGCGAATCGAGACATATAGATAAGTTCGGTCTTGGCCGGTTGGGTGTGGAGATAGGTGGGCCCGAAGTTATCATGTTGATACTTACCGGACCTGCTTCGCCTATTACGGGACCCTCCATCCGCTCCGGAGAAGATGGACGTTCTTGATCGCGAGACAAACCCTAGTTAGGGTATTTCCGACCGTGTGTCACACCAAGTTTTTGGGCATTCGAATTGAGGTGACCAACTATAGTTGGTCCTGACCGATCAGTCAGGTATGCAAGTGGGCCCACGGAGGTTGTTTTGACATGCTCTGGGCCATCTGAATCTACATCTACACCCTCCATCTATACCTGCGAAGATGGATGGTTGAAACTGTTTTGCGACACATGTAATGTGCCGCAAACCCTAATTTAGGGTTTTCCGTCCATACTGCTATGGTTTGGACGTTTTGGAAAGCTAGGCCAATCTTTTGGGGAGACCGACCATGCGGGGCCCGCATTGGTTCGGCAACGGATATTCCATACCTGCTTGGGGGTTATGGAATCGATATGGGCCATCCAATCATGCTGGTGGAGTTGGATGGTCGTGATCATATCCAGACCGATACGGTCAGTCCGGACGCTCAATCGGGGTAGTATAACACACAAAGAGTGGCTCAATCGGGATAGTATAACACACCGAGAGTTGCAGCCTGTACGTGTATTTCATACATGTTTCATTATAATGCTTGGAGATTTGTGTTGCTCTGCTGAGAGCAACACTCAGTCGTCATGCCGCACTGATAATGAGTACAGGAAATACAAGGATGGTTGCGCATTAATTAATAATGATGTAAATTCACAAGGTATATGGGATTGTTGCTACATGCTCCAACCTGGATGAATTTCGTGTATTTTATTCACAGAATGGGATTGTTGCCACATGCTCCATTCTAGGTGAATTAATAAAGTGAAGGAGTATCCATCACTTATTAATGGCCTTATCTTTTACAAGATGTTAGCGCATAATTTTTAGGTTTTAAAATTTTACCCTTAAATTAAATCCACCATCAACAATAACTAAACAAGATGATTAATTTAGTTCAAAATGCTCGACATAAAGTACCTTACGGAACAACAACAAAGCTAATCATAAAAATAATCAACTTGGGTTGTTTAGTGCTCCACATAAGACACATTACGGAGCCTCACAGTAATACACAAAATATGGATCAGGGAAGATCAATTAATGGGGAATACTCAAGGATTCATTCTATTTTCCATCACCATTTGCACAATGACATATAATAGACATAATCCTTGAAAACAAAATATTTTAACCTATCTTCCATCAAAAACTGACATAACATGCTTAACTTTTGTATTTGTCAAAAGTCAAATCATTCTTTTATCAATATATGTATATCAACTCATGAACGACTTTACTTTTCACAAGGTATGGGACAATCAAGTTCACAGACGCAAACACACATATCCCATAACAATATTGCAATATATGAAATCGTAAAGATTAATACTGCAAGAATCATCTTCCAAACAATTTTAGAATTTAAACCAATAAACATAAAAACATGAAGATAAAAACGTTGGACATAGATATGTGTAATCACAATAATGGCTATTACAAACTCTAGTTATTTTTCTAAACAAGGACAAGAAAAAATATAAGATTTACTAGGCAAACAAAATCTAACAGACTAAACCGAAAACACTTCCATGCCAAAGCGAACTAAAGTCATATAGACAGTTCGGGACCTTTTTGAGTCTTGAGGTCCTGGAGCTTGTGAACGACAACATCCTTTGCAACTTTGGAGAGGATATCTGATAGGTTTGGAAAACCCACAATAATAATACTGCAAGTGCAAAATGTCTAACTAGTAAAACAATGGCAAGTACAAGTCGTTCCCACGAGGAGTGTGAAATACTACTACAAACTAATATCTAAAGTAACCAATCGACAAGATGATGTTTAACGATTTTTCAGGAGTTTGGAACAAAATGATATAATATAAAAATGGGTTATTAAGGTTTTCGGTTTCCACAAATTAATTATGCAAACTCTACTAATCTTTAAAAACATATTCCATGCATTATCAAATATTGTTTCTCCGCTATAATTTTCTTCTCTTCATGGGCAGTGATTCTAAAGCATTACCTATCTATCCTTGCATACCACGTCTAGGGATTTAACCAAAGCACGAAATATCAATTCAAAAGAATAAATAATCAAGAAAATCACATGAGCAATTAAATACCAAGCTATGTGAAGAAAAACTATTAATCAATCAAATCAATATTAAGCATATATTAATGTAGAGTCTTCATAATTAATTGGTTTCTACCTAAACCCTCACAAACAATCTAGCAAATCATGAGAAAAAGAAATCAAAACAGCAAAACCCTATTCTATGTTTACGGCCGTGGCCGCGCCTCCTCTCTCAAATAGTCGACTCACCTTCTTATACCCTTGTTTATGGGTGAAAACTACTTCTGTTGGTTTTGGTATTTTGGGGTGTGTGGATGAGAAGTGAATCTAAACCTTAAACAAATGTACTGTGTGATGAGTGCTTTTGATTCGAGAGATCAATCTATACAATTCTGGCCTAAACCAAGAAATGGCAGTTCCAGACTTATTTCGGTCACAAAGTGAAGGAGATGGGGTTGATCTTAGGGAGGGAAGCGAAGAAGGTTTTGAGATTGTGAAGGTGTAAGCTTGTTTATGACTTGTAACAGAAAGTTGAGTAGGCTTATGATTAATGCAAGTAGGCTCTGGGTGTTTGAATACGTGTTGTATTAACACTTGGTTTCTGTGTTGTGTTCTCTGTTTGGAAATAGGGAGGATAACCTATTTATACAAGTCATTTGAGCCTTATTCAGTCTCTCGTAGGAAGTGGAGGAAGTGGAGTGACGGAGTAGTGGAGTGGTGTGTTAGTATCACACGATCAATCTTGCCCACTTCTCCCATCATCACTAACCGTCCATGTCTTCCTGACACGTTCTTGTGATGGCGTGTTGCACGCTGCACGCTGTAAACCTCCAGACCAATACCCCAGTATGTATCCCCCAGTTTGTGACATGATTGATATCTCGAGTGTGTGGATCATGGGACCCACAGAAGGTAGCATGTAATGCTAGTTAAATATCTAAATTATTTAGGAAGTCGATACTTGTAAAGGTATCGTGTGTATTCTATGCAAGTGATGCATCGAATGTTTTCGGCATGTATAAAGCATCGATGTTGAGCATCATGCCCTGCATACTTCACGTGAGGGTTTGGAGGCTGCATGGGTGAGCCATGCCTTAGCCGATTACATTAGTTAGAAGAGTGGCGGATGGTGATACCTCACTGGTCGCCTAACTCCTATCCTAAGCCATCCGTATGAGCTGGCGAAGTTAGACGAATGATATGATTTGCGACCCACATCTGTGACAGTTGGATTAGGGTTTTAGGAGGTGCGCAAGTGTACCCTTTCAGCTTGGTCGAATCCAAGTATGGGAGGCGTTTTATGGAGGACCGATCAGGCATGCGTGTAGACGGCATGCTGATGCCCATGTCCATGCTTCACTGTCCCACAAAGTTTTGTTCTAGGACACTCAAATTTACCGGTAAAGTTGGGTGGTTGAGATCGATTTGCGATAGAAATCCCATGCCGCAAAGGATTCCTGAAAGGGAGCGGTATGCCACCTTCAAGACAAGCGTTTCGAGATGACCAAGCTTGGTCGGTCTCGGCCGATTGGTCCGGCGTGTAGGTGGTAGGATGGTATTCACGCCTATACCTGACTGTCCCATGGAAATGTGATCTAAGCCACTCAATTTGTCTGGCGAAGTTGAGTGGTCGAGATCAGTTTGTGATTTGGGAAGCGTGACCATATCAGTTTGGATGCGTGAACCGAGGCGCCTGACCAAGGCTGGCTTTGGACGATGGGTCGGACATGAAGCCGGGACCACGATGATTATGCTAGCATGTTCGGCCCTCCCTGATGTTTCATCTTTGCCTTCCATTCAAGCCTGTGAAGATGGACGCTTGAGATGATTTTGCGACACATAGATGATGCCACAAACCCCAATTAGGGTTTTTCCGGTCGTGCATCATGCTTGGTTAGGTGCGCACGAATTAGGAAAACCAATCATGGTTGGTCCTGACCTATGCGTTATGTGTGTAATCGGGCTTACAGTGATTGTGCTGACATTCTCTGGGCCCTTTGAATCTACACCCTCCATCTATGCCTGCGAAGATGGATGGATGGATGAGATCGTTTTTGCGACACATGTAATATGCTGCAAACCCTAATTTAGGGTTTCTTGTCCATTCCGCTCGGTTTGGACGGTTTGGCAAGCTATGCCACCCCTTTTGGGGAGGCCGACTACACGGCGCCCGCGTTGGGTCGGCAGTGAATGTTCCGATACCTTCTTGGGGGTATTGGATTTGATCTAGACCATCCAATCATGCTGGTGAAGTTGGATGATCGGGATCATTTATAGACTATTATGGATAGTCTAGACGCTCAATCGGGCTAGTATAACACACCGAGAGTTACATACTCAATCAGTCTAGTATAACACACCGAGATTTACATGCTCAATCGAGCTAGTATAACACACCGAGAGTTTACATCTTGTACATGCATTTCGTGCATGCCTTACTGTTGGTACTTGGATATTCATGCTACTCTGCTGCGAGTAACAATCAGTCATCATGCCGCACTAACAATGAGAACTCTGCTAGGAACATCACATGAAATACAAGGCGTTTTATGCATTAATCAATAATGCTAAATTTCACAGAATATTCGGGGGATTGTTGCTACATGCTCCATTCTAGGTAAATTAATAAAGTGAAGAAGTATTCATCAATTATAAAATAATCTGAGGATGTTTACACAAAAATTGGTTTTACAACTTTAGCCCTGAACTAAAATCCACCATCAACAACCCCTTGCCTTTCTTTTATTTCATTAATCAAAGTATCAAAATCAATTATTCCATGAAATATCTTGCATGCAAGTTGATGTCATCATCAGTATATTTCCCCAAATAGTATTGCCACCTCGTGCTTCCAATGAAATAATAAACTATCTTTATTTCCAAAATATCCCAAATGAATAAAGAGTTATTTTATTTCCAAAATAATCTCACATGTAATTATTCCCCAACTAATTCTTCACATGGAAAATAATTTATCTTTCCCGCTGGAATATATTTGTAATAAATTAATAAAGATAAAATACTTCCCATTTTTAGTTTGCATGTGCCAACCCCACTTTGATTTCAATTCTAAATATAACATTCCCTTTTTGTAATCACATACACATTAAGTAGAAGATTCTTTTCCTTTTCCGAGTGAGAGTTGCATGCATGTGGATCCCATAATACTTCATGAATATATTGTCATGCCATACACCATCTTGCAAAATCTTTTCACATTGAATACTGATTCTCTCTTGACAATCACAATATTCCCTCATTAATAAATTAACACCAATTAATTATCCCCATATATTTTTATTCTGCATGTCATTACCCGATGGAGGTGTGCCACTAAGGAAACAATCTTGGATATTAAATTTGGAAGTGTAATATGTGCTTCAAGAATTAATACGGCTACCTTTAGTGTCATGAATAACTCGAGTGGTTGTTGATATATAAAAATACCAGGCCAACCATTTTGGTTGCTGATATATGGAAATACCAGGCCAACCCCGTTTCATCATTGTGGTTGCTGATACATGGAAGTACCAGGCCAACTCAATTTATCATTGTGCTGCTGATATATAGAAATACCAGGCCAGCATAATAAGTGCTGCTGATATATAGAATTACCAGGCCAGCATAATAAGTGATGTTGATATATAGAAATACCAGGCCAGCATATTTGATCATTGTGGTTGCTGATACATGGAGATACCAGGCCAACCACATTTTTCCATTTTCGTCGCAAACACCAATAAGTCTCACATTTTGCTATTTATTCATTGGATGATCGAATTCACTTGTACTTTCTACAAAAGCACTAAAATAGTATTAGTAACTAAAATATTGTATCCTAGCTAATATAAATATGGGTATAAAATGTAGCATTTACATGCTTATCAACACCCCCACACTTATATTTTGCTAGTCCTCGATCAAATCAGAGATATTATGCAATTGATTGATTGATTGTTTTTTTTTTTAATTCCTAAGAAAAGTGAAAATCTGCAAAAATATGAAAAATTACCCACTCCCCCACACTTAAACATTACATTGTCCTCAATGTAATTGAGTCATCCAATATATAAATTAAGATGGGAAATGAAAAAAATAAACAAAAAGAAAATAAAAGATAGAGTAGAGGGAACAAATCTGATGGGTTGACTCCCATGAAGCGAAAGTTATCTGTTTCCCTACTTGCCAGTAACACGTTCTCAAACAATATAGGGTTGGTACCCCAGGGTAAGCTGTGAGTCATATATATAAATCCTGAAGAGTTGGGGATCAACCCAACTAATATGATTAGTCATAAACATGAACCTGCAGTAAGAAATATTAGTACCTAGAGAGATAAAACTGAATTCAATCTTATTTAAAACATAATTCGAACCTTGAATATGAAGTAAATCAGTTTCGCAGATAATTAGCAAAGATTGTTTAAAGAATTGAATAGTTTTTGTACTCCCTAAATCAGGTTCTAAGTCAACGGAAATAACTTCCACGACTGATATTGGTTCAACTTCAGCTAAGTCGGGCACACAAACATATGTTAGTTCAAATTCACTTACCGAACAAGGCCTCATTGGAGCAATAGTATCACGACTCATAGATCCACTATCATTTAAAACGATTTTATTATTAATATTATCAAGATGATTCAAGGTCGGAGCTTTATCGACTGATGGAACTAGTCGAGACTCGGGCAGAATTAGAGGTTCTAGTTTGGGTTTCCATTTGTTAGTTTCTAGAAGCGGTGTGGAGTCTAATAAGGCATTGAATTCACAAATAATACTATCATCATCAAAATCATACCCAAAATAAGCTAAGCAAACCTCTAATGGATCTTCCGAGTGGATCTTGCAAAATCCTTGCGAGTGCATACTTTCTTTTCACCCGTAACACTTCAGAAAAAGGTACCTAAAATAAAATCAAACAAACTGCATAAAAAGGAACTAAAAAAAAAAATTATGTACAAAAAAAAAAAAAAAAACAACTATGTACAAGATATCAATCAGAGAGTATTATGCAGCCACTCCTTGGCAGCGGCGCCAAGAACTTGATAGGTTTGGAAAACCCACAATAATAATAATGCAAGTGCACAGTGTCTAACTAGTAGAACAATGGCAAGTACAGGTCATTCCCATGAGGAGTGTGCAATACTACTACTAACTAATATTTAAAGTAACCAATCAACAAGATGATGTTTAACGATTTTTCAGGAGTTTGGAACAAAATGATATAATATAAAAATGGGTTATTAAGGTTTTCGGTTTCCACCAATTAATTATGCAAACTCTACTAATCTTTAAAAACATATTTCATGCATTATCAAATATTTTTTATCCGCTATAGTTTTCTTCGCTTCATGGGTAGTGATTCTAAAGCATTACATATCTATCCTTGCATACCACGTCTAGGGATTTAACCGAAGCAAGAAATATCAATTCAAAAGAATAAATAATCAAGAAAATCACATGAGAAATTAAATACCAAGCTATGTGAAGAAAAACTATTAATCAATCAAATCATTATTAAGCATATATCAATGTAGAGTTTTCATAATTAATTGTGTAGATGCATTTTACTACAAACTACATCCAAAGGGTAGAAATCTTCTTCTCATGAAAGTGAAAGTAAGAGATTAACAATAGACACAAGGATATACGTGGTTCGGTATGATTACCTACGTCCACGGGGGTGAAATGATGAATCTTATTTCTTCAAGGTGTTACAATGATGACACTCTCCGAGTTGAACTCTCTTCCTTACCCAATGAACTAATTCTCTACTCTCTTTCCCTTTTGTGCGATTACAAGTCTCTCTCTCTCCCCAAATTATAACCTACCTCTCTTGGATACAAGTTCTTCTATTTATAGGGGAGGCTACATACAACCAAACTATGGTGTTGGTCATAATACATCTATCTTGAAGTTTTGTTGTCGGGCCCGCTTGCATCGTCTCTTCTTCTGTGAATATGGCCGATATATTTTGGTTCCTTAAAAACCTCTCGTCCGAGCCAATCCTTTTAGGTGTTCTCTTGGTGCGATGTCGCCCTTCTAATCCTGTCGCCCCTTTTGGCTGGACGATATGACACGTATCTTCTCATCTCTTTGACTAACTCTCCTCGTTTGACCAAATACATCTCGTATGTCAGCTTTATCAGAGCTCTGGGTCAAGTCTTGTCCGATATATGTAGAGTGATCATGTCCGACCCACGTGATTCCTGAATCCTCGCGCCTTCCAGTCTCTATTCCATGCTTCTCGCTTCTTCCTTCTTGGGTACATCACAGCTTAAGATGTTGCCACCTAGCCCTGTGGATAATCTACACCTACATTTATGCCCCTTTTTTCGCTCGGGTGGTAGGCATGAGTGGAATAAAGTCATCCCATCTTCTCACGTCCCCGTTCATGCCGCGATTTCTGCCATGCAGTCCCCCATTAACTTCCCTTTATGACCTGTAACTGTCGGAGCCGGTCACACCTCTTTCTTCTTTTAAATACACGATTTTCCTATTCTCTTTCTTCTACTTCACCATTTTCTCAATTTCCAGCCGCTGCAACCATTTTTACTGAGTTTCTTCATCACTTTCTTCCTCTATGAGCCCTTGTATTTTTGATTCTCCTCCTTCACATCTTCATCATCGAGTTATATAGTTGTTTTGGTTACGTTTCCGTTGTCCCAACCTTCTTCACCATCTTTTGAGTTTTGCACAACTCACGTCCATGGCTTCTTCTCCCTCAATGACTGAGAAAAGGTGTGTTGATGACGTTTTTTCCGAGATTGATTCTTTTCCCCTTGCTTACCTATTTTCGTTTGATAGCCCTTCTAAGTACGATGATTGTGCCATAAAATCTATCTTTCCTGACGATTCTTCTTCTATTTCGTGCAGGTCCAAGAAATGGGTGAAAGATCTCTCTGATGAAGAATTCATTGAGAAGTTGAAAGAGAAGTACGATCTTCAAAACTACGAAGTTACCCTGATCCCGGGACAAAACAGCACCTTGAGGAAGTCCGACATGGAGAAGTACGAGCAGTCGGCTGAATGCGTGGTTATCACTCATGGCCAGCTGGAGCTGGGCCTCCGGCTCCCTTTGTACAATCTGGATAGCCCTTTCTACTACGAGATTCTCTCCCAGCTCAAGCCTTATCGTGCTCTGGCTCAGTGGACTGGTAACACTTTTCGGATTATGGACGAGTAGAGGGATCGCCGAGATGGTCATGGATCCATCGCCGACTGGTTGACCTATAAGCCCGAGGACGCTCCATAATATACCGTTGCCAATTTCCTTACCAACTATCGAGCCGGTACTTCAACCAATGGTGACCTTTCCGGTTTTGCTGCTAGTCCTCATCGTCACAGAACTATGCCTAAGAATGTTGAAAGGATGATGATGGATGCCGATCCCATGCGCCAAGGTTCTAACAGGTGACCTTGTCATACCAATGATCCAATTTATCCTCGAGTTCCACTTCTTGTCCGATGTCCCATTTTACATGGTAGCTTCCCGTCGCCTCCATTTCCCGCCGAGCCCTATCTTTTCTAGGTGGTTAATGATGATAAGGCTGATAAGGTATGTGTATCCTTATGCTTTCCTCCATTTCTAGCTTGTTAGTTTTGACGCCAATTGGTTATTTGTTGTCATCAAAGTCTCAGGGTGACTCTACCAAGGTCGCCGCATCGTCGAGAAAGAAGGGTGATGGCACAAGGGTTGAGGAAGACCAAGGGAAGATAACAAACACAATGATTTTATTATAAGTACATGTACTTGCCCCTGTTTTTTGCCTTCACATGTTCTGACGAGAAGCCTTGTGCATAAATTTCCTAGGCACGATGTTGATGAAGCCGGTGGGTCCGATGTGCATGAAATTGATCCTCAACCTCCTAGGCGTAATCCCGTTAGAGGCAAGCATGTTGTTACTAAGCCGCAACCGAGGCAAAAACCTATCATCGATATTCCCGATGAAGATGACATATTTAGCAAGGATTTCTCGGACGATAAGGGCGATGGGAAGGAGATGGGCGACAAACAAGATCCCATGAAGACGCCCGAGTTGGGAAAGGATGTTAATGCAGAATCGTAAGTACTTCCTCATCTGCCCCAGATCACTGATGGGTCTTTGTCTAATTCTGAAACCTCCTTTACCGTCTCTGGCCCTATTCTGAACTCTCTTGGAGCGCTCACTTCCCCTGACTTTGGAGCGTATACTGATGAAAAAATGCTCGGTGCAGTACCGCTTTATAACGATATGGCTCAGACTCTTGATATGTGTCATGTACCTATTTTAGGAGGAGGGTGTCCCTTATCTTGTTTAGCATAGTTTGAATTGGAAGTATTTAACTAAATTGTGGGTGTCGATATCAGTTGTAATTGATGGTTTAGATGTAACCATCTGGGGGCCTAATAGTCGTTAGATTTGGTAGATAAGCCTAGCTTTATAAGGCGGCTTTTGTATCAGCGGGAAGGAACCAATGAATGAATGAACTAATTTCATTGTTGTGTTCACCTAAACTAGAGTAATTCATCCCTTTCTTCTCTCAATTCGTCTATTCTTCCTCTTCAACTCGTCTAATTTCTCTTGTCTATCTCGATTCACCTATTCTCACTGGATCTTGTTTGCAGATTTGTGCCAAGACTAGTACAATACGGTGGTGAGTGATTCTGTATGTCCGGGCAATGCCCCACCCCTTAATATTTTCCTGATTGTCACTTGCCATTCTAACTTGTTTACTTGTATCGGATCCTTAATCTGGTACGGTTGGATGCCGCTAATCATCATAGGGAAAAGCAGTTGGTGGAATCTCTCCAACTGCAATTGCAGAACGAGAAGAGTTGTGCACGCGAGCTAGAAATTAAACTCGCTGATGCTCAAGGTGTGTTATAATTCTATAAACCTTAACTTATGTTGATTGAGTTTATCGTGCCAGTATCCTGAGTCAAGTGTCCTTCTGCTAGCCGAGATAGCTAGTATAGGTTTAGATGCTTCTTCGGAGTTTAGGATCATGAAGAGGAAGTGGGATATTGAAAAGGATTTAGTGGAAAATCTTCGTCGGAAAATGGCAAACAAGGATGGGAAAATAGATCGCCAAGCTGAGGAGATTGAATAACTTCAAGGTAAATTAGACAGATATCGTCAGTTTGAGTATTCCCCTGAAGAAATAGACAACTTGCGGGCTCATTTGGGTTCTTTTCAATGCCTTGACGCTGAGAAAACTTCCTTGGACACAGACCTAGAACAGCAGGTAGACTCTTTACAATTACAGAACCGAGATCTTCACAGACCGTCGACGAATTTTGAGGGATAAAGATGTAGTGGAGCGAGCTAACAGGGATCTGCTGGGCAAAGTGGGTGAATTTGACAAAATGGTGGGTGAACTAGAATGGAGTAGGTCGCAGCTGTCAGTGGTCCAAGTGTCGCGCAATCATTTAATGGACGAGTGGAGTGAACATAAGAAGTACTGCCCCAGTAACGAATTGAATGAGCAATGCTATAACGAGCTAACCATGAAATTTTCCAAGTCCGAGTTGTCCAAGTCGATAGAATCGCTTCAGTCAGTGTTACCGGCCCTTTCAGGTCTCGTATGCGATGTGTTGAGGCATCTCCTTAGGATTAGATTATTTTTTGTTCTTGTGAAATTGTTAAACCATACCAAATGAATAATCCCGTGTTGCTGTGATTTTGTATCCGAGCAAAAACATTCTCAGGAATTGGATCTGGAGGTCCGACGGTTGAAGCGGGTCGAGACCGATATGGGAACCAAGTTGTCCGAGGCAGAGGAAGCCAATTTGCATCTTACCCAACAGGTTGACGATGAACACGTCGCCCATGGAGAGGAGATAGACGAGAAGGTCCAGTCGGGTATTGCTGAGTATGTGGAGAATAAGCAGCGCGAGATCGCGCTAAAGAGGGCCGGCGCTGTTCCTCCCAAGGCTTGAATTCTCTTTTTGTAGTGCTGCGCCACTAAGTTGCCCTTTGTCCTGGGTTGTAAATCGCTTTGAACACCTCTTCCCTTTTTATTTCTGTTACACTGCTTGTTTGTTTAAAATGGGGTGCTGCGTCGCCGGTGTTGTTCCTTTTATTCCTGTTATACTTTCCAATTTGTGGGGTTTTATGACGCTTTTAGTGCTTCCTTAATTAGCGTATGACGTTGTAGATTTAACATTTGTTTCGTATAACAGAATGGATACGGGATGGGCATAATTCAATCTATGAATATTTCTTTATCCTATATAATATGCCAGTAAGGGAAAAGCATGGCAAGTTACATGACCATACTTACCAGTTCAAACTCATTCTTAGTAGTGCCAGCGTAGTGAAGAAACTTTACAAGCACAATACTTTTGGGTTGAATGGTCAAGTTCTTGATATTGCAGCAGAACCATCTCTAGGCCAGCTCATCATTCTTTCCATAATTTTTCAGAGTTTATCGACTTCTTTCAAGGAGCTCATTGAGTTACCTATCTCTGTTATTGTGGGTCTCTTTCTAAGTCGAGGGTGGCAGCAATTATCCTTGTTTGTAGCAAACATGAGATGTAACAAGTACTCCATGGTAGCATCTTGGAACTCATCAAAATGCACACAACTAATCTTGAAACATCTGAAGTTCTTCACCAGTGAGAGAGCAACGATTGCAGTTACTCGTCCTAGTCATAGGAATGCACTTAACCCATTACAGGATGATTTCTCTACTACTACGTTTTTCGTGGTACTCATGGATGTGAAGAGAGGTGTTACTAAAGTTCTCGCACATCATCTACAGGTGGAATCCTTTGCTTTGAAGTGCTTCTCTTTGAAAGTAACAGAACATTGGAAGATACTGAAGTTTTAGGAGGTGTTGCTAGGGCATGCTGGACAGTGGTTTACTGGGCTTGGATTTTTGATGTTTATAGGCCTCATAAGGAGAATTAATCGTCATCGGATCACATGGTTCCTAATGTGCAAAACAACGAATGTCATGTACCTGCATTGCAAAGGAAGAGTAGCATCTTAGTTCTTATCCTTGAGGACAAGGATGTTTTGAAGGGGTGGGAATGTCATGTACCTAGTTTAGGAGGAGGGTGTCCTTTATCTTGTTTAGCATCAATGTTTAGCATAGTTTGAATTGGAAGTATTTAACTAAATTGTGGGTGTCGATATCAGTTGTAATTGATGGTTTAGATGTAACCATCTGGGGGCCTAATAGTCGTTAGATTTGGTAGATAAGCCTAGCTTTATAAGGTGGCTTTTGTATCAGCGGGAAGGAACCAATGAATGAATGAACTAATTCCATTGTTGTGTTCACCTGAACCAGAGTACTTCATCCCTTTCTTCTCTCAATTCGTCTATTCTTCCTCTTCAACTCGTCTAATTTCTCTTGTCTATCTCGATTCACCTATTCTCACTGGATCTTGTTTGCAGATTTGTACTAAGACTAGTATATTTAGCATCAGAGCCATTACTTCTATCAAACAATGGGTACCAATAATTTTACTCTCAAATAGCTATCTGATTTTCATAGAAAAAATTTAGTGAAATTCAATGATCTTGATACTAGAGTAACAAAGATAAGTCAACAATTAGATGAACAATTGAATGATTCTAAGGATTTTCAAGAGAAGACGAATAACAGTTTTAAGTTATTATCTAATCAAATAGCAAAATTAATTCAAGTTTATCGATCTACACTGCACCAAAATGGGGATCCAGGAATATTGAGTTCACCTTCACCAACACATGAAGGAAATTCCACAGATCCAGTCGGAGTTGTTTCTCAACCTTCTCATTTTCATGTTTTTAATGAGGTTGAATATAAAAAAGAAAATTCAAATCCTATTGTTATTGATAAAGAAGATGAATTCCTTGATATGGAATTGATTCCTCCATTGTTTCTTGATGAGAACAAAGATGACGATTCACTTGATGGAATGAGCTTACAATTTCAAGAAATTTTAAAACCAAAGCTAATTGGTTTCTCAAAGTTAAATCAAGTCAAAATTGATAAGGTAAATAATTCTTTCCGAGTTTTGTTCAACAATTTTGAGAAGAATTTCGAAAATCTTAAATGCTTGAAGGATTTATTGTTCATTCTCTACAAACTATCAAACTATATGGATTGTGTTTATCCTCATTTGGATGATACTCGTTCGCTATTTGACCGAGGTAAATATGCTATCGTCTTATCGATTTCTTATGAGAATTTGGTAAATATATGGATTCCTAGCTTGGGGTACCAGTCAGATTTTAAGTATATACATTTGATTGTTAGTTTTTGTGTTAATAATGCTGCAAGTCCTGATGAAAGGAAAGTGTTTGTTCAAATGTCAGAGAGAGACAAAATTATGTTGGCTAGAATAGTTTCTCTTGATATGGCTTGTCAGTTGATAGTTCAAATGCTTGAGATGTGGAAAGAATCAATTCTTCTTTTGCAGCTGAAGTGTGGGTTATCTCATGAGATTGCAGACCTACACCTTGACTCATTGGATAGTCTTCAGATTCCATTGGAAGATATTCAGCGTGTCTTCAAGTTTCTCTCATTTTATATGTTGCCTAACATTCTTCATGGGTCCTTGGGATTTCAAGTTTTGCAACCTTGGATTCTCTTATATTATATTTTTTTGTTCTGTGAGGATTATGGTAATTGTTTTTGTAGACAACTCAAGGTAACAGATTTTCCCACAACTAGGTTGTATGCCTATGTGATTCAGTTCTTAAATTCTGCTAGTAATTTTGTATTAATCCGTAGGTATTTTCGTATGATAACCAACATAATTATTGGGGATTGCTCTAGGCTTTTCAGAATGGATGTTTTCCTGCCTTATCCAATGCCTACATCTGTGATCTTTGGAAGTGTTACTATTTTAGGTGAAGGTATGTGAGTATATCGATATTCAGCTGATGTCCACTCTAGGTATTATGCTAGACTTAAATCTTATGGCTTCTATCGACTATTGGGTCTACTTTACCAAACCATGGGAGGCTATATGAAGTATCATTTCTATGTTAGAGTAGTTGGAACTCAAAGATGGTTCACTATGAATTGTACTATACATGTGCTACTAGTGGTGACTTTATGGAGTTTTGAATTGGTTTCGACAGTTTTGTGGATTGTGGGAATTCTTTTAACCCAACTATGGTACTTGTGGTTCTCACCAGCAATGCATTTTAGCAGGACAGTGTCTCTTGTGATAGGAGTAAACTTGCTTGTTTGGACTGATGCTCATGCCTTGCTGAATTTTCTTAAATACGTGCTTTATGAGAGATTTTCGATTAGTGCAAAAGTTGCATATTACGTGGGAAGGCATTGCAACACAAGAAGTCAGGATTTCAAGAATGATTATTTTTATATGCTTCTTAGACAATTTTCTCCATGCACAGTCGATTTCACCAAGGTATACTTCTTCATACACATAATTCTATCTACCTCTATATGTGTTAGTTTACTAACTGCTGAGTATTTTCGGCTCATATTTGATCGTGGTAGGGAAATTGAAAATATAGAGAGGCGTTATTCTTATGATATAAACATTTCCAAATTCAACATTACTTCTTACTTGTTTGTCAGTATTGGATTGATTTTCATGGATGTTTGTGATGGTAAATCTGCTCATGAGTTCGTTTTGAAACTTGGGTACCATCTACTTATGTTGTGTGGAATGCCGAACATGTTTGAGTTGGTTATACATGGAAAATGGTGTGATGCTAGTAAGCTGTTTAATGAACTGCCGCAGCAAGATTATATTCTTTGCACTATTTTGATACTACAAATGGCGAGGAAAAATGAGTTTGTTAGTGCATCAAAACTGCATGGTCAGTTACTTATCACAGTTACTAATACTCAAATGATAAGAACTGAAGAGGAATTCATGAAGATGGAAATAACCACCAAAGTCAGTGTTATGCCTTTTGTATGGAAGTTGATCAATCTAAGGAAGATAAACCTCTTGGTTTTCCCATATGAGTTTGAGTTCACTGTTTTCACTTTTGGACTATGGAGTATGGAAGGTGCTAGTAATTACGTATTCACTAAGTTCAGACCGGGAGAACCTAGATCGATTAGCTGCCGTGATATTAGAATGTTCAGTTCACGTTTCTATATGGTTGGTAATGATAATTGGAAGAGGTCAAGGTTCTTACAACAGAATGGATACGGGATGGGCATAATTAAAGCTATGAATATTTCTTTATCCTATAATATGCCAGTAAGGGAAAAGCATGGCAAGTTACATGACCATACTTACCAGTTCAAACTCATGCTTAGTAGTGCCAGCGTAGTGAAGAAAATTTACAAGCACAATACTTTTGGGTTGAATGGTCAAGTTCTTGATATTGCAGCAGAACCATCTCTAGGCTAGCTCATCATTCTTTCCATAATTTTTCAGAGTTTATCGACTTCTTTCAAGGAGCTCATTGAGTTACCTATCTCTGTTATTGTGGGTCTCTTTCTAAGTCGAGGGTGGCAGCAATTATCCTTGTTTGTAGCAAACAGGAGATGTAACAAGTACTCCATGGTAGCAGCTTGGAACTCATCAAAATGCACACAACTAATCTTGAAACATCTGAAGTTCTTCACCAGTGAGAGAGCAACGATTGCAGTTACTCGTCCTAGTCAGAGGAATGCACTTAACCCATTACAGGCTGATTTCTCTACTACTACGTTTTTCGTGGTACTCATGGATATGAAGAGAGGTGTTACTAAAGTTCTCGCACATCATCTACAGGTGGAATCCTTTGCTTTGAAGTGCTTCTCTCTGAAAGTAATAGAACATTGGAAGATACTGAAGTTTCAGGAGGTGTTGCTAGGGAATGCTGGATAGTGGTTTACTGGGCTTGGATTTATGATGTTTATAGGCCTCATAAGGAGAATTAATCGTCATCGGATCACATGGTTCCTAATGCGCAAAACAACGAATGTCATGTACCTGCATTGCAAAGGAAGAGTAGCATCTTAGTTCTTATCCTTGAGGACAAGGATGTTTTGAAGGGGTGGGGAATGTCATGTACCTAGTTTAGGAGGAGGGTGTCCTTTATCTTGTTTAGCATCAATGTTTAGCATAATTTGAATTGGAAGTATTTAACTAAATTGTGGGTGTCGATATCAGTTATAATTGATGGTTTAGATGTAACCATCTTGGGGCCTAATAGTCGTTAGATTTGGTAGATAAGCCTAACTTTATAAGGCGGATTTTGTATCAGCGGGAAGGAACCAATGAATGAATGAACTAATTCCATTGCTGTGTTCACCTGAACCAGAGTAATTCATCCCTTTATTCTCTCAATTCGTCTATTCTTCCTCTTCAACTCGTCTAATTTCTCTTGTCTATCTCGATTCACCTATTCTCACTGGATATTGTTTGCAGATTTGTGCCAAGACTAGTACAATACGGTGGTGAGTGATTCTGTATGTCCGGGCGATGCCCCACCCCTTAATATTTTCCTGATTGTCGCTTGCCATTCTAACTTGTTTACTTGTATCAGATCCTTAATCTGGTACGGTTGGATGCCGCCAATCATCGTAGGGAAAGGCAGTTGGTGGAATCTCTCCAACTTCAATTGCAGAACAAGAAGAGTTGTGCGCGCGATCTAGAAATTAAACTCACCGATGCTCAATGTGTGTTATAATTCTATAAACCTTAACTTATGTTGATTGAGTTTATCGTGCCAGTATCCTGAGTCAAGTGTCCTTCTGCTAGCCGAGATAGCTAGTATAGGTTTAGATGCTTCTTCGGAGTTTAGGATCATGAAGAGGAAGTGGGATATTGAAAAGGATTTAGTGGAAAATCTTCGTCGGTGAATGGCAAACAAGGATGGGAAAATAGATCGCCAAGCTGAGGAGATCGAATAACTTCAAGGTAAATTAGACCGATATCGTCAGTTTGAGTATGCCCCTGAAGAAATAGACAACTTGCGGGCTCATTTGGGTTCTTCTCAACGCCTTGCTGCTGAGAAACCTGCCTTGGACACAGACCTAGAACAACAGGTAGACTCTTTACAATTACAGAACCGAGATCTTCACGAAGACCGTCGACGAATTTTGAGGGATAAAGATGTAGTGGAGCGAGCTAACATGGATCTGCTGGGCAAAGTGTGTGAATTTGACAAAATAGTAGGTGAACTAGAATGGAGTAGGTCGCAGCTGTCAGTGCTCCAAGTGTCGCGCAATCGTTTAATGGACGAGTGGAGTGAACATAAGAAGTACTTCCCCAGTAACGAATTTAATGAGCAATGTTATAACGAGATAACCATGAAATTTTCCAAGTCCGAGGATGAGTTGTCCAAGTCGGTAGAATCGCTTCAGTCAGTGTTACCGGCCCTTTCAGGTCTCGTATGCGGTGTGTTGAGGCATCTCCTTAGGATTAGATTATTTTTTATTCTTGTGAAATTGTTAAACCATACCAAATGAATAATCCCGTGTTGCTGTGATTTTGTATCCGAGCAAAAACATTCTCAGGAATTGGATCTGGAGGTCCGACGGTTGAAGCGGGTCGAGGACGATATGGGCACCAAGTTGTCCGAGGCAGAGGCAGCCAATTTGTATATTACCCAACATGTTGACTATGAACACGTCGCCCATGGAGAGGAGATAGACGAGAAGGTCCAATCGGGTATTGCTGAGTATGTGGAGAATAATCAGCGCGAGATCGCGCTAAAGAGGGCCGGCGCTGTTCCTCCCAAGGATTGAATTCTCTTTTTGAAGTGTTGCGCCACTAAGTTTCCCTTTGTCCTGGGTTGTAAATCGCTTTGAACACCTCTTCCCTTTTTATTTCTGATACACTGCTTGTTTGTTTAAAATGGGGTGCTGCGTCGCCGGTGTTGTTCCTTTTATTCCTGTTATACTTTCCAATTTGTGGGGTTTTATGACGCTTTTCGTGCTTCCTTAATTAGCGTATGACGTTGTAGATTTAACATTTGTTTCGTATATCGTTCCTGCAATTGTTGATCATGTATGTTAGTATTTTAACCTTTTCTGTCGAACACACCCAACAAGGAGGTTTATCGGGCCCAATGCCATGTCCTTATTGGGGTATCTCATCACTATCTCTTGGATTCAGTGGAAGGGTACTAGTCAACCTAATTCTAGGTTCGATTGCCCCGAGCAGTTATCGACCAACCAATCTCGGGCAAGTGGTCACAGCCACTTGCAATAGGGGCGACCTTTCAAATTTAAGTAGGCCACCTAGCTAAGAAGACCTCGCGTCTCGTCAGCCTGTGGAACTGGTTTCCAACCACCAGAACCCTTAGGCTACCTCGGCACTTGCACACTTCCACTGCCCCGAGTACGAATAGCCATGCGACTGTAAGTCACCTCGGCACTTCCACACTGGATTTTCCCCGAGTACGAATGACCATTCGAGTGTAAGTCACCACGGCACTTCCTCAATGGCATTGCCCCGAGTACGAATGACAATTAGTCGCTCATTCCCTATTTCATACCCCTCACAGTTTTATAGAAATAGAAGACAAGTATGCTCACCTTTTCTCCGCACCTCCCTTCAGGGGTGGTAAAGCTTCAGATACTTGACGTTCCAGGGTTTGGGCTCTTTTGTTCCATCGAGTCTCAGTAGTCGATACGATCCCTCGCCTGCCTTAGACGCAATTATATACGGCCCATCCTACTTTGGTGCTAGCTTTCCGCCCTTTTTGTCTCGCTCTCATTCGACCAGAAATTTCAGTACTTGCTGCCCTGGTTGGAATTCTCTTGGACAAACATGCTTGTTGTACTCTCGCTGTAACCTCCTTTGATAGTTTTCCATTTTTTGTAGCGCCATCTCCCATGTTTCTTCCAAATCGTCGAGTTTTGCCAAAATTAGATCGGAAGATATGTTTCGACTCCAATCTTCTGTCTTAGTAGTGGGGAACATTCCTTCTATTAGTATAATCGCCTCGGTTCCGTAAGTAAGCATGAACGGCGAGAACCCTGTAGCTTCCCTCTGTGTGGTTCTGTATGCCCATAAAACGTTGTACAGCTCATCGCACCAGTTACCATATTCCCCATCCAATTTATTTTTCATGTTGTCAGCGATTGTTTTGTTAGTGATCTCGGCCTGCCCATTATTCTGGAAGTAAATGGGTGTAGCTTCACTCTTCCTGATGTTATACATGTTGAACAAAAGATCAATATTTTCCCCTTGGAGTTGTTTACCATTATCGGAGACGATAGCTGCTGGGATCCCAAAGAGGCAAATGATATGCTCCCAGATGAACTTGAAGACATCTTTGTCTCGGATGTGCCTTAGTGGTGCTGCATCTACCCATTTGGTAAAGTAATCCGTGGCCACAATCAAGTATTTATTCTGGCCTGTTCCTACATGTAACGGTCCGACAATGTCTACCCCCCATTTCGCAAAGGGCCATGGGCTTATAACAGAGTTTAAAGGTACTCCTGGTGCCTGTATTTTCTTGCCAAACCGTTGACATTCTTCACAAGATTTCGCCATTTCCTTTGCATCTTCGTTCATGTAACTCCAATAATAGCCCATTGTCTTTGCCTTGGCCGATAAGCTTCTCCCCGAGCTGTGGTTTCCGGCGGCTCCATAATGTAACTCATGCAAAATTGCATGGCCCTCCTCTTTACTTAGGCATCGTAAAAGTGGCCCTAAGTAGGATTTCCTATATAAGATCCCTTCTCTTAGCTCATAGGCGCCCGACTTACTCCTGATTTTATTCATCTCGGGCCGACCCTTGGGTAGCTCGCCTGTTTCCAAGTATTGGTGTATCGGATTTCTCCAATCGCCACGTTATAGCCACATCGATCCATACATCAGGTGTTTCTGGGATTGAGGGAGTAAGGAGCCTCATAACACGAATGCCCTCTATGCTCGGGTCTACCAGCTGTGAGGCGATGTAAGATAGAGCGTCCGAATGCCTGTTATATTTTCTACAAATATGACGGAACTTAATGCTTGGTATTTGGTTGATGTAAAATTGGGCGAGCTCCCAATACTTTTGCAACACGGGGTCGTGTGTCGCATATTTGCCCGTAATCTGCCGAGTCACCATCTGTGAATCACTAGTCAAGCGAACCTCCTGTAACCATATTTCGAAAATTATCCGTAAGGCGTGGATTGTCACTTCGTACTCGGTGACATTGTTTGTTTCTTTGAATTCTAGCCTAAATGAGTGCACTATCTTTCTTCCTTTCGGCGTGGTGAAGACTAACCCAAGGCATGCCCCTTATTTGTTTGATGCCCCATCGACGAAAACTTCCCATCGTGTTGGACTACTGGATGCTAATAGGTCAGCAGGCTCTTATCGTTTTTCCATCATCCCATGTATGTCTTCAACCTTTTCATCGCTTAGTGGGAAGTCTGCTAGGAAGTCGGCCACTACATGTCCTTTGATCGCCATCCTCGTCTCATACACCACATCATATTGTTTGATTATGGCTCCCCATTTAGAGATTCTCCCTGATCGCCCTGCATTGTCCAAGACTACTTCGATAGGTGATTTGGTGAGCACTCGTATGCGATGAGGTTGAAAGTAGGTTCGGATTTTAGAAGCGGCGAAAGCTAGTGCAAGTACCATTTGTTCCATTCTGGTATAGTTTTTCTCAGCCGGACTTAGTGTTTTGCTAGTGAAATACACCGGCTTCTCCGCATTCCCCTCCGTCCTAACCAACACTGCACTAATGACGTATGGTGTCTCCCCTAAGTATAGGGTAATAATTTCTGTCGGCTCGGGCCTCTGCAGAACCGGGAGGCTGGCTAGGTGTAACTTGATATCCTGAAAGGCCTCTTCGCTAGCATCCGTCCATTGAAACTTTTCCCCTTTCTTCAGAATGTCATAAAAGGTTTTATATTTGTCCGACGACCGTGACACAAATCGCCCCAATGCTGCTATACAACCATTTAGCTTCTGCACATCCTTTACTGTCGCGGAAGATGGCATCTCTAAGACAGCCCTAACCTTCTCGGGATATGCTTCTATCCCTCTGGGGGTGATGATGTATCCTAGGAATTTCCCCGATATAACCCAAAAGTCGCACTTGGCGGGATTAATCTTCATCTTGTGTTTCCTCATCGTCCGAAAAATCTCGCTAAGGTCTCAGACATGAACCTTAGCTCGGCGGCTTTTGACCAACATGTTGTCCACGTAAACTTCTATGGTGTCGTGGATCTTGTCTTCGAACATGTCTCCTACCAATCTCTGATATGTAGCACCAGCATTCCTAAGTCCAAATGGCATTTTGGTATAACAATACAACCCCATGGGTGTGAAGAAGGAAGTATGCTCCTGATCCTCGGGTGCCAACGGTATTTGGTTGTAGCCCATGTATCCGTTCATCAATGTCATCGCCTCATATCCAACTATTGATTCTACAAGTTGGTCTATGCTTGGGAGAGGGAAGATGTCCTTCGGGCAGGCCTTGTTCAAGTCACTAAAATCAATACATATCCTGACTCCTCCTTTTTTCTTTGGTACCACGACCATATTAGATATCCACTGCGGGTAATGGGATTTCCTGATTATCCCGGACTCTTGTATCTTCTTTATCTCGGCCTCAACCGCTGCCTGTAACTCTGGTGCGATCCGCCTCATTTTATGTCTAACTGGTTTGAGCCTCGGATCAATATTCAAGTGGTGGCAACAGACCTCCGGGTCAATACCCTCTAAATCGTGTACTTCCCAGGCGAACGCGTCTAAGTTTTCCTTTAACACTGTCATGAGTTGACTTGCTTGTTTATCCGAGAGTAGTGTCCCGATTCTTACTATCTTTGGTTCCTCAACCGTCCCCAAATTCACTTCCCGAGTCGGCTCAATTGTCGAGAAATTAGATTTAGGTTCCCTGAACGGAGCTATTTCCTTTAATTGCTATAAAGGGTATTTCTCTTGAGTCTCGTACGCCATGACCACTTGTGAAATAGCCTCCTCCAATTCTTCTGCAACCTTAACTTCTTTGGTTTTGTTCTTCTCCCGCCTTTTTCTAGCTCGCCTACCTTCGTTAATTTCGGCATCAACCTGCATGCATTGTCGTGCTGCTTGGGAGTCACCTACAACTTCATCTACTCCCTTGTAGGTCGGGAACCTTAATCTCTGATGATATGCCGATGCCACCCATTTAATCCCAGCGATCCACGGATGTCCGATAATTGCTTCATAAGGCGAGGCGACGTCGACCACACAAAAAGTGGTTAGTGTGTCAAGGTAGCCCCCACTGTCCGAAATCCTCAAAGTTACCTCGCCTTTAGGGATGGTTACCATCCCATTAAATCCGTAGATGCGATATGTTGAGGGGATGAGGATTTCGTCCGACAGCTCCATTCTCTTGAACGTGTCGTAGAATAGCACCTTGACTGTACTTCTGCTATCCACGAGAATCCTTCTTACTCCCTACTCCTCAATCAATAGTGTGATGACCAAGGGATCACTGTGTGCTTTCCTATTTGCTGGGACATCCTTGGCCGAGAACGAAATAGGCTGCATCATCCACGGTTCCATCGGTAAGGTCTTGGCCACGCTAAATATTTCATTGCCATCGCGATCCCTCTTGTAAATTCTTGAAGTGATTACTGGCCCGAGAGTGTAGTCTTGCATAGCTGAGTGTGAGATGGTATTCACAAATTGAGTTGACCTATCAATGCGAACTTGATGAACCGGCGCATCGGGTGTTGCTGTTGGCTGAGTTGGATGTCGGATGAACTGTCTTAGGTATCCATCTCGGATGAGATGTTGAACGATATCCTTCACTTCCCGGCAATTGTTAGTGGAATGGCCCCTATACTGATGGTAGTGATAGTACTCGGGGTGATTCTTGGTTTCTTGGAACTGGATTCCCCTTGACGCTGGGTAATTGATATCGTTCCTCTTCTCGACTTCCTTGAATACTTCCTCCAAAGGAGCGTTCAAGGGGGTATATGATCGGGCTTCATGCCTCGGCCTCTTCCCTTTGGCCACCCATTCTTTCTTCTCATCGCTCCTCGGTGGAGGGTCTAATCTCTTATCGGGATGCCTAACAAGGTCGTCCATAATTGTTTTAGCCTCAGCGCTAGATTCTTGTACCCCATATCTCTCGATTCGGCTTGAATTTCTTCTAGGGCGATAAAATGTTCTTGCATTTTTCGCATCTCTTTTAAGGTTTTTGGTTTTTCAGAGAACATGGCTATCCAGATGGGGTCCAATCTTCCCAATGCATTTTCGAATCCGAATATAGCTTGATCTACCAGTACTTTTCCAATTTCAGTACACAGTTTCCTCCACATATCGGTCAAGGTTCTCAAGGGCTCCCTGAACCTCCGGGCGAGGGTGAACAATTTGTTCATTCTAGGCCGAGGTCGACTGTTATGCATATATGTTTCAAGAAAGGCCTCGATTAGTGCATCATAACCGTCGATCGATCCAGGCGGAAGTGAATAAAACCAATCTCTCGCTTCGCCCTCCTATCTTGCCGGAAAGAATTTGCACATGACTACCGCGTTGTTCTTCCATTGGATCAATGACATTGTATACATTTTTAGATGCTCAAACGCATCTCCTGTTCCGTCGAACCTGGAAGGAAATGTAGGTAAGGTACACTTTGGTGGAAACGATATTTGTTCAAGTTCTTAGGAGAAAGGTGTCTTCTCGGACTCGCTCATAATCTCTGCCAATTTGTTCTCTTCGCTGCTTCCCGATAGCTCCTTAATCTTTGCCTCCAACTCTTTGAGTTTATCTTATGTCGCCCCGTCCTGTTGCCCGCCCCTTCCTCGCCTTTGTTCATCAGTAGGCGAGTCCTCGGGTGGTCCATATCCCTGTAGGGATGGTATGGGGGGTCGTATCGGCACATTCATAGGTGGTTGACCTGATCGGTCATGATTACTCGACGTTCCTCGGTTGGACGATCCTCTTGATCTGGTTCGCTGATTCCTTAACTGATAATTCTCAAACTCCAGGGCGAGATTCCGTTGCTGGAGTTCTCTTAACGCCACTTCTTGTCTCCTTTGATTATCTAAGATGGCCAATAACGTCGGGTATGTGCTTTCATGACTAGAATGTCCATTAGGGTGGTGCGACCGAGACTGTAATGGTATCGACGGCTGTGGTGGGGGTAGTATCGGACCAGTTGCATGACCAGTTATATAGACAGGTGCAAGGCCGACATTGCTAGCTGCTCCTCGCCCCAACTGAATCTGCCTGAGATGCTCTTGCTCTCTTCCTAAGGCTTCCTGGTACTCAGCTTGTTGCCTTGGTCTTTATCTTTGTGCTTGTGCTGCATGCGCTTCCTCATCGTCCTCCGTAGCTGAAGATGTAAGTCCATCGACTTGGTCAACTCTCCTCTGGGTCAAGATAACCTGATCTAAGGGTAAGGTGTCATCATCCCGCCCAAGATCCACTTCCTCATCAACAGTTGGCATGCCTCGTGCTACTGCATGAGATTCCTCGGGAAGTGGTTGTCGACTGTCTTCTTGCCTTGACCCAGTCACCCCTGCCTGCATATTGTTGCTAGTAACTATACGATTCCTTAGCGTCCTTCCCGTCCCTGAAGTACTAGCCATCGGGCATGGTGCGTGTTGAGTCGAGTATCGTCCCTACCTACGTCAGCAAATACAAAGAACACCTTACTTTGACCTGATATTGTAAATAAACATTCAACATGGTGAAATATATTCGACTGACACAAAAATTGTTACTACGCCAGAGCTTGCAGACACAAAGCCTACTCCGGTTATCAAATGGGTTCTGCCTATCTACACTATTTTGACTCTATGTTGACGTTATGGTAGATTTTACGCTATGTCACTATCATTCCGTACGACGTCGCCATCAGTACTTGACCTCCGCATTTAAGCTAGTTTGTCCTTCGTTCTATATGTTCCAAATCACTACACTCATGCACGTGATGATTGAACGGCGTGTAGGTTAAAAAATCAACTCAAATCTCTACTGTTGTTATTTCCTCAAGATCTCATCATGGCCGCCTTCCCTGGATTCTCTCGACGAATTGTCCTATGGCTAGACAGCATCGCCGGACAAGATTTTCCTCCCTCTTTTTTTTGACCAGACGACATGGGTTGTTTTCGATCAACGAAGCAAGGGTACAAACGAAAAAATGAACTCGAAAACAAATTTTTCTTACTAAAGAAACATCTAGAACACGACTTCCACGACGGGAAGCTCAACAATGGCAGCTTATCATGCAAAGGACACCTTAAACTTAACCTTTTGTAGTTCTAAGCACACAGACTTTGTACCGCAACAAGAAAACAACCTACTTACCACTAAAATTCGCTCATCCATCGTGAACAAACAGTCCTCCTATCAGCAGATCCTCAACCTAGCACCTAACATGTGTTGTTGATCGCCGGTGAGCTTATGGAGATTTTCTGCTGATCAAACCGTTTGTGAGCGAAGAAACGAGAATTCTACTACACCTTGTAAAGACGTTGCTACTTCTTTAACTTTGTATGTACACTAAATGACTCAAAACAATAAGAAATAGGCGGTTTCGGCCAACCGAGTTCATCTTAGCTTCAACTACAACACTTAAACGTATATTCAGGAGCTTTTGATCGTCTCTGAAGGCCTTTTAGGCAAGGTATCCGGAGATCTTAGTCGGATCCCCTTAGTCGGCGCCAGAATGTAGATGCATTTTACTACAAACTACATCTAAAGGGTAGAAATCTTCTTCTCATGCAAGTGAAAGTAAGAGCTTAACAATAGACACAAGGATATACGTGGTTCGGTATAATTACCCACGTCCAAGGGGGTGAAAGGATGAATCTTATTGCTTCAAGGTGTTACAATGGTGACACTCTCCGAGTTGAACTCTCTTCCTTACCCAATAAACTAATTCTCTACTCTCTTTCCCTTTTGTGCGATTACAAGTCTCTCTCTCTCTCCCCAAATTATAACCTTCCTCTCTTGGATACAAGTTCTTCTATTTATAGGGGAGGCTACATACAACCAAACTATGGTGTGGGTCACAATACATCTATCTTGAAGTCCAGTTGTCGGGCCCGCTCGCATCGTCTCTTCTTTTGTGAATATGGCCGATATAGTTTGGTTCCTTAACAACCTCTCGTCCGAGCCGATCCTTTTAGGTGTTCTCTTGGTGCGATGTCGCCCATCCAATCCTGTCGCCCCTTTTGGCTGGCCGATATGACATGTATCTTCTCATCTCTTTGACTAACTCTCCTCGTTTGACCAAATACTATCGTCTGTCAGCTTTATCAGAGGTCTGGGTCAAGTCTTTTCCGACTGTTGTAGAGTGATCATGTCCGACCCACGTGATTCTTGAATCCTCCCGCCTGCCAGTCTCTATTCCATGCTTCTCGCTTCTTCCTTCTAGGGTACATCACAGCTTAAGATGTTGCCACCTAGCCCTGTGGATAATCTATACCTAAAAATTTGTTTCTACCTAAACCCTCACAAACAATCTAGCAAATCATGAGAAAAATAAATCAAAACAGAAAAACCTTATTCTCTGTATACGGCCGTGGCCGCGCCTCCTCTCTCAAATAGTCGACGCACCTTCTTATACCCCTTGCCTTTCTTTTATTTCATTAATCAAAGTATCAAAATAAATTATTCCAAGAAATATCTTGCATGCTTCCCTAAATAGTATTGCCACCTCGTGCTTCCAATGAAATAATAAACTATCCTTATTTCCAAAATCTCCCAAATGAAGAAAGAGTTATTTTATTTCCAAAATAATCTCACGTGTAAATATTCCTCAACTAATTCTTCACATGGCAAATAATTTATCTTTCCCGCTGGATTATATATTTGTAATAAAGTTAGAAAGATAAAATACTTCCCATTTTTAGTTTGCATGTGCCAACCCCACTTTGATTTCAATTCCAAATATAACATTCCCTTTTTGTAATCACATACATATTATGTAGAAGATTCTTTTCCTTTTCCGAGTGAGAGTTGCATGCATGTGGATCCCATAATACGTCATGAATATATTGTCATGCCATACACCATCTTGCAAAATATTTTCCCATTGAATACTGATTCCCTCTTGACAATCACAATATTCTCTCATTAATAAATTAACACCAATTAATTATCCCCATATATTTTTCTTCTGCATGTCATTACCCGATGGAGGTGTGCCACTAAGGAAACAATCTTGGATATTAAATTTGGAAGTGTAGCAGATCCTTCAAGAATTAATGCGGCTACCTTTAGTGTCATGAATAACTCGAGTGGTTGCTGATATATGAAAATACCAAGCCAACCATTTTGGTTGCGGATATATGGAAATACCAGGACAACCCCGTTTCATCATTGTGGTTGTTGATACATGGAAGTACCAGGCCAACCCCATTTATCATTGTGCTGCTGATATATAGAAATACCAGGCCAACATAATAAGTGTTGTTGATATATATAAATACCAGGCCAGCATAATAAGTGCTGCTGATATATAGAAATACCAGTCCATCATATTTGATCATTGTGGTTGCTGATACATAGAGATACCAGGCCAACCACATTTTTCCATTTTCGTCGCAAACACCAATAAGTCTCACATTTTGTTGTTTATTCGTTGGATGATCGAATTCACTTGTACTTTCTACAAAAGCACTAAAATAGTATTAGTAACTAAAATATTGTATCCTAGCTAATATAAATATGGGTATAAAATGTAGCATTTACATTCTTATCAATATCCTTATTGGGAAGTTCTTCAACACGGGTTTTCATGAGAACAAGGTCAGACTTAACCTTTTTAAACTCAGTTCTTACCACATCAAGACACTTCATTGTATCAACAAGTTGCTGCTTTTCCTTATCAAAGTTTTTTAGGAAGTCTAGAACTACATCTGACGAGATCTCTTCAACCTCTTATATATCCGAATAGGAATCAGGAGATTGAGGAAAAAAACGATTTGATGGTTTTTAAGGGATTGAGGAGACGATCGTGCGGAGGAGGTTCCTCGATCCAGGCAAAAATCTAATCCTCACACATATGCACCGCTGCAAAGGGGGTGCTTAGATTCGAGATATCAATCTGTAGTACTCCAACCTAAATCGAGACAACGACCGTTCCAGAGTAAATTCGGTCACAAGATAGGATGGGTTGATCTGTAGGAGGGAAGCTGAGAAATGTGTGGAATCGATGGTGATTCAAGGATTGTGGGTGTGTGAATTCTGAATATGATAAGTTCTGAATGATTGAAGTTGAACGATTGTAAAGAAATTGCTCAATTGATGAGTTTGATGATCCCGTGTTGTCGAAGAGACGTGAGATTCTTACTCTGAGTATTCTGTGTATTCGTTCTGTTTTTCTGATTCGATGGTTATTCGATGATCCTCAATCTTGATTCAGGAACTTATTTATATTGCTAGAATTATAGACACCATGATCCCATGAAGTGTGACAGTTGATGGAATCAAGGAGTGAAGAGGTGGAAATCGTGTTCGAAACCAGTTGTCCAACGTGTAAAGACTTGGTCGACTTTCCACCCACTATCTCGTGAATTCCTTCAACTGATTGCACGACTTGCTCACATTCCATTGTGTGTTTGAACACATGTGCCGTAGACCGCCAGACCAAAACCCTAAGTGATATCCCCCCAAGTGACACGATTGATCGTCTCGTGGTTTGTTAATCAATTGATGACTTTGTGGTTTGATGGGACAATGAGTCCACGTGGTTGCTGAGTCAAACAAGATGTTCTGGAACCACCCATGAATTGAACGTGTCATGAGACAGAGGTATAATTCTTATGATGAAGTGAGCAAGTATTGCTCATTCGATGGTTTGTTGAATATTGGTGAATTGTTGAACCGATATTCCTTAACTCAGGAAAATATTGATCATCTGAGCAAGTGTTACTCTCGTGATGACTTGTTGAATATTTGACCGTCTGAGCATGTATTGCTCATGAATGATTGGCGGTGTGCCAATAATATTAATTAAAGTGCTGGTCGTTGAACCTAGCATAATTAATAAGATTCATGACCGTGAGATCGTCATGAAATTATTAATTCATGACCATGAGGTCGTCATAGAATTATTAATATTAATTCATGACCATGAGGTCACCGTAGAATTATTAATATTAATTCATGACCATGAGGTCATCATAGAATTATTAAGGTTAGAGTCTGGAAGCATGATCCTTGAACTCAGAAACCCTAATTTGATCGATTGATGATCAATTCATGGTCAGTAGTTTTAACCATGGGACGAACAAGGAGCGGCTACATGGGACCGTGGATCAACCATGTAGTGTCCATTTTCTCACGTGAGCGAATATGATGAATTCACGAAGAGTTCATGAATTATTGGTGAAAGAATGATTAAATGCTGGTTCAATCATTATTCAAAATGCTCGTCTGAGACTTAGGTGTCAAAACCTAATTAAGCATGAGAGAGTGATGGACCTACCATAGAGTCATGGATCCGGCCCTGGGTTATCACGTGACCGTCTGATGGTCACTTCATGAAAAATCCAAAGTGTTTGGAAGTTTTGGACCTAATACGAGCAATTGTGCAAATTAGGTCAAAACCGTGAAAACCGATGAGACTGGCTTCCGTGAGCCAAAGAGATAATCTTGGTCGGTCAAGATAACATGCTCGTGTCCCTAAGGTGTCCGCGTCTCAGTCTTGAGAATTTTGATATTTTCTGGTGCACGTTTGAGCGACCATTTGAGAAAATATGACAAAATTAGGTTTTCGATAAAACCGTCAAAACTTCATCGAACGAAGGAAAATAATAAAAGTGAAGGAATTATGAAGTGTGGACCGGTCACAGTGATCACGTGACCAACTTTTGGTCACTTGAGCAGTCTCCAAACCCTAATTAACGTCCTTTACTAGAATTGATGTATAATTCTCATACGGACTCGGATTTTGATGGTCCGCCCCTTCATTCCGTACGGAAAAGAATTTCCTATCTCCTAGCGCGGAAGTTTTTAGGTTTTGAGCTCGTTCGGGAGGTGAAATCATCCCGAAAGTAAAATTCAGGAAAGATTTAAGGAGCCGGTCCCACGATAAAACGAAGGAGTTTTATTAAAATCAAGAAGTTTCCATGAGACGAAGGAAACACCATGAGACGATGGAAAATATTTATAAAATAAGGAATTGTGAGACTGAGACTCCGGTGGTCAAGGCACGGTCGGCCAGTCATGACCACGGTCCCGTGGTGTCTCTTCCTTAGTTTTATATATTTTGATGATTTTATGAAGGATTCATGAATTTTGAGAAATTTGATAAATTTAGAGAGTTTTTCATGAATTGAAGGAGTTTCCATGAGTTCATGGTCTTTGAAAAATATTAAACAATAAAATTCGGTCGTGTGGGACCACGGAGGCGTGACCGACCGGTCATGGCCCAATCCCACGAATTTTAATAATTTTTAAATAATTTTTTGGGTATTTTTGATGATTTGAAGGAATTTTGAGAAAAATACCATGAAATCAAGGAAAAATAAGATAATTAATAATAAAATAAATAAAACAGGGTGTGTGGGACCGGCTAGGGTATGGCCGGCCGGCCAAGGCCTGATCCCACAAATTTTCATAATTCATTTTATTTTATTTTTATTTTTGATGATTTAAGGAATTTTTGAGGAAAAATACCACGAAATCAAGGGGTTTTTTCATGAAATTAGAGAAAAATAATAATAATAAAAATAATGAGGAACTGTGAGGTGTGGGCCGGGTGAGACCAAGGCATGGCCATTCAGCCAATGGTCACGCCCCACACACTCTCCTAATTTTATATTATTTTGACGGACTCATGTAAATACCATGAATCCAAGGAATTTTCTCAAGAAGGAGATTCGATCAAACGAGAGAATTTTATCAAATCATGAAAATAATAATAAAAGTGTATTAAAATATAGGATTGGCGTGGAACTGACCACGACACGATGAGTTGATCGTGTGTCAGTGTCCCAGCACCTTGGTCAAATATTTTAATTATTTATTATTTTCTTCCCTATTTTGCATAGGTTCATCGTTTCGTTGTATTTTGAAATACTCGTTCGTGCGGTGACCGTCAGTGCATCATCGTTGAGTACACTTTCACCATTTAAATCAGGGCTTACTCAGAGGTAGCTCAGATGCCCGATCGTTAATTATTTATTACTAATTCAATGGAGAATAATCCATGAAATGAGTAATAAAATGGATAGATGTTCACTGTTAATTCATAGGATCAGCTAAAGATTCGACTACGAACTCAGAACAATGCGATCGTTGCCATTCCATGGGATCGACGTTGATTCGACCACGGAATCGTAGCAATGATATTGCCATTCCGTGGGATCGTCGTTGATTCGACCACGGAATCGGAGCAATGATATTGCCATTCCGTGGGATCGTCGTTGATTCGACCACGGAATCGGAGCAATGATATTTCCATTCCGTGGGATCATCGTTGATTCGACCACGGAATCGGAGCAATGATATTGCCATTCCGTGGGATCATCGTTGATTCGACCACGGAATCGGAGAAATATTATTGCCATTCTGTGGGATCGTCGTTGATTCGACCACGGAATCGGAGCAATGATATTGCCATTCCATGGGATCGTCGTTGATTCGACCACGGAATCGGAGCAATCTTATTGCCATTCCGTGGGATCGTCGTTGATTCGACCACGGAATCGGAGCAATGATATTGCTATTCCGTGGGATCGTCGTTGATTCGACCACGGAATCGGAGCAATCTTATTTCCATTCCGTGGGATCGTCGTTGATTCGACCACGGAATCAGAGCAATTATATTTCCATTCCGTGGGATCGTCGTTGATTCGACCACGGAATCGGAGCAATCTTATTGCCATTCCGTGGGATCGTCGTTGATTCGACCACGGAATCGGAGCAATGAAGGGATAATTAACCTCATGGGTCTATGCCTAGCAGAATAAACTGACTACGATAGGAGCATTAATTATCCTGACATGACTTGCCGTTAAGCCATATCCTTTATATAGTCAGGTTAAACTCGTTGTTTTTTCCTGAAGACGATATTTCCCCGTAGAGCCGTCCATCCCTTGATACTATATAGAAATGACTGAAAGTATTCAGTATTCATGAGATTATGCCGTTGTCTAGACGTTGACTTCACATCTACATGTACTCTGAGAGAAAGCACTCTCCGTTGAGAATTCGATGAGAGACCCGTGTCTCAATACTCACATGCAATTTATGAACCAGCAGTCTGTACAATCATGAGTTTACGATTTTAGCCTTTGTTGAAAATCCACCATATACATTAAGTCCCCTGCTTACTGAGGAAAGTTGTGTTCCTCAGTCAGCATTAAATGGTGATTTTCAAGCTAAAAATTATACTAGTAATTGAACTTAGTCGTAAGTTGAGACATTACCGTATTTTGAGAGTATGAGCGAGCCACGACTTGATGAAGGCTTCGTTGTCATGGTTAGGGAGCCATTTGGTGAGCATAAATTGGTGTTGAACCGCTGGTTTGGACGACGAGCCCATGGTCGGTTAGGATTCGCGGGCCGGGACCAAATAAGGAAATCCTAGTGGAATTAGGTTAAAATTATAAAAGGGGTTAATTCCTTCTTTTTTTTTTTTCACGACCAGCTCTTTGATCTCTTCATCATCTTCATACTCACGTACAGGAGAGGAGGAAAAAATTTCGTCGGAGCAGCTACCACCGATCGCCGGCGCCGTTTGATCGTCGTCCGACCAGTTCCGGCCGGCGTTGACCAGGTGAGCACGATTTTTTTTTTTTGAGATGTTTGCTGATTTCATGAGTTGTTTCATGAATTGATCATATTTAAATTATACATATGTGTATATAATTGGTGATGGTTTTATGAAAACCCCCCTTTTTTTTTTTTTTTTGAAAACGTATGTTCGTTCGATCGTTAGCTTCGAAAACCAACTATAATCCCTGATTTAGGAGAGACTTTTTAGCATATGAACCTAGGTTCAGTGATAAAACTTAGTGTATGAGGTTTCACGCGTACCATGGTTTTATCATAAAGATGAAAGCACTCTCCCTTCTCTTTATTGAATTCGAAATATACCGCGTTATCAATGAAATCTTTAGGTAAATACCACGAGCAGAAAGAAGAAGCCATTGATAATATGAAACCTAGAGTAAAAAGTTTAACTCAATAGGATATGTATATAAATTCGAGAGACTTAGGGTTTACATGATAGGTTTATGAGAGACCCCGAAACCGTACGTGTGCCCGTAAGAAGAGGGTTCTCAAAGCTCTGCATGGAAAAAAAAAATCCACGCTTTTATCTCCCTTTTTTTTTTAAATAAAAATGTTTACAGGCAAGAAATAAAAACTAAAAGAAGGATAAAAGATACTCACGTAAAAGTGTTTGATCAACTATCCATCTAAGAACGATAAGAAATTATCTAGATAATTATAGTCACTTTGTCAAGAGCATACATATTCAATTCTCTTACAACTAGGTTTTTTGTATGTGAGATATCAACCTTGTGATTAATTTACACAAGTATGAGCTTTTAGCTCATTAAAATGAACGTTGTTTTTGTGTATCCTTCTTTTGACAAACACTCATCCCAGAGAAGTAAGACACCGCTTGTTTAGCATGTCTGTTAGAAGGATTTCTCTGAGGACTAAGTCTAGGACCTCTTGCAACTGGTTCAAGAGAATCAAAATAGATATGAATCCATTTTCTAGACTTAGATTTACCATAAATATATTCTTATAAGTACAGGGAATGATTTTATTAACAACACAAGAATTTATGCCAGAATGCACTTGAGCCCTGTAATGATTTCTAGAATAGAGATCATTTTTATAAGGTTTCTGATTTTCTGTAGGCATATGGTTCACTGCAGTAGTCGACTGACTATTTGTTTCATCGATAGTGAAGAGAAGCAAATTATGAAGCTTAGATGAATGTGGTTAATATAAAAGTGTTCATATGGCTAACTTTGGTTAACCGTTATTGAGCCAACTCAATATACACGTTTAGGTACGATTACCCATATCCAAATGAAGGTATATTTTATTTATGTGTAACAAGCTAACACCATCTAATGGAGGAGAGACATTGCTTTTCTTTTAAGCAAACTTAGCTTGAATCTTAAATCAGGTTTTTATCTAACGGTGAATATTGATTGGTTTGTATTAAAGCTATCAAACCCTGATTTGGAGACTATTAAGGGAGAAATCTAGCAACTGGAAAACCTAATCCCCACACCTTCTGTGTGGTACTAGTTGCGTACTAGAGTCGATTCTCCTTTAACCTAGGTTTTTCCTAAAACCATTATAGGTTAAAGACTTAAAGACTTCATTGGGATTCTGAAGCCAGACCCAACTATTTTCTCTGAGTTGCATGTTCTGATCTTACTTGTTATATCGTATTGAGTGCTATCTTATCTAAGATTGGCTCGATATTTATCTACAATAGGTAAGATATAAAAAGTAATCATAAAGCTATTTGTTTCATTCTTTGTGATTCCGTAATAACTTGTTCTACTATCATATAGTTAGGTTATTATGAGGTGATTGATATTTCTAGGTTGTTCTTCAGGAATATAAGACCGGATTATCAATTGGTTCTTGTTCACCTTGATTTATCAAAAGACGGAACAAAACTTCATATGTACTTCTGTGGGAGTCAGGTTTATCTATCACAATTAACTTTTATATGGGAAACAATTTTTTTTATAAGTATTCGACTTTGGGTCATAGCAACTCTTATTTGTGGGTGAGATCATCTAAGCGAATCAAGTGCGTAGAGTCCTTCTAGTATTCAGAGACGTAAGGAACGCGACTGTACCTTAATCAGTGTGAGACTTGGTTAGGGTTCAACTATACACTAGTACAGAAATAACCTTTATCCATGCCAAATATAAATTTCCTTGTCACGTCGTTTTGGTTTTGGCGTGTCTATAGGGTATACTTCTACCCTATAAACACGCAATGTACAATGGGCGTGTTCATATAAGTGCTTTCCGCCACGCCAGGGCTACTAGCGTGTCAAAATTTCAACCGTTTAGTCACGTTAACTTTAAATTTTTGATTGGGCGTGTTTATAGACCAGTCTATGGCCACATTAGGTATTGGGCGTGTTTATAGACCAGTTTATGGCCACATTAGGGAGTTGTGGCGTTTCCAAAAGGTTAGTCACGCCATTTAAGGTGTGGTTTTAAAGTTGGTTCATTAGACACGCTAGTATATGCGTGTCCATAGTGTATGATTGATTGACACGCCAAATTCAAAGTGTGGCAAAAAAGTTCTTCTTTGGACACGCCGGTATATGTGTATCCATAGATTTATAGACACGCCAGTATATTGTGTCCATAGTGTAGGATATATAGACATGCCAAATTAAAAGTGTGGCCAAAAATTTCTTCTTTGGACACGCTAGCATATGTGTGTCCATAGTGTGCGTTCTATAGACACGCCGGTTTTATAGCGTGGCTAAAAAGTTCGTTTTAAAAAAATTAATAAAAATCTTTCGCCCATATTCGAATGCATGACCTCAAAGGATTTATATATCGTACCAATTCACCAAGATGCTCATCTTTAGATGTTTATGATTAGTGTTTTGAAAATACTAGATTGGTTGAACTACTCAACATTTAAATAAACATGCCAAGTTGAAAGTGTGGCCAAAAAGTTCTTCTTTGGACACGCTAGTATATGTGTGTCCATAGTGTGCGTTCTATAGACACGCCGGTTTTATAGTGTGGCTAAAAAGTTCGTTTTGAAAAAAATTAATAAAAATCTTTCGCCCATATTCGAACGCATGACCTCGAAGGAGTTAGATAACGTACCAATCCACCAAGCTGCCCATCTTTAGATGTTTATGATTAGTGTTTTGAAAATACTAGACTGGTTGAACTACTCAACATTTAAATAAACACGCCAAGGTGAAAGTGTGGCCAAAAAGTACACCCAAAACTCTCAAGACTAATTCCCTATCTTTCTCTGGAATAGATTCTGACTCGCATGTTCTGCAAGTTATTGGGTTCTCCAAAACTATTTCTGCAAATCTTCTAAACACCTATAATCAAAATTTCTTTGGTAATCCTTGCATTGGAATGCTATAAATAACTTGGGAGTCTGCAATTTGGATTTTAATAGATCCTACTCCTGGACTATGTGTGCTATCAAAATTTCCTCTCAATATTTGAAGCCTACCACATACGCATTTCTGGAAGGAGAGCAAGGTAAGATTTTTCATTGCTCTCTCAAGCATTTCTGTACTAATATGTTATTCTATCTTTATAACTTCAAAGTTGTCTATGCTACCAGTTGGAGTAGTTCATATGAATGCCCAGATAAACCTATTAACCCCATAAAACAATTTCAAACCTTCATGATAATGATGTCTAGTTTTCTTTAGTTATTCCCAAAAATGTTATAAATTACCAAAAATGTTTGAATGTGTACCCATTGCTTGATATTGTGTACACAATATCAAGAATCCACACCTATAATGTGTACACATTATACCTTTTTCGGAATTTAAAAAAACTAGACATTTTTAGTAAATAAATTTCTGTAGAAAACACTTTTGGGCATAACCCCCTTTCATATTCCCCCTGCTATTTACTATAGTCACCATATCAAGCTCAAAACCAAAATTAAACACAATAGCCACTCAACCAAGCGTAATACAATAACCCAGAACCACATATACATTCAATTGAACATCATTGTCTTTAAAACCAACTCTATCAAATCCAAAATCATTGTCTTTAAAACCAACATTATTGTAGGACCAGAATATCGCCATGATATTACTCTTGCGAGATTAACAATACTTCTGCGAACATCACGGTGAGTTCTTCAACAACACTTCACGAGTGTCACATAATGATTTAAAGAATGACGTAATAGCCGACGAATGAAGAAACACGGGAAAAGCGTGATTGTTCTGCGATGGTTACAACTTCTGCGAGAGTTAGCATTATAACTACCGCGAGAGCATCGCGATCCAGATCCGAAATTAAAGGAAAACTTAGCTGTCATCCACTATGTAACTACCCTATATAAAGAGATCCATTAGATTCAGAAAGAGAATGATATATTTTTTGAGTGTTGAGAAAGTCTTGAGGAGAGAGAAAATTTAAGAAAGCGGTTGTATTCTTGATTTATTCCATTTCTTATAAACATTTTTGAGAATCAAATAACAAAGTATCGTTTTTAATCTTCAAAATTTGTTAATTAGTGTGAATTCTTATCAAGGGTGTAGTGTAGGATTTCCTGCAACTACATTTTGGCGCTAGAAACAGGGATGAATTGATGATTATTTTAAGAAAAAGATAAGAATTGACATTGTGATTTGAAGGAATTTGGAACAATTAGTGAAAGATCTTACGTAATATCTAACAGTTTACCAAGATTAATGGCTAGAACAAGAAGAAACACATCAGAACCACCAACAACCATAAGGAGGAGTAAAAGACTTGCAGGTGGAGAAACAAATGAAAGGGGAGAATCTTCAAGAATAAGAACAAGAAGAAATAGAACGAGGAATGAAGGAGAAAATCAAATTCAACAACCAAATCAACAAACACCAATACAAGATAGAGTTGTGGATTATGATAGAGTTAGCGTATACTTGGCGATCAGATTCGATGGAAGAAGCAGAAGATCGACAATTAATAAATGAGAGAAGAGAAGAAAGAGATCAAGGAGTGGTTGAAAGATTAATGCATGGAGAAGGCGAAAATGAAACATCAGATGATTTAAGACAAAGAATACAGGAGGAAAGGAGATTAGAAGCTGAAGAACGTGCAAATCCAACAAGACAGAATCACGAGTTAAGAATGGAGAATTTGAGATTGCAAAGTAGGAGATCAATAAGTACTGCTAGATCAAGATCATTTAGAGAAGAACCAAGGCGAAATTACCCTATGAGAAATGCTAGAGAAAATATCCGAGAGGAAGTGCAGATTCCAAATGAAGAGCAGCATCATAGAGAAGAAGAGATGATTCGTGATCGCTACGTTCCACGCGGGGAAATTGTGAATGATAGATATGATAATAGAAATCAAAAGGGTGGGAATAACTAAGATGGTGAAGAAAATCAAGAAGAAGGTAGAAGAATATTACATGGGCGAGAAATCCAAAGAAATCAAAGAATCATTGAGGAGGAAATTGAGAGGCATTATGTTGAACAAGCACGTCTAGCTTGCGAAAGAGAAAGATTAAGAGCAGAAGTTGAAGAACAAGAGTTTCAAGAAGTAATACGGCAGAATAATCATGACAATCGGGAAAGAAGACACACACAAAATTTCCATAACCATAATATCAATGAGGAATATGATAGAATACAAAGAAGAATAGAAAGACAGCGAAGAAAAGCGATGAGAAATGAAGAAACTCGCAGAGAAGAAATTGGGAGGCATAATTAGTTGCGAAATCTAGAAGGAGTTGAAGTGGAAAATCGCAGAATAAGACAGAATGAAGATGCAAATGAAGATACACAAAATCTCGCAAGACAATAAAGACATGAACATTGAAGAAGAGAAGCTGCACTGAAAAGACCAATGGAGCAAAATTCAGCTGGGAATGAACAAATTTTAAGAGAATTAGCAGAAATGAGGGGAATGTTAAATAACAGAAGAGATGGAGGCATAAGGCAACTTGATGAAGCTATTAAGGAAGATGCGATAACTCCATTCACTCAAGAAGTACAATTAAGAGGAATCCCTCCAAAATGAAATTTACCAGCATTAACCAGTATCTTTGATGAGACTACCTGTGTTGTTCAACATGAGGATTATGTTAGGTGTATGCTATAATGGGAAAACCATGATGCTGTATTATGCAAAGATTTTGCATCTAGCTTAACTGGCGAGGCGTTAAAATGGTTCGAAGGCTTACCAAAAAATACTATAACCTCTTTCGACCATTTGCAAGCTACATTTCTGGGAGCATATATAAGCAACAATTCTTCACGACCCGGTATTGAAGATGTATTTGGGTTAAAACAGAGGATTGGCGAGAGTCTGAAACACCTAACCATAAGATGGAAGATAATGTGCAGTGAAATGGCAGGAAGGGTGGATGAGAGATACCTCATTTTATCTTTCATTAATGCAATGTTCGCAACCAATCTGTTGTACATACAAATTTTCAGAATCAAAAATACTATCACAATGACTGAGCTACAAGAACTACAAGAAGAATACATTGCTTTGGAGGAGAAAAAAATGAGATGGAATCATATCCAGTCGCAAACACAAGCTCAATAGCGGAAAATGGAAGTTTACTTCCTAAAATGATTAACAATATGGCGAGCACCTCGCAGACACAACAAGAGAAAGTGGTGATTGATAACCAGCAAAAATTAGTAGCCATGGGGAGTCGAGACCAAGAAGAGTATGAAAGGGAAAGGAATTATTACAATCGCAGTGGAAATAATAAGATTCAAAGACTTGATCACCTCAAGAGACTTATGGTGGTTAGAGGCAAAATAATTTTAGAGGGCAAAGAAGTTAGAAGATAATATGGGAATAAATTAAGATGCCACCTCTAAATGCTTGTATAGAAATTTTTTGGGAAGCTATCATTTTGATGGAAAACATACCTTCACTCTAGAATATGGGAAAAGAACCACATCCAAATAATCGAAATCAAGAATTTTGTCCTTACCATCATTTTCATGGTCACTCGATAAACGATTGCAGAAATGTAAAAATAATAATATTAAGGATGATTGATCAGGGAAAGTTAAATCATTTTCTAATAGGACACCAGCAGTCTCAGAAGTTACCACCACCACCGGATATTCGCAGAGTGAATATCGTAAAAGGAGCAGAAACATTTGTGATATAGGTTGGAGCCAAGGCGAAGAATTTGTTCAGTAACTCCATCGTATATTCATACAAGACTATTGAGGATTTTCACGATAACATTCTAAGCAGAGTCTTCGCGAGAGACGCGGATGAAAAAGAGATAATGAATATCGCGAGAGTTTCTCCACTAGAGGAATGGAAAAAGCAAACTATTTCTTTCACTACACAAGAAGTACCAGAGCCTGGTGAGATACATGACAACCCCTTGGTAGTACGATTAGAGACAAATCCAAAACAAAAAGAAGAAGAAGATGAAGAAAATGATAATGGAGCAACTGAAGATTCCTGGGCAATCAACAGAGTTCTAATAGATACTGGAAGTTCAGTTGATATATTATTTTATCATACTTACAAAACCATGGATGGAAGAGACGAAGATCTGATACCATCAACCTATAAAATCTATGGTTTCAACGGTACCGCCAACAAGCCCCCAAAGGGGAAATTACAATGTGAATTCCATTAAAGGGGTTATCCTCTAAGATCCTATTCTGCGTTGTGGATATTGAATCACCTTATAATGCCCTGATTGGCCGACCTTGGATATATGGGATATTAGGTGTGGCATCAACTTTCCACCAATGTACTAAATTTCCTCATCCTAATGGTGTTGAAGTCATAAAGGGAGACTGGGTTGATGGGAAGAAATGTTATGAAATTGACATGGAATCTTGTGAAGAAAGACCAGCGAGAAATAGAAATTGGAAACAAAATATCAAGCAAAAATAAAGAGGTGATAAGCTGATGGTTGATACAATAGAGCGGCGAGAGGAGGGAATACTGCGAGATCAACATGAGTATATGAATGGCGAGCGGCTCGCAGATGCAAAACGCAACAAAAGAGCAGAAGCAGAAAGTAGTGAGTAGAAAGGTAAAATGAAGAAATTTAAGAAGTTTATGAATGATTTGTTGAAGAAAATGTTTCAAAAAATATATATATGTTTCATTTGAATGGAAAAGATGGAATTGAAAAGTGGAAATGCAAATGAAAAGAAGATCAAAGAAAAGAAATTTCATCAGAATTGCATTACTCGCAAGAAACGCGGATAAAATTTCGCAGAGACATAAGAATGGGACGAACCTATATGGCGTACACTCTAGTTCGCGTATATAATTTCGCAAGAGGCAAATGTAAGACCTAAAGTGCGTCATATAAGGGGGTATCTCTTTGCGTGACTCAAGGATAAGGTTATACCGCTGCTGGAACCTGAGTCATGGAGATGTTGGGGTTAAAGAAAACCTATCCGGAGGAGGTACCTTGGATTTCCAACTATATAAGGTTATACCCTGGTTGGACGACCGAGAATCTCTTCTAAGGAGTGCAGAGTATGACCAAGGCGCCGAGGTACACGGTTGAGTCAAGAGTGCCCGGGGCATACGAAACTACCCTGTCCATTCTTGGAAAGTCTTTCCTATGATGCACTTGGACCGAATAAAATCCCACTTAGGGTGCAGTCTTGTGACTATAAGCCATATAGGCATAAAGGACAAGAGACTTCGAAAACAACTGGTTATTGGTAAATCCAGATGGGAGGAGCTAGTCTTGTATGGCCGATGTGCCCTCCTTGAAGGGGCATCCAGGGGGAAGATAAGGGAGGAACCCTCCATTAGGGAGTTGATAAATGTCTAAAGACGGCAATGTCATGGGGCTTTATGATCGCAAGAACATTTAGGCCTGTCATATTGTCGCGTGATGAATATTATACAGAGGCAACAAGCCATAAGAAAAAGTTAAGATGAGATCAATGGGTTTTTATATGAAAGTATAAAGACGTCCTGCGATTTCATCGCAAGACGGCAATGTCATAAGGCTTTGTTCTCGCAAGGAAACTTAGACTTGTCATATTATCGCAGAGAAATTGAAAAAATACAGATAAGGCAAGATCAATGGGTTTTTACATACAAGTGTAAGGACGTCCTGCAATTTTGTCGCAAATACATAAAGTGGCAAAGTAAGACCTTTAACTAGGAAGGCATAATAAGACCACAAGAAATTAAAATTGAATGACTGCGATATTTATGCAGAGATTATGATTTTTGTAATATTTGCACATAGATCATAAAAGCATGCAACTGTTACTCGCGATGTTATCGCAACTCAATATTATTTACAACTGATATCTAAGCTCTACTCAATTTTTTCATATTGCAGATGAATAACAGAGGCAAGTATGGGAATGCATAAAATGATAAAATTGTTATTCATCATCATATGATGAATTTACGTAGACATTATTATATGACACATTTACACAGATAGTTAAAGATTAATAATTATGTTGATTAACTATATTGTAGAAAGGAATTATTTTCTAATTCATACAGATAGAAGCAAAAGAAATTTATACATCAAGGAACCTTGCAGTAATTTCACAAGAAGAAGGAGATGATTGTACAAATATTACAAGGAGATTAAAAAGAGGAAACAAGGCTAGTTGGACCCATCATCATCCTCGCCAGATTTTTATTCTTTATCTTCACCATCATCCCGCCAGATTCTTCACCTTCACTGTCAGAGATAACAAAATTTGGAGAATTCTTTGGAACTTCTTCAGTGAGGCAAGGATACAAGGAGTGAGGAATATTATGGTCATCACAAACTCCCCTGATAAAGTCATTGCGAATACCAACAAGAATATTACTAAAATTCGAAGTAGATATTTTTAATTGTTCCTTCAATCTTGAATATTTTTCATTGCGAGCAGCAAAAGTCTTTGCGAGTTGATTCTTATCAGATTCAAGTTCTCCAATTCTTACAGTATATCTCTTCTCAACTCCTGCGAATATATAACAACAAATTGAAAATTCTGCTAAGATAAGAAGATTAATGACAGGAAATTAATGAGGAAGAACAATTAGTAACCTTATCTTTCAGAAATCATGTCCTTAATTAAGGCCGCTTGTTCAACATGAAGACTAACATCTACACCTAAGTTAGCTCTGGCATTGTCAAGAATCTTTGCAGCCCAAGAAAATTCATCATCATCATTAATAAGAAGACGAGAACGAATTTGGTTTTCTCTTTCAACAAGATCATCTCTCTCGCGGATAAGTTTATCTCTTTTAATTTGGACTTCAAGAAGGGTTTTATGAAAATCCGCTAGGGTTTGTGCTCCTTGTCTAGAGATACGATCCTTTTCATCTATAAAATCACTTTTTTGGGCTCTTAGAATCTTGATTTCTTCTTTAGAATTAAGATATTTACGCTTGGGTGCATTAGCCACTTTCAAACTAGATCCGTGATCAATTGCTAAAAGATAAAATTTGGATCTAAGATCATCTACAGAAAGGGATTTAATTTGTTCATTTGAATAACTACCTAAGGATTCATTAAGGCGATTGAGAAGAGTATCACCATCTATTGGGTTTGGAAAAGAACGAAGGAATACAGCTTCGTCAGAAAGGCCGTAAACATCTACGAAGAAGAATAATAAGAAAAAATGCAAAGGAATACAAGGATAAAAAGAAAGGGAAAGATTTCTTACCATAAAGATGATCATTCGTAGCTTGGAGGCTTGTGAAATTTTCTCACGAGAAAGAAATATCAGTTTCCAACTGCTTGATTTTTTCCTGAGGGTCAATTGACCCAAATTCCAATTGCCCGCGAAGATTATCGGACTCAGACTCCAAATCCACATTCTTTTTGCGAAGAACGACATTCTTCTTATGAAAAGATGCACACCTCCTCTCCAAGTCTGAGGAAATAACGAAGGAAGCTCTTCCAGTCTGCGAGAGAACAATGTAAATTAAATCTTGGTGAGGACATGAATACATAAATATAGTAAAGAAATGAAAAAATACCAGAATACCAAGAGAATTTAAGAGAATGGGAGATATGGATCTTGAGATTCCTTGGAGGGAATCATTATCAACCAGTATGGGAGCATTACAGACTTTATCGAGAGCTTGAGATACTCCATTAAGAGCTTCATCTCCATAATCATTTGCGATACCATATGTAATATCGCTAAAAATCTTGGTGTTTGTGGGAGAAAACTACTTCTGCCGGTATAGGTAATTTTGGGTGTGTGTGGATGAGAAGTGAGTTTAAACCTTCAACAAATGTGCTGCACGATGAGCACTTTGATTCGAGAGATAATCTATACAATTTTGGCCTAAACCGAAGACACGGCCGTTCCAGATTTGTTTCGGTCACAGGTGAAGGATGTGAGGTTGATCTTAGGGAGGGAAGCGAAGAAGGTGTTGAGAGTATGAAGGTGAAGGCTATTTGATAACTTGTTAACAGAAGGTTGAGCAGGCTAGCAAATGTTGCAGGCAGGCTCTGGGTGTTGAATACGATTAACACTTGGTTTTCTGTGTTGTTCGAACTTCTGTCCTTTGGAAATAAGGAGGAGAACCTATTTATACAAGTCATTAAGCCTTCTTCACGTCTCTCGTGGGAAGTGGGGGAAGTGGAGTGAGGGAAGAGTGGAGTTGTGTGTGAGTGTCACACGATAAGAACTGCCCACTTCTCCCATCTTGACTTAACCGCCCATGTCTTCCTAACACGTTCTTGTGATGGCGCGTTGCACGCTGCACGCTGTAAACCGCCAGACCAATACCCCAATTTGTATCCCCCAGTTGTGACGTGATTAATGTCTCGAGTGTGTGGATCGCGGGACCCACATAAAATAGTGCAGTGTGAACCATGAACTTGGTATAACATCGCATGCAGCCATCTTCAGGTAACCGTTTGGATGATGTATAGACATGCCATGCTTTGGTCGGTTACCTTGTAAAGAAGAGTGACGGATGGTGGTCATAGTGATACCTTGTTTGCTGGTTGATTCGCACCCTAAGCCATTCGTCCAAGCTTGCAAAGCTGGACGGACGAGATAACTCGTAGCCTTGATTGCGGCCGTTGGATGGGAGGCGCGCATGCTGCCTCTTTCGGCCCAAACGTTTGCATACTTAGAGAGTTCCAATGGAGGAACCGATCAGCCCTGCATGGAGGTAGTACAATGGTGTTCACGCCCATGCCTGCTTGGTTCACAAAGATTTAATCTAAGCCACTCGACTCAGGCGGCAAAAACGAGTGGTCGAGATTAGAATTTATGGAGGGGCCGTGACATGTCACCTTTGGGCGCGCGTACCGAGGAGCTTGATCACCGCCGGTCTTGGCCGATCATCTAGACGTGAATCCGGGCCCACGGTGGTCATGCTAGCATGTTCGGTTCCTTCTAAGTCTCCATCTTGGCCTTCCGTCCAAGCCTGCGAAGATGGACGCTCGAGATGTTTCTGCGCCGCAAACCCTAATTAGGGCTTTGGACCAGCCACTTTGGGCGATCGGTTTTGGGTTGCGCGCGCCTATTTTGGTGAGACCGACCATGTATGCAACATCTTGGGTCGACGGTGATCATGTACATGCTTGCTCTATGACCCTGGGCGCAATCTAAGCCATCCAACTATGCCGACGAAGTCGGATGGTCGTGATCGTTTTGGATCTTCTCAACCTGCATAAGGCGTTAATCTAGCCTTGTTTGGGCAATCGTTTCTTGCACCACGGCTTGCCTATGAGGGAGTCGGTCATGTAGGTAGAAAGTGGGCCCGCCAATGGTGTACCATCACTTCACTACTTGTTTTAGGGTATAATCTAAGCCGTCCAACTATGCCGGTGAAGTTGGACGCTCACGATTAAAAGAAACCCTAGCCGTGCGTCATGATCACTTTGAGAGCACGTTTTGGAAGGACCAACCGTAGTTGGTCTTGACCGTTCGGTCATGTGTGAAGGTGGGTCCGAGGTGATCATGGTAGCATGCTCAGGACCCCCTGAATCTATATCTACACCCTCCATCTATGCCTGCAAAGTTGGACGGATGAGATATATTTTTGGGTTTGTTTTCAGCAAGTGAGACTAACATGGGAAGTCTTGCATGCGTTCAACGGGGCTAGTATAACCTGCCGTCAGGTAGCCTACGGGTGTTTGCACGTCGAACACAAGGCTTTAATTAAAGCATTAATAGTAATGTTGTATACCTATAGAAAACCGGGATGGTTGCCACATGCTCCGTCGGGATGGTTGCCACATGCTCCGTTCTGGGTATGTTTTAATTCTCAGGGATGGTTGCACATGCTCCAATGAATTAATATGGCGAGAAGTATTCATCGCCTGAAGGCTTTATCCTTTGCAGGACGTCAGCTTACAAAAATTGGCTTTTTACAATTTTTCCCTTTAAATAGAAATCCACCATCAACATTAAGTCCCCTGCCTAGCATGCAATGGTTACACTATTGTAGGGTAGGCATGAGATGGTGACAATTTGCATACAAAAATAATTAAAGCCAGAGTAGATACGTGTTTACCGCGTGGGAGAAGGTATGTCACGTGTGTTAAACGCCTTGGAGCTGGTTGAGTTGATCCTTCCAATGGTAAAGCTCGGCTAGGGAAGTACATCTTGATGGGTCGACCTACCTCGGCATTCCTCTTTCGGTGTGCCTTCTCATATGCCTAGCAAGCATCGTGCATTCGATAAGCATTGTTGATCACAATCCCGACTCAAAAGCCTCAGAAAGCGGCAAGGCGGACTTCTTTTCTCCTGGGGATCTTGTTGGATCGTGAAGTATATAAAGAAGTTTTTTGTATTCTTCTCATTAGGCGATCTTCTTCAACATCTCAGGTATTGCTTCACACGTTGATTTCTCGATCGGCGATAGTTGTGATTAGAATATTTTTTATGTGCCGCCGTAACTCATCTTCCTCTCTTTTTGCAGATCATGAAAGGAGTTGGTGATGATAACTCTGCAGCTTCTTCAGAAAAAAGTTTTGAAGTTGATAAACCAGAAGCTAACGCACATGAAGAGGTGATGGCTAAAATTGATTTGCCACTTCGTGAAGTCGGCCATGATGTACAGGGAATGTCTGTCTTGCATTTAACCATTGTCATGGGGCGGCTCCGTGCTCTTTCAGCTGCAATTGATATGGAGGAGAAACAAAGACATGAAGAAGCGTTGCGAGCGAAGTGGAAACGCGAGGCGTCACAAGCACCAGCAAGTTCGAGAACTGAAAGGTTTGCGGCTCGGTTGAAGAGACGGAGGGTTGAACACGAACGTCATGCGGGTGATGGGAAGTGTGATTACCCAATACGTGGTGGTGTGATAATCCTTGACCCTGATACTGATAAGACTGAACATCCGAAAGTGATTGGCACGATTTCCACGGTTGCAATGGATTCTGTAGAAAGTGCAGAGGATACGCATGCTGAAGATGTTGAGGCGGTAGCTGCTGTGCCCGAAGAAGTCGAGGCGTCTCTGGAGAAAGCGGCACAAGATGTGGATCCCAACAGTGATGAAGACGCAACCAGCAATTGAGTTTCCCTGTTATTCTTCTTTGTATTTTTTTTTTTATACTCAGTGGCGGCTGAGTTTGAAGTTTTCTTCTTTGCTTTTGCTTGCTTGTCTTGAACAAAGTTTTATTCAGTGCTGCTTTCGAAACATGCATATTTTCCTGCTTGTGTCCCTTGACGTGAGTCTGGATTTGTTGAAGTAGATCACGTAGGATATCTTCCTCCTCCCCTTTTACATGTTTTATTCCTCCCATATTACCAGGCTAGTATGAAGATTTGGTATGTGGGTTTAGGGTTTTCTTTCTGGGTAATGGTGGTTTGAAGGTGACTCATAACTTTGTGTGATTTTATGAGAAATTGTAAAAGGAATGAAATCTTGATTACTTGAAGAAATATTGAAACCCTAATAAGTATGAAGGCAAGGAGTGCCATCATTTTGAAGGAATTACAAATATTGTGAAAAGGAAAATTGTTGGAGGAATCCCCGGGGGATTAGAGAGGCGATGTCGTGTCTTCAAGTAAGGTAGGGCTTGAGCCATCGTGAGTGAACAACCACACCTTCGAGTTTATCTGCATTGATGATCTTGCAGTAACCGCCCAAGATAACATCTGCCACTAAGAATATTTCCTCTTCCTTTGCAGGCATATCAGACTGGGCAGTTATCTTTACTGCCATGTTTCCAACTTGGAACGTGGTTACCTTTGCTACCATATCTCCGATTTGAAATGGATTCGGACTTGCCATAACAGCTTGCTTCCGACACGTGTCGTTCTTGATTGCTTCCAAGCTTTTGGTGAAGCGCTTAAAGGGGCCATCACTCCATTCACATCTCTTGGTGGTGGCCCGCCTGTCAGGTGAAACAGTCCCCGGTGGTCTAACAGGACAATCATCCACTACTTTCAAAGAGGGTCGTTCAATGAGACTTACTTGGGCTCGGAATCTCTTGACGCAGGACAAAGGGCTTTCACCAGGGAGTTGCGTTATGCCTGTGAGTTGTTGATATGGGGGCAACAGGAAGTCTTCGATTCTCCAAGGTTTGTTGGAAATCATCGGAGCTGGCTTGTTGGGGATTCTTTCAGGTACTGAGATTGGTAAGGAATGCGCCTTGTGTACCCACGGGCGCCCCAAAATCATGTCGTAATCTGGATGTTCCTTAATTATATGGAATCTAGCTTGTGTTGGAGTGTTACCAATCTTGACATCAAGGTCAATGTATCCGTAGACATCCACAAATTCTCCTGCTGGGCTCTTGATCACAGTCGGACCACGGGTAGCCTCTTGCTTTGAGATTTTCGCAGCTTGCAGGGTCTTGATAGTAAAGATGTTGAATTCAGAAGCTGCATCGATTAATGTGCTATCGAACTTGACATCTTTCAGATGGGCGACGGTCAAAAGTCCCCAGTTTCCTTTGTTGGTGCTCTTTTCCAAGGAGGCTTGAGATGCTGGAACAACTTCCTTTTCTGGATACAAGCGCCTGCCTGACACAATACGGTTGAGGGCCATGAATATATCTTGACATTGTACCTTGCAAAGGTACAAGATTTCACACAGGTGTTCCATCATGGATTGTACAGTCTTGCGCATAGAGCTTCCAGAGATCATGCAACTTCGGACAGGAAGGGGGTCTGTGTGAACTCCTTCATTTCCCAATTGGAGATCTCCTGCTGCTATCTTTTCCCTGAAGATTTCCTTCAGCTTGTTGCAATCCTTAGTTGGGTGGTGGACAAACCTATGATAACGACAGTACTTAGGGTCTGCCACGTCTTTCTCAGTTGGTGGACGTCTGATAGAAGGTAGTCTGATAGCATCATCCTGAATCCATGCCTCCAAGAGTTCTATTACTTCATTTATCGGAAATGGGAAGCATGTGTCTTCGGTGCTCTGCGCAGGATCTTTGCATGTTCCCTTTCGAGGCGAAGCTTTATGCGTTTGAGCCGCACGCTTGGGTAGTTGTTCTGCCGCCGCTGGAGCTTTTCTCTTTCCGCCTTCGCTTACTACACTGACAGAAGGACCAGTATTATATTGCTTGTTGATGAGGTGCCTATTTCCCCGATTATCTCGTGAATCGTCGCTCCGAACGATCCTGGTCCTTTCCAATAATGTTGGGGCGGTAGTGGCCGAACGTTTGGCTGCTTCATGGAGTTCTGAGAACGTCTGGAATCCCAAGTTTTCCAGCAGGGTGTGATATATGGGTATCATTCCGTTGATGCATAATTCCATTAGCTGTCGTTCTGTGACATTTGGTTCATGGAAGTCCAACGCTTGTGTTCTGAACCTTTTGACAAAATCATTTGGATGTTCGTTGTTCCGTTGGGAGATTCTCCCCAGGTCTGAGAAAGTAACTTGCTCAGATACAAAGAAGTACTTCTTGTAAAACGCGCTGACCATTTCACTCTAATTGGATATGTTGTCGGGTGCGATGTTGTTGTACCACGTATAGGCTCTCCCCGTAAGTGATTTGGAGAATTCCTTCAGGCGGAGAACGTGATTGTATTCATGTTCTCCTAAGGATTCTAAGAATCGAGAGACGTGTTCACGAGCATTACCGGTACCATCGTAAAGGATGAATTGAGGGGAGGTGTATCCCCTGGGAAGAGGAATCCGCTGCACGTCTTGTGGATATGGAGGTTGGTGTCGATGCGCGTCCATCGGATTTTCTTTGCCACGATTTTGGAGGAGTCTCTCCAGATCTTCACGTGTAATAAAGTTGGACGATTGGCTCCTTTCCCTGAGACGCTCGTCCCTTTCTCTTGCATGATCAGCAACATAAGACTCTTCATTCAGGTAGGCTTGCATCACTGAGGCACCTGCTCTAGGTGTGCTAAACGTATTTCTTGTTGGCCCTTGAGGCTGTCTCGACTCTTGTGGTAATCGATCGGTTAATGTTTTAAGGAAGGTGAGTACCTCTTTCTGAGTGGTTGACATGTCTTCCTGAGCTTTAGCGAGGGTTTCTTGTCTCTCCATCAAGTCCACCATGGTGATAGGAGGTTGTCCTCCTCTGGGTCCTCCAGATCCTCGTCTTGAAGGGGAAGTAATAGTTGTTCTGGTGACGGACGGAAGTGTCATGCTTGAGGAAATGCCTGGATTTGCGGCCGCTCTGGATCTTGTAATGGGAGGTGTCACGCCTGTTGGAATGTCTGCTCCTGCTCCACTGGTACTGATGATAGAAGACGCGGTTCCACGAGACACATTGGTTGCACTGGCGGGTTGCACTGTAACACCAGTAATTGGGATATCAGCGCCACCAGAAGCGTTGTCGGTGCTAACTCCATCGTTGGTTGCTGCTCCAGACCTAAGATCCACCATTCTTGAAATCAGAGAGATTGAATTGGTATTGAAGAAATCGACTTCACAACCGAGAGATTAACCTCCCACTGTGGTCGCCAATTGTTTGTGGGAGAAAACTACTTCTGCCGGTTTAGGTAATTTTGGGTGTGTGTGGATGAGAAGTGAGTTTAAACCTTCAACAAATGTGCTGCACGATGAGCACTTTGATTCGAGAGATAATCTATACAATTCTGGCCTAAACCGAAGACACGGCCGTTCCAGATTTGTTTCGGTCACAGGTGAAGGATGTGAGGTTGATCTTAGGGAGGGAAGCGAAGAAGGTGTTGAGAGTATGAAGGTGAAGGCTATTTGATGACTTGTTAACAGAAGGTTGAGCAGGCTAGCAAATGTTGCAGGAAGGCTCTGGGTGTTGAATACGATTAACACTTGGTTTTCTGTGTTGTTCGAACTTCTGTCCTTTGGAAATAGGGAGGAGAACCTATTTATACAAGTCATTAAGCCTTCTTCACGTCTCTCGTGGGAAGTGGAGGAAGTGGAGTGAGGGAAGAGTGGAGTTGTGTGTGAGTGTCACACGATCGAATCGCCCACTTCTCCCATCTTGACTTAACCGCCCATGTCTTCCTAACACGTTCTTGTGATGGCGCGTTGCACGCTGCACGCTGTAAACCGCCAGACCAATACCCCAATTTGTATCCCCCAGTTGTGACGTGATTAATGTCTCGAGTGTGTGGATCGCGGGACCCACAGAAAATAGTGCAGGGTGAACCATGAACTTGGTATAACATCGCATGCATCCATCTTCAGGTAACCGTTTGGAGGCTGTATAGACATGCCATGCTTTGGTCGGTTACCTTGTGAAGAAGAGTGACGGATGGTGGTCATAGTGATACCTTGTTTTCTGGTTGATTCGCACCCTAATCCATTCGTCCAAGCTTGCAAAGATGGACGGACGAGATAACTCGTAGCCTTGCTTGCGGTCGTTGGATGGGAGGCGCGCATGCTGCCTCTTTCGGCCCAAACGTTTGCATGCTTAGAGAGTTCCAATGGAGGAACCGATCAGCCCTGCATGGAGGTAGTACAATGGTGTTCACGCCCATGCCTGCTTGACTCGCAAAGATTTAATCTAAGCCACTCGACTCAGGCGGCAAAGACGAGTGGTCGAGATTAGAATTTATGGAGGGGCCGTGACATGTCACCTTTGGGCGCGCGTACCGAGGAGCTTGATCACCGCCGGTCTTGGCCGATCAGCTAGACGTGAAGTCGGGCCCACGGTGGTCATGCTAGCATGTTCGGTTCCTTCTAAGTCTCCATCTTGGCCTTCCGTCCAAGCCTGCGAAGATGGACGCTCGAGATGTTTCTGCGCCGCAAACCCTAATTAGGGCTTTGGACCGGCCACTTTGGGCGATCGGTTTTGGGTTGCGCGCGCCTCTTTTGGGGAGACCGACCATGTATGCAACATCTTGGGTCGACGGTGAGCATGTACATGCTTGATCTATGACCCTGGGCACAATCTAAGCCATCCAACTATGCCGGCGAAGTCGGATGGTCGTGATCGTTTTGGATCTTCTCAACCTGCATAAGGCGTTAATCTAGCCTTGTTTGGGAAATCGTTTCTTGCACCACGGCTTGCCTATGAGGGAGTCGGTCATGTAGGTAGAAAGTGGGCCCGCCAATGGTGTACCATCACTTCACTACTTGTTTTAGGGTATAATCTAAGCCGTCCAACTATGCCGGTGAAGTTGGACGCTCACTATTAAAAGAAACCCTAGCCGTGCGTCATGCTCACTTTGAGCGCACGTTTTGGAAGGACCAACCGTAGTTGGTCTTGACCGTTCGGTCATGTGTGAAGGTGGGTCCGAGGTGATCATGGTAGCATGCTCAGTACCCCCTGAATCTATATCTACACCCTCCATCTATGCCTGCAAATTTGGACGGATGAGATATATTTTTGGGTTTGTTTTCAGCAAGTGAGACTAACATGGGAAGTCTTGCATGCGTTCAACGGGGCTAGTATAACCTGCCGTCAGGTAGCCTACGGGTGTTTGCACGTCGAACACAAGGCTTTAATTAAAGCATTAATAGTAATGTTGTATACCTACAGAAAACCGGGATGGTTGCCACATGCTCCGTCGGGATGGTTGCAACATGCTCTGTTATGGGTATGTTTTAATTCTCAGGGATGGTTGCACATGCTCCAATGAATTAATATGGCGAGAAGTATTCATCTCCTGAAGGATTTATCCTTTGCAGGACGTCAGCTTACAAAAATTGGCTTTTTACAATTTTGCCCTTTAAATAGAAATCCACCATCAACACTTAGATAATTGAGTCATGGAAGAATCATATTGGGAAGACTCCATTGTAGAGGGGACATCAACATTAAAATCATCATCATTATCGTCATCATCAGAATTACCACTCGAGTTTTCTGCATTAGCTTGAGGATTTGAAGAAGAGAGAATTGGGTTTTTCTTTTCTTCAAAGGAGGAGCACCAGATTTTCCTCTGCGAGGAGCAGCAGACTTCTCTTTGAGAGGAATAATAGATTTCTCCTTGCGAGGGACCTATTTGTCTTTCCCTTTAGTTTTCACAATCTTCACAGGTTCTATTTCCTCAATAACCTGCGAACATAGATAAAGGTAAGAAATAGAGGAAACAATATATTGTTATTAAGAATCATAAATGAATATTTCTTACTTCATCTGTGAGAGATTTAAGGGCTAAAAAGGTGCTGGGCTTCCCAAATTTCTAGTAATGAAGTTTCAGCTTATCAATCTGGAAAAAATTGGAGTAGTCAGCGAGAGTATGAAGGGATGAGGAAGATAATGATGATCATTAGGCAGTAAAAAAAAAAAAAAAAAAAAACCTCTTTATTTCTTTCAGACTAGTTGAAGACCCACAATTGATATTCTGAAAGATTTGCAGGAAATGCATGAGGACCGGAGATGTAGGGACCCTCTAAACATAATGGAAAAATGAACCATTTGTCATCATTGGAATGGCGAGGGCCTTGATTATTACCCATATGCCAATCAATATCTGACATAAGAACTTCATCTTCAGCGATGTTATCTTTCTTTTGCAAGCGGTCGCCCCAGCGAGTGCTATCCTTTTTACAAGGAACTATATCATAATTTTCAAAGAAGTTATCCACATTGTACTTCGCGGGAACGATTGGGACATCTTAAAATTTAGGATTCTTTGGAGAATCAGGGTAACGAGATTCTTTATCAGCACCACCAGTAGCATACTCAAGCATTAAGCGAATACAATCCCCACTCAACTGATATACCGCCCGAGAGAACTTCGCGTGAGAGAGAATTTCATAGAATAAAGGAAGTTTAGGATCATAGAGAGGAATGGGAAGACCAGCCTCAAGTTGGCCTAGCGAGATTATGATTTTCTCACGGTTACATGGAAAATTAGAAAATAATGGAACAGAGAGTTCAGCCTTAGGACTTTGTTCAGGAATAGTAGATAAGGTGAAACCTTTATCTTTAAGTTTCTTTTACATCTTCTCAAAGGCAAGAACATTTTTATGACCAACTGCAACCATTTTTAGTATGGGAATGAAGATTGAAAGAGTAAAAGATCGAAAGAAAAATTATAACAGTAGAAGATCCGGAATTTACGGAAGAACAGTAAAATTGCAGAGAGAAGGAAGAAGAAAGTAAAAAGAGGAAAAGAAAAGAATGAAAGAAGTATTTATAGAAGAAGAAAGTTCTCGAGAAGATGAATGCAATTAATGCAAAGAAAGGACGTAAATGGTCAGATCGCAACGGTTGAAAAGGACGTGTCAAAAACTGAATGGAATAAGAAGTACATGAAAACATCTGGCGAAGAATACCGAAACGTGTCAAAGCATAAGAGTGTAAAAAGATAAACAACTACAGTATTATAAAAGATTCAATTCTCATGATCTTTCCTCCTTCGCATAAAAGACATGAGAAAAGGCAAGATGTAGGACCAGAATATCGCCATGATATTACTCTTGCGAGATTAACAACACTTCTGCGAACATAACCGTGAGTTCTTCAACAACACTTCACGAGTGTCACAAAATGATTTGAAGAATGACGTAATAGCTGACGAATGAAGAAACACGGGAAGAGCGTGATTGTTCTGCGATGGTTACAACTTCTGCGAGAGTTAGAATTATAACTACCGCGAGAGCATCGCGAGCCAGATCCTAAATTAAAGAATAACTTAGCTGTCATCCACTATGTAACTACCCTATATAAAAAGATCCATTAGATTCAGAAAGAGGATGATGTATTTTTTGATTGTTGAAAAAGTCTTGAGGAGAGAGAAAATTTAAGAGAGCGGTTGTATTCTTGATTTCTTCCATTTCTTGTAAATATTTCTGAGAATCAAATAACAAAGTATCATTTTTAATCTTCAAAATGTGTTAATTAGTGTGAATTCTTATCAAGGGTGTAGTGTAGGATTTCCTGCAACTATAACTATCAAATCCAAAATCAGCACCACTAGCATTAACTGTTTATCCATGAGAAACATATGCAATATTCAGCTAAAAAACATTTACAGGAATACTTACTTTACCATCTAGAAGGGGATGGTTGAATACCGGTCAAGCTCCTGGTACAACCCCAGAGGTCCCCACACCACTTCCATCAACCTTCTTGTTAGCTCAACTCCTTTCTGGTGCAGCCCTCCTCCTTGGCACAAAATAATTTCCCCTAGGAGGAGGCATAGGAACTACTACATCCTCAAGAATCTCATTAGAATCAGTTATCTGCCCTGGTCCGAAGATTGCAATATCATAAGCATCCTATGCAAACTGTCGCATCACTGGTGCCAGCATGAAGATATTAGGGAAGACTACCACATCATTGGAGAGACCATGAGAGTTATTCTCCCGAATCTTAGCTTTGCATGTAACTTGAACTGGCGCAGAATAGAACCCTTGTCTAGTACCACCACAAACCACCTGCTGCTCCCCTACAAGCACCACACCTTCATTAATCACAAACCGTCCTTTGTCAGGATGAACGACATACACCACCCACCCTTCATCATCCCCTTGGAGTTGAGGAAGTTGAGGATCCAACGCATAAGCACTGGCACTATCATGCATAACAACCCTATCCTCTTTGACTTCTCCAATACCTACGGTACCAACTTGCATGTTTGGCTTTGGTTCCTCACTGCTGCTACTGCTTATCCCTACTACCTGTCAAACTGGAGAAATGGGGGAATCCTAATCTATAACACCATCATGGTTACTAATAAAGCCAGTTATAATTACTAATAAATCCAATTACAACTATGAAATTCACTTTCAACACCTTGAACCCAACAATTCTTCCATGATTATCAAAAATCAATATTTGGTTTTCTTGGATATTCATCTTAGCCTTATTTTACTCTGGTCTACTCATGGATTCCTGATTTGTAGACATGGCTGGGCGATCATTAGGATTTAGATATGCATTATAACCTCGCTTAGACATAGCTTCAACAATTGGAACACTGAAGGGATTTTACGGAGATAGAATGTGGAAGTTACAGAGTTACAAAATTGGAAATTATAACTGATCTCTTCCAAACAGTCCATATGGACGAGAAGACCAACAATTAACATATCTCACCCATCCTTTTTCAATCCTCGAGATTAATTAGTTGAGATATTGTGGAGGCACATGCCTACTAAGTGCATGCAAATACCTATTGAACGGCACCCCAACTTATTGGCCGTTCAGAGGCGGAAACAAACACTTGGCAGCTATTTGGCAAGCAGACTCTCTAAAAGGGCTACTCGTGACCCGAAGTTGAAACCCAGTACCGAACCGCAGCTTCCCTTAACTATTTTCATCAGAGATGGGCTTGAAGTGGCAAGTAGAAGCCCAATTACCTTAAAACTTCTAGAAGAAGACGCTGTCATCCTTCTGAACAAGCCCATCCTTCTGAAAAATTAATAAAAAGCTTTCGAATGCATGACCTCAAAGAAGTTAGGTAAAGTATTAATCCACCAATATGACAATCTTTAGACGTGTCTATAGGGTGTTTTGAAAAAAACTAAACTGGTTAAGCTACTTAACATTTTAATAAACACACCAAATCAAAGTATGGCCAAAATTTTCCTTTATTGGACACGCTATTATATGAAGGACTGTTCTAGCAGGAAGATCATTTTTAGCAGGTTGCAATGAAGCCTCCCAACTGGTGCTGTCATCTCCTAGTATGCATAAAACATAAAGAGTTAATTAGACCCCAAAGATAAACATCAAAGTTTGGTGACCCACCAGATACTCCCTTAATGGCAGTTCCAAAGAGGGTAAAAGTATTAATGGGAATTAGGTGTTAAAAATAGGTCTTGATAGATTAATGATGGTTATTAGAATGAAGGGGATACCCATGGCTTTGAATGGGCGTAGTTAACAAAGTGACATGACGGCTAACTAAGCGCCATAAATGGAATTTAATTGGTACAATGGGGTATTTTAGGGGTTAATTAGCAAAGATATCTTTAACAGAAGAGGAAAGATTTAGGTTTAGCAAACTAAATTGAGAGTATGGCTGATCCTGCACATAATTCAACCAATTCCATCAGAAATCTTCCAAATGTACCACCAGTAACACCTGAATATGCACAAGCCAAGTCAATTCTCCATTCTTTGAGCATAGAGGAATTGCAGCAGTTAAGAGAAGATGCACAGTTTGAAATTAATCATCGGATTCAAGAGCAAACTCTTCAGAGAGAGGCATAAGAGGCTATACAGGAGCGTAAGAAAAGGATATTTGAGGCTCTCTACAATGCATGGCTACCCAAGTTCTTAGAATGGCAAGAACGGAAGGATGAGGAAAAGGCTTAGAAGCAGGCCAAGACCCCAAAGTTTGGCAGTTCAACAGAAAGTGATTCCGAGGCCTCAGAAGGGTATGAGTATGAAGTGGAGGAAGTGGATACCAGTGACCTAGATTCGGATGCTGCGGAGGACAAGCAAAGGATGAATTATTATCATGATGAGAAGGCGAGAAGGCGATTTGAATATGAACTTTCTAATCCCAAGATTTTTTCTCGCACCATGAGTGAGGGTGAACCTGTTGCAGTGAAGGTAGGCCGTCGAATCACTGATCTCGATGATGAGTCAAGTGAGGAAGAAAGGGAAGAAGGGGATGAGGATAGTGATGATGAATCATCATCCAGTGAGACTTCTCCTGCACCATCTGATAGCGAGGACTATGGTGAAGAGGGTATGGATACCGATGAGGATGAACGGTGGTAAGCTCATCATAGTTACCATGAAAGGCTAGATTTTCAGGCATTGCATAAATCCTGAAATCAACAAGTTTTTTTGCAAAATAGCTTTTCTATTAATTTTCCTTCCTTCTACTCTTCCTAATGTTGGTGCGAAAGATGGTAAGTTTCTTTGTATTTTGAAAGTTGATGCAGACGGTTTTGGATTTCCTTTTATTTTGATTTTGTGGTCAAGTAGTAAGATACAGGGAATTTTCTTGTGTTTGGATTGTAAAGTTGAAAGGGGTAGTCGTTGTTTCATGTTTGTAGTAATGGTTTGTAATGAAAGGGGTTTGGGTTATGGCCTTTTGGTGAAGGTATTTTGAGAATATGTAATGGTAGTTGTAATGGTAGTTTAAAGATTTGATCTTTTGAGGGTTTGATAGTTGTGTGAACATGTGGTGCTGATGCAGAAATTGAAAAAACTTGATATAATGCTTAATGAGCTGATAAATGTTAAAGGAATGTTTGTAGTATTGGACTTGTTTTTGTTATGGTCTTCTTGTTTGTTGTTGAATCCATTAACACACTTAAGCACCAAAATATTTTAATGGATTCAGCAGCAAACAAGAAACAACAACAAAACCAAGTCCTAGCATTAGTACTAGTGTTTGGGATTAAAGGGGTGAAATAGTAGTAAAGGAGGAGGGTTTGGGGTTCAGTTTGCAGCAGGTGTTTATTGATGCATGGTGTTGATGAAGAAGATCTTAGAAGATGTAAGGTGATTTTGGGGTTCAGTTTGCAGCATGTGTATTGTTTGTATAGCAACTGGGAGAATTGCATTGGTTATGATTAGGTAAACTTTTTATGTCAGGTAGATTAGTAATGTGCATCTTTGAATTTTGATTATAAAAATAAAGTTTTAATGGCACTGGTAGCCTATCGGGTGTTTAGAAGTCGTATTTGGTTTGCTTTGTCCTTCTTTAGATATAATTAAACTAGTTGTGTTCTTCCAGTTGTTTGAATTTTCAGTAGTATTAAACTTGTGATGGATGTATGTTTGAAGGGTTTGAACATAATGTGTCAGTTTTTCTTGCTCTTTTAATTTCAGTATTAATGGATTGAATACAGTAAATGTACAAACAAGCAATGTTCTTGGTGAATGATTCTAAAATTCCAATGATTGTTAAGTAGAGATGGGTAGGAATGACTGAATTAATGAATCAATAGGGTATATAAAATGTTATTTAAGATGATGGGTATTAGTCCAGTTTATAAAATGTTGTTGGAGTATGTAGTTACAGGAATTCCTACACTACACCCCTCACAAGAATTCATAATAATCAACACATATTTGAAGATTAAGAACAACAATTTTATTGATTAATTCTCAGAAATATTACAAGAAATGGAAGAAATCAAGAATACAACCGCTTTCTTAAACTTTCTCTCTCCTCAAAACTTTCTCAACACTCTAAAATCGATCTCCCCTCCTGAATCTGTTAGTTATCTTTATATAGGGTAAGTACATAGTGGATGACATCTAAGCTGTCCTTTTATTTCGGATCCGACTCGCGATATTCTCGTAACAGTTATAATGTTTATTCTCGCAGATTCTATAATCTTCGCAGGATCGTCATGATCTTCTTGTGTTTCAACTTACGTCATCCGTTATGTCATTCTTTGAGTATTTCTGCGACACTCGCAATGTGTTGTTGAAGGGCTCGCAGAAATGATGTTAAAATCTCGCAAGAATATTGTTGTGGCGATATTCTGATCCTACATCGTGCCTCTTCTCATGTCTTTTATGCGAAAGAGAAAAGATTATGAGAATTTTATCTCTTCTTGATGCCGCAGCTATCCATTTTTCAATATTCTTCTCCCAACAAAGCCCCGTAAATTAAGTATAACCGCCTACACGTGTCGAATATTCCTCTTTTTACCGGTATCTTCGTTATTATCCGGTCACCATCCTTTTGTCTATAAAAGGTAGAATCTGGTACAGAAATAATCTTCTTATTCTGCTCTCCGTCTTCCTCGTTTTTTCGTTTGCTTGTACTTTTTTCCATCTGCAACTTTCTTTCCCCTAAGATTCATCTGCTACTGCTTTCATGGAGTCATCAAGGTATATGTTCTTCTGATGTTGCTAAACTCAATCTTGCTTTTTATGTTCATCAAAATTATCTGATCTGTTTTTATTCAATTTTATGTAACTTCCATACTATGTTTTCGTTTCAGCGGAATCATTTCTAATACCAGATTTGTAGTCCAAAACCCTAATGCTGCCAGAAATTCTCTGCAAAAACCCGTTGAAAAGAAAAGGAAGCATGCGAATCATAAGGTAGTAAGAAACATTTGTTTTCTTAATAACAATATTGTTGCCTCTATTTCTTATCTAGATTATTATTCGCCGGATGGTGAGGATATTAATGCGCCTCGCAAGAAATCTCGCCAAGTTAAATCTGTTGATTTTTCCATTATTATTTCCAAATTAATTTCTGCCAGTTCTATTCCAACACCTTTGCAAACTGAACCTGTAACTTCTGTCTGCGAGAACATCGCCATAAATATCCCTGCCTCAACTGATCCTGTTATAAATGAAATTCCTGAAACTGCTGCGAATGAAGTTTCTTCCCCTCCTACTGTATTTACTTCTCAAGTTAACTCTACTTCAATTCCAGTTATTACTTTTCCAGAATCTGCATCTTCGGATGAATCATTCGCTGCGAACGATTCGAATCTCCAACTTTCTACCGTCATCATTTCTCCACCTACATATCTCCCCCTTTCTTCAGTAGGAGTAGATGTTGCTTTTAAGGTTTTGTCTGATATTTTAGATGATGCTAGGAAGTCTTCTATCGACCCTGTTAGGCATAGTGTTTGCGAGACTTTAAGTAAATATTTTGGTTCTGACCGTATGGCTTCGCAAGCATCTCTAAAAAATGAAGTTGAAGCTTTAAGGGGAAGTCTTCAAGTCAAAACTTTAGAATGTGATACTCTTCATCATAAACTGAACAATTCTTCACTGGACTGCAAGAATCTTCGCAAGAGAAATGATGAGTTAAAAGGTATAAATCTTTCTATCTTTGTCTTTAATTTTCCTTCGTTAATTGTTTTTCTTCTTTTCATACTCCATTTTCTTAAAATCCTTTGTTCGCAAATTAAGCCTTAAATCAGAATCGATTAATGGGGATATTCAAAGCTGAATCCGTTGCTGAAGAGATTCCTGTTGATAGAGATTCTTGGATGGACCAATATAACCGATTAGATAATCTTCATACGTATTCCCTTGATCAAATAGATAACCTTACCAAAGAGAACATACAATTAGTACGGAAACAAGATCTATTAAGTAACGAAATATCTCGCATCTTTTATTTGTTAACCAAGGCTAATTTAGCAATGGAAACTTTATCAGACGAAAATAAGATTTTATCTCAAGAGAAGCGGGATCTTTCAAATAAGATGGCGATCTCCTCGCAACAACTAAGTACTCTTCGAAGAATGTATGATAACCAAGAACGATCTTTTCATTCGCTAAAAGATGAACTTAAAGAAGTAACTTAATCTTCTATTACTGAGATAAATGCGCTCATCCAAGGTAGAATAGCTTTAAATATAAAGGTAAGACAACTTAAAGAAGAATACTCCAAATTAGAAGAATCCAACTCTTCATTAGCAAAGGAAAATACTTATCTCCTTTCTAAATAAGAAAGTATAAAATCTCGCCTAAAAGGCATAGTTGGAGATAAATTCAATGATGCCATGGGCCATTGGGAGAATTCTTGCCTGTCACTAATTCAAAAATTAACTTCGCAAAAGGAAGGTAGTCATTTTGGCTGCCTCAATTGTTAATTTCTCTATTAATTTTCTTTATAATTCTTCTTACGAAATCTTCGCTTGAATATCTTTTATGTTTACTCTTGTTTTTCGCAGAATCCGAGAAGAGTTTTCTTTCAACTATTTATGTTTTGAATGATAAACTGGCTAAAGTTCGCCAAGAAAATGGATTGCTTGATGCTCATCTTGCCCATTCTAGCGATCGAGCAGAAATAAGATATGACTACCTAGAATATCGAAAAGACATGGAGATCAGAAACCGTGATAGGGATTTTCTTTGCCAAGTTCATATTAGCGTTGAAGTTCTTGTGAACGAAATTTTGTTTTCAAATTATCTTCCCCCTACATCAATCAAACCTTTAGAAGTAGATGATGATGAAATTCCTCGTCCCCCTGATGATGATCATGAATATGAAAGTGGCGAAGAAAATATTTCTCAAGAAGATTCAGTAGATAAAGAAAAAATCCCTCCTAAAGAAGCAGTTGTTGGTGATGAAGCAACAGTTGGCGAGAAATCAAATGAAGAAGAAATTTAAGGTGATCATAATGAAAGAAATACTGGCGAAGGTGATAACACAAGTAAAGATAATGAAACTGGTGAGGCTAACACTGAAGCTTGAATTCTGCTTTTGTTTTCTTGAATTATCTCCTCTTTTTCTTTTTCTTGCGAGTGATGTACTTTTACGCAACTTTAGAATTCAATTATGCTTCTATCATTTTATGTACTTGCGAGAAAGATAATGATATTCAATTTAAAAATTACCATACTTGACCCTCATTATCTTTCTTGGTATGAACAAATCTTTCCTGCATTCTTAAAAGAAAGTAGTTAATGTTTAGAATTATTTTGTTGGTCTTATTTTGCCTTCCTAGTTAAAGGTCTTATTTTACCAATTTTTGTTTCTGCGACAAAATCGTTCTTACATTCACATGTAAGAACCCATTGATCTTTCCTTATCCTCATTTTGTCAATTTGTTGCGACAATATGACAGGCCTAAGTTTTCTGGCGAAAATAAAGCCCCATGACATTGTCGTCTTGCGATGAAATAGCATGACGTCCTTACACTTTCATGTAAAAACCCATTGATCTCATCTTATCCTTTTCTCATGGATTTTTTCCTTTGTATATTTGTTGCACAAATATGAAAAGTCTTCATACTCCCATGAGTAAAAAGCCTCATGACATTTGCGTCTTAAGACACTTATCATCTCCCTAATAGAGGGTGCCGCCCTTATCTTCCCCATGGTTGCCCCTTCAAGGAGGCATGCATCGTCCATACAAGACTATCTCCTCCCATCTGGTCTTAACAACAGCCAGTTGTTTTCGCAACCTCTTATTGCTTTTGCCTATGTGGCTTATGGTTACGAGACTGCACCCTAGGTGGGGTTTTCTTAAGGCCGAGTGCATCATAGTCAAGACTTGCCAAGAATGTCCAGGGTAGTTTCATCCATCCCGGGCACTCTTGGATCAACTGTGTACCTCGGCACCTTGATCATACTTTGCACTCCTAAGGAGATACCCTCGGTCGTCCAACTTTTAATATATATATATATATAGTTGGAAATCCAAGGTACCTCTCCTAGATAGGCTTTCATGGGCCCCAAATCTCCATGACTCAGGTTCCAGCAGCGGTATAACCTTATCCCTGAGTCATGCAAAGAGATACCCCCTTATATGACGTACTTTAGGTATTACATTTGCCTCTTGCGAAATTTTATCCGCGAACTAGGGTGTACGCCATAAAGGTTCGTCCCATTCTAATGTCTCTGTGAATATCGCTATTTATTATAATCTTGAATAATCTCGCAGCTGTGATAAAAATTTATTTTATTTGTTTCTTCTTTGTTTCATCATATATTATATCACCATCTTTCCTTTCTCATAATTTGTTTCTGGTAATATCTTTTTAGATATAGTCTGTTCCATGGTCTACCAAGTCTTTGACCAACATCTCTACCCTCCGGATCCATCAATTTATATGCCCCTGTTCCAACTATATCTTTAATAATATATGGTCCATTCCATTTTTTCGCCAACTTTCCACCATTTTCTCACTGATAACCTGGTGTTTCTCGCAGTACTAAATCACCTGGTTGGAACTCACGTTTTTTGACACGTTTGTTATACTCGCGAGCCAACCTCCGCTGATAATTTTCCATATATTGTAAAGATTTTTCACTCTTCTCTTCTAACTCATCAAGTTTACTTGGAATCATACCAGCACTAAGATTCTTTTCCCAAGCCTCTCTTTTTGTTATAGGGATAACAACTTCTATTGGCAGTACTGCTTCGACACCATATGTTAGACAAAAAGGTGACATCCCAGTTGCTTCTCTCGTAGTTGTATTGTAGTCCCATATTGCATTATGCACTTGTTCACACCATGCCCTGTGGTATCCCTATAATTTTTTCTTCAATATATCTGCGATTGTCTTATTGGTTGCCTCTGCCTGCCCATTGGACTGTGGATAAAGAGGTGTTGATTTTCCACATTTGATCTTAAACGCATTAAGTAACATTTCTATGTTTTGTCCTTCAAATTGCTTTCCATTATCAGATACCAACTGTGCAGGAATTCCAAATCTGCAAATTATATTTTCGAATATGAATGTAAAAATATCTTTATCGTGAATGTGTTGTACGGCCTTTACTTCTCCCCACTTTGTGAAATAATCTGTAGCGACAATCAAATATTTTCTTTATCCAAAACCGGGTACAAATGGTCCCACAATATCCAACCCCCATTTTCCAAAAGGAAGCTATACACTTGTTGAAGATGACAATGGTGCCCCTGGTGCATGTATCTTCTTTCCGTGTCGCTAACAATCTTCGCAACGTCTTGATAGTTGCTTCGCATCCTCATGCATATATGGCCAGTAATAGCCTTGCATATTTTTTATGTATGCCAAAGATATTCCCCCACTGTGATTACCAGCGTCTCCATTATGCAACATTTTTAACACGTTTTCTCCTTCTTCCCGTGTCAAGCATCTAAGTGATGGCCCATTAAAAGATTTGTGATATAATACTCCATCTCTTAATTTATAATTTGTTGCACGACTTTTTAACTTGTGTGCTTCTAATCTATTTCTTGGTGTTTCTCCTCTCGCCAAATATGCATGAAGTTCTGCTCGCCAATCTGCAATATTGCCTCTTGGTTCTTCTTCGCCACCTTCTATTATCATTACATCTGCTTCTTCTTCTTCTTCTTCTTTATTGATTGAAGGTGATATAAGTGTCTGGATTTTTATGCATCTCGCAGCTGGATTTGTCATCATGTTGGATATGAAAGCAAAAGCATCTGCGAGTCTGTTATCTTTTCTTGATATATGTCTCCATTTTATTTTTGGAATTTTCGCTGACAATTCTTCAACAAGTTTCTTATATTTCTTTAAATATGGTTCATTTGTTGTGTATTCTCCTTTTATTTGGCGAATAACCAATTGAGAATCACTGGTAATTCTTGCATTCTCCAACTTCATTTATATTGCGAATTTTAGAGCATGTATTACAGCTTCATATTCCGTCTCATTACTAGTGGATGCAAATTCCAATTTAAATGAAAAAGCCATTTTTTATCCTTCTGGCGAGATAAAGACAACTCCAATTCCATTACCTTCCCCGTTTGATGATCCATCCACCAATATTTCCCACCTAGTGGGTTCTGTTAACAGATATCTTGGGTCTCCATGTTCTTCTTTTACATCCATCATCTCTTCTACAGCTTCATCATCTTCTAGAGGAAACTCTGCTAAGAAATCTGCTATAACTTGTGATTTTGGTGAAGATAGAATTTCATATTTGATTTCGAAGTGTCCTAATTGTGCATTCCATCTCTCAACTCTGCCCGATCTTTTTGAATTCTTCATTATTGACTCAATTGGCAACTTTGTTAATACTTTTACTTTATGTGCTTGAAAATAGATGCGAAGTTTAAAAGTTACATAAACCAATACCATAATTAGCTTTTCAATCTTTGAGTAATTTTTCTCTGCAGTATTAAATGTTTTGCTAATGTAGTAAATTGGTTTTTCTATTCCTGCATCCACTCGCAGTAACACTGCACTTAATGCGTGCGAAGCTGTCGCAAGGTAGATCAATAATTCTTCTCCTAGTTCCGCTTTCTATTAGATAGATATGTTCATTAAATATTCTTTAATTCCTTGAAAAGCCTTTTCACATTCATCTGTCCACTTGAATTTTGTTCCCTTCTTGAGTATACTGAAGAAATGCTTGCATTTATCTGATGATCGCGAGATGAACCTTCCTAGAGAAGCCAAAAGCCCATTCAAGTTCTTCATATCTAGTGTTGGCATGTCGCGAATTGCTTATACTTTCTCTGGATCAACTTGTATTCCTTATTTTGACACAATATATCCTAAAAAAATTCGTGAAGCCACTCCAAAAGTACACTTTTCGGGATTCACCTTGATGTTAAAGTGTCGCATTTGATCGAAAATCTCCTTCAAGTCCTGCACATGGTTTTTATCTTCTTTACTCTTGATTAACATGTCATCTACATACACTTCTAATGTTTTATGGATCCACCTCGCAAATACTTTCTCCACCATTCTTTGATATGTTGCACCAGCATTTATCAAATTGAAGGGAATCTTTGTAGAGAAATATAACCCTCTTGGAGCAAAGAATGCAGTGTGCTCCTGATCTTCTTCAGCGAGAGGAATCTGATTATATCCTTTATACCCATCTAATGAAGATATTCTATCATTTCCCGCTGCTGATTCGACCATTTGAGGAATATCTGGTAATGGAAAACTATTTTTAGGACAAGATTTGTTTAAGTTAGTAAAATCTATACAAATTATTATCCCCTTATTTTTCTTTGGAACCGCCACCATATTTGCAATCCATTCCGGGTATTTTGCCTGCCTTATAATTCCTGCATCAAGCATTTTCTGTAATTCTTCTTCTATTTGGGAATGGTATGTTGTTGCAATTTTTCGTATCCTTTGTTTAAATGGTCTTACATCCTTGTTAATTTCTAACTTATGACATCCAACTGACGGATCTATTCCAAGCATCTCATCCATATTCCGCGCGAAGATGTCTTTATATTCTCGCAAGAGATTTACTGTTCGCTCTTCCTCATCTGCATCCATCTTAGATCCAATTTTCAGCATCTTAGGTTCTTCTTCACTTCCAATATCTACTTCCTTTGTTGGTTCTGCCGCGGTGTAGCTGGCCTCAGGTTCTCCCATTGGTGTTGATGTTTTCATAACTTTCGCAGGTTTATCTCCTTCTTGCGAAATTTCACTGGGTATTTCTTTTCCTTATTTTGCTCTTATCATGTAAACTTTTCGCATCTTTGCACGCCCTTCATAATTCCTCACTTCGATTTGATAACACAGTTTCACATGATCAATATCTCCTCTAATTTCTCCAACTCCACTGGGCATAGGAAATTTGATGCATTGATGCAATGTTGATGCTACAGCCTTGATTGTGTGTATCCATGGTCGCCCCAATAACATATTATATGGTGATTCCACATCTACCACACATAATGTTACTTGTGTTTCAATCTCTCCTAGCGGAATTCGTACCACTATTTCGCCTTTAGGTTTTGTTATAGATTTTCCAAAGCCATGAATATGATAAGTTGAACAAGACATCTCTTCATCCTTGTATCCAATTTTCTTAAATGTATGATAAAATATTATATCTACAGAACTTCTTGTATCCACCAAAGTTCTATTCACATCCCATTCTTACACAGATCTTGTTGATTTTTCCTTTTTCATTCGTATAGTGGATACCGTGATTACCAAAGGGGATGTATGATTCAAATTTGCTCTTGGTATTTCTGTTGTTGTGAATGTGATTTTCTGCTTTTCCCAATCCTTCAGAGGTGATACTTTCTCCACCGTCATAATTTTCTTTCCTTCAAAATCTCGTTTATGGATCCTTCCTTTAATATTTTCATGGAATTGGTTGATCATCGCTTTTGTTATTGTATTACACTCCAACTTCCTGTCATTCTCCTTGGCTTTAATCATTTTTCCTTCAACTATTTCACCAACTTGTTCGATCATCTCCTTAGCTTGAATACTAATCTTTAATCTTGTTTTTTCTACGATTTTCAACTTTCAATCCCTGTTTCTAGCGCCATTATGTAGTTGCAGGAATTCCTACACTACACCCCTCACAATAGTTCATAATAATCAACACATATTTGAAGATTAAGAATAACACTTTTATTGATTAATTCTCAGAAATATTACAAGAAATGGAAGAAATCAAGAATACAACCGCTTTCTTAAACTTTCTCTCTCCTCAAAACTTTCTCAACACTCTAAAATTGATCTCCCCTCCTGAATCTGTTAGTTCTCTTTATATAGGGTAAGTACATAGTGGATGACAGCTAAGCTGTCCTTTTATTTAGGATCTGACTCGCGATATTCTCGTAACAGTTATAATGTTTATTCTCGCAGATTCTATAATCTTCGCAGGATCGTCATGCTCTTCTTGTGTTTCAACTTACGTCATCCGTTATGTCATTCTTTGAGTCTTTCTGCGACACTCGCAATGTGTTGTTGAAGAGCTCACACAAATGATGTTAAAATCTCGCAAGAATATTATTGTGGTGATATTCTGATCCTACATAGTAAGATTAATTCAAAGATTATTTTAGGCCCAATTCAAAAAAAAAAATCTATGTGCAAGCCTAGTACTATTACTACTAATCCTAGCATGATAGAATATTAATTCAACAATATGTATAGTCAAATGCAAACTCATACAACATTGCTAAAACCCATCTGCATACAAAACCCCACCATGATTTAAGAATCAATTTTTTTTCAACAATCCATACATTCATTCTCTAGTTAACAGAAAAATCTAAACATCTACATTTTATCACCTGGCTTGTCGCTTAGTCCTTGGAAATGTTTGCTTAGATGCAGTCGTTTGAGAAGCAGGGACTGCTGTTGGTGCTGGTGCTTTCCTTGCAGTTCTACCCTTAATGTCATCCCGATAGTAATCATCCCTGGATTTCCTTTGCCGGTCAAGTTTATCTACCTTTGGCAATTTATACTCATTCCGAAAAATAACTTCCGTACTGAATTCCTCGTCGACTTCATCACCAACATATTTCCATATTTGGGTAGGTGCACCTAACACAATAGACTTTTTTTTATTTTCCTGGCCTGGCAGATAAAATACCTGCTTAGCTAGGGAGGATACAACGAAAGGATCATCCTGGAGTCCCAACTTATCAAGCTCAACCAAAATGTAGCCAAGTTTGTCTTTTGAGACCCCTGCTTTGGTAACCCATTTACACCTGCAAAGTGGCACTTTCATCGAATGATATGTTAGCACCCATATCTCTTGTAAAACACCATAATAATCCGCCAGATTAAGGGTAATCCCCGCTTGTCTAATGTGCGTGTCAGTTGCCTCTACGTAAACCCCACTATTCTGGTTAACAGAACCATCATGAGATTTTGTGCGAAACAGGTATCCATTGATGTGATATGCTTTGTATGTCTCTACTTTTGCATTCAATGGGATTGATAGCCACCTTAAGTCATGATTAAAGTTTTCCCTAGAGTCTTCCCACTCACTCTAAACCTGAAATACATTATAAGGATTAGCCTCCGTCTCAACGCAAAAGTTACATAGCAAGAGTGACATTTTCTGCAAACTCTTACCACTTTTTGTAACCATTTGGCAAACTCTTCACGATGTTTTTGATCTAGATGTCTATCACTCATACCAAGATATTTATCCTTCAAAATTTCTGGTGTCGGCTGGACAGTGCAATGATTAATGTTATTATCTTTACAGAAATTCGGACACAGAATCAAAAAATAAATAAAAAATTAGGTTATTTGGTTAGATCTAGTTATACTTACTCAACGTAAGGAGCAACTTCAGGCGAATTCCGTAATACATAGAAATGCACTTTATCAAACAGATCCTTATCAACACGAGGAAACTTAGGATTTGACATTGGTTTTCCCCTGAAAGAATAAGAATCTTCGCCAGTGTCAGATGTGTTGAGTTTGTCTGGTGGAATTCCGACTGTATCATTCATGCTTTGTTGGTGCTCACTGATAACCTTAATTGTCTCTTCCGCAAGGTTCCCTTAAGCAATGCTTCGTATGTTTCTGTTTCGTACATGCCCTTTAATGACCTTCATGCACCTTTCAAATTGATACATCCATCGAAAGAATACAGGACCACAAATTTGCACTTCCCTGGTAAGATGCACAGTTAAATAAACCATTATGTCGAAAAAGGATGGAGGAAAGTATTTCTCGAGCAAGCACAACGTCACAACGAGATCCGACTGCAATTTTTCTAGCTCTGCCACCTTGATTTCTTTGCTAGATATTTCCCTGAAAAAGAAACAAAACCTGATAATAGCATATCTTGTTGGCTAATGCATAATTGATTTAATCGCAATGGGAAAAAAATGTTGCATTAGCATGTGATAATCATGCGATTTTAGTCCGATAAGCTTTCGATCTTTTCGATTCACCAGTGTTGAAAAGTTTGAACAATACCATCATGGAACCTTTATCTCGGATAATGTTACACAAAACTTGTCCTTTTCCTCCGGGCTTAATGAGTGACATGCTGCCTTTAGTATATATCCCCCTTTTCCATTTTCCCGAGGTTGTAACTCGTCTCTAAAACCCATCTCCTTCAGGTCCATTCGAGCAGCAAGGTGGTCTTTCGACTTAAATTCATTGTTCAATAATGTTCCAACGATACTCTCGCATACATTCTTTTCGACGTGCATGAAATCTACGCAATGGTGGACAACATGACACTGCCAGTAGGGGAGGAGCCGGAACCATATATTGAACTTTTTATAGTAGCGCCTTTCGGTCTCCTTCTCATTCTCCTCCCCCTTCCCCTTTTTTGGGTCGATGGTTTTTTAGATTCTCTTCATCTTTCCACATCTTCCAGGGTTATCCTACACGAATTCCACCACAATGTTCTTCCGTCCCTTTCCCCATTTATTCTTTATAGACTTTACCTCATTGTATATTGGTGAAGGGGTCATAAGTTCCGGAGCCTTTTCATTTTCATATTTTCCGTTGAATCCCTTATGACGTCTGAATGGATGATCGTATGGTAGGTATCTTCTATGCCTGGTATAAACCTCTTTTATACAATGTTTTAGCATGACATAGTAAGTATTTCTTCCACACACCTTACAGGTGTCTCATCCCTGGTAGTGGCAGCCACACAGTATATCGAGAGCAGGGTAATCATTTATTGTCCATAAAATAACCGCACGTAGAGTAAACATCTCCTATTTCAGCATATCAAAACATTGGACTCCCTCAAACAATTCCTTGAGATCGTCGACAAACGGTTGTTACATAACATTAATGTCCTCACAAGGCCCCTCATCGATAATTAACGACAACATGGTGAACTTTCTCTTCATACACAACTCTGGCGGAAGGTTGTAAATCACTGTCAGAATTGGCCACACACTGTGTTGTTTTTGCATGCCTTTGTTTATGTCAACCCCGTCAGCCGAAATGCATAGCCGCAGATTTCGAGGATCATCACGAATTACGAGATATCTTTCATCTATATTTTTCCATGTTTGTGAGTCCGCCAGATGCCGTAAAACACCCTCTTCTTTCTTTCTGGTATCGTGCCACAATAAATATTCGACAATTCTCTATTTGATTGAAACAACCGTTTCAGTCTTGGCATAATTTGGAAATACCACAAGACTTTTGCCGGATTTTTTTTATAAACCTCGTGGGTGGTGTTGTCAACTTTCCATCTTGATTCCCCACAGGTGGGAGACTTGATGTGATCCTCGTAATCCTTCCTATAGAGAATTCAGTCATTGATGCATACATGTATCTTTTCGTAACCTGAACCCAAATCTCTCATCACCTTCTTAGTTTCATATGTACTTTTCATCATCTCATTTCCTGGAGGGATCATGGATTTTAACAGCGGTAGAAGTTCATTAAATAACTTCTCGGAAGCTACGTGCTTGCTCTTTAGGTTAAATAGTTCACACATTACAGATATCTTTGTAAAATCGGCACATCCTTTGTATAGGGGTTTCCCAGCATCTTTGAGTATCCGTTGCATCTTCTCAGAATCCTTTGAAAAGTTATCTCCTAATAAAGCACTAACCATTTCTCTAGTCTCTGTAGCATGTGTTAGTTCATCAGAGTGCGGACCGTCGCTGCTATTACTATCCAGAAGTGTCCACCTTGATGACTCATCTCCTTCTCCGTGCTTAGTCCATACTGCATAATTTTGAATGAATCCAAAAGAATATAAATGATACTTAACTTTACTTGCCTTGTGCGCGTAGAGGTTGAGACATTTCACACATGGACATAGAAACTTAACGTTGCCCTTGTCGTATGGTTTCCTTTTTTAATTCGCAATATCATGTTGGTATGTATGCGTAGCAAACTTTATAAATGCATCGACTCCGTCTTGATAACGCGGTTTGGTTCTATTGGTATACATCTAAGATTTATCCATTACTCTAGGATCCATTATGAATTCTCAGATATCTGGGCGGAGAAAAAACTTGTGAACATCTTGTGAAAATGCTATTGAGGTCCGAATAAAACTACGAAATATCATTGCAAAGAGTAATACGTACACAGAGAGTAATCACAAATCACAATGTGAGTTCAGTTATCATATATTAATCATACAAATAATCAGAGGTTAGCTACCTACATACAGTTTCATGTGAAGACAATATTTACCCTACTATGACCATTAGAGTTACAATCTCAGTTCTAAAAAGAATTACTTACACGGTCGATATGATTATTCCGCAAAGAAAAACTGACATGGGAATATATGGTTTATCCAGGAGATGAATCAGATGATCAAAGTAAACCACTTGTTTCGTTTTCTAGGGGGGGTTAGAAGATTTAAGAGTGGAAACATGAAATAATTTAAAACGAGAGATATGAACACAGAGGGTAAATGGAAATTTGGCAATATTTTTAGTAATAAATAATTTGGAAAAATATTTAAGTATATATCGTAAATAATTTGGTAAAATAGGAAGGTAAAGATCCTTCAATTTGCATGTTGCACGTTCTATGTTAAGAATTTTCTTAGTCAAATCTTGTTATCTTGCTGCATAGTTTTCTGCTTTGACGGCTCTAAAAAACCGGAGTGCGATGTGACTAAAAAGTTGTTATAACGGTACAAAAGTAAAAAACTAACTTTGTAAAAAGTTACGTGTTGGTATAGTTGAAAAATAAAATCGTAAGAACTGGAAGAAGCTATGGCCCCAATTGGAATTAAGTGAACTAAAACACATTACTCTAATTGTGTGTTATGTCCAATTATAATTAATATTAACCAAAGCTTGATTCATCCAATTAACATAATAGGTTTGATCATTGATGAATTTCATTAAAGTCTCACAATCTGATTTATAAATAACATAATTAAAGTTCTTAGAGGGTGCCAGAGTAATAGCTGCCAGCATAGCCAATTCCTCACTATTATCATTCCTCCATTGAAGCATTGTCCTTGTAATCACTATTATCCGACTTGTAATGAAGAAGAAGCATCAAAATGTAGAAGAAACATGATTAGTTCCAGGAGACACAAGTTTATTAATGCCATCTATTAACATTGTCCTATTTGGAGTTATGTTCTGAAAAATCTTTGAACATCAAATAATCCAAACTGATGCTTAAAAATAAAAAATTGTCCAAACTGAAACCATTAGCAATTTATTAATCTCATGTCTAGTAATTCCTGCACCAAAGGTAATATTTATATTTAAAACCAACCAAATAGATCTAGCATAATCACATTTAAGGAATAGGTGATTACTGGATTCCACAGGATGATTACACAAACTGCAATGCAATGAAGTAAACGATTGCAATGCCAAATAAGAGTATGAAGTCTGATTCACCCACCATTGAGTTCTGGTGGTACTCCGTAGATGGTGGTACTCCGAAAATATGAATACTATGAAGTAAACGATTTCATCAAATGTGAATGCTTTCCCCTTTTCCTCTAAGTAGCGCGCTTTCACGGCTTCATGCTACAAAAACAACAAACAAACTTATTTAGTTACATATAAGTTGAAAAAAGTATTGTGTCGAATAAACCATAAAGATACGTACAAGTTGTAGAGGGGACAAGCTATGGTGGCTTGTGTGCAATATTCGGTGTTTGATTTTAAAAAACCCAGCTACCGCATCTAGGATGATGTTGTGCCTATCCTCGATTTATTGAATACTTCTTCTTTTTGGGTTCCCATAATCTTGGCTAAATTTGTTATGTATCTTCTCCCAAAAGGTCTCGGACGAGGAGTGATCTACAACTCGACTTTCGACTGCCCATGCATTGGTGATTTCCAAATCTTCTGCGGAGTCGAACGATGCCATTTTTTGTATGTGGAGGTAGGGAATGAATAGGTTCTCTAATAGGATACATATGGTATTGAGTTTGCAAATTTTTTTACTAGAAAACTACGACACTTGGATTCACTGATTTATCACCCCAGTCATACATATATGAAAAGATAACCCAAATTAGTGATCTCACTTACAGAAAAAGAGACATCCAAGATTTTCAAGGAGGATGGGCAGGGTAATTGTAATGGAATTAAAAAAAAAAAAAAACACATCAAACATCTCAAACTTATCAGAAAAGATAATAGAGAGCCTCTCCCAAAACACTATACCAGAAAGCATAAGAAATGGTTGTGAATGAGATAAATGAACAGCATATTTGAACAAAAAAAGAAAAAGCCAAGGAAGACATCAAGCACGAAACTAAAAACCACCATATAAAGATCTGCAATCAACTCTTGACTAATGAGGCTATGTTCTTAATTCATGCGGTTGTACCAGCAGATTGATACATCAAACTCCTAGCCTAGGTTCAGAATTAGCACACCAACTAGATTATCAACCTCAACCAAAATTTCACCACCACAATTAGTCTGCAACAATTTCAATAAGGAATTGGACATTTAACATGTCAGATTCTTAAATATTTAAGGAATTCCTTGAGAACATTAAACAATATTTTTCATCAAATTATCCTCTATCTAGTACCAAAAGGAGATGAGCGAACTATAAATTCATATGCTTGAACCAGCTAACAGAAAATATTAGACAGAACCATGAACAAGTCATACCGACGACAAAAGAAATTACACGACACAAATAAGGTCGTGAATATGACTGAATTCCAACAGATATGATATTCTTCAGCTGGCATTTAGACAAAGATCAGGACTGATCAATTATCTTCCCAGCCTAAATCCATAAAAAAACCACTAGTAACAAAATTTAACTCAACCTAAACCAAATTCCACAATTTCTGTCACAAAATTAATACTGTATAACAAAAATCAATAAGGAAACGTGATCATCCATGTGAACCCAAATCCAAAATTACAATCTTATTATTAGAATTTATCAGAGAATGCTCTAGATGAACTCTCTCTAAATTGGTTTATGATCATAAAAAAAATGAAAGACCTGAACAAAATAAAAGAAACCCTAACAATATCGACGTGCTTTCACAATTTCCATCACAGATAAGATATATAATCCCATCCAAGATCATAAAAAACTCCTAAAATTGACAGAACCCTATGTTTACAGAATATAGTAGAAAATGGTTTTAGTTTAAGGAAATGTATATAACTGAAAGGCTGAAACCCTAGCGATAGTGATTTTAAATTAAGAAAAACCCATCCCCCATTCATGAAATTAAACAAGTAAGTTCGAATTTAATCTAATAAGAGAAGTATAGAAAAAAAAAATTCCTTACCTAGGGTTTCTCTATTTCGCCTCTTCAAGTCTTTTGCCGCGCAAGTAAGAGAAGGAAATAACTTTTTTATTTCTTTTTTCTCTAGTTATTAAAGCTAAGGGTGGGACTTGGGTTGGTTGGGAGGGTTAGAAGGTTTGGTCGAGGCAGACCTGAGCTAGGAATCCTTTGCCCAGATTTCCCATCGAATCTGTGGAACCCATGAAGGTACTGCCCAAGTCCCCCTAAGTTATGTTCGTCGGGTTCCTCGGGTTGGCCCAAGTTTCGCCAGACATACGAATTTGTTAATATGATAATAACAATTTTTAGTAATAATAAGATTTAATTGCTCCATTTATCTTAAATTTTCAAATAACTACAGAATATTTACAAGTAACCCTTAACTCATTTTACCTAGGTTTATCACATCATTATGACATAGTGGGTAAGGATAGATTCCACTAGGGTACGTGTTGGATTAAATCTTTCAGGAACTTGATTTGCTTGACCTATGCTTGACCTGATTTGTTTGACATTATTTGATTAATTAGTTGTTGGTCAGGACTTAGGGACCAGGGTATTGAGATATGACATGATATATGAGCCAAACCATGATACAGTTCAGGATATGACCCATTTGTTAACAAATTAAAATTAAATAATATACACAATTGTGCATGGACCTATTATGTTTGGCCATTTATTGGGAATTATACGGATTTGGGGTATAGGTAGTAGTTCATGACTGCATACGTACGGGAATTATACGGATTCGGATATATCGGATTCGGTCAAAAATACGGTCAACGGTTCGTTGTTCGGACAGTAGTTCGGAACGGCATACGTACGTGCATATTCGTTTTATAAATGTGAGTTCGGCACTTAAAATTCAGCTAGCATATATGATAAATTGATAAGTATTATGACCTTATTACGAGACTAATTTGGTTTGTATATGATTTATAAGATGGAAAAAAACATTTTAGCATGATTATTTAACAAGAAGTAAACAATGTAATCGCATAAATGTATTATAAAACTTATAGACTTTTAAACAAAAATCAACACATAAAACACTGGTTAAACAACTACCAATAATTGTATGTAAATATAAATTATATACAAAATCAAACAAAAACTAATCAACAGAACTCTGGTGAGAGAGTTACCTATGGGAGTTCTCGTTTGGAAATATCATTCGGATACGGTCAGTTCGGATACGTTCGTGAATCATTCATGAGGTCCATATAATCCAGGAACTAGGTTCGGAGTTCAAATAGTTCGGAAGTATCATTCAAACTAGGTCAGTTCGGATACGTTCGCAAATCATTCATGAATGATTCGTAGAATTACTAACTAAGGGTTGGGTTAACCCACCCAACCCATGCCCAACCCGATCGTTAGGAGAATATGGGCAATGTATTTCAAAACTTTGGGCAAGCTTGGTCATAAATTTTATAAACCCGAGTTAAATTTGGGCAAGCATCGGCACAAATGTTTCTAGCCCAAGCAACCCACCCAACCCAAAGAACAATGATATAGCTATATAAAACTATTTTTATAATTGACATTATTATCTATTTAGAGTAATTTTAGATATTATCTTAAAATCTAATAATGAAAATATATATTATGTTTATCTCATGAATCATGAGCCATTATTATCTATTTAGAGTAGGCCTTCTAACCCGCCCAACCAACCCAACTCCCACACATAGGGCAGGTACTTGAGATATGGCATGATACATGAGACAAATTTGTGAACCTTGGTGAACCATAATGCTACAGTTATGGCCTTCAAATTAGGAAACCTCCTTGTTTTACTCTTAAAGATAACGTTGTGTGCAATTAAGAGATGAGACGGCTAATAATGATGTATTTTGAAAAATTGTTTCTTGACTCTTGACACTGATGAGGCGTGGTCTTCCAAGGGACAAGAAGTTTAAACATGCGTCATAAATGGACATTTATGGTTAATCTAACCACTCTACAAAAGGATAAAAAACTGATATGCAATTACTCTTTAATAAAAACAAAAAAATAAAGAAAATTTGCAGCGAGAAGAAGATTAAGAGATGGCTGAACCAAACCAACCTGATGTTGTTGAAAATCAATCACTAGCATTAGAAAATGCAAAACAAGCAACTCATGCATTAACAAGTGAAGATGCTGAGATATTGATTTCTTATTAAGAACAAGAAATTCCAAATAAGAGGATTTAGGAAGAAGAAAATAGGAGACAGGAAGAATTTGATAGGCAAAGGATTGAGAACAAAGAAGAGTTCCAGTTTTGGATCATAAAATATGAGACAAGATGTGCAAGGAAGAAAGGCTAGAGAGATATGAACGTCGTTGGATTAAGAAAAGAAGTGCCACGGAAATTGAAAGTGATGAGGAAGGTGGAAAAGCAGTAAAACTTGATGAGGATGATAATATCACTGAGGGATCTAATGATCCAGAAAAAGAGTCTAGAGAGAGACAAAGGTAGGAGAGAGATGATGCATAAATGTATCTACTCTATTTGGCAGAGAAATCTCAACCCAGGATATTTGCTCGTACCATGTCTGAACCCCTGAACGTGGATTCAGACGGTGAGGAGATACCAGGGATGAATGTAGATGGAAATCCTATTGCAGCAGAGGTTAAGCAATAAGAAAATGAAGGATAATAATATGGTGAAGATGATGATGATTGAGGTTATGGTCTTGCATCTTCTACCAGCACTGATGCCAGCGTAGACTTCTCCTATGAAGAAGAGGGATTTAACACTGACGATGACGATGATCAATGGTGATCATCTGAAGAGCATTGGTAAAATATTTTGAGGAAGACTTAGGAGGATTGCATTCCTTGAAGTCTTCAGATCATCTTCTTGAAAATTCACAAAGATTTTCCTAATTCTTGTAGTTGCTGGTACTATTGGAACTGAAGGATAGGTCTAGTCTTCTGTAATACATGATACATCTTCTAATGTATGGTAAGTGTTTTTATTTTTGGGGTTTTTATTTAGGCACAAGGTTTAATCTTGTAAAGGTGTTATTTTGGTGTTGACAAAGATCAAACTCGGTAGTAGTAGTGGTAGGTATTTTGCTGGTACTTGTTATGGAGGTTATGGGAATTTTTCTTATCGTACGGCATCAGAGTTGGTTGTTCAGGTGTAAGTCGAACTAGAATTGGTAGTGTGTCTAGTTATTTTGCTTATGGTTTTGATTGTAAATGGAACTACTTAGTAATTAGTGGTCTGGTCTGTAATGGTGATGGTGTTTGTAAATGTGGTTAATGAAATTGTAATTGTATTTTTTGGTTTCTCTTTGTGATTTCAACCGTGGTATGTTGAAACAAAATAAGCATTATTCTCTATCCAGTATAATTCACTTGATGGAAAGAAATATACACACCTAGTCTGAATCTACAATCTGAGATGTTCATCATCACCAAAAGATGTTCATAATCTTAAATCACCTACAGTCTGAATCTACAATTTGAGATGTTCATAAAGCATGCAATTGAGGTGTTCATAATCACCAAAAGATTCTCAAATCATGGTACAATTCAGAGCAACATAAAAATAAACCTAAAATCTGAAACATAGATATGTTCATACTTCATAATAACCATAATAATAAATTGTACCATTCAATAAATATACACAAGTGTGCTGATTTTGTTTTGCTTATTGATCTATTTTGTTTGTCCTATTATGTTTGACCATTTTTTTATTTTAATTGTTGGTCAGGGACTTGAGATATGGCATGAGACATGAGCCAAACCATGCTGCAGTTCAAGATATTTCAATACACCAACGTCACATAATGCATGTTAACAGGTGCTGGCTCTATGAAAAACGCGTAAACCCTAGTAAACCGTGCATGATCAACAAGTGATGGTGTATATGAATTTTGCAAAAATTCAATTATGATTGTAGTAGCGTCTGAAATTCAATAAGGAATGAGTATTTTGTTAAATAAGGAAGGTAAATTTTTTAATTTTAACAAGTGTTGACATGCATGCTTAACGTGTCCGGATATTTAGAGATATCTTTAGGGTTACAGCAAGATTATAAGCGTCTAATTAGGACTGACAATCAGTAGTCTAATCCTACAATCCTAAATGCAATATTTTTCTGCTCGGTCTTGCAAAATCCGCAAAATCCCACTTTCCATATATGACCTTGATTTTCTTTTGTTATATTCATGGTAAACATAACCCACCCACTATATTTAGATTTGCATACTAGATATGTATAGAAGAAAAAAACACTATATTTAGCTAGATTTGGATCCTAGAAATAAGAAATTAGATACCTCGTTCATAAGTAAAAGAAATAAGTAATTGAGAGGATAAGTACTAATGAGAAATGTGTTGTTCCTTCCAATGGTCTTATTAATAATCATCCTCCTCCTCCGAAGGGCTTTGCTTCATGGGATGACTTTGTGGAAAGCATTGGTGATATACTAGAAGATTTTGTCGATGAAGAATGGGAATTAGTTCATAATAAGAAAATGATCCATGTTGAAAATGATCCTCCTCCTAAGGGTTTTGCTTCTTGGGATGCATTTGAGAAAAGCTATGGTGAACATTTGGATAATGATTTTAATGAATAAGAAAAAGGGAAGCCACCAAGACAAACAAATTTATGGTTGAGCACTCGGCATTGACTAAATTCAAGTTTTTTACATTATTTTTAGTATGCTAATTTTATTAATGTGTAAGCACAATTATGTAGCAGTCCTAGGCTTACTGTTCCATTGTGCTCTCAATTCTGATTTTTTTTTGGGTAAAGTTTGTCAGATTTGGCATTGCAATTTATGAAACATTTGGCTATTTTTTTCAACTCTGATACAAGACTCAATATACAGTGCATATCATATTCATGATCCTATCACATTAACAGCAAATCCACAACAAAATCATGGTTAACCCAAACATTCAAATCTCTACACCAAGCCCCCTTAAACACATTACTCGTTCATTCTGTTTTGTCAAAATATTGATACTCCAACAGATGAACAATGGACAAAAATTAAACAACATATGTACTTAGAATCTAAAGAAAATATTGCATCTGTAAATATTAAACATTCACAAAAACTATACTTCCAAGCAGCTTTACAAACAGACTAATTAAACATAAAAAAAAAACATAAGATTACACTAATAACAACAAAAAAAAAAAAAAACTAAGAAAGAAATATATTATATATATAACTAAATAAAAGATGATGGATCAAGATGTGATTGAATACCATTCTTGCATAGCAGAACCATGAAAACATGGGACTAGATCATTTAGAATTCCCTTCTTCTTCATTGCTGCTGTCGACAATCATAACCACATCTTTGTATGGCCAATCATCATCGTCATCATCAACATCATCGTCTTCATCTTCATCATCAAGCGCTGGCCCAAACCAAAATAAGTGTTCTGGATCATCTTGTAGATAGGGAAAAACGATTTGATGGTTTTTACGGAATTGAGGAGACAACCGTATGGAGGAGACTCCTTGAACCGAGCGAAATGTTCAACCTCACATAGATGCACTGCAAGAAGGGAGTGATTTGAATTTGAGAGATCAATCTGTAGTACTCCAGCCTAAACCAAGACAATGGCCGTTCCAGAGTAAATTCGGTCACAAGAAAGGATGGGTCGATCTGTAGGAGGGAAGCTGAGAAATATGTGGAATCAATGATAATCAAAGATTGTAGGTGTGTTGTGAATTCTGAATATGATAAGTTCTGAATGATTGAAATTGCTCAGTTGAGAGTAATTTCTCAATTGATGAGTTGTTGATCTCATATTGTCTGTGAGACGTGAGATTCTTGTTGTTATTGTCGTTTTTTTTCTTGTTGTTTCAATCATGATTCAGAGACTTATTTATATTGCTGGAATTGTAGACACCATGATCCCATGAAGTGTGATAGTTCATGGAATCAAAGAGTTGAGAAGTGGAAATCGTGTTTGAAACCAGTTGCTCATCGTGTGGAGACTTGGTTGATTTTCCATCCACTACTTTGTTAACTCCTTCAAATGATTGCATGACTTGCTCACATTCCATCGTGTGTTTGAACACACATGCCGTAGACCTCCAAACCAAAACCCTAGTTGATATCCCCCAAGTGACACGATTGACGTCTCGTGGTTAATTTAGTCAGTTGTTGACTTCATGATTTCATGGAACGATGAGTCCATGTATTTACTGAGTTGAACATGATTTTGTAAAATGTTCTGAAACTCATGAATTGAACGTGGACATGATTCTCACGTTGATAGTTGAGGCGAGCAAGTATTTCTTTGATTTGTTGAATATTAATAATTAAACCAATATTCCTTGATTTGAGCAGGTATTGCTCATCTGATGAATTATTGGTAGCGTGACCAAATAAAATATTAATTAAAATACTGGTAGTTGAACCAAGTATAATTAATAAGAATACTGATCATGAGATGGTCATAAAATTATTAGTATTTGAATCTGGGATTGTGATCCTTGGACTCAGAAACCCTAATTTGATCAATTGATGGTTTATTTGAAAATTAACCTTGGAATGAAAGAGGGACGGCTTCATGGGACCATGGGTCAATCATGTATCTCACGTCTACTCGTGTGAGCAAATACCAAGGCCTCTTGAAGAGTTGGTGATTTGTTGATGAAAGAATGATTAAATGCTGGTTTAATCATTTATTCGAAAAATGCCCATCTGAGCCTTGGTAATAAAACCTAATTAATTATGAAGAGATGTCGGACTGACCAAGGGGTCATGAAACCGGACCTGGGTGGTCACAAGACCAAATGATGATCGTTTCATGAAGTTCCAAGTTGTTTGGAAGAGTTTTGGACCTAATACGTGCAATTGCGCAAATTAGGTCAAACTGTGAAAATACACGGGTCTGGCTCATTGCGAGCCAAGGAGCCAACCCTAGTCGGTCAAGGTAACATGCTCACATCGTCAAAGTGTTCGTATCTCAGTTCTGAGAATTTTGATATTTTATGGCATGCAGTTGAGCATCCATTTGAGAAAATATGAAGAAATCAAGGATTTTTGATAAAACCGTCAAAACTTCATGAGATGAAGGAAAATAATAAAAAATGTGAGGGAGTCATGAAGTGTGGGACCGGTCATGGCCAAGGCATGGTCGTCCAGCCAAAGGTCCCAATCCCACACGTTTTCCCAATTTTTATAATATTTTCATGATTTTAGGGAAATATGATAAAACCAAAGAGTTTGTTGAAACCAAGGAGTTTTTGTTGAAATAAAAGTGTTTCCATAAGATGAAGGAAACAAAAATATTAATAATAATAAAATAAGGGTGTGTGGGATCGTCTTGAGCATGGTTGGCCGGCTAGGGCCCGGTCTCGTAAGTTTTCCCTTATTTAATGTGTTATTTCATGATTTGAAGGGATTTTTCATAATTTTGAAAAACTTTTCATAATTTGAAGGAAATATCATTAAATCAAGGAATTTCATAAAATCAAGGAAACATAAAATAATAATAATAAAATACGGGGTTTGTGGGACCGGCTAGGGCATGACCGGACAGCTTGGGCCCGGTCCCACACGTTTTCTTAATTTTATGTATTTTCCATAATTTGAAAGAATTTCATAATTTGAAGGAAATATCATAAAAACAAGGAATTTCATGGGATTAAGGAAAACATGAAAAATATAGTAACGATTAAATAAAACATGTGGGGCCAGCTAGGGCATGACCGGACGGCTATGGCCCGGTCCCACGGGTTTCTTAATTTTATATTATTTTTCACGGGATCAAAGAAATATCATGAGATTAAGGAGTTTTCATGAAATTATAGAAATAATAATAAAATAATGAGAAACCATGAGGTGTGGGGCCGGTTGGCCAATGATCATGGCTCTACCATATTTCTTTAATTTTATATTATTTCCTTGGTGTGAGAGAAACACCATGAAACTGAGGAGTTTCCTCAAAATGAAAGATATTTGTTCAAGTGAAAAGGATTTTCATGAACTCAAGGAAAATAGTAAAAAATATGATAAAAATATGAAACTGATGTGGGATTGACCCGTCCGGCCGGTCAGTGGGCCCATGCTCCCAGCGCCTTGGTCAATTTTTACTTATTTATTATTTTCCTTCCTATTTTGCATAGGTTCATCGTCTCGTCGTATTTTGAAATACTTGTTCGTACGGTGATTGTTTGTGCATCATCGTCGAGTACACTTGCACCATTTGAGTCGGGGCTTACTCAGAGGTAGCTCAGATGCCCGTGTGTTGAATATTTATTACTAACCCATGGAATTCTGTTGGGAAGAACCATGGTTTGCAGTAATGAAATACTGCGAAAATATTTGAATATTTTCGGAAATTCAGTGTATGAATCCAAGAATTTAGGAATAATTAACTTATGGCTCTATACTAGCAGAGCAAGCTATCTAGGAGCCGTCCATCTTGTGATACTATATAGAAATAATTACTGAAGTTTTCAGTATTTATGAGATATGATGTTGCCTAGCCATGAGACTACATATCTACATGTACTCTGAGAGAAAGTATTCTCAGTCAGAGGATTCGACGAGAGATCTGTGTCTCAATACTCACGTCTGACTGCTGGATCAGAGGTTCGTATAATTATGGGTTTACAATTTTAGCCTTTGTGGAAAATCCACCATCTACATTAAGTCCCCTACTTAGTGAGGAAAGTCGTGTTCCTCAGTCATCATTGAATGGTGATTTTATGGTCATAGACACTATAAGTAATTGAACTTAGTTGTAAGTTAAGATGTTACCGGATTTCGATAGTACGAGCATATCATGACTTGAATGAAGATCCTAGTAGCATGATAGAGTGTCGTTTGGTGGACATAAGTTGGTGTTGAACCACTGATTTGGATGACGGGACCTTGGTCGTTTATGATTCGCGGGCCGGGCCTAAAAAAGAAATCCTTATTTAAGGAATAGACGCTCGTTTGTTCGTTAGTTTAAGGAACAAACAAAATAGACCTGAGTCTAATGATATAAAATTTTGTCTATGAGCTTTCAAAAAAACCAAAATTTTATCTTTGTGAGATTTCACAAAATGGAATAAACTCTCGTTCCAAAGGTGAATGCTCGTAAGAGAGAATTTTTTTTTTTTTTGAAAAGACGTGCGTCTGTTAATAAAAATTTGTTTATGAGCTTTCATGAATTTTTTTTATCTTCGAGCTTTTGGAAATCTTTGAAAATATACTCTCGCTTCAAAGACAGATTCTCGTGCAAGGGAGCAGAATATATAGATATATTTTCCAATTTTCGTGAGTTTCAGGTTAAATATATATATATATATATATATATTTTGTAAAATCAATGTTTTGATTTTGAACAACTGCTGAAAGTAGACAATTATACATGGTGAAATAATGTCTGTATGTGAGTTTTCACAATTGTAAAATAGACGTCTGTCCAATTTTTGAAAAACCAGTGGATGTTAAAATTCACGTGGGTTGTTCACGGTTTGATGAAAAATCAAGTCATGATTTTGAATAATGAATTTTGCTCGTCTTTGCAGGTTTGAAAGAATGAGCAAATATTCGAAATTTTGACGTTATAATCACTATAGCAGTGAAATTGTAAATAGGCAAGAGTTGGATTGTTACCGTTCCAGCGCGTGCTTGTTGTTGGTATATCCATGACTCCATGTATTTCGCCTCAGATAGTGGTGACTTCTGGTTACAACCACCCTTCAGGATCTTCCGGCGAACGCTCCAGAAATATCAAGTCAAACATGAAGACTTTTGCAGATGTTCATCCTGGGATGAATCAACCTTTCAGAGACGCTAGAAAGCTGATACTTTGTATGTCTCTCGATCATCTGTGAGTCGTCCCTTGTCAGTAGAAGCACCGAATAATTTAGTAATTGAGACTATCTGCTGATGATGAAGGAAGGATTTGCATTGATGGTGTAGATCCTGATTCAGATGTGGATGAACGAAGAATTTCGTCATAATTCGTCATCAGAAAATTCAGAAGTTCGGTCTTCATTGAAATTGTTGTAGAATCTTCGTCCGATGTCGGATTTTCGAGGTCTACCCATGTATCCTCATGCCCATGAAATTTCCAAACTTTATTAAAGAATATTTTTGGGTTCCGAGCGTGTTTAGGATCCGAAATTTAAGAAATAGTAAACTTCCAGGAGACCTTCAGAAAAGTTTCAGCTGGCATGTGGTCCAATGTTTTGGCCACAACGCTTCGGTTGTTTCTCCAATTTCTGTGAATTTTGGATATGTTGTAGAGGACATCCATACGAAGAGAATGGTATATGACCCATGCCCAAATTATTCACCAATTTCTCCCAGATCGTGGTTTGTACAGGACAGTGTAAAATCATCTCAGACGATCTTGTTGTAAAACACTCATGTTGTGTCTTTAGACCATTCGCTTGTGTCTTGAACGGTTGGTAAAGGATTTTAATATCATTGATTCATTTGAGATCAGGACCTCTTGATTGATACATGATCATGGTGCTTGCAGTGCCATCTTGCTTCTGTCACTCTTAAAAACATCACTTCTGAAACCCTGGTCACGGGACCATAGCTGAGGCTACTCTCGAGATGGGATGATGTAATGACCATGGTTTCATGTCCCGGTGGTAGAATTACTTTTATGATGAATAATTAGCACATGAGAGTCTGGTTCCACGAGTCTTGGACTGTGAAACTGATCGTCATGATCAGTGAACCGTCAGTCCCCAATATTTTGTTAAATCTCTCCTTTTCGTTTTCTCTTCTTCTGGTAAGACTTAGATAGAGGACACGGGTGAAAAGACTTAAAGATAGAAGTGGAGGTACTTGATGAAGGTGAAAAAATTGATGTAAAGACCACGGTGCATGTTGTAAGTTGGAGGTAGGAACCTCCCTTGATGCTTGACCCAAAATTTTGAAGTTAAGAGACTGAGTTATTACATGATAGAAGAATCACTCAATTTGGAGTTGTATAGGTCTACCAACGAAGCATGCACATTTGCAATTTGTAATCCCGTACAAATTTTTCAGGTTTCGTAGACCTGACGGTAAAGGCCATATCTTTCAGCTCGTATGTCCAATTAATGCGTCATTTTGGTATGTTGTAGAAAAAATATATATGAACATCTTTCATTTAGGAAGTATTGTCCCATTCCTCACCCATTGGTACATTTTTTCAAACCCATAACCTGAAGTGTGTTGTATCTCATTTGTAGAGGTGATGAGAACATCTTGTAGAAGACTTTGGATTATGGCCCCCCCCAGCCATGCCATATTTGGGAAGACTTTCATGTGAGCATGTTATCAGGTCTACACATCTTGATATGAATCATTAGTTCTTAGAGAAATCTGCTTCATGTGTAACATTTCAGAGAATGATTAGTTGATGAAGCCCTGAGGATGTTGCTCCTCAGACCGTTGTTGGTGCTGAGACTATGAATGATCACGCTCCAGAGATCCTTGTCGATGCTAAGACCATGGATAGTGTTCCTCTAGAGATTATTGTTGATGCTGATACCATGGTTGAAGTTGATCCAAAGACCAAAAAGGCTAGGACCATGATTATAGATATAATCCTTGCTCCTTCATCCAGTGATCCTTTTACATTCACGAACTAGTTGATGAGTTGAGTGTCCCTAAGATGAAGGTGTACTGAGAGTTCAACCCGAATGCTCCTGAAAGCATAACTTTAGCATGAACAGGCTTTGTCAGTGAGTCGATGTTGTTGCGATAGATAGCATCAGCAGTTTTCATACTGTATGTGATTGGTGAAGAGAAAAAGTTCCTCAATCATGCAGGGGCTTGTGATGTAGAGAAATCCCGTTGATGAAGTTTCATGGAATCACCTCAGGTTTCCAGTGTATGTTGAAGGTGTTAGTTCCATCCATGTACGAATGATGTTGCAGCTGCTTCAGAAGTCTTATCATGGGATAATGAAGACTTATCGATTGTAGTTTAGTAACACTTTGATGGTGTTGAATCAATGTGTCATCGTCGAGATATTTGTGCTGAAGCTGTACTCTTTGATTGAGAGTACAATTTGATGGATTCGTAGATGCTTGAGCATTGAAGCGTATATTCCTTAAGCATCAAATGCCTTAGGGGTTTGATTATCTCGGCCCTGGAGTTTCTTTGATTCAGCATCCCTTTCGTTGTGGTAGTGGGATTCGACACTTGTGTAGACATCAGAGCCTTTTGATTTTGTGGAACACATGGACTTGCAAGAGAAACTCCCAAAGTATTTTTTGCCATGTTTGGACATTATCTCAGTAATAAATGTTTCAGTGCTTGATTCGGAGAAACTTCAAATTCAACCACTTGGTAAAATACTAATGCGGTGAAGCTACCATTCATAACATCTTATAGAGTTGCTAGCATAATTAAGTCCCAATGCTAGGATAGCATGTGAGGAAATAAATGGCATAGACATGGAATGAGACTTGCCTGAATGCGGAACTTCTTGATGAATATCTATGCATCTTTTTGCAGGTTCTTGCTTCAACCTCGTCAAAGTTTGAAATTCCTCAAAGTACTCTGATGATGGAATGTCTGTCAAACCTTCTGGATCAGAACTTTATTCATTAGAGAGATGTGTAACCAAAGGCACTTTGTAAGTATCCATCTTTTCAGCGTGGATCCACGCTCATCTAAAGTACATGTCATATCCTGGATCTTCCTGATTATGCGAAACTTGGTTTCTGTCCAGGTTGGACTTATGTTCAATTTGAGAGTGATGTATCCATGAGTATTTATGAGCGCTCCTTCAAGGTCTCTGATTGAGATGGGAGCATAAGTAACTTCTTGTCGAGTGATGCATGCGGCTATGAGGTTTTTCAGTGGAATGATATTGATGGCGGTGCCAGCATCGATCAACGTTCTTCCAAATTCGTTTCTTCTAAGATTGATTGTGGTAGGCAGTCCCCAGTTGTACATATCTTGGTCTATGGCTGGAGGCTCAAGAAGTATTCCCGGAATGGATTTATTGACACGATGTGGTTCAGTGCTATGAACATGTCTATCCTTAGTGCCTTCGGCAGATAGAGAAATTCTACAAATTTGCTCGAGCAACGATTGAACTGCTTCTTTGAATTCAGAGAGCGCAAGGTTCTGACTGGAAAGGATTCTTGTGTACTCCTGGGATTCTCCATTTCTTCTTCTGTTAGCTCTTTCCTGATGAACTACAATTTGATCGCACCATCTTGAACCCAAACTTCCAGTAACTCAATCACTCCTTCATGAGACGAGAGAAGTTTAAGTCTGTCTGATAATTTCCCGTTCGATGCCGGGTCGAGGTTTGTGCAAGATTATTTATCATTCCGTGATGCTTTTGTAGGATGAAATGTTGGATATCGCAGGTTTGAGCAGAATATTTCCTTTTTCCTCCTTAATCAACAACGTTCATGGAAGGTTGGACATTGTATTATTTGTTGATCAGGTGTCGGCTTATCCGAGGTTCCTCAACCTTGTAGACTTTGAGCAGGTGTAGTAGTAGTCGCTGATCGTTTGGATGCTTCATGAAGTCCTGAGAAAGTGTGGAACCGGAGGTTTTCCAGTGAGGCTCTATAGATCGGGATCATTCTATTGATGCACAATTCTACAAGTTGCTGTTATGTGATGTTTGGGTCGTGGCAGTCCAAGGCTTGAACTGTGAACCATTTCACATAATCATTAGGATGTTCGTTGTTCTTTTGAAATATCTTTCCTAGATCATAGAGAGTGATTTTCTCTTACACGAAGAAGTGTTTTCTGTAGAAAGCATTAATCATCTCTCTCCAATTGGAGATATTTCCCGTGCGATGTTGTTGTACCAGGTGTATGCTCTGCCTGTCAGAGACTTTGAAAATTCCTTCAGACAGACGACATGTTATGCTCGTGTTCGCCTAATAATTCCAGAAACTAAGAAATATGTTTTTGAGTATTGCATGTTCATAAAAAATGAATGTCGGAGCGGTATAACCTTTTTGTAGAGGAAACCTCTGTATGGCAGCAGGATATGAAGGTTGGTGAAGATGGAAAGATGATGCCTTATATTTTCCTAGATCCTCAAAAAGTGCTCCAGGTCTTCACGAGTGATGAAACTTGCAGGTTCCATTGCTGGAGAATCATCTACAACTTTGCGGAATTCTTCATCATGTACAACATGCATTGGAGGTATTTCAGGATCAGCAGTTGAAGATGTTTATTTAGCTTTTCCTTTCTGGCATTGAGGCTGAGTTCGTTCAGACGCAAGCTTGTCTATGGGAGTTTTGAGATAAGCACACAACTCTTTCTATGCTGCAGCTACGTCGGTCTGAACCTTCATGAGATCAACTATGGTAGGATGATTTCCTCTGGTTTCTTCAGAGATCAACCGAAGAGTGAATTGTTGATGGCACCAGTACCGTCACTTGTAGGGGTGATCACTTGAGCATTAGTGCTTGGAGGAGTATTAGTAACAGGTTACGCTGGAGGTATGTTATTAGAGGTACCACTATATCTTTCAATATTAGGGTTAGGTGTTGAACCCGAGTTGGTAACTGAACCAGACCTAAGATCGACCATCTTTGTGAGAATTGATATTGCAACCGAGAGAATGATCTCTCATTGTGGTCGCCAATATGTAGATGGGGAAAATGATTTGTTGGTTTTTACGGAATTGAGGAGGCGAATGTACGGAGGAGACTCCTTGAACCGAGTGAAATGTTCAACCTCACACAGATGCACTGCAAGAAGGGAGTGCTTTGAATTCGAGAGATCAATCTGTAGTACTCCGGCCTAAACCAAGACAATGGCCGTTCCAGAGTAAATTCGGTCATAAGAGAGGATGGGTCGATATGTAGGAGGGAAGCTGGGAAATGTGTGGAATCAATGATAATCAAAGATTGTAGGTGTGTTGAGAATTCTGAATATGATAAGTTCTGAATGATTGAAATTGCTCAGTTGAGAGTAATTGCTCAATTGATGAGTTTTTGATCTCGTATTGTCAGTGAGACATGAGATTCTTATTGTTATTGTCGTTTTTTTCTTATTATTTCAATCATGATTCAGAGACTTATTTATATTGCTGGAATTATAGACACCATGATCCCATGAAATGTGACAATTTATGGAATCAAAGAGTGGATAAGTGGAAATCGTGTTTGAAACCAGTTGCTCATCGTGCGAAGACTTGGTTGATTTTTCATCCACTACTTTGTTAACTCCTTCAAATTATTGCACGACTTTCTCACATTCCATCGTGTGTTTGAACACACATGCCGTAGACCGCCAGACCAAAACCCCAGTTGATATCCCCCAAGTGACATGATTGACATCTCGTGGTTAGTTTAGTCAGTTGTTGACTTCATGATTTCATGGAATGATGAGTCCATGTATTTACTGAGTTGAACATGATTTTGTAAAATGTTCTGAAACTCATGAATTGAACGTGGAAATGATGCTCACGTTGATAGTTAAGGAGAGCAAGTATTGCTCTGATTTGTTGAATATTGATAGTTGAACCAATATTCCTTGATTTGAGCAAGTATTGCTCATCTGATAAATTATTGGTAGCATGACCAAATAAAATATTAATTAAAATACTGGTAGTTGAACCAAGTATAATTAATAAGAATACTTATCATGAGATGGACATAAAATTATTAGTGTTTGAATCTGGGATTATGATCCTTGGACTCAGAAACCCTAATTTGATCAATTGATGGTTTACTTGAAAATTAAACATGGAATGAAGGAGGGACGGCTTCATGGGACCGTGGGTCGATCATGTAGCTCTTGTATGCTCGTGTGAGCAAATACCAAGGCCTCTTGAAGAGTTGGTGATTAGTTGATGAAAGAATGATTAAATGCTGGTTTAAACATTTATTCGAAAAATGCTCGTCTGAGCCTTAGGTAATAATACCTAATTAAATATGAAGAGATGTCGGACCGACCAAGGGGTCTTGAAACTGGCCCTGGGTGGTCACGGGATCAAATGATGATCGTTTCATGAAGTTCCAAGTTGTTTGGAAGAGTTTTGGACCTAATACGTGCAATTGCGCAAATTAGGTCAAACCTTGAAAATACACGGGACCGGATCATTGCGAGCCAAGGAGCCAACCCTGATCGGTCAAGGTAACATGCTCACATCGTCAAAGTGTTCGTTTCTCAGTTCTGAGAATTTTGATATTTTCTAGCGTGCATTTGAGCATCCATTTGAGAAAATATGAAGAAATTAAGGATTTTTGATAAAACCGTCAAAACTTCATGAGATGAAGGAAAATAATAAAAAAAGTGAGGGAATCATGAAGTGTGGGACCAGTCATGGCCAAGGCATGGCCGGACGGCCAAAGGGCCCAATCCCACACGTTTTCCCAATTTTTATAATATTTTCATGATTTTAGGGAAATATGATAAAACCAAAGAATTTGTTGAAACCATGGAGTTTTTGTTGAAATAAAAGGGTTTCCATGAGATGAAGGAAACAAAAATATTAATAATAATAAAATAAGGGCATGTGGGACCGGATTGAGTATGGTTGGCCGGCTAGGACCCGGTCCCGTGAGTTTTCCCTTATTTTATGTGTTATTTCATGATTTGAAGGGATTTTTCATAATTTTGAAAGACTCTTCATAATTTGAAGGAAATATCATGAAATCAAGGAATTTCATAAAATCAAGGAAAGATAAAATAATAATAATAATAATATAAGGGGTTTGTGGGACCGGCTAGGGCATGACCGGCCAGCTTGGGCCCGGTCCCACAAGTTTCCTTAATTTTATGTATTTTCCATAATTTGAAAGAATTTCATAATTTGAATGAAATATCATGAAATCAAGGAATTTCATGGGATTAAGGAAACATGAAAATATAGTAATGATTAAATAAAACGTGTGGGGCTATCAAGGGCATGACCGACCGGATATGGCCGGTCCCACGGGTTTTATTAATTTTATATTATTTTTCACGGGATCAAAGAAATATCATGAGATTAAGGAGTTTTCATGAAATCAGAGAAATAATAATAAAATAATGAGAAACCATGAGGTGCGGGGCCGGTTGGCCAATGATCACGGCTCTACCATATTTTCTTAATTTTATATTATTTCTTTAGTGTGAGGGAAACACCATGAAACTGAGGAGTTTCCTCAAAACGAAAGATATTTGTTCAAGTGAAAGGATTTTCATGAACTCAAAGAAAATAGTAAAAAAATGATAAAAATATGAAACTGGCGTGGGATTGACCCGTCCGGCCAGTCAGTGGGCCCATGATCCCAGCGCCTTGGTCAATTTTTAATTATTTATTATTTTCCTTCATGTTTTGCATAGGTTCATCGTCTCGTCGTATTTTGAAATACTTGTTCGTACGGTGATTGTTAGTGCGCCAAAATTTGGTTGGTTGTCAGCCGAGCAAAAATAATTTCACTTTCTTACTTAACTAAAATAATGTAGTATGCGATAAGAAAGAGTTCGTATCCACAAAGAGGCTATTGTTGTTATGCAAATTTTCAGATTCTTAGTAACCAGGGGGGGGGGGGTTAAGTTATCAAAGCAATAAAAATAAATTGAAGCAATAAAGTATTTAAATAATCAATAAGGAGAAAGCATTGGTCACGGGATAGTTTCATTCACAAACTTGAATTTTCAACAATGACTAGAATTGGAATTTTAATCTCTCATTTACTAAAAGTCCTAGAATATCTTGATCGCAAGAATATTCCATTAATTCCATGATTTTATCACAACCACATTAAAAGATGCTTATGTGAATTCTTCCTAGAAAGCAACCTAAAGTGTAAAATCATAATTAAGTTTAACTCCCTAAAAGCAATAAGTTCTATGGAATAAGACTAATCAAGGCAATCAAAATGTGTAAAAGAACTAAATCGATTTAACCCAAGTTATGATTCATATGTGACTAGTAGGATATATCACTACAAGCACTACCCACAATTATGCTACTTAGAATCAGGGATAAACAACGTTTTCGTATTGAAAACCCTAATATTGCTCTAGAAATGAAAGAAAATCGGATTGATTCCGGACTCAACCAAATAAACAATCAAATCATATAACAATATGAACCATGAATCATAAACAGTAAATTATTGAGACAAAACTAATACATTGAATCAAATCTTATTTGTGAAATCCACTTTATATCCCATAACCAATAAATGAAGTTTAGCTACTCATAGTTTTTGGATTCATCATATTCATAATCAATAATAAAATGAAGTAGATGAAAAATAAAAGAAAGCAAACCCTAGTATAATCGCCGCTCTCCCAAAACTCTAGTAGAATAATATATCTCCTCAAAAGTTGTAGAAGTGTTTCTTTTTATAATCCTTTGCTCCAAAAATAGGTTTAGTCTTCAAAGTCCATTAGATGAAAATCCACCAAGCCCACAAGTGAGAAAAACCCATGTAGAAAATATGCCCCAAAAACTTCCGCCGGGAAACTGGGTTTATTGCCGGAAGTTGGCCGGAATCCGGCACCGGAAAAATCTAAGGTAACCGGCAAATATCAATGGTCGACCGGACAACTCAGTCTATGAGTCAGATAGGTGAGTTAGGTTCATATCTGAGTCAGAAACTAACTCCGCTGATTTAGTTTTAAGCCAAAGCTGTCAAGGCCTGTGCCTTTGCAACATTGCACAGGCCATAACCTGCTGTTGCACCATCATTGTGTTTCATCATCAGTAATAACACCATTCTGTCACTCCATACCCCACCATCAACTTCGTCTCTTGCCATCTGCAACTAACCATTTCTCACTCAGCCTGTAACTCATTGCCATTTCAGTTCAGCTGCAATGCATACACACAATACCACCTAACTCAAGCCATAGTTATCTCCTTGTTCTTCAATGCATCTCCAAACAACACCAGCCTTAACTGTAACAACTCAGCTCACCTGAATTCCTACAATGCTCAGCTACAACTATAAATAACCCAACTGCCACATACATAGCCTACACATACATCTACTTATTCTTTCCGAACTCCACCATAAGAACCACAAGCAAATGCAGAAGTTATCAGCTCATTCACCTGTAATACTTCACTCGCACCTGCTACTTGTTTCATGAAGATCACCTCTATGAGTCTGTGACACTAGATCACTTCCATGCTAGCTCTTCCACCTGCAATCACCACAAATACAAGCACCTACAGTCCCCTGCAATCCAACACAGCTCCAGAAACAACCACCACCATTAAACTGCACCTGAATCACCACCTATTCTATTACAGTTCACTACTATAGCTTCATCTGAGCTTCAACCTCAGGCTATTGCAGAGGCCAACAAACTCAACACCTACAAGTTACAAGCTCATTATCTACCCTCCTGACTTCAATAACTCTCTGATTCTTGATATGAACAGCATGAGCTCAACCAACCATCATCTGCAGCTGCACATCAGCACCACATTTATTATCTGTTGCCAATTCCAACACCACCAGCACATCCCTTGTACAGCTCCAACATCATTGCTTCCATTTCAAACATAACCAACATCACTCAACTCCATCTGCTCCTGCCCAGTCATAACCACCAGTTTTGTTGTCAACATCATTTAAGACTGGAGTATTACCTCTCATGGTAGCAACAGAACATCACCAATTCATGCCCAACACCTGCAATTTATCAAAGCCACCAGCACTCATTCATGGTTGTAGCTTCTTTTCAAAAGCAATTCAGTCCATCACCAACATTACAAGCACCATCTCTTCTTTTGCTCAATCTGCGTCTCAAGTAATCCATTTTAGTTCTTATCCCCCAGTAACAACACTAGATATCACCTGCAACAATTTAGCATACATCTAATCACAGTTGCACAAGTCCTAACTCCACACTCCACTGCAAGCCTAAATCACCTGCAACTCCATTTATTGCCAGCCACAGCTTCAAAGACCACAAATTCACCCTTTTCTTCTGCAACAGTTGCTCAACAAACCACCATCGCTTCTCTAGTTTTCAGTTTTGACCCAAATTGCAAAACCCATTCTAGCTCAGGCAGACACAATCACTCATTCATTCACCACCTGATTTAGCTTGTACTCAGAGCTTCACAACCTTCAATAGCACAAACTGCCTCAACTGCAGACCCACCACCATGGCCTATGCTTCATTTCAATTCAAGCTTAAACTTCATCCCTTAACCTTTAATTTCTCAAATCAATCCTATCCATTAACTGCTCAGCTAAAAACCAATTATAATCCTTACCCATCCTTCCATTTCTAAGATATGAGAAGAAACATCTTCTAATTCATCACAGAACTTCACTTCCATCTCCTTTACAGTAACAACAACGGAAACCCCAGTTTCTATTTCTTCTAAGTCAACATCATCAAAAGATAATTCCACCTTGCTCCTTAATTCAACCCTTAAAATCGATCAAACCCATCTTTCAGAGAAACAAGACTACTCCTTGTAAATCTCAGTCTCACCTCAAAATCGACAACAACAGATTCATTTTGATCTCAAACCCTAATCAGCAACATCTCTTTGATTTTCTTGACCACCATACCCGTTCGCTCGATCTGAATCAAAGCCTACCAATTCCATCAGTATCAAAAAAATAGTCTCAGCAGAACAATCAATATCCTTTCGAATTCCGGCAGCTGAGCTGCTGCTTATTTTTCTTTTCTTTGTCCTCCCTGGTTTTGATAAGAAAGTGATTGAGACTCTGAATTAAGGGTCTTGGTAAGAAGTAAAATCTATCTAGGCACCCATAAATCAGATAAGGGTTATACAATTATTATTTGTCATGTGAGTCTCAGTTAACTGACAGCATATTCTTTGTTGCTTAACTGCCAGTTTTGTGAAACTAACAGTTTATTCCTCACTTCCTTCTTGTGCGGCCTCCGAATATCGCTTGTGCATTGACCTCTGTGCTCTTTTTGCTCCAAATGAACGTTTTCTCCTTATTTTGCTCCCAATGACTCCATTGCACCTAATAAACTCAAAACTAAACATCAGAGATGCAATTCCCAATGATAATAACAAAGAAAGCATAAATACTAGATATAAAATTAGGTGTTTTACAACACCTATCACCCATGCTCCCAGCGCCTTGGTCAATTTTTAATTATTTATTATTTTCCTTCCTATTTTGCATAGGTTCATCATCTCGTCGTATTTTGAAATACTTGTTTGTACGGTGATTGTTAGTGCATCATCGTCGAGTACACTTGCACCATTTGAGTCGGGGCTTACTCAGAGGTATCTCAGATGCCCATGTGTTGAATATTTATTACTAACCCATGGAATTCTGTTGGGAAGAACCATGGTTTGCAGTAATGAAATACTGCGAAAATATTTGAATATTTTCGGAAATTCAGTGTATGAATTCAAGAATTTAGGAATAATTAACTTATGGCTCTATACTAGCAGAGAAAGCTGTCTATGAGCATTAATTATCCCGACATGAGCTTGATGGAGCTTCATATCCTTTATATAGTCTGGGTAAACTCGTTGTTTGTATCCTGAAGACGTTATCGCTCTATACTAGCAGAGCAAGCTGTCTAGGAGCCGTCCATCTTGTGATACTATATAGAAATAATTACTGAAGTGTTCAGTATTCATGAGATATGATGTTGCCTAGCCGTGAGACTACATATCTACATGTACTCTGAGAGAAAGTATTCTCAGTCAGAGGATTCGACGAGAGATATGTGTCTCAATAGTCACGTCTGACTGTTGGATCAGAGGTTCGTATAATTATGGGTTTACGATTTTAGCCTTTGTCTAAAATCCACCATCTACACATCTAAATCATCACCATCATCCTCATCCTCATCCTCATCCTCATCCTCATCATCATCCTCGAAATCATACTCATCATCCTCTTTATCGTCCTCATTTTCTTCATCGTCAACATCATCATAATCATCAACATCTTCAAAACAAGGAACAACCTCGCAACCAAAATAACCAACAATCTCTTTGTCTTCATCAAGAAAAAGAAATCGAAAGGAAGTTACTAGAAGAGCATTCATTTTGTTAGGTTTGATACTAAGACTTTCAGTTTTTGATACTGAAACCCTGGTTTAGAGAGAGACTTGGAAAAGAAAAGGGGGTATTGTGGCCAGTCTCCCTTCCTTGATCGTGTTTGATACTGTGACACACGTTTTCACTTTACCTCTATCTTAGCCACGTAAAAAACTTGGCTAGTGAACAAGTATGCGGCTTTGGAAAATAAATAAAAAGTACTAATATAAAAAAAATGGATGAAAAATTAACATCAAGGAATTTATCTGGGTGGAGATACTCCCCGTAAATTTAGATTTGGACGATAAATACTTGTTAAGATCATGACATCGAAATATAAATTGGTTTAGAAGCTCGTCCAATAGTGGCATCGGTAAAAATGGAAAATTACCATTAAACAATTTGTCTCGGTGGAAATACTCCCCGGAAACTTAGATTTGGATGAAAAATTCTTACTAAGATCATGACATGAAAATGCATAAAAATTGGTTTAGAAGCTCGTCCAAGAGTGACATCACTAAAAATGGAAAATTACCATGAAGCAATTTGTCTCGGTGGAAATACTCCCGGAAACTTAGATTTGGAAGAAAAATTCTTGCTAAGATCATGACATGGAAATAAATAAAAATTGGTTTAGAAGCTCGTCCAAGAGTGACATCGGTAAAAATGGAAAATTACCATGAAGCAATTTGTCTCGGTGGAAATACTCCCAGGAAACTTAGAATTGGAAGAAAAATTATTGCTAAGATCATGACATGGAAATAAATAAAAATTGGTTTAGAAACTCGTCCAAGAGTGACATCGGTAAAAATGGAAAATTACCATGAAGCAATTTGTCTCGGTGGAAATACTCCCCGGAAACTTAGATTTGGAAGAAAAATTCTTGCTAAGATCATGACATGGAAATAAATAAAAATTGGTTTAGAAGCTCGTCCAAGAGTGACATCGGCAAAAATGGAAAATTACCATCAATCAATTTATCTTGGTGGAGATACTCCGCGTAAACTTAGATTTGGATGAAAAATTCTTGCTAAGATCATGACATGGAAATAAATAAATATTGGTTTAGAAGCTCCTCCAAGAGTGACATCGGCAAAAATGAAAAATTACCATGAAGCAATTTGTCTCGGTGGAAAGACTCCCCGGAAACTTATATTTGGACGAAAAATTCTTTCTAAGATCATGACATGAAAATAAATAAAAATTGGTCTAGAAGCTCATCCAAGACTGATATCGGTAAAAATGGAAAATTACCATGAAGCAATTTGTCTCGGTGGAAATACTCCCCGAAAACTTAGATTTGGAAGAAAAATTCTTGCTAAGATCATGACATGGAAATAAATAAAATTTGGTTTAAAAGCTCGTCCAAGAGTGACATCGGTAAAAATGGAAAATTACCATGAAACAATTGTCTCGGTGGAAATACTCCCCGAGAAACTTAGATTTGGAAGAAAAATTCTTGCTAAGATCATGACATGGAAATAAATAAAAATTGGTTTAGAAGATCGTCCAAGAGTGACATCGGCAAAAATGGAATATTACCATCAATCAATTTATCTTGGTGGAGATACTCCGCGTAAACTTAGATTTGGACGAAAAATTCTTGCTAAGATCATGACATGGAAATAAATAAAAATTGGTTTAGAAGCTCCTCCAAGAGTGACATCGTAAAAATGAAAAATTACCATGAAGCAATTTGTCTCGGTGGAAATACTCCTCGGAAACTTAGATTTGGATGAAAACTTCTTGCTAAGATCATGACATGGAAATAAATAAAAATTGGTTTACAAGCTCGTCCAAGAGTGACATCGGTAAAAAAGGAAAATTACCATTAAGCAATTTGTCTCGGTGGAAATACTCCCCGGAAACTTAGATTTGGACGAAAAATTCTTGCTAAGATTGTGACATCGAAATAAATAATAATTGTTTAGAAACTACTCCTAGAGTGACATCGAGTCTTGTAGACGAATCCAATCATAGTCGTTCGTGAATTCATAATGCTAACCAATCAAATAAACTAGTTTCATCTGATAACCTAACATCCCCAAACATCCTTGCCAATATTATCGGCTGATCGGTCCGATACGACCAATAATACGATATTATCGGATATTCATGATAAAATCCTATATTGTCGGACAGTATTTTAAAAAATAAATACTGATCTCGGTTCTTTTAATACAAATTTAATTGTAAGAGCTAGCTAGAATTGCTTCTAAGAATATGAATTGGGATTTTAATCAAAAAAATTGCACCAATAAGCATTTATGATCTTCCAAGGCACTAGCTAGTACTATATATTAATCATTTATTATTTTGCTTTTAAGAATATTTGAATTGGGAGTAAAATAGTGCAATGTAGTTAAATCAGTAGTAAATAAAAGATACTACTATATCCAAGGTACTGGTAACAAAGGAATTAGCTAGTACAATAATAAATACTTCAGTTTGCAGTGATATTTTTTGATCTTTGATCATTTCTACTTTAACAATTTGTGTAGCATATTGTAGTGGGACCATGTCCTAAATACCAGCCGCATCACTAAATACTAGGAGTATATATATGGAACATTCCTATGATTGATTTTTGGATTTAAGGGTACATTCCTATGGTAGTTGTACTTTAGGACTTATTGTTATGTGTGACTAAAATAAAAGTATGAGTCAATATTGTATACCCCACAAGATCTAATAACTTTTGGTCTTATCAAAAACAATAAAAATTTGGTATTGCCTTCTCACACTTATATTTTTTTAATTTACTTTTTTTGGTAACAAGATATAAAACAGAGTAAGAAAAAAACCTAAATATATGCTTCTCACACCTTTGACTACCTAAGTAGCTTTTGTCAATCATCATTACACCTCAGTTTCTCATATTTCACTTCCACTAATTATACACAATCACAATGAGTCCCTTATTTTTTGTGCGCATGCAAAAGAAGAAGATCTAGGTAGCTGTTACGGTCCTGCAATAAATGGGCATGTGACAGTAGCCATAATGAGTATCTTGTGCGGCCTTGTTGGGTACATGCAAAAGAAAAGATAGATCTCTTCAGTACTCTTCTTCTTCTGTTTTGCCAAATAATATAGAGAAGATTATTTTTTGTTTATAAAATGTCTGTCACATTGGTTTGGCTTCACCCAAATTTGGCATTGGTGCCAAGATCCCCTGTGGTCCAAGTCTTTCCATAAATTAATGCTATATTTCTTCCATTTTGGTTGTGCCTAAATTAAAATTTGATAACTGTCATAAAGGATTATGTTTATATAAGGTATATTATGGAAAACTGAGTTGACTCGACGAGTTAAGATAATGAAAATTGATTGATTAACAAACAAATATCAAGCAAAGAATTTAAACACGAGCATATATTAAAGAACCAATATTTTTATATTATTCATTTTAAAACTAAACGAAGCAAAATAATATCAACATCCTCAATATTAAAAAACAAAAACCACATTATTCGAAAGTTTCTTTGATAATATGCTCAACGAAAACCATCGCATTTGGTACTCATGTTGCAGGGTTAGCAGGTTGTGCTAGAAATTCAAGTACCTTTTCTTCTAGAGGTGTCTCCCTGGGTATTTCTGGTGTGCCAAGCACAGTTTCACCAACATGATCATTCGAAGGAATAGGAGCATGGACGCTATCCATTTCAACAGAAGCAGAAGCAGGAAGAGTAAGATTGTCAACATGAGCTTGAACTTCAGCTAACAGGGGCATGCCAGGAACCTTACACACGCCATCAATAGTTATGGTGATCCTTAGCTTTCTAGGGACAACCATTACTATCCTTGGAATTGTTTTAATGCTCTCGGTATTGTTCTTATTGGAACTCATTTTTTTCGTCTAATATATCAATCTATCTTTTATTTTAGTGTGGTTTGTACGACCTCTTTAATTAAGTGGTAATTGAAGTTTTGTCCCTACTTTTGATGGTCTATACAAATATCCTTACCACATAATAATTTTGTCCCTCTTTATGTATAAGCCCATCAATAATTTAGGGACTTCCAAATATACCCCAGTTTTTAATCTTTATACCTTATAGACTTCTGCTTCTTCTTATCTCCTTCATTTCTCATCCGCAGAAAACGATTGAGCTCACCATCTTCATCTCCGTCGCCACCACCAGCATCATCTCCATCGCTGCACCACCACCAGCAACATCTCCATCGTAACCATCTTCATTTCATTCTTCTTTGTTTCAATTTCGTCGCTTCACCACCTTCACCATCTTCTCTGCCGCTAAATAAATCAAACCAAACCACCATATCCATCGATTCAACCACCTCCATCTATATTGTCGCCACCACAAACACCCCCGCCACGTTCACCGCTACAATCAAAAGGATCTATCACGAGTTTTATGTTCGAGTTTTTTTTTTTTATGTTAAACACTGATTTTTGAAACCAGATCCATTCGACTTTTAGGTTTTCAATTTCAGAATTCCTAATTGAAGCTTCAGAGAGATCGATCTTTGCATGTTGCTGTTAGAATTGGTGGTGGTTGTTGATATTGATTTGTAAGTTCGATGGAGAATGAAATTCGAGATCTGAAATTTGAGAGGGTTTGAATCAGATCAGGAAAGAGATTTTGGAATCGAGAACTTCTGAAGAACTGATGAATCCGAGACTATGAATAAGGTGTCGCTGCTATTAGTTTTAAGAATAAAAATGGTGGTGCACTGAGATGGGAGTTGCCTGTGATGTTTTGATATGAATTTTGGTGATTAATGGAAGAAACATCAAGGGTTTTCAGTGGGTTGATTCGAAATGGAGAATGAAGATGGTGGTGCTACTATTGACAGAAGGTACAAGGGAGATATGATGTTGTTCAAATATGAGAAGAAGGTGTTTGCAGCTCCCTTGATTTTGGGTTTGGTTGTTTTGGTGGCTGTGGTGGTACTGTTGATTAAGGATATTTACTTAATTAGAGGTAATAATCATGTTTATCTCCTTTCGATTTTTCATTTTTGTTATACTCCGTCGATAAAATTGGTGTTGGATTTCGGTTTTGGTGGTGGTCTTTGGAGATGTGTGATTTGTTGGTGGCGGTGTTGGTATGGATTGTTGTTGAGAGATTGAATCTTGTTCTTTGAATGAAAAATGGTGGTTATCTAGGTTGAAGCAGGTAGTGATATTGGATCAACTACGGTTGTTGATCCAACTGCAATGGATAAACATCCATTGTTGATCCAACTTAAATGGATAAACATCCATTTTTGATTCAACTGAGATTGGTTTTGAAGCTGGTCTTGAAGATGTTGGTGTTTATGAAGCTATAGGTAATGAAATATGGTGGGTATTTTGGGTTGAAGCAGGCAGTGATATTGGATCAACTATGGTTGTTTATCCATATTTTTTGGATCAACTATGGTTGTTGATCCATCTATATGGGATCAACTACTGTTGTTGATCCTTTGAACTCATGTTTTGTAGTTTAAATCATGTAAATTTTTTCTAATGTTGAACTTGTGGTGCAATGGTAGCATGACTGACTCCATGTCAGATGATGCGTGTTCGACTCACGCCAAGTTCACTCCATTTTACATGGATAAACTATCATTATTGATCCATGTATTTTACATGGATCAACTTCCATTGTTGATCCACTAAAATTGGATCAACTTCTACTGTTGATCCTTTTTCTTAGATTAGATAAACTTTTTACTTGTTGATGGTTTTGTTGGTGGATCTGAAATGCAGTGATGAAGTGGTAGCATTTTTCCATCAGCATGGATAAACATCCATTGTTGATCCAACTGCAATGGATAAATTTCTACTGTTGATCCAACTGCAATGTATAAACATCCATTGTTTGATCCAACTGAAATGGATCAACTACTTTTTGTTGATACAAAAAAAATTTGAACCGGCGGCGGCGGTGGTGACGGTGGTGGTGGCGGTGGTGGTGGTGACGGTGGTGGTGGTGGCGGCGGCGACGAATTTGTGGTGGTGGCGGTGAAGGAGTGGTGGTGGTGGCGGTTGGTAGGTGGTGGTTGTTGAACGGTGGTGGTGGTGGAATGGTAGTTGAATGTTGGTGGTGGTGGTGCTAGTGGTGGTGGTGAAGTGGTAGAGGAAGAAATTTGTTATATTTTGAAATAAAGAAAAATATTATATGAGAGAGGATATTAAGGTAATCTAATATTAAATGGATAAGGTTATAAAAAAAGGAGGGACATATTTATTGTTGTATAAGGACATATTTATTGTGTGTCAAAAGTAGGGACATATAAATAATATACCCTTTAATTAATAGTATATACATATATATGTATATATGTATGTATTAGAAAAACCCTAATCTTTTTTAGGTTTATCTCCAATTACCTAATTTAGTTGTATTCCGCATATCACTCTCAAATAAATAAAATATAACAGTTTCCATATTGATAAATATATTCTCATATACGCGTACAACACCACAATGATTTTAGTATATAGTTTGATTTATCTAAATACGGAAAAATAACACGAAAAAATTGCGTAAACACAACCATGTTGATTGAGTACATGAAGTATATGCTTTATCTTACAGTAGGTCATAATCATGTACTCTTAGCTAATGTGCATGCCTTGGCTACACTCTTGACAAATATGTAGGTATCTGAAGTATCTCTCTCCATGATTCGCCATGCCTAATATTTTCTGAAAAAATTTCTATTTTTGGTATAATTCCCTCGGTAATTCACACCTACTCAAAGCCATGCGCAACAATTCCGTCCAGCCAAGCGCTATAACCATGCCCAAATTCTCTTTTGGCTTTCGTATATTGGTCAACACCATAAATTACAGCTATATATGATTGGCAATAGCAATATATATTGGGATCATTTTTTTCTTCAAAAGATTAATATACTATGGTCATAACCCTAATTTTTAAATTTGCAATGGACACATAAATAGAATGTTGATAAACTGGAATAAATCTCACACAAACACATGAAAATATCCGTTTCTTGTTTGGATCATGGATTTTTAAATAAGGCATGCTGATTAAGGATGCGACCATTGGCAAACACAGTAACAGTTCACACCCCTTCGTATTACGCTTCATATTAACCGAATAGATTTTGAAACATCAAAAGACGTGAAAATTCCAACATGTGTGTTGTGTGGGGACACATATTGCATCCATTGGATGTCTATATAAGCATTTAACAAAAACGAAATCCTAAATACTTCTACATTAAAAAATAATATTTCACCATTAATAGTAATGAAAATGTTGTTGGATTTAACTCCCGAGATACTACACCTCCTCTCAAGTACATAAGGTATTTTGGCAAGCAAATGTGTATGCAAAGAGTGGAATTTTATCCTTGCAGACAAAAGAATTGGACTCCTTTTCAGTTTCACTCAAAAAGTGACAAAAGAAAAAGTTACGCAACTCTTCTACAGAGAACAAATTGAGGAGGAAGATTACTACACGATGATGGGAGATTTATATCAGATGTTATTTGGAAACAATGGTACCTGGAATATTATCCGATCTTATGATGAAAACATGTCACACCCAATCGTTGGATCTTTTAATGGTCTGGTATGTTTTTATGTTTCACACCACGGCATACAAGATCCTATCTATATTATGAATCCAACAAAGGGTGAGCACCTCCATCTACCACAAATATGCGATCCAACACCAACGCCGCAAATTAGTTGGGATCCACGATTCGTCGTAGGGGGTTCAGCTATTGTCAATATATCGGTGAATACAAAGTAGTTCAAATTCAAGTGGACGGTAAAGTGGACGTACACACTTTAGGTGACAACAGGGGATGGAGGAACATCATATATTTTCCTTTTACTTTTTGGGATTCAGGTGTGTATGCACATGGTTGTATTTTTTGGATAAATCATTATTTTTATGACAATATTTAGATAGTGTCTTTCAATTTGGACAATGAGACATTCCAGTCACATTCGCCACCTCCGCATCATATTTATGATAATGGTGGTTTTAGTACTCCAAAACTTGGAATGGTCTTGTCTGGAGTTCGCCTTTTATTTTATAACATTCACGATATTTATGATCTCCGGATTGATTTTTGGGCACCCATTTCGGATAATGATATTCATGCACGGGCACACAGTGTAGAATGGAATTGGGAACTTAAGAGGAGCATTGTCTTGGAAGAGCATTTGAATCTATGGTGGCCGCCTTATAAGATTATAGCCCTGGGAAAGAACAACGACGTCCTATTGCAAAACAACCGATGTATAGCGCGTTATAATGAACTCACCAGAACTTTTATAGAAATTGAGGAGATAAGGTGGGAAAAGGTTAGAGTTATTCCTTACATGAGGAGTGCCGTCTCGTTGAGGAATTTTGGAGGACAATCGGAAACATGTACTGACGATGACCATGCCACAAACATATTCCGAGTGTAGTGTTTTTGTTTTTGTTTTGATTAGAGTAATGTAGTTTGATGTTCAATATATATATACTATATATTTTTAAAAGTACTATTTCTCATCTTTGATTTTTTTTCCGTAACTTGTCTTGACTAAAAGTTGTTTTTGAAATCTAAAGAATCAGTCTTATTTTGGGTAATAATGGTTGGTATTTTATTTAATGGAGTTAATGCTTTTAAACATATTCCCGACTAATTTAGAGGGGGATTTTATTTTATGGTGGTCAATTTGGTATATAGGGAGGCATTTCTGTATTCCAATTGCATTTATGGTTATAGATTTTACGAATCTATAGGGATACTTTTATGTGTTCATTATTGTAGAAAATCTGATATCAAAGACTTAATGAAAGGAACACAGAACTAAAACTCAAACAAACTTCTCTTGATTGATGTATTTCGACTCATGGATAAACATCCTATTTATATGAGTAACAAACTTGACTCTCAAGAAAAATAACTTTCCAAACATAATCAAACTCTAACAAAGAAACTTCTAGACAATTCTCACATAAATAAACTCTTAAAACCAGTAATACTTGCAACCCAAATAAACTTCTATAAACCGTACCATGGATCAACAACTCTTGTTGATCCATTCACTTCATGTCAACTGTACCAGTTGACTCAACCATATTGGTTTATTCTTCATGTGAACTGTACCAGTTGACTCAACCATATTGGTTTATTCTTCATAGTATCTTGGTTTATTCTACAACAATTATAATAAAATCCGAGAGGGGAAAAGAAAAATGTAAAAAGAAGTGAGAATTTGAGATGCAAATGGTATAAGTGATTGATAGACAAATCAATGATGATATTCTTGAAAATACACACGAATGAAAAAGATTTTGTAACTAATGGGGATTTGAGAAGTCGAAAAAAAATGTTGATTACGCGACTAATCGGGATTCTTTTTGTAGACGAATTATTGATTTGAAACTGGTGTTTGACACCAAAATACAAAACCAGAACATAAATGGGAAAAAAGAGATACATAAATTATGGTACCATTATCCCATATTTGTAGTGATAAATTCACGTTTTGTATTTTATGGATAGTTCATGTTTTATATTATCAACCAATGACGTTGTAAATATTAAGATGTTGTCATGACGGGTATTCTAATTCCAGGAGGTTAGCATTAGTGAATTGGTACATAAGTAGCTGAATGAGAATCGCAGCTGGTTTCTGCAATTCAAATGAAATACAGGAAGACCCCTTCCCCTTGATGGACTCTAGTCTTATAGAATCCATGTAATTTCAGCAATCCTTTGTGATTTCTATACAATGTCAAATTTGTGTAATAAAATTAGGCGTGATTTTTCCAAGTAGCCGTTTGTTTTCAACACAATACTTGTGCTTTCTATATATCCAGTTCTTTGGTCATAAATTGAGTTTGAGAATGCAACCAACAACTCCAACACCATTCAATCATACACAAGAAAACAGTCATTAAACAAGAAAATTAATCCATTAGACAGTCATTAATTAAGCAACTCCAACACCATTCAGTCATTAACATTACAAAAAACACGAAAATAAATCCTAAATCCAAAAAACAAATCCAGATTCAGTCGTCAACAGTCCACAATTTCCCATTAGACACACTTAATTCCAATTTTTCTATGTACTTCGATGATACATATTTCTTCAAAATAGTAACTTGTGTAACCATTTGCAATTAAAATTTGTATCATAATTTCCATTAAAGAAACTTAACCCAAAAAATCCACCAGCTATAATAAAATTGGAATTGGTAGAGTCTTACCTATTGCCAGCCATCACTCGGAGTCGTAATCCGACCTTTCCCTCTCAGATCCCATATCAGTTTCAGAATTAGTCGCTATGTTGAGTATGACCTCATTTTCATGTGGTGTTCGCGATAGGTACGCCTGATACTCATCCTATATACTGATTTTAGCCTCATGGTAGTCTGTATAATCCTTATATCTTCCTGCATAAATTGATGCTCTTCTAGCCCTAATCCTTCTCATTAACAACACACCTTGCCTCCTTTCCTTTTTCTGCAACAACTGCAAAAATTCTTCTGGGTATTCTTCATCTCTTTACTTCCCTTATTTTTATCTTCATTTTCTGCCTCATATACTAAATTTGCAAGAAAAAACTCATTCCACAACAGATCCATATCATCATCTTGGTTATTGTTCTGCAAACCTACTTCTTCCTCTTCTCTCATATTCCTTGCCTCTTCTTTCTTCTTCTTTTTTATTGCTTTGCATATATAGTACTTAGCTTTCTCTAGTTGCTCCAAATCTATTTTAAATACTTCTAATTTGAATCTCATCATCACTTCGTTTCTCTTCAAGCACTCCTCCTTATTAACTTCTTCCTCTATCATTGGAGTCTTGCCTTTTGATGGTTTGGAACCACTCTATTTTTCTGGGTTATTTGGAGCCATTGTTATCTCTGAAACTTTTTTTCTTCTTCTCTTCTCTTGGCTTAATTTTCTCTCTAGAAAATGAATATAATCCTAATTCCTCTTTCACATTTATTATGTTTTTTTCCTCCTTCAGAGACGTACCTATTCCCAAGAGACGCATGCAGTTGTTGAATTTAAAGAAATAATAACACCCTGGTTGAATTCAAAGAAATAATTACACCCTACTAAGAGCATCTCCAACCGGAGTTTCTCAAATTCCTATATTACATGCCACATAGGATTTTTGCACTTTTTATAAAAAAACTTCTCCAACCAAGATGTGAAGGAGGGTGTGAGGATGACGTGGTTAGTTAGTTATTACCACATCCTCTAGTCCATCCTCTGGTTTCAGAGGTTCTTCTCGAGGATGTGATAAATCCTAGTCACATACCTTAACCTATCAAAATAACGTTAAACCAAAATAAAATAGAAAATAAAAGTAAAGAAAATATTTCAACCAATTAGATAAATCTAAATGTATTACAAAACATCTACCATTGGAGAGATTTTTTCTCAAATTCTTAAATTGTAGGAAATTTTTGAGTTTACATTTTATAAGGATGTCTACCAGCACCACCCACATAGGATACACACCACAATCCATTGGAGATGCTCTAAAATGTCATGTCTTTTCGTACCTACTTCATGACGTAATGGTTATCCTTTAGATTTTGTTTCCTTTTAAATAAAAATTCAGTTATAGGTTTAAGCTATAACCGCTTATAAGATAAAACGGGCAAATATTCTTTACTTGCCTGCTCATTAAGGATGCGACCTTTCAAAGATAAAATATGCAAATATGCGTTACTTATCTGCTCATTAAAGACGCGACCTTTCAAATAAGCCTGCTCATCAAGGACGCAACCATTCGCCAACAGGTGTATTGGATGTCTATATAAGCATTACTCGTATCTTCTTGTAGCATTCTACAGTATTAAGAAAATCTTAAATGCTTAAATGTTTTTTTTTATAATCTTTCATCAGTATAATACTTATGGATATGTTGCCGGAATTAACTACCGAGATACTACAGCACCTCAAAACTGCATAAATCATTTTAGCAAGCAAATGTGTTTCCAAAGAGTGTGGAATACTATCCTCGGGGACAAAATAATTGGACTCCTTTTTGGTGTCACGCCAAGAATAGGGAAAGAAGTTACTCAACTCTTTTATAAAGAGGAAGATTTCAGCCCAATCGTAACAACCAACAATCATGACGCCCCGAATTATGGAACCCATGAAGATTTGACTAAGTTGCACCCAATAGTTGGATATTGCAATGGTCTTGTTTGTTTTTATGTTTTACACCACAACATACAAGATCTTGTATATGTTATGAATCCAGAAACTGGTGAGCACCTTCGTCTTCCACAACTATGCATCCCAATTATTGCACGAGATCAAGTACTTTCTTGGTATCCTATAATTGGGGGTTTTGGATACTGTCAGCGTACCGATGAGTACAAGGTAGTTCGAATTCACATGGATGGTAAAGTTCAAATACACACTCTAGGAGACAAGAAGGGATGGAGGAACATAGAATGGGAGATTCCTTATATTTTTCGGAGTTCAGGTGTATACGCACATGGTTGTATTTTTTGGAAGGATTATTGTCAGTGGGATAGTGGCATAGTTTCTTTCAATTTGGACACTGGGACATTTCATCAACATTCGCGACCCCCGCATCATATTCCTAGGAGTGAATTCCCATCAGTTTGGATGGTTATGTTCGGAGTTCGCCTTTTATTTTACCACATCCATGAGGCATGTGATGAGGGGATTAATCAGCCCGGGATAGATTTCTGGGCACCCATTTCCAAAAAAAAAAATTCATACATGGGCACCTGGAGGGGAATGGATTGGAATCATAAGATAAGCATTTTCTTGGAAAAGGATGAGGATGAAGGGTGACCGTCCTATTACCCGATAGCTTTTGGAAAAAACAAGGACCTCCTATTGTGGCAGAATGGGCGTTTATTGCGTTACAATGCACTCACCAGAACTTGGACGGAAATTTGGGGGACACAATTGTGGGAAACAAGCAAGGTTGCAATTATTCCTCATATGAGGAGCGCTGTCTCGTTGAAGAATTTTGGTGGACAATCGAAAACATGTACTTATGATGTCCATGCCACTAACACATTCCTTGGGTTATCTATGTAGCTTTTTTTTCTTGTAGTTGTGTTGTTTTTTGTTTTTTTGTATTTGGATCTTTTTTCTATGTACAATTTATTCCTTGGGTATGTAGCTTTTTTTTCTCTTGTAGTTGTGTTTTTTTTTTTTTTTTTGGGTGTTTGGATTATTTTCTATGTTGAAATATAAAATTTAGTTTGGGTCATTGTTTAACTAGACAACCTTTGGTTTTTTTTCCTTTTGTTTAACTAGACAACCTTTGGTTTTTTTTTCCTTTTTTTTTGCGTTACACCTATGGTCCAGTCGTCCGGGCCACCCCAACCCACCTAGGTAATTAGTCGAAAAGTAGAAAAATTATTTGGGTATTTCCTAATAGATCATGATTTATTTTAGTTTGTTATGTTCGGAATGTATATATTAGATTAAAAAGGAAATTAGATAAACATGAAAATATTCATTCCATATCTCATTATACTGCTACAATATCTCATTTTTTAGTAATATGGAAATTGAAATATTCGGTGTAAATACCAAAGAATCGTGATTTAAGATAATGATGGAAAACCTAAAAAATTAGAGTTTTCAAATTACACAAGCATAGAAAAAAAACTAACATAGAGTATTAAGAGGGATTGTTGATATAAAATTGACGAGAGGATCCAAAAACGTCCTAGACTGACGCGACCATTCACCAACAAGTATATTGGATGTCTATATATATATAAGCTTTATACTCATATTTGCTTGTAGCATTCACAATAAGAAAATCCTAAAAGCTTGTTTTTTTTTTTTGATAATCTTTCATCAGTATAATAGTGATGGATATGTTGCCGAAATTAACTACCGAGATACTTCAGCGCCTCCAAACTACATAAATCGTTTTAGCAAGAAAATGTGTATGCAAAGAATGGAATACTATCCTTGGGGACAAAAGAATTGGATTCCTTGTTGGTGTCACACCAAGAATGGGGAAAGATAAAGTTACCCAACTCTTTTATAGAGAGGTAGATTTCAGCCCGATCGTAACAGCCAACAATCATGATGCCCCAAATGATGGAACCCATGATGATTGGACTATGTTGCACCCAATAGTTGGATCTTGCAATGTTCTGGTTTGTTTTTATGTTTCACACCACGGCATACAAGATCCTGTATATATTATGAATCCAGAAACAGGTGACCACCTCCAACTGCCACAACTATGCATCCCAATTGCACCAGATCAAGTACTTTCGTGGTATCCACGATACAATATAATTAGGAGTTTAAGATATTGTCAACGTACCAATGAGTACAAGGTAGTTCGAATTCACATGGATGGTAAAGTCCAAATACACACTTTAGGAGACAAGAAGGGATGGAGGAACATAGCATGGGAGATTCCTTATACTTTTCGGAGTTCAGGTGTGTACGCACATGGTTGTATTTTTTGGATAGATTGTTGTCAGCAAGATATAGGAATAATATCTTTCAATTTGGACACCGAGACGTTCCATCAACATTTGCCACCCCCGTATCATATTCCTGGGAGTGAATTTTGGATAAATACTTACCCATCACTTGGGATGGTCATGTTCGGAGTTCACATTTTATTTTACTACATCCATTGGGGAATTGATCGGCCCCAGATAGATTTTTGGGCTCCGATTTCCAAAGAAAATATTCATACATGGGCACATGGCGGAGAATGGAATTGGAATTATGAGATAAGCATTTTCTTTAAAGAGGATGAATGGCTGACTCATAACCCGATAGCCTTTATAAATAACAAGGAACTCTTATTTTGGAAGAATAGGCATTTATTACGTTACAATACACTCACCAGAACTTGGACAAAAATTTGGGGGGCACTACCATGGGAAATGCAATTATTCCTCACATAAGGCGTTGTCTCATTGAAGAATTTTGGTGGACAATCGGAAACGTGTACTCATGATGTCCATGCCACTAACACATTCCTAGGATTATCTATGTAGCTTTTTTTAAACGCGCAATTGGGGGATACTTTTATTAATTGGGGGATATGAATTACTTCCCCCAACCAGGGGTGGCTGATAAGGGGTAACTTTTGATTATGAAAATACCAAAATACCCTTTCCCTAATTGAAAACCTTTATGAAAAGACTGTTATGCCCTTTCCCCTAAAACAATAAAATCAAAAACCAAAACAATTTATCCCCCCATTCCAATTCTGTACCGGCATAGTTAAGTTAGGGTTCTGTTTTTTTTTTCTTCATCTTCTTCATCGTTCTTCATCAACGATTAATCGTTAAATCAAAAGTTTCTTCGTCGATTAACCTACCTACCCGAATCATAACCATGGCTCCACGAAAGAAAGTAAAAGCCAAACCGAAAACCAAATCGATTGATCAACAGAAACACGAACAAAGAATTAGTTCGATTGCTGAAGAACAAGAAGAGGTCCAGCCGGCGAACTCGGACGATCAACCAATCGCAGTCATGGCTTCTTTGAGAAGGTTAGTGATTTTGAACTCATTTATGATTGTTTTAATCGATTTATAGCAATGGGTTTAGGTTAAAATCGCCAAACAAAGCTGAAACAGTCGAGGTACACAAAGTATCGGCATTCAATCTTGGATGAATACCACACCGGTTTCCAGTACCGGCATTCAATCTGGGATGAATACCACGCCGGTTTCAATTCCTGAATGTGAAATTGCAGTACCGGCATACAAATTGGGTTGAATACCATACCGGTATAATGTATCGGCATTGCGTAATATTTATTCGTGTATGCCGGTAGTATATTTAAAACACACAGGAACATTATGAGGTTTGTCACCAGTACCGGCATTGAATTTAGGTTTCTTGTATTCCGGTATAGAAGAAACGACATAGATTTGATTTAATTCATGTACGCCGGCAGTAAACTTTAAACATACAGGAACATATATGATTTGTTGATCAGTACCGGCACGATCTTTCGCTTCCATTCCTTGCCGGTTCACTGTTACCGGCACTGCCTTGATTAACTTTTAAAGTGCTGGTAGTTGTCTTTTATTTACCGGCATTCTCGATAGGTAAGTTTGAAGGCCGGTAGAACTCAACCGGCTTCTTCTGTTTAATAGTCTTAGTGCCGGTACTTAAACTTGCAATATGACTTGTCTTATGTTATAGGTCAAAAGCCAAGGAAGGTAAAAAAGGAAATAATAAAGATGGTCTCACTAAGAGAAAGAGGAAGAACGGTCTTGATACTCCTCAGTCTCTGCCTCCACGAGGGAAAGATGTAGGTCGCAAGAAGCGTTTGGGGATTGAAACAAGAGGGGCAATTTGGAAGAGTGGTGGTGACCGTAGTGTACTTGTAATCCGTGAATTTACTGGAACAGTTGAGGAGGATGAGCATGATGAAGGTGAAAGTGAGGAGGAAGATGTTGTTTTTCCCCCAAGTCAATTAGCAAGCCAAAGAGAAGTTGGTGGGCCGAGTGAAAAACCAACACAAGGTAAGGGCAAGGGAAAGGGAAAGGGCAAAAACAAAGTTAAAGGTTGTCACCTTCCTCACATTGATGACATGATACCCGACCTTGAAAGTGGTAAAATTTGGGGTGAAGCTCCAGAACCTAAAGTACTATTTGGATACAAGCACTCTTGGGCTCGTACTATCAATCAAACCTATGTAAGCATTTTTTTATTTTGTGCATATGTATTTTTTTGGATTTATTCGAAATCTCTTAATTGTATTATCTTCTAATTGTAGGATCATACTAAGGATGTTTGTGTCTGCCGAAACCAAGCCGCGGCTCATTGGGATTTGTCTTTGGAGCATGATGATGTGCAAACAATAGTAAAGGATTCTGGTCTATATGCTTTGGTTGAAAATTATGTGAAGACAGATATTGTGACAGTCAATTGCTTCGTCGAAAGGTACCATGGTGAAACTGATACAATGCACTTCCCGTGGGGAGAGATGACCTTGATCCCTGATGATGCTCAAAACATTCTAGGCTTGAACGTTATCGGCAAATCAATTGCAGAAGGATTTGAGTGTCTGGACCTTGAATGGTCGAAGCTGCACGCTTTGACTAACAAGATGTTTGGTTGGGACTTCAAAACTTCTACGGAGATCTTTCATTGTTCCCAGTCTAGTAAGACGAAGACATTCAAGCTGATGATGCTTAAGAAGAGGTTTGAAAATACAAATCAAATAAGTTTGGAGGATCGATGGGACCCTGCACAGATTCGATATACCGCCGATGCATACCTGTTATACATCTTGGGCACTAGGGCATTCCCCGACACTAATGGAAATATGGTAAGTGCAAACTTTCTTCAGTACTTGGACCCGTTATAAGATGTTTATATCTATTCTTGGGGCACCGCGGTAATGGCCCATATGATGGCGGAGATGAGAAGGGCCTCTTTGGCTATAACAAACCAATTTGTTGGGAATTTCACTCTACTCCAGGTAAAAATATTTTCTTAACTTATTTTCTTATGTATATTGTTCACATGTATATATTCATCATGAACTTAGAATAAAAATTTACTGCTTCACATTGAAATAGGTGTGGTGTTATGAACACTTCCCAACCTTGTTCAAGAATTTCCATTTCTTGAAGACCATTGACCATCCCGAACCCGATGCTCCTAGAGCTAAGAAGTTCAAGTATAACAGCATTCCAAAGCCCGATAACAATGGTCGACTGATCGATATGAGATTGGCTCTCGAAGAAATGAGTACATAAGACATTGTGTTTGACCCATATAAGGAGGATAGAGAAAACCGTCAACTTGTGAAGTTTGGTAACGTTGCATTTTACAATGGGCCGTTGTTCCACCCAAAAGGATATATCATGGCTGATCCATGTCGTGTGATGCGCCAACATGGATATAAGCAACTATCACGTTTTGAGTCAGCCTCTAATGATAATTATCTTCTTCACCTTTCTATGTGCAATTCAACTCCCAACAAGTTGCATGTAGTGTATGATCCAGATCCGGAACCAACACACTGGAGGGATCAGGAGCCACGTCGTTTGGTAGATATTAGTAAGTAGGAGATTGCGGAAAATGGTGATGAAGCTGATAACGACTACAAGGAAGATTACCTGGAATGGTCACATTCGTATGTCGTGCGCCCACCCTTCGTCGAAGTTCCACCCCATAAAAAACCTCATGTTGAAACTCCTACACCTCCACCACCTATGACGGCCCAACTTCATAAGACTGTTGGATTGCTAGTAAGTTTTATTAATTGCTTAGTTGTTTAATGTCAACATAATGTTATATATTAGTATATATTAATTTGTGTTCATTTCTTTCAATTCTTTCCTTTGTTTTCTCCTTGGAATTTTAGTTTGTGGTCTACCGGGCGGATCTCCCTTTCTTGGCTCTTCACTTGGTGCTATCCATGACCGTTTAATTATCCTTAGTTGGCTTAACAACACTTGTCAGCTAGCCGAGTTGGCTCGTGAGTAAGCTTCATAGAATTTTTTGGCCTCCTTTGTAACCCATGGTGATTTTTTGGGATATTCCATAGGTGGAAGGTCGAAAGTTAGTTGCTTCCAAAACGGATCAATAACATCAATAGGTATCACTTCTTCATACTTCATAAGCATATGACAACACATAAGCCCCAATGAAGACATGTCGGAACAAATACACACATCACCCGGTTTTCCGTAATTTTTCTCATATTGCATTTGTCTCATCATATGTTTTATTGCCCAATGGGAGACGTTGAACTCTATTCCTTGGAGCAACTTAGTATATTTAAGAAATTGAGTCATCCTTTCCATTGATCTTTTCTCAAAAGCCTTCTTGATCCTATCGATATCATCCTTAAAGTGTTGCTTCATTTCCTCGGTGACCGTAACCATGTTTCCTTGCCCGGACTGGATGAGATCTTTAAATCTCCCATGAGAGGACTCCGCTATACTAGTTGCTTCATTCCCGTAATGTCTATAACGATTTGTCCACGCATGCACAAATTTTTCCTTGAACTTATCCAACCAATTATCCCGACAATATGAGACGGCACTTCGATACACTTCGTTATATTTGGCAATAAACATATTCAATCTCTTTTCATACATGTCCACGGTAAGAGACCAATAAACTTTCTCCCAATCCTTTAGAAATTCCAACCACCTTTTGTGATTTTCACCGTGTTCTTTGTCGACTCGCTCTTTAATGTTTCCTCTTTCATTTTCTTCTTCTTCGGGCGATAGTTTCTCTTTGCGAACATCTTCCTCTAGTTGCGCAACCATTCTCTTCTTAATATCCACCTTAGAGGGTTCAAACAAAGCATAACAATGTTTTTTCAAATTTTCACCTATATGATATGTACATAGGAAATTTTGAGCATCCGGATATACGTCGGATATGGAATTCATTAATGCGTCAAATTGATCGGTTATGATGACCCTCGGAAATCGATTTTCCGTGAAAAATAATTTCAATTATCGCAATGCCCAATGATAATTGTAATCCCTCTCGTTTTCCATTAAACACCAAGCCAATGTGAATGTTACCTTGTCTGATGTTTGCCCCACGATGTTGAACAACGGCATGTTGTATTTATTTGTCTTGTAGGTGCAGTCCATCATAAGAACATCACAACACGTATGAGCCAATTGTGAAAGCAAAGGATGCGAAATGAATATTTGAAGGGGCTTCTCGTCCGGACCTCTTTTAATGATTCGCGTGTAATTGTGATCCCAAACTATCTTCTCAAATTCTTGCATAACGGTCCTCCCTTCCCATTCCAACCTTCTAATGGTTGCTTGTGCGCTATAAATTGTACTTAAGGAAGAAATGTTTGTCTCATCCTTTTCCTTGAAGCCTCTGAGAATCACTCTTGGTTTGATACATGCTTTGGTCATTATCTTTACATCCTCAAATTGATGAGGTTTTAGCTTCGCAACTAGGGAGTGACCAACAAAATCATTCGGATCCCGATGGTTATGACGCCCAAAAAAAAACCGTACAATCCCATTCTTCTTATTCTTTTCCTTTGTCTGTTAGATGGAATACAAGCTTAAAGGGGCACTCATCCTTCCTCGTTTTAGTCTTGTATACCCTATTAGTCTTCTTTTCATATACATAACCATTTATCTTATGGCTATTCTCCTTGTATATTCCGTGTCATTCACAAACCATCTCAAAACGAACATCTGAACCTTGGCTATTCCTCACTAAGACACACATGTTCTTAAGAGCCGTCTCTTTTGCCCAAGAAATTTCTCCAGCTGGAGATTTTATTCCCTATATAAGGACAAAAAGGGAAGATTATAAGGTTAGTTACAAGCAATCCCAACATAAAATTGTAAAAACTAGGTGAATGTATTGTTTGGTAACATACCCTGGGCATTTTATAGTATTCGGACGTATCCCGAAAGAGAGGTTTGGAATTTGGAGCAATTTATGTCACAACCTAAGGCATGAATGAAAAAAAATTTGAATTAGTTCCACATAATAATGTTCCGGCAATGTATGTTTTTGAACATCAATGTCGGGATAAAGGATGCCGGCATTGCAGAAAAGGTAAAATCCTCGTCGGTACCTAGTGCTGGCATGCACGATAATTTAAATTAGACGCCGGTACTGAGGTTCAAAATATCATTAACTCTTGTATGCTTTTCATGTAAAACCGGCGTGGTATATATGTAAGGTTCCCTGCCGGTACAGATTACCGGCATTCACGAAAAATTTCAAACTACGCCGGTACTAAGTGCCGGCGTTCACGAAAAATAAAATAGAAAGCCGGTACTGATCGAAAAACAAAAACTCCTGTATGTTTCACTTGAGGTACCGGCATAGTAAGTTTGGAGTAAACCATGTCGGTATGGATATTCCATGGAATATTCGGTGGTAGGTAAAAAGTGTAAATGTATACCGGCATGGATATTTGGTATGAATACCATGCCTGTTTCAAAAATGGGGGATATACTGAACCGTCATGGAAAGGAGTATGAATACCACGCCGGTACCACTAGTTCTGGCGTAGTATTCATACCACGAGTGTGCCGGCACTTAGGTTTTTCAGAGAAAAAATGGAAGTTTGAAAAAGAATAATCAAATTTTCGACCTCTTTGAAGCATTACCTGTGTGTTGGGGTTGCTTGTATACTGGACATGTTTACTTTATTGGGTTGGTTCTTCAAAAAACACTTCATGCTCACGAAAATCATGATCCAAGGGTGTTGGTTCATCATATAACTCCAATTGTGAGTTGTTATCATTAACCGAAGATTGATGATATGATTGTTGTTGTAGTTAAGTTAAAGATTCTGCAGCTTCAAGTCTCTCATCACAATCATCTTCCATTTTCAAAAAAAAAAAAAAATCACTCAAATTTTTTTTCCCTCCTTCTACTCTCAACTAACCCACACAAATAAAAATAAAACTAAAAACACACTAATTTATCCCCCAAATACTTAACATTTTACTAATTATAATTATCACTAATCCTAATTAGTGGAGGCTAGATTAGGAATTAAAAAAATAATTACATAGGGGGTCACCCTGAATTGCTATTGGGACACCTATTTTGTCCTGTAGCTATATCCCCCAATTGCGCGTTCCTTTTTTTTCTTGCAATTGTGTTTTTTTTTTTTTTTTTTTTTTGGCATTTGGATTTTTTTTCTATGCTGAAATGTACAATTTATTCCTTGGGTTATTTATGTTGCTTTTTTTTTCCTTGTATTTTTGTTTTTGTTTTGGTGTTTGGATTTTTTTTTATGTTGAAATGTTCAATTTCGTGCATCAACATGGAAGTGTTGCCGCTAAATGTTGGGTCATTGTGTAACTAGTCAACATTTGGTCTTTTCCTTTTTTTGCGTTACACCTATGGTCCATCCGGCCGGGCCACCCCAACCGACCTAGGTAATTAAATTAAAAAGTAAATTAGATAAATATGAAAATATTCATTCCATATATCTCATGGGATCATAATTTATTTTAGTCTGTTATGTATATTAGATTAAAAAGGAAATTAGATAAACATGAAAATATTCATCCCATATATCCCTTATATTGCAACAATATTCGATGTAAATACCAAAGAATAGGTGATTTAAGATAATGATGGAAAACCTAAGAAATTAGGGTTTTCCTTAGAAATATATATAAATTACACCAAGCAAAGAAAAAATTAACATAGAGTATTAAGAGGAAAATAGGTTCTGCTAAGAGGGACTGTAGAGATGAAACTAAAGAGAGGATCCAAAAATATCCTCGACTGATGGATGGTCCTCGTAAATTGAGGATTATCATTATTGTGGACGGAATAACTACTGTTCCTGGTGTTCCTCTCGACGCTGCAATTAGTTATGTTGTCAGTAGTGTTGACAATGATGATGTTCCTATTTATGTTGATGTTATTCTTGGTGTTCCTCTGGACGCTATAATCAGTAGCATTGAGGATGCTGATGTTCCTGCTTATGTTGATGTTCCTAATGTGAATGATGATGCTCCTGCTTCTATTATTGAAATTATTGATGAAGATCGTCCCGATGTTCCGGATATGGCAGATAATCCAAAAGTTAACAGGCATGTGGCACCTGATGAAGGAGAAAATGACAAATCTGAGGATGACAAGGCGCTCAAGATTGCTGGTTGGAATGATCAGGTTCACCTCAGCATTGCAAGAAGAATTGTTTGAAGATGGGGATGGTTCATTTGATATGTTTTTTTTTATGATATGGTTTGATTTATCGATTTCATTTTGTGGACGCTTTGAAAGTTGTTTTCGTTTCTTGTTTTGTCATTTAGAAGAAGGTGATGTTTATGAATTTTTTTATTATTTAGGTATTGGAATCATGAAATAAATCAAATAATTATTTACAAGTTCACAGACTTTACAGAATGCAATATACTCTTGCAAATTTTATTTATTTATGAGGTGTGCATTCTTTTGGAAAAATAAATATAATTAGCTGAAAGAAGAGATGAAATGTAGAAAAATACAGTTGTTCCTCCCTATAAACAATAAGAATCAATATATCACTTTAGGTTTGATCTTATTATCTCCTTGCCAACACTTTTAACAAAAATACGAGTTTGAACAAGTAAAGTGCTATTGAAAGTAAACTACTGTTATACGACGATGTTAATGACAATGATCTTTGCGTGGAATTGGATGATAATGAGGAACCAGACTCATTTGACAAATAACCAGACTCATCTAACAAGTTTTTTGCTTTTTAAACAGGGTTTTTGTCGTGTGAACTTTTAGTTTACATATTTTTAAATATAAAGCATTTCGTCTGAGATGGAGGCTTTTTACACTGATAGATAGGTTGACATTTATGTGATGAATGATTCACGTTGAACTTTTATGTTTTCTGGAAATTATGAACATGAAATGGATGGGTTTAGTTTATTTACCTTTATTAGCTTCTGTATGATTAGAATAATACGTTTCCTACATAGGTGCCACTAATAATTCATATGTTTCCTTCCTAAACCAAGAATAATACAGGAGACAACCCATCTTAAAATTATTAAGGTACATATTATTTGAAATAGGAAAGTAATTTTTTTCTATAGCCTCTTCTCGAGTTGGTTAGAGATAAGAAACAAAATTTCGAAAATTCTGGGAAACAATTTTATCATAACTGTCTACGATGTATTCTCTCATAAAATAAGGAAACTAACCATATTGGTTACACATCAAAAATTTGGAAATAAAAAAATAAAAACACCAAAAATATTTTGTTTGGCGGGTGATGAAAATGGATTTTACTGGGAGGGATGACTTCAAAAGGAAAATCAATTCCCGCATGATGGTTTGGTTAAATTCCAAAAATAAAAAGAAAGATGAGTTCGATCTACTTTTTTAGTTTTTATTACTCGGTTCATTCTCTCTATGAAATCATAATTCTACTACTATCTCTAATCTTTACAAGGAACCTACCTCTTCAGACTCTATCTTTGTTGTTGGTATTATTTCTACAACCCATTATCGAATGAATATTAAATGGATGTTAGATTTTTGGTTCGATCTCATGGAATCATATGTTAGATCTTATAGGTTTACTAGTTAAAGCATGATTAGGGTTTTTATTCTATCACTTCTTATAGGTTTACTATTTAAAGCATGAGTATGGTTTTTATTCTATTACTATCTCTAATCTTTACAAGGAATCTACCTCTTTAAACTCGATCTTTGTTGCTGGTAATATTTCTACAACCTATTATCGAATGAATATTAAATTTATGTTAGATTTTTTGTTTGATCTCATGGAATCAGATGTTAGATCTTATAGGTTTACTAGTTAAAGCATGATTAGGGTTTTTATTCGACTGTATCAAAGAAAAGTTAATGACAATCACGGGTTGTACGATGAGATGTGATTTCATTTTGTTACAACAATAATATTTTAGGCTTAAGTTACATGCATGAACTATTATAAGATTTAGGTAAGGATCTTTCTATCATGTATCTTAGTTAGGATTTACTAGTTAGTTAGGTTTTACAAAATAAAATAAAATAAAAAACTTAACGATGCTAATTTTTTTCTAGGGTTTTTGTTATTGTTTGGGTTGGATTTTGATTGAGAGTTAATAACTCAACTTTGATCGATGATGTTGTGTCAATCATATTTATATACAAGTCTTCTCAATATTTAATCATTTGAGTCTCTGTTACTTGGCGAGCCTGTAACGTCTATATTTTAAGTTGCCACTTTTAATAATACCATGTTGCTGGTTGGCCAATTTGACTATATCTTCAAGATAAAAATGGATAATCATTATTTGGTGCTTTAGTGCTCTTTGCTTTTGTAACAAAAAGTTATATAAGACCGTTTAACCGGTACCTTTCGCTTTGTGGATAACACAATAATCATGAGGAGATTTTGTGTGTTGCAGTGATGTTTTAGCCTCAAGTTACATGCATCACTGAGTTCATGTTTGTTTTATTTTCATATAATAGAACATAGGTGTAACACATGTTGCCTATCCTGTTATGTTTAGCTAATATTTTCCAAAATAAGCTCAAATTCCTAACTGAGATGCACGTACCTACACATCTTTTGTCATGGGAGAAGATGATGATTACGACCAATGGAGGGAATCAGATGTTGAGGCGGATTTTGATGAAGAAACGGTGGATTTATATGAGGGTCATGATGACATTGTACAATCAGATGACGATGATGGTGGAGATATGCTCCACACTGCTAGATTTGAAGACTTAACATGTAATGTGCGAAACCTTGTACTTACTTGTTTCTACTTAAACATCACATGGTTTCATATGTTGCCTCGGTTATTTCTAGAGTCAGAAGATTCTGAAAATGATGATTTGGAGGTGTTAGAAGAAAAAGAATTAGAAAATGCTCCAGAAGCAAAAGAGCAGCCACAACAAGAAGACTCTACAGAAGTGATCATAAAAGAGAGGGGAATGACAAGAATGTTGAAGCTGGATAGAGAGTTCTCGAAAAAAACTGCCAAAAGAAGGGATATTGAATTTGATAGAATGTTCCGGCCTATTGGTGACCATAGAATTGAATTCAGTAGTTACCTAGGATATTTGGTCCATGATATGGTTGGCATAAAACATTTATGTTGGAAGGAAGTCCCTTCAACAACAAAAGAAAATATGTGGGAGAAAATTCTGGTATGCATATGCGGTTACCAATTCGTCGTTTTTGTTGTCTAATTGCGAGTCTGTGATTAGCATACATTAGATGTTATTGCAGCTTTATTTTGAGGTGCCCCATGAGCTGAAGCAAGTGGTCATGAAGCGTATACATGTTCAGCTGTGGGACTTCAGAAGGAAATTGTACAACAAACATGTAAAACACTTCCTGGAAAGGTCGCACAAACTAAGAACTTTCCCCAAAAAGTACGAAACGGTAATTGACCAAGAAAACTGGGACAATTACCTTAATCATGTACTAAAATCGCCTATATTTAAGGTATGGAATACACATTGCTTTTTCTGTTCCGTTCTTATTGTCTATCCCAGCATACTAATGAAATTATTTTTATTTCCTCTGCAAGAAAAATTCGGAGAGGGAAAAAGAGGCAACATCACAATCCAAGTTCCCACATCGGACGGGACGAGGAGGATACTCGGAATTAAAACTAAAATTAGTAAGTTTGTTGTCCGATGCTTGTCGTAACCACAACAAATTAATAAAGATATTTCCCACTAATTAAATAATAATATAGCGGTAGTAAGAGATTGTTCCCATGAAGAGCAGTGTAATTGATATGTTATTTAGTTCAGCAAAATAAGATAAAGCAAAGGGGGATTAGTTTAAAGTAAGATAAATAGAATAACAAATAAAAGAAAGAGATGATCAAGGAATCTTTTGTCGTTACCAAGCGATAACTGGATTAGTATACTTATCTATCTTCATTAGAACAATTCATCACCAACCGTAGAATAACAGCTAGCTCAGTGCTATCCCCAAAACTCCTTTTACCACGGATACGAAAGCTCTCCAATATCAGATTATATCCAACCGAACCACCAAGTAGTAGCTCACTCAAGGTGTAATCCAACTGGATGCTTTAAGCTTTGTGAATTAGGTTGATCCCAGTAGTTAAACTCTTAGCTCAAGGTCCACTTTCTGGTGTTATCTTCACTCGAAATTGCTCCACAGAATCCCTCTGCAAGGTCTCGCGATTTCTACTTGTGTATGAATTATTCGACGATTACTTATCTCCTAACCCAATACTAGCAATAGAAAAATTAATAGATCAAATATGGTAAAGACAAACGATAAGATAATTAAAACTCCGAACAAATTGTATAATAATAGAGCTTCACGGTAGAACATTGAATTCATCCTCGATCAATGAAATTAGTTACACATGGATTTACTAAAACCCATAAAAATTATGTGTGAGAAGAAGAAGAAAATAGCTTGGTTACCCCTAAAGGGGTAAACCCTAAAATATAAAATAAAGACATTTCTTCTCTTCTTTTTTCTTATTTCTCTCTCTGTAAAGTTATCCCTCAAGCTCGGCTTCTCAAGCCTATTTATATAGTTTTGTACGAGACCTACCTTCACCTTCAAGTCCGCATCGGATAACTATTATCCATAGCTGGTGCCTATCCTAATTACTTGCACCGACATCAAATGACCCTCTGGAGAAAAGACCCAACCGGGACCATATCTTCCCAACTTCTGAGCTTGGAACATACCGCCTGCCTGACTTCTCATTCACCTCTGTTGTACTCGAGCTTTACCAAATCTGTCACCAGCCATCGAGCTCATCTCCTCACAGTTCATCATCAACATGTTAAACCAAAACCATCTCTGACCACCTGTAACAGCGAATGATCACATCACCATATCCATCGGCTTATCTATCGTCTTCAAGCTCTGTCCAGTTCCAAACCAACTCGATCTCAACTCGAGCCATCGAAACCAACATCCACAGCTCCGAGAATTTTCCATCATCATCTCTGTGTTTCAAAACTCGAGCTGAGCTCCTCCGTCCCAATATTCAATAACAGCAAACAAAACATCACCATCATCGTTTCCGGCATTCACTGCCAACACCATTACTCTCTGCTGCCAATAGATACAACGCCAATATCCATCTCCATTTTCTTATCAAGTTGTACGTCACTGCCATGCCATCAATAACGGCAGCGGACACCCTTTAACATTCTCTGTCATCTTCGGCTCTTTCATGCATGCAGTCTTCTTTGTTACTTCATGGATGAATCCATCAAACTCCATTATCATCACCGATATCAACAGCGTCCACCATTGTTTTGCTCCTTCAGTCACTACCTGCGAGACCCCCATCACCACCTCAGAGATGGTTAACCATGAAGTTTGAGCGAACAGTATCCATGGCCGTGAACTGGTACCAGCAGCAATAGTTTCCAGTGAGAGTGAAGAAGACGACGGCTGCCCTGAGTGAAACCATCGTCTGCCTTTAATAACATTTAAATTCCTTGTATCCCCCCAAGTAAATGACCTGAATGCAATTAGCTTTTCCCTTGAAACAGTCCACCCCTTAACAGAATGAATGTCCTTTAACGTACATTGGGGGTGCCAATAGCACTTGACCTTTAAAATGACCATTTTTCCCTTGTAGTCTTTTAAGTTCTTGTTCTGCTCATATCTTCTTCATACAAACTTAGAATGACTCTGTTCTTTCGCCATTGCCTTCGTCTTCTCATCTTCTACGAAATGATGACTAAAAATCCTCCATTTGAATGAGTTCCACTGGGTCTTTGGCCCTTCTTCACTTGTGACTTCACTTTTGTAGTTATTTCCACTTCTTTTGGATGATTCATCTAATAAAACACAAATAAAAGAAAAAAAAGAGTAATATACAATAATTCGCAAGAATATATAGCAATTACTAGCATGGATTCGACACTAAATGTATGCAAAATATGCACTTAACAAATTCCCCCACACTTGGTTTTTGCTAGTCCTCGAGCAAACTATCTAAATACAACAACTCCATGTCGTCGAGAATACGGTTATTCTTAGCATGAATAACAAGCCTTTAAACCCCTAGGTGTCCCTAGTGGATGAGTTATAGTCTCGTGAGGGCTTACGAGAGATATACCCACAAAACCTACTCCAACTTCAAAGCGTTCCAGCGTCCCAAGCATCCAAAGAGCTATGAGGACATAGAATTTCTGCATGCTAGTAATAAGAAGTTAGAAATACCAAATAACATATTCATTCTTTAATCTTGAGTGAGAAATAACCACACCATAATGAGATAAACGCGTGTTTGAGAACGATCAATAAGCATTTCGCCTCGACTTCTGCATCACCAATAGGGTTTTATGATAATTGCACTCAATAAGACGCCTTTTTTTATGGGTCTCACATGTGTGCAGGTAGGAAAGAAGAGATAAATCCTACACACGTTGAATGGTGGGAAGGCAACCTTCCGAATTATTTCTGGAGACTCCACAAAATCGTGGAAAACAAAAATATTTTTCTGATGATCTCTAAGAAAGGAAATCAACCGATATAGCAAGGGTGAGAGTACTTACCACCTTCACATCTGATTGTAATGATGAAAGCACCACTCTCACAACATCCAATAGAAACGTCTTCCTTCATGCGGCTCGTCTTCTTCATCTTGGTCTTCGGTCTTCAACTATTGATGATAAACTCTTGAACTTGTAGAACTTCGACAATATGTACTCTTTTCCTCAATTTCCATGTTGCTTGAAACTTCTTTATATATTTTTCTTCCCCATGGCCTTATTGAACAAATAACAACCTAAATGCATATCTCTTTGTATATATTATATTCTTTTTCTTTTTGTATTTTTGTATTTTTGTATTTTTTTTGTATTTTTTGAAGAGATTGCAACTAAAACAATAAATATGAAATAAAATTAACATGGCCATGAAAGAAGTACGTTACCACTTTGATCTTCACAAATTGTAATGCCTTCGTATCATAAACTTCAATAACTCTCATCTTTTGATTTTCTTCACTCTTGTAAATAAGTCTTCGTACTTTGATATAAAATTCCGCTCCTTATATGTAAGTCTTCAACATGTATATAAAAATCTGCTCATTGTATGTGTTGCTTTACTTGAAATTGAAATTTCGCTCTTCCTTGTATTGTTGCTTGTAAACCTCAAACGTATTCAACTTTCCTTGTAGATTTTGATGTCGCTCCCTTGTTGATGATGATGTGTTTTTATGGACCTGTTGTTGGCGAGAGAGAGAGAATGGTGCTAACTGCAAATCAAACTACAAGAATGTGGTTTTCATCTATAGACGTCACCCTCATGATTGACAAAATTAGCACTCAAGAGATCAAAAATAGTGCTAAAAATGGTGTGAAGTTGGGTAGCTCACCATTCTACCCGGAATTAACGTACGGTGACACACACTCAAAAGAAAGCTCTTTAGTCAGCTACAAAGAAAATTTTGTCTGGTTCCTTGGTTGATATGAAAATGGGTAGTCTCCACTAATGATTGATCAGAAACTCTAATAATTCATTTATCTCTGCTCCTAATTTGCATCACCGGCATGATTAAATCCATTATTTAACACTCCAATTCGTAAGAAATCCGAATGTAGTTCTCTAACACTTCCAAGTTCAGTTATGTCGGTCAGAATCTCTATGTAAGCATACCTATAAGTATGATAGTGACTCTAAAATATATACAAGTTGAAGGTTTTTTATGCAAAATTTTGAAAAATCTATATGCAAAATACTCCCCCACACTTAAACTTCACATTGTCCTCAATGTGTAAAACCGAAAGTTCTGAATTCTGACATAACAGTAGATAAAATGCAAAACCTGTGAAAATTGGTAAGGAATTTGGAAAAACTCCATTTCACAAAAGTTGTTCATCTACGTGTTTTCTACAAAGTGTCAAAATGGCATAGTGTTTCGATAAACGGTCTGACAGTTATGGTCTCTGGACTGAATTATGTGCAGTCTGAATTTTTCTGACGAAAAGGTATTCGTCATAATTCTCTTCTAAGATAGATTACGGACTCAATGAAATTAAACATGGGGATGAAAATATGATATGAAAACAGTAAAAACAAAAAATAAAAGGGTTTGAGATACAAAACCTATGAGCTGCCTCCCATTTAGCGCTTGGTTTAAAGTCGTCAGCCCAACTCTTTTGTTATCGTCCATATACCAACAATCTGAAAATCTGGTAGTCCTCCCAAATAACAATCTGCAATTCTAATAACAGCTTCATGAAAAAATTAGCACAAAATATAAATATTGAAGCTATCGCTTTATTGAAGTTCCCCCACACTTAGTCCTTTCTACACTCGAAAGTGGATACAAAACATAGAATTCGGGGACTTCAAAAGGTTCCTCAGCTTGGTAAACCTGCAAACTATTAGAATCAAACATATCAAATGGTGGATACTTATAAGGAAAATAATCCGTTAAAACTTTGGAAGCACACAACTCCAATCCTAAGTGAGGTATTTTCCTAAAAGCTAGATTAACAACTCTTTCGGAAACTACTTCAATTGGATGGAAAGGATCAATAGATATAGAATTAAGCAAAGGTCAAGACAAACCTTGTTTCGGATCCTCATCATTTAACTCTAGTGAAGTATTTACCTCAAGCATATCGTGGTCCTCTATCGAACTCTTAATTTTTTCTTCAATTGTGATCTCAGCATCATTATATTCCTTGACAAGTTCAATTGGATCTTCCACAACTTTAATCAATTTGGTTTCATTCTCAATCTCCATCTGTTCAACACTCTCATCATCGAAATCAGAATCCTCTTCAAAATCGTCATTATCACAATGACGTTGAAATTCCATTTCTATGACCCTGTCAATTTCATCAAGAGTCTATTGTGATGTACCGGCTTCTTCCAATCGGCTGTATTGCGCATAAAGTTTTTTGATGATAATACGCTTTCCACCATTAATAGAGTTTCTAGTATGTATCTCCTCTTTTGGAAAGAGTGAAGGAAAAGCACGATGAAGAGGAGTATATTCCAAGTTCTCTTTCTGCACATTACTAGAAAACAATTGATCAGAAGCATAACTATCCTTCCATCCTCGTGATTGTTCACTTACATGCCCGTCATAAGGTTGTTGACATATATGAGAATATCCATAAGGTTCCGTAGGGTATGGTTGGAAGTTTTTATATGAATGAGATTGAAATCCATATTGATTACCACTATTATATGTTGATTGGTCTTGTGCTCCGTACATGTTATTTCTGTAAGGAAACATGACGACTCACGAGATAGAGAAAATCAAAACAAAAAATAAATAAAAACAAGCTAAACAAATAACAAATCAATTAGCAACCGCTCCTCGGCAACGACGCCAAAATTTGATGCTTGCCGTAACCACAACAAATTAATAAAGATATTTCCCACTAATTAAATAATAATATAGCGGTAGTAAGAGATCGTTCCCATGAAGAGCAGTGTAATTGATATGTTATTTAGTTCAGCAAAATAAGATAAAGCAAAGGGGAATTGGTTTAAATTAAGATAAATAGAATAACAAATAAAAGAAATAGATGATCAAGGAATCCTTCGTCGTTACCAAGCGATAACTGGATTAGTATACTTATCTATCTTCGTTAGAACCATTCATTACCAACCGTAGAATAGCAGCTAGCTCAGTGATATCCCCAAAAATCCTTTTACCACGGATACGGAAGCTCTCCAATATCAGATTCTATCCAACCGAACCACCAAGTAGTAGCTCACTCCAGGTGTAATCCAACTGAATGCTTTAGGCTTTGTGAATTAGGTTGATCCCAGTAGTTAAACTCTTAGCTCAAGGTCCACTTGCTAGTGTTATCTTCTCTCGCAATTGCTCCGCAGAATCCCTCTGCAAGGTCTCGCGATTTCTACTTGTGTATGAATTATTCGACGATTACTTATCTCCTAACCCAATACTAGCAATAGAAAAATTAATAGATCAAATATGGTAAAGACAAACGATAAGATAATTAAAATTCCGAACAACTTGTATAATAATAGAGCTTCACGGTAGAACATTGAATTCATCCACGATCAATGAAATTAGTTATACATGGATTTACTAAAACCCATGAAAATTATGTGTGAGAAGAAGAAGAAAATAGGTAGGTTACCCCCTAAAGGGGTAAACCCTAAAATATAAAATAAAGACCTTTGTTCTTTCCTTTTTTTCTTATTTCTCTCTCTTTGTAAAGTTATCCCTCAAGCTCGGCTTCTCAAGCCTATTTATATAGTTTTGTGCGAGACCTACCTTCACCTTCAAGTCCGCATCGGATAACTATTATCTATAGCTGGTGCCTATCCTAATTACTTGCACCGACATCAAATGACCCTCTGGAGAAAAGACCCAATCGGGACCATATCTTCCCAACTTCTGAGCTTGGACCATACCGCCTGCCTGACTTCTCATTCACCTTCGTTGTACTCGAGCTTTACCAAATCCGTCACCAGCCATCGATTTCATCTCCTCACAGTTCATCATCAACACGGTAAACCAAAACCATCTCTGACCACCTGTAATAGCGAATGATCACAACACCGTCTCCATCGGCTTATCTATCGTCTTCAAGCTTTATCCAGTTCCAAACCAACTCGATCTCAACTCGAGCCATCGAAACCAACATCCACAGCTCCAAGCATTTTCCATCATCATCTTTGTGTTTCAAAACTCGAGCTGAGCTCCTCCGTCCCAATATTCAATAACAGCAAACAAAACATCACCATCATCGTTTCTGGCATTCACTGCCAACACCATTACTCTCTGCTGCCAATAGATACAACGCCAATCTCCATCTCCATTTTCTTATCAATTCGTACGTCACTGCCATGCCATCAATAACGGCAGCGAATACCCTTTAACATTCTCTGCCATCTTCGGATCCTTCATGCATGCAGTCTTCTTTGTTACTTCATGGATGAATCCATCAAACTCCATTATCATCACCGATATCAACATCGTCCACCATTGTTTTTCTCCTTCAGTCACTACCTACGAGACCCTCATCACCACCTCAGACATGGTTAACCACGAAGTTTAAGCGAATAGTATCCATGGCCGTGAACTGGTACCAGTAGCAATAGTTTCCAGTGAGAGTGAAGAAGACTACGGCTGCCCTGAGTGAAACCATCGTCTGCCTTTAATAACATTTAAATTCCTTGTCTCCCCCCAAGTAAATGACCTGACTGCAATTATCTTTTCCCTTGAAACAGTCCACCCCTTAACAGAATGAATGTCCCTTAACGTACATTGGGGGTGCCAATAGCACTTGACCTTTAAAATGACCATTTTGCCCTTGTAGTCTTTTAAGTTCTTGTTCTGCTCATATCTTCTTCATACAAACTTAGAATGACTCCGTTCTTTCGCCATTCCCTTCGTCTTCTCGTCCTCTACGGAAAGATGACTAAAAATCCTCCATTTGAATGAGTTCCACTGGATCTTTGGCCCTTCTTCAGTTGTGACTTCACTTTTATAGCTATTTCCACTTCTTTTGGATGATTCATGTAATAAAACACAAATAAAAGAAAACAAGAGTAATATACAATAATTCGCAAGAATATATAGAAATTACTAGCATGGATTCGACACTAAATGTATGCAAAATATGCACTTAACATTGTCTTATTTATTATACACTGCACAGTAAAACCGGCCATATCAGATACTTTTGTTTTGTATGTCGTGTTGCGTGTCTCATATATGCAGAAACCTATAACGGTATAGGGATGTGTCCTCTTACACCAATATGTAATTTTGTCACATTAGATGCTTTGGAATAGGTTTTCTATTTGACACAGTTAATATCTGTGCGGATGTAAATCCTTACTTGTTTCTGGTAACTACTAGGTCCAAAGCAGAAATGTTTCCGAAGAAGATCTTGAAGACCGTTGCTTCATGTGGGCAAGAGCACGCGAAATCAAAGATGGAATTGTTCCAGACGAGTTTGCCAGGAAAAAGACATCTGAAGTTGTGAGAAAACAGAAACTTTACAGTCCTCATGTTTTTAACCACAGTAAGTGCAAAGTAATTGCGCAAGGTTTAAATCAGAATTTAACACATTATTTGAACATGAAGAGAAGCGGAAGATGATTTAAGAGGGAACTCTAACGGTTGGTCATAACGAGGATGCCCTAACAGTTGCGATCGGCCCGGATAAGGGTGGACGTGTCAAGGGGACTGGATTTGGAGTGACGACAACCTTTTACTTTCCAAATGGAAGAAAACCAGGACACTCGAAAGAGAACGATGAACTGCGTGAAAAGCTGAAAGCTAATTAGAGTCTACTAAAAATGTGTATCAGAGATTGACAGATAACTTGTTATCTCAAGGAGTCGACATTGCGAAAATTCCGGGCAACAGTATCAGCAAGTCTGGAGGAGAGGTAAGTGAACCGAGTTTTGATTAGATTGTGTAATATTTTGAAAAAATTGGCAGGCAATATCTGATTTTTTCAAACAATGTGTTCAACTACAGTCACAGGATGCAGGACCTATCAACGCCTCCAATCGATCTAAGAATAACATTCGTCCAGAATCAGTTAAGCAACTTCCAAAAAAACATGCGGTCCGCATAAGTCATCTGAAAGCACCAAAGGGTCTGCGAAGCGGGTCTCTCCTTGTACTAAAATGCCGACCGTTTCTACTGAATCCCCGCAATCTTTTGTATCAAAAAACAAGTCTTCGTCTCCTCAATCCACTGGGGAATCTCAGAATGTGCTATCTGAAAAAGTTACCATTGATGTATGGTTTTCCAACGCGTTTAAAATTTTAATCTTTCATTTACTATCTCTCATGCGCCTTGTGTTTCTGCGGGGCATAGGATGCAAACTTTGGTTTGGAGAAAAGGACAACATTGTTGCCATTGGTAGAGCTTACTCTTCAAAGAAGTTATCTTATAAAATGAAGCCAGGAATGACGGGTGAGGTTACATTCTATAGTGTCATGGTTAGTGAAATACTAAATGAAACCATCAAATTACCCTTTGGCACATCTTCTGGGATAAAAACTTTAAAAGATGTTGGTGATGCTGAAATTTGTTAGCAATCAAATCAAACCATCTTGGATCAAAAGGTTGGTTGTTATGCTTGTTTGCTTTATTAACTCATTGGATATGTTTTTACACAAACCAGTTATATATATATATATATCTTGTTTGATATAAGAGACGAATATGTTAGCAGTTATATGAATGACGGACGTTAGTGTATATTTTAGAGAACCTTATAGAACGAGATATGTGGTTAGCTATTTGATTGTGAGTCAGTTGTGCATTTTTATTAAATGATTTCACTGCAAAAATAAGGTACAACTTTTTTTCAATTTTCTGATGCAGGTAAGTCAACCAAAATATCATGAGTCTGTGAAATCACAGGATCTACACAACGGAAGCCAATCTCGTATCGCAATATCTGAAAAAAGTTCTGAAGGTATGTGTTTTAAACCAGTTACATGATCTTAAGACCATATGAGTCTGAAATATTCTATCAACTACTATATGAATCACGGATGCTAGGGTGTATTTTGGAGAACCTTGTATATTTGTTACCGATTCATCCGTGTCTTCGCATTCACGGTGGAATTTGGCATATTTGTTACCCGAATATGGAATATTACTCTACTGCTGCAGGTAAGTCAACAAAATTCGGGGAAACATACTCTGGATGTGACATCAAAAGACCCACCTAGTAGGAGCCAATCTGAGATCATGACAACTAAAGCAGTTTCTCCGGCATCTGTTTTATTTTTACATGCATTTTAAATCTCAATTTTTTTTGAAGTTTTCGCTTGAAGATGTTCATATGCCATATATTTCCGCAGGGTAGAAGTTGCAACCTTTTTGACGAGCTGTCTAAGACAAACGTCCTTGCTAGAGGTAGATTTTTTCTGTTAACATGAAAATAACAATTACATGGAAAGGATGGGTTGGAGGTTGATTGTCACAAAATCCTGATTGACGAAGTAATAAAACCGAATTTCTGTCTACCTGTATGATTTGCTGGTATGGAAACATTAGGGAAAACTCTTGGAAAATCGATTCCTTGGCCAAAGTATGGTGTTCATTTTACCGAGCCTGCTAAGAAGGTTAGTTTCTTGGCTTGTTTGATTTAGTCGAATATACATAAACCAGTCTATCAATTATATGAATCACTGATCCAAGTGTAAATTAGAGAACCTAGAAAAATAAAAACATGTGTAACTTTCAAAAGTAACTAATAACTCTTTTAACATTATGCAGAACCCTACCAGTAACTCACAACCAACTACTTCTCTGCGGAAGTCTCCTTCGCGTAGCAACCCTTCTGATGGATCTAAGAAGCAGTCTCCTAATCTATGCAGAACTCTACCAGTAATTCCAAACCAAATCCTTCAATATATCTAGAGAATTCGTGCACATCTACGGCAGAACCTCTGGATAAGACATCTAATGGAGTATGTTTTTTTTCGATTTTTTTTCTTCGTAAATCTATATTGCTAATTCTAGCATCTACTTTTTTTAATGATGTTCATATGTCGTATCTCCGTAGAAATCAAAATACGACTTTTGGAATGGATCAAGGGGAAATGTCGTTGCTAAAGGCAGTATTTTACCTACGTTGCCTAACCAGAAAATACATGGACAAGATCTTCCTAAAAACTGTTGTGTTGTCAATATTCAGGAGGTTATAGTTCCATCGTTCATGTTAACCGAACCAAGTGGTGAGTTTAAGTTATTAGGGGTAGCTAAAGATGGTTTTGTGGCATGGCCGAAAGATAACTGTTCCATCTCTGATGACAAGGTTAGTTTCTTAGCTCTTTTGCTTTGTTAATCAAGTATAAAAATTGTTTTACATAAATCGTGTATTCAGTTTGATTAAAGAATAAGTACGAGATATAAATATATTAACACCTAAATGGAACATGAATGCCAGTGTAAATTAGAAAATTCATATTTGGTTACGGATTTTATTATGGGCGTTAGCTGTGAAAACTTCCACGGCCTTCAGTGAAGTTGGCTTTATTACATTGTTGGAAAAAAATGAATTTTGTATGTCTCTTGTTGAGAATTCACATGACAGACGAATTCTCCTTGGATTTAGAATATATATATATATATATATAATACATTTAATCTCTTGCTGCAGGAAACTCCACAGCATGGAAAACCTCATAAGCAACCAGAATCAGTTTTAGATTCTGAGAAGAATTTAGATAGTGACCTAAGAACAACAAACATCCTTGCAGAAGATAAACTGAATGAGGAACACCTAGCAGTCAATCCACATCCGGGGAGTCATGCAGCCTTTGACAAGCTTCCAAATAAGATTAAAAAGGCGCAGAGAAAGTTATATGTACAAAGTGTAGATCATGCATGCCAACTTCTAGATGGGAAACAGAGGCTGACAAGGTTTGCCGCGTCGAGAAAGTCACAACCTGATCAATTGCTTGAAGAGACACCACCATCAAAAAAGTTGAAGAAAAACTGATTATTTTTGGATAAATTCTCTTTAATATTTTCTTTTGCAAAAAGTTAGACCAAAGCTCAACACTTTTTATTGTGTTATTAAAAATAATATGAATTTTTGGCATATATGAATTTTAGATTTAACCACAATTTATAAAGTATAGGAGAATTTGGATAGTGCCAGGTGGATGGTTTAGATGCGTCATATCTGAACGGCTTACAAGCATCACACGCGTAATACACACGCTTCGAGATTAATTGGCGTGGCTAAACATAACATAAAAACACATTAAACAGATATAAATTGGCGTGTCTAAATATCACATAAAGCCACACTATATGGCTTGTCTATAGGTTCTCCGATGAACGGCTCCCAATGTTACATGTGGACGGTCAACGTTACATATGAACGGTCAATATTTCATCATCTTAAACGAGATCCAATGGTTCCTAATACATCCATGTGGATGAAGGTAATTGTAAATTAGCGTGGCAAAATATCACATATAGCCACGCTATATGGCGTGTCTATAGGTTCTTCAATGAACGGCTCAAAACGTTACATGTGGACGGTGAAGGATGCATATAATTTAAAGGTCAATATTACATCATTTTAAATGAGATCCAACGATTATTAATACGGCCACGTGGATCAAGGTAACTGGAAATTGGCGTGGCTAAATATCACATATAGCCAAGCTCTATGGGGCGTGTCTATAGGATATCCAATGAACGACTCACAGCGTTACATGTGGACGGTGAAGGATGCATATAATTGAACGGTCAATATTGCATCATCTTAAATGAGATCCAACGATTCCTTATACGGCCACATGGATCAAGGTAATTGTAAATTGGTGTGGCTAAATATCACATATAGCCACACTATATAGGGCGTGTCTATAGGATATCCAATGAACGACTCACAACATTACACGTGGACGGTGAAGGATGCATATAATTTAACGGTCAATATGCATCATCTTAAATGAGATCCAACGATTCCTAATACGTCCACGTGGATCAAGGTAATTGGAAATTGACGTGGCTAAATATCACATATAGCCACACTCTATGGGGCATGTCTATAGGATATCCAATGAACGGCTCACAACGTTACATGTGGATGGTATTCAACGGTTCCCAATTCACCATGTGGATGAAGGAAAGTGAAATTGGCGTGGCTAAAACATAAAATATAATTACGTTAAACCTATATGGCGTGTCTATCGGATAACCAATGGCTACGCCAAAAAGCAATTTGCGTGTCTAAAGTGAACCAAATAGCTACGCCTAAAAGCAATTTGCGTGTCTAAAGTGAACCAAATAGCCACGCCAAAAATAAATTTGGGTGTCTATAGTGAATCAAATAGCCACGCCAAAACACAATTTGCGTGTCTAAAGTGAACCAAATAGCCACGCCAAAAAGCAGTTTGTGTGTCTATAATGAATCAAATAGCCATGCCAGAAGCACTTAGCGTGTCTATAGGGAACAAAATAGCCACACCAAAACAATAAATCATGTGTCTATATAGTACCAGTACTTAAGTTTTTGGGACACTATATAGCAACGCCTATATGGCTCTGGCGTGTCTATTTCATGCAGAAATAGACACACAAGGCAAGCGTGGCTATAAGCTACCTAAAACCACACCGTGTTACCTAAAACCACTCAAGAAGAAGTCATGCCAAGTCCAAACCAAATTGGTGTGTCAAAACCCCTATGGACACGCCAATTTGGCGTGGCAAAAAAGTTTGTATGTACTTGTGACATTCCAGTCCGAAGTTAACTTGTAGTAGGCTAGTGTCTGTAGCGGCTTAATATAATGTGGTGTTGAAATCTTGGACTAGGTCCTGGGGTTTTTCTGCATTTGCGGTTTCCTCGTTAACAAAACTTCTGAAGTCTGTGTTATTTCTTTTTCGTATTATATTTGTTTATATAATTGAAATATCACAGATTGTGCGTAGTTCAATTAATTGGTAAATCCAACCTTTGGTTGTTGATTGAAATTGATTGACACTTGAACATTGGTCTTTAGTGTCATTCAAGTTGTTTCTCATAATAATCAGGCTAATGGATTCCTATTTGTTTTATTTGTTGATTACATTGAGAAATAAATATATAACTCTTGGATATGTTTCCTTGATTGAGTACGACTTTCTAGTTCATTCTATTGGAATTATATTGGAGTTAGTCCATACATATTGCTAAACGAAATATTGGGTGTGGTTGTTAGACCCCATCTTTTTCAGATCTTTCGATCTACGTTTTGAAATCTATTTGCAATAGAAAAAGTCTAAAAAACCTCTCATGAATCCGGAATACTTACGCTCAGTTAGCTGAGAAGCCTGGATTACTAATTACCTCTCAAGAACAATCTAAACAAACTAATGAAGAAGAGTTTTAGATATATATCTTGAGGAATCACAAAGTTGAGACGAATAAACTTTGTGTTTTTTATCTATCTCGTTCCTAATTGGAGATTTACGAGAATCTCAACAACCAATAAAAATAATATCAAGATACACGAGCTATCAGGTAAAAGATAGTCAGACCCGGCTTCACAAATCACTAGGTTGTAGACTTTAAGTTGTAAACCTAATTATGTTTCAGATCTCTAAACATTTGATTTTATTGGATTTTTCATCTCTCGAACCGTTCTTTTCCACCCAAAATAAAAAGATTCTTTGAAAGAAAAAGTTCCACAATAGTGGAACATGCATTTTCATGCCTTTTGGTTTTTGATTCGTCATATCTAAATATATTTGTACGAGTATAACTCGAAAATAGATAGAAAATGTTAGATCCATGAGATAAATTGTATTTTCAGCATAATATTAATATTTCCGTTATACTGACCAGATTTTTCCCAGATCTATAAATTTTTAGCCATATTTTTTAAAGACATAATTCGGTTAAAAATGATGGAACATAACTTCTTTATGCTTGGAAATTTTAAAATTAATAATCGATATATATTTAATCAGTTATTGTTAAATCTGCTTCAAATCTTTGAAAATCCGTAGAAAAACAAGATTAAAATAGCGTTATACGTCGAATTTGTATGATGATATTACTATTATTTGGGATAATATGCATGATCGCTGTCGTAAGCGTCAATTTTTTTTTCACTTTCTTACTTAACAAAATATGAATGTAGTATAAAGTAAGGAAGAGTTCGTATCCACAGAGAGGCGATTGTTGTTATCAAATTTTAGTTTCTTAGTAACCAATAAGGGGGATTTCTGATTTTTGTAAAATAAAAGTAAAATAAAAGCAAAGTAAATAGTTGGAAGTAATCAATGAGAGAAAGTTATTGGTCAAGGAATTCATCTTCAATCTTAAACATGTGCTTGAATATATGATTAGAATTACGATTTAATCTCTTTTATTATCAAAAGCCTAGAATATCAAGGGAGCAAGATAATCTAATAATTTCCCAAGTTGATCAACACACACATTAAAGCTGCGTATGTGAATTCTACCAAAAGAATAACCTAACGCCTTGCGCTAATCAAGTTCAATTCCCAGGAGCATTAAGTTTTGGAAATAGGCTAATCAATGCAATTATCATACATTGCACATAACAATTCGGACAATAGTCAAACTCTACATATGATTATAAGAGTGTATCACTACAAACTATAATCATATCATACTACTTGTATTCAGGGTTATCGCTTGATGAAAAACCCTAAAATAGCTATGGACAAGATGCAAGTTCAATTAATTGGACACTTAACTAAACAAACACCAAAATCCTATCACAATACATCAATCATGTGATATTAAAAACAGTAGAGATATGAGCGAAAACAAAGAGAGAAAACTAATACATAACTCAAGCACAAGTTTTAGAAATAGGACTACATCCTTAACCAATAAATAATAAATTAGCTACTCATAGCTATGGAGTTCATCATAATCAATAATAATGAATTAAAGAAGATGAAACGAAAGCAAATCCTAGAAGCGTAAGTTTCAGCGACTATCTCCATAACTCCAAAAATTATACGTGATCTGAAAATTGTAGAAGTTTTTCTTTTTGTAGCCTTTTCTCCAAAAATAGGTCCAAATCTTTGAAGTCCATCACCAAAAAGTCCACCAAGCCCATTAAACCCATGTGTGAAAATAACCCAATAAAAATCTATGGCAAAAGTAGTCGCCGGAAAACTGGTGTCACCGGCCGGAAGTTGGCCGGAATCCGGCGCCGAAAAAAATCTCAGGTGATCGGCAAAGTCCGCCCGGTCACCCTGGTCATACCGAGTCAAACCCGAGTCAGGGTGTGAGTCTTGACATAGGCCAAACCTGTGATGTATAATTCACTGCCTCTCATCCAGCCATGTTGGCTGTACTTCATCAATTCAACTCCAGCCATGATGGCTGGAATTTGTAACCTTCCCTGTGCTATAACTGCAATTCTTGCCTCTAATACAATAGTGCAACCACGGCAAGCCATCTTTTGGCAGCATCAGTCCACTATCTCTGCAGCGTCAACTGCAACTCCTAGCTGCAATTCATAACATGTAAACCTATGCATACATCTAAGTTCCATATCCCTGAAACCCTCCTCACTAGCACTTTGTAGATCCAGTTCCATCTTGTTCTCAATTACCCTTCAATACCAGCTGCAAACTGCACCAGTACTACCTCCACAGCTACAGCTACCACTAAGCATCTAATCCCCTGCATCTTCGCATCTCAGAATCATCAGCTCAAGCTCAACTGCAATTCTTCACAGCTAAATACTCTGCCATCCAATTCACTCTCACTGCAATATATTTCCCAGCAACACAACACCAACAATGCTTCATTCCCATTGCAGGCTTCAAATTCCACCTGCAGTTGCAAACAATCTCCATCCACATTTGAGAGTAACCCAATCTCTAACCACACTTCATCTCCCTTGTTTTCATCTGCAACAACAACAATGTGAATCAATTGCACCATCTGTTTCTCAGCTCTGTAGCTAGACTGCAACCTCAGTTGCGTACACCAACACAATAGCAATTCTGAAATCAGTCATTTTCCCTTGCTTCCATCCCATGACCTGCAATCACCAAGAAGATCAGCAACATTAGCTATACCCATTGCAACCTCACATCTGCACGAACCAAGTCTTCTTTGTACTGCATTTCAGCTTCAGACTCAAACTGCGAAACCCATTCTAGCTGCAGAATCATTTAAGCTTCAGCTCCAACTGCAATTGATAACCAACTTCTGTAGAGGCGCAATTCCCTGCTCTTCCTAACCACCAATGTCTTCTCTGCTTGTGCAAACATCACTAGAACTGCATCTTTACCAGCCTGGTATTCTCCTAAACTTCAGTGCAACACAGCCAGCTGGTGCTTCAGCTTGCAAAACACCACACAGAGCATCAATACCTGCACCTAAACATACATCTAACCATCCTGCAGGCACCTCTTTGAACCAGTTCCAGCAAACCTCCAATCTGCAATTGAACCATTAGCTCTCAACAACTCACCCTAACTCCAATTTAGACATAACCATCTCCCACCAGCAGCAAATCACCATCTTCATCTGAATCTCAAGAACACCAACTCCTTAACTCCCTGGCATCAGAACATGAATCTGAGGAAAATCCCTCGAATAAATTTCACCAGATCCCTTTTCTAATCCCTAGTTTCTTCATTACTCTTCTCCCTTGCAGGTAACCACCAGAACATCCCTTGTACAGCTCTATCATCATTCTTCATAATCCTCAATTTTCCTTTGGATCTGTAGCAGAAACTTTTGAATACAAATCAATCTCAAACAACCACAGAAACCCTAATTCATGTTTCTAATTCATCACATAACAACAATTCCATTTCCTGCTTTCCAAATACAGAACCAACTACTTCCTTATTCTTCATCTCTTTCTTCCCCTGACCTAACTCTCCACCAGTTTCCTCTTAACTTCATCACCTTCTTCTACTAGCAAAATCAACTAGCAGGAATCCCCAATTTCTCATCTCTCTCTCTCAACCACAACAGCAGATTCAAAACCCATATCTTCAATTTCATTTCTTCCACCAGAGACAATCAACACCCTAACCTCCTTCCTTTCTCTGAATTTCTCCCGATCTCTTTGAAATTTTGAATTCCTATTCTTCAATAACAAGCCGTAACTTCTTCTCGGATTCCTTCTACCAATATCCGTAGTGGCTTCTCTCTGAAGTAGATGAGAAATAAAAGCCAATGATTTGTTGTCTCTGAAATTCAAGTTTTGTGTAGGACTAAAAGTTACTTCAGATACCCAGAAGTAGGATAAGGGGCACCTAGTCCATAAATGGCTTGTCATATTTGGATAAGAGACAACTCTATTCCTTGCTCAACTCAACCGTCAGTTTTGAGCAACTGACAATTCATTCTTCCGCTCCTTCGCTGCACAACTTTAGCTGGTTCCAAACTCGCTCGCCTGTGGATGATGCTTTTGCTCTTTTCGAATTCTTCCACTAACGACATCCATCTTTTACTTCTCAAATTCACTTCTTCCCTTCAATGTCCATTCATCACTAAAGCCGTCATGCTTTTCAGACAAAATTCGCATCACTAAAGCCGACATACTTTTCAGACAGAGATGGAGAAATAAAAGCAAATAATGAGAAATAATCTGCATCCAAAAGCCATTGCACATGAGATGAGGCTTTTGTGCTGTTTCTTCTTCTTTTATTCCAAATGACCCCAAAGTACCTAAATACTTAAAAACAAAACATAAGATACATAATTTACAAGAAAACTAACAGAGAAAGCATAAACAATAGATAAATAATACGGTGTTTTGGACACCTATCAAATTCCCCCACACTTAGACTTTGGTAGTCCTCGAGAAAATCAAACAAAACAATTATGAAACATACATACAACTCCGTCTCGTCGAGGCTACGATCACTTTTAGCATAAATAACAAGCCTTTGAACCCCTAGGTGTCCCTAGTGGACGAGTTTTAGTCTCGTGAAGGTTTACAAGAGGTCTGCCTACAAAACCTATATTTCCAACTCCGTCTATTTGTGACAAATCAATGAAAGAATCCAAAGTGACTACATGAGGAGGTACCTTGAGCAAATTCAGTTCATATTTAAGTAAATAAATCTCTAATTAGATAGTCGAACAAGCCACAATACTCGGAAACTAACAAACCACAATCACAATGAAAATATTAAGAAGATGGATATAGATGTAGATGTTGGCGAATGTTGACAAGTGATCGATGTTTCCCATATCTGTCTGAAGGTCACCGCCAAGATGAACCTATGCATCCTATTGTATTGATCTACTGGTTTGAATTCTACATTAAATCACTGGCATATACAAGGGAACCAGGAGTGACTTTATTCAACCAATATAATAATACTTTCTTTTTCTTTTCATTTCTTTTTCACTTTTTTTTTATTTTTTTTTTAGACATCATGATTAGATCTTTTGGATCAAAGCGCATGCTTCTTGTCAGCAAGTATATGATAGTTGCCTTGGATCCTGCATTCCACGCTTGTTTAGGCGACGGAGACAGGGACAACGTTTCACACATACTGCTATCCAAGTGTCATTTTTGTTCCGTTTGGTCTAATTAGTCGGTCTCATTTATTTTTTTTCTAGTAACTCAATCACTCTATTTCATCCTAGCGGTAATAACAAGTCGATGTTTAGTGACCCACCAAAACACTTAGAGAACAATAGATAAATATGGAAAAATAAAAATAGAATGCGATATGGTGATATTCCGAGATATGGTAACAACTATCATGTTATTTATGATTTCTGAGCTGTGTTCGTCCCTTTTAGTTAATTGGTTCCTCAACTCCTGCATTCAAAATGGTTCCATCCACTAATGGTGTCATCCTAAAGGCACAAGTTTCTAGATTTCGGAGTTCAAAAAGCACAAATGTTTTCTTGATTTTTCTATTTTTCTGATTTTTTCTTTGTTTTTTTTTTTTTTTTACTAAAGGTATAAAACAAACTAAAACAAACTATACAAACATATAAATGCTCCCCCACACTTAAACTTTACATTGTCCTCAATGTAAAATTGAATCGTCCAAAGAAAGTTCAAGGTGGGAAATTTCGCAAATGATATGCAAAAACAAGAAAATAAAGATAAAATGCTTAAAGAATAAAAAGATAAAGGTAAAGATACAAAACCGGTGGGTTGCCTCCCACTTAGCGCTTGGTTTAAAGTCGTCAGCCCGACGCTCTCCTTGTTTGCTAAGACTCCTCCAGAGGGAGCACTTCCACAAGGTTCACTCCTTCCACGACATCCGAAGAGAAGTTCTCATAATATGGTTTCAACCGGGGCCCATTCACTTTAAGTTCATTACTTGTAGCTAAACTACGAATTTCAACTGCACCATGAGAAAACACATTAGTCACAATAAAAGGTCCAATCCAACGTGACCTTAATTTACCCGGAAATAATTGCAAGCGAGAATTAAACAAAAGCACTTTCTGCCCAATGCAAAATTATTTCTTTGTAATCATATTATCATGAAATTCCTTAGTCTTTTCCTTGTAAATCCTCGAGCTTTCAAATGCATCATTGTGAATCTCTTTTAACTTTTGAAGTTGCAACTTCCTTTGCTTTCCAGCACCATCCAACTCCATATTGCATTGCTTAATAGCCCAAAACGCCTTATGCTTAATTTCAACGGGTAAGTGACAAGGTTTACCGTAAACAAGCCTAAATGGAGACATCCCAATAGGTGTCTTGTATGCGGTTCTATACGCCCACAAAGCATCATTGAGTCGCATGCTCCAATCCTTCCTTGTTGGATTCACCGTCTTCTCTAGAATGGATTTCACCTCTCGGTTCGAAACCTCGGCTTGTCCATTTGTTTGTGGATGGTATGGTGTTGCAATCCTATGCGACACATTGTACTTCCTTAACAAGGTTTGTAAGAACCTGTTTTTGAAGTGTGAACCTCCATCGCTAATTATAGCCTTTGGAATTCCAAACGTTGCAAAAATATTTGCTTGCACAAAATCTGAAACAACTTTAGAATCATTAGTTAGGGTGGCCTTAGCTTCCACCCATTTCGAGACATAATCAACAACAAGCAAAATATAATAATTCCCACTAGAATTGACAAAAGGGCCCATAAAATCAATTCCCCATACATCAAAGACCTCAACAAATTGAATAATAGTTTGTGGCATTTGATTTCGGGCACCTAGATTGCCTGTTCTTTGGCACCTATCACATGTAATACAAAATGCATGTGCATCCTTAAACAAATTTGGACAATAGAAACCACATTCTAGTACCTTGAAAGCGGTTCTCTTTCTTCCAAAGTGTCCTCCACATGCATAAGAGTGGCAAAAAGACAAGATAGAGTGAAATTACGATTCGGGAACACACCTTCGTATTACTTGGTCACTACAATGTTTCCATAAGTATGGATCATCCCATATGTATTGGTTTCCTAACTTCTTAAGTTTGTCCCTCTCAGCACGAGACAAGTTCTTTGGGATTTGTTTAGACACTAAGTAATTAACAATATCGGCGTACCATGGTTCTCCAAAAGCAATTGAGAGTAGTTGCTCATCCGGGAGACTTTCACGCAATGTGATAGCTTCCTTGTCCACAACAAGTCAGCTTAAATGATCCACAACGGTGTTCTCAATTCCTTTCTTGTCTTTGATCTCAATATCAAACTCTTGCAAAAGTAAAATCCATCGTATGAGCCTAGGTTTCGCCTCCTTATTTGTAAGCAAGTACCTAAGTGCTGCATGATCTGAAAAGACAACAACTTTTGTACCAATTATATAAGAGCGAAACTTTTCCAAAGCAAAAAAAATAGTTAATAACTCTTTTTCAGTGGTTGTGTAGTTTTGTTGGGCTTTATTTAACGTTCTAGAAGCATAATAAATAGCATGAGGTATCTTCCCCACACGCTTCCCAAGCACCGCACCAACCGCATAATCACTTGCATCACACATAAGCTCAAAATGGTTTCTCCAATCTGGTGGTTTAATGATAGGGGTTGAAGTCAAAAGTTCTTTCAAACGATTGAATGTCTCCACACACTTTTCATCAAAGTTAAAAACCACATCTTTTTGCAATAAGTTGCAAAGTGATGCTATCTTGGAAAAATCCTTGATGAATCTATGATAAAAACCTGCATGACCAAGAAAAGAACGTATCTCCCTCACCGTAGTGGGAGGGTTTAGAGCACGAATAAGGTCTATCTTAGATTTATCAACTTCCAAGCCTTTAGAAGATATTATATGGCCTAAAACTATGCCATGAGTTACCATGAAATGGCACTTCTCCAAATTCATCACAAGGTTTGTTTCAACACATCGTTCAAGGATTAGTGACAAATTGTTCAAGCAAAGGTCAAATGAATCACCAAAGACAATAAATTCGTCCATGAAAACTTCGATTATGTTTTCAATATATTTTGAAAAGATACTTACCATACACCTTTGAAAGGTAGCTGGAGCATTGCACAAGCCAAAAGGCATCCTTCTATAGGAAAAAGTACCGAAAGGACAAGTGAAAGTGGTTTTCTCTTGATCCTCCGGTGCTATCACAATCTGATTATAACCTGAATAGCCATCAAGAAAGCAATAATAAGAGTGTCCAGCTAAACGTTCAAGCATTTGATCAATAAAAGGTAATGGAAAATGATATTTTCTAGTAGTGGCATTCAATTTCCTGTAATCAATACAAACCCTCCAACCGGTTTGCACACAAGTTGGGACAAGTTCGTTCTTATCATTTTCCACCACGGTCACACCTGATTTATTTGGTGCAACTTGTACCGGGATCACCCACTTGTTGTCGGATATGGGGTAGATAACTCCCACTTGCAAAAGCTTGAGTATCTCCTTTTTCATAACTTTCATCATGGGAGGGTTCAAACAATGTTGCGCTTCCCTTGTAGGCTTTGCATCGTCTTCCAAACGGATCTTGCGCATACAAACGGCAGGGCTTATACCCTTGATATCAGCGATTGTCCATCCTATGGCCGTCTTGTTCTTCCTTAGCACCCTTAGAAGTTTTTGCTCCTGTAATTCACTAAGCTCGTTAGAAACAATCACATGTAACTCTTCATTGTCACCCAAGTACAAGTACTTTAAGTGACTTGGAAGATGTTTCAATTCTAACTTTGGAGATTTAACAATAGAAGGTAAAAGTTTTTCATCATTGCAAGGTAAAGAAACATATGAAATATTCTTAAGTGCAGATTTTTCCAGTAATGAGTTAAGAGAACCAATGGTTTACTTAATATCATCACCGTACTCCAAACCATTATCAATAGGTGTAGTGAGCACGGTTCCCAAAGAATCAGCACCATTCAACTCAAACATTTGTTGCGCCAATGTGTCCATCACATCAACGGAGAAACAAGAGTGGACATCACTAGGATATCTCATCGTCTCGAAAATGTTGAAACGTATTATTTCTCCATCAAACTCCATAGTCAGCATTCCCTTGTCAACATCAATAATGGTTTTCGCCGTTTTCATGAAGGGACGCCCAAGTAGCAATGGAAGAGACGAGTCCGGTGAACCTTCATCCATCTCTAAGATACAAAAATCTGCTGGAAATACTAGTTGATTAACTTGCACAAGAACATCCTCAACAATACCCATTGGATATACATTAGAGAGATCGGCTAATTGCAACACAATTCCAGCCTTTTTAAGAGGACCAAGATCAAGTGAGTTATACATAGATGCAAGCATAACATTAACGAATGCACCTAAATCCAATATAGCTTTATTAAATGTAGTGTTACCAATAGTGACAGGAATGTCAAAGCTACCCGGGTTCTTGCATTTCAGTGGGAGTTTGTGTTGTAAGATTGCCGAGGCATTCTCCCCCACACTTAGAACTTCATTACCTTTGAGCCTTTGCTTATTGGTACACAAATCCTCCAACACCTTTGCATACTTTGGAACTTGCTTAATAGCATAAATGAGTGGTATGTTCACATGAATCTTCTTGAGAATGTCTAAAATCTCCTTTTCTAGTGCCTCCTTCTTGGAACTTGCAAATCTGCGAGGAAAAGGTAATGGAGGAACATAAGTAGAAACCGGAGTTTTAGAGTTAGGAATAGGTACCTCAGAAGTTTGGGGAGAATCCTCATTCTTCTCCTCCAAAACAGGTTCCTCTGGTGTTTCCACCTTGCCCGAATTTGTAACTTCGGGTTGCACAAGTGTTGTACCACTTCTCAACGTAATTGCATTTACACTCTCTTTTGGGTTTAATAGGTTGAGAAGGGAGTTTCCCACCAATTTGTGCCTTCACTTGGTTCAACTCAGTAGCCATGGAACCCATTTGTATCTGCAAATCCTTTATCATACTCTTAGTCTCTTGTTGGTTGTCTTTAAACATAGTAGAAATGCCTTGCATCATTGTTTGAAGCTTAGAGTCGATATCGGAACCTTGATTTTGCATTGATTGTTGTGGTTGCTGAAATTGTTGTTGTTGCGCTTGGAATTGTTGTTGTTGTGGTTGAAATCCACTTGAACGGTTGAAAGTAGGTTGTTGGACTGCACCTTGCTTGTTGGCATAGCTAAAATTGGGGTGATCTCTCTATCCCGGATTGTAGGTATTTGAATATGGATCATACCATCTTTGCTGACTTGGAAAGATCACGTTAGCTTGTTCATTGGCTTCTTCATACCCTTGATGAGAACTTGGTATCACCGCAGCTGAAACTTGTTGCAGCATTACTGTTATGTTACCCATTTGTTGACGAAGTTCCTCGACCTCGCTCACTTCATTTACTTTCCTAAGAAGCACATCCGAACCACGACTCAAGAATTGTTGGGAGTTTGCTGCCATGTTCTAAATCAACTCTCTAGCTTGTGCCACCGTCTTGCTCACTAGTGCACCACCACCCGCAGCATCAATAAAATTCCTATCACTTGATTATAGTCCTTCATAGAAGTATTGGATAATCATAGCATCGCTGAATTGGTGATGAGGGCAGCTTGCCACCAATCTTTTATATCGTTCCCAACAATCATATAAGGATTCTCCCACATTTTGCTTCATTCCGCAAATCTCCTTGCGAATTTGAGTAGCCTTAGATGCAGGAAAATATCTCTAAAAAGAGTTTCTTCATCCCATTCCAAGTTGTGACACTTCCGGGAGGCAAATAGTATAACCAATCCTTAGCATTATTCGCCAAAGAGAACCGGAAAACTTTTAACATTGCACCATCCGCTTCTACATCAGCTGGAAGCATGGCCGTGACAATGGTGTGGAAGTCCATAAGATGCTTGTTTGGATCTTCATTCACCATGCCATGGTACTTAGGTAATTCTCTAAGTAACCCCGACTTGATCTCAAAAGTAGAGTTTGTTTGAATACAACCCTGCTGAGTATCAAGCTTGTGAGAAGCCAAGTCCTTGAGTGTACGATTTGCAGCATCACCCATTGCTTCTTCTTCTTCTTATTCAAAAGGTGGTTCTTGTTCAACCGGAACCTCTTGTTCTACAACTTCTTCTTCTACTTGCTGGAAAATATCTTGTTCTACTTCCAAGTTTTCTTCTTCCGTTGTGCCTTTCCTTGGTTGGAGTATTGTGCCTTTTCGAGTAGCTATCCCACACCTTGAATAATTCCAATCTTTAGAAGCCAGGGATAAGGTACCTGAAAAACAATTCTCGCAAACAAGTGAGAAACAAGACAAGAAACGAAAAGCAAATATGCAAGCAGAAATAATAAAAAGAAACTAAAAACTTAATAACTAGCCGAATGCCTCCCCGACAACGGCGCCAAAATTTTGATCGCTGTCGTAAGCGTCAATTTTTTTCCACTTTCTTACTTAACAAAATATGAATGTAGTATAAAGTAAGGAATAGTTTGTATCCACGGAGAGGCGATTGTTGTTATCAAATTTTAGTTTCTTAGTAACCAATAAGGGGGATTTCTGATTTTTGTAAAATAAAAGTAAAATAAAAGCAAAGTAAATAGTTGGAAGTAGTCAATGAGAGAAAGTTATTGGTCAAGGAATTCATCTTCAATATTAAATATGTGCTTGCATATATGATTAGAATTACGATTTAATCTCTTTTATTATCAAAAGCCTAGAATATCAAGGGAGCAAGATAATCTAATAATTTCCCAAGTTGATCAACACACACATTAGAGCTGCGTATGTGAATTCTACCTAAAGAATAACCTAACGCCTTGCGCTAATCAAGTTCAATTCCCATGAGCATTAAGTTTTGGAAATAGGCTAATCTATGCTTTTGTCATACATTGCGCATAACAATTCGGACAATGGTCAAGCTCTACATATAATTATAAGAGTGTAAACTATAATCATATCATACTACTTGTATTCAGGGTTATCGCTTGATGAAAAACCCTAAAATAGCTATGGACAAGATGCAAGTTCAATTAATTGGTCACTTAACTAAACAAACACCAAAATCCTATCACAATACATCAATCATGTGATATTAAAAATAGTAGAGATATGAACGAAAACAAAGAGAGAAAACTAATACATAACTCAAGCACAAGTTTTAGAAATAGGACTACATCCTTAACCAATAAATAATAAATTAGCTACTCATAGCTATGGAGTTCATCATAATCAATAATAATGAATTAAAGAAGATGAAACGAAAGCAAACCCTAGAAGCGTAAGTTTCAGCGGCTATCTCCATAACTCCAAAAATAATACGTGATCTGAAAATTGTAGAAGGTTTTCTTTTTGTAGCTTTTTCTCCAAAAATAAGTCCAATTCTTTAAATTCCATCACCAAAAAGTCCACCAAGCCCATTAAACCCATGTGTGAAAATAACCCAATAAAAATCTATGGCAAAAGTAGTCGCCGGAAAACTGGTGTCACCGGCCGGAATCCGGCGCCGAAAAAAATCTCAAGTGATCGGCAAAGTCCGCCCGGTCACCCTGGTCATACCGAGTCAAACCCGAGTCTGGGTGTGAGTCTTGACATAGGCCAAACCTGTGATGTATAATTCACTGCCACTCATCCAGCCATGTTGGATGTACTTCATCAATTCAACTCCAGCCATGATGGCTGGAATTTGTAACCTTCCCTGTGCTATAACTGCAATTCTTGCCTCTACTACAACAGTGCAACCACGACAAGCCATCTTTTGGCAGCATCAGTCCACTATCTCTGCAGCGTCAACTGCAACTCCTAGCTGCAATTCATAACATGTAAACCTATGCATACATCTAAGTTCCATATCCCTGAAACCCTCTTCACTAGCACTTTGTAGATCCAGTTCCATCTTGTTCTCAATTACCCTTCAATACCAGCTGCAAACTGCACCAGTACTACCTCCACAGCTACAGCTACCACTAAGCATCTAATCCACTGCATCTCAGAATCACCAGCTCAAGCTCAACTGCAATTCTTCACAGCTAAATACTCAGCCATCCAATTCACTCTCACTGCAATGTATTTCCCAGCAACACAACACCAACAATGCTTCATTCCCATTGCAGGCTTCAAATTCCACCTGCAGTTGCAAACAATCTCCATCCACATCTGAGAGTAACCCAAGCTCTAACCACACTTCATCTCCCTTGTTTGCACCTGCAACAACAACAATGCGAATCAATTGCACCATCTGTTTCTCAGCTCTGTAGCTAGACTGCAACCTCAGTTGCGTACACCAACACAACAACAATTCTGAAATCAGTCATTTGCCCTTGCTTCCATCTCATGACCTGCAATCACCAAGCAGCTCAGCAACACTAGCTATACCCATTGCAACCTCACATCTAGCGAACCAAGTCTTCCTTGTACTGCATTTCAGCTTCAGACTCAAACTGCGAAACCCATTCTAGCTGCAGAATCATTTAAGCTTCAGCTCCAACTGCAACTGATAACCAACTTCTATAGCGGCGTAATTCCCTGATCTTCCTAACCACCAATGTCTTCTCTGCTTGTGCAAACATCACCAGAACTGCATCTTTACCAGCATGGTATTCTCCTAAACTTCATTGCAACACAGCCAGCTTGTGCTTCTGCTTGCAAACCACCACACAGAGCATCAATACCTGCACCTAAACATACATCTAACCATCCTGCAGGCACCTCATTGAACCAGTTCCAGCAAACCTCCATTCTGCAATTGAACCATTAGCTCTCAACAACTCACCCTAACTCCAATTTAGACATAACCATCTCCCACCAGCAGCAAATCACCATCTTCATCTGAATCTCAAGAACACTAACTCCTTAACTTCCTGGCATCAGAACATGAATCTGAGGAAAACCCCTCAAATGAATTTCACCAGATCCCCTTTCTAATCCCTAGTTTCTTCATTACTCTTCTCCCTTGCAGGTAACCACCAGAACATCCCTTGTACAGCTCTATCATCATTCTTCATAATCCTCAATTTTCCTTTGGATCTGTAGTAGAAACTCTTGAATACAAATCAATCTCAAACAACCACAGAAACCCTAATTCATGTTTCTAATTCATCATATAACAGCAATTCCATTTCCTGCTTGCCAAATTCAGAACCAACTACTTCCTTATTCTTCATCTCTTTCTTCCCCTGACCTAACTCACCACCAGTTTCCTCTTAACTTCATCACCTTCTTCTACTAGCAAAATCAACTAGCTGGAATCCCCAATTTCTCAGCTCTCTCTCTCAACCACAACAGCAGATTCAAAACCCATATCTTCAATTTCATTTCTTCCACCAGAGACAATCAACACCCTAACCTCCTTCCTTTCTCTGAATTTCTCCTGATCTCTCTGAAATTTTGAATTCCTATTCTTCAATAACAAGCCGTAACTTCTTCTCGGATTCCTTCTACCAACAGCCGCAGTGGATTCTCTCTGAAGCATATGAGAAATAAAAGCCAATGATTTGTTGTCTCTGAAATTCAAGTTTTGTGTAGGACTAAAAGTTACTTCAGACACCCAGAAGTAGGATAAGGGGCACCCAATCCATAAATGGTTTGTCGGATTTGGAGAAGCGACAACTCTATTCCTTGCTCAACTCAACCGTCAGTTTTGAGCAACTGACAGTTCATTCTTCCGCTCATTCGCTGCACAACTTTAGCTGGTTCCAAACATCGCTCGCATGTGGATGATGCTTTTGCTCTTTTCGAATTCTTCCACTAACGACAACCATCTTTTACTTCTCAAATTCACTTATTCCCTTCAATGTCTATTCATCACTAAAGCCATCATGCTTTTCAGACAAAAATCGCATCATTAAAGCCGACATACTTTTCAGACAGAGATGAAGAAATAAAAGCAAATAATGAGAAATAATCTGCCTCCAAAAGCCATTGCACATGAGATGAGGCTTTTGTGTTGTTTCTTCTTCTTTTATTCCAAATGACCCCAAAGTACCTAAATACTCAAAAACAAAACATAAGATACATAATTTACAAGAAAACAAACAGAGAAAACATAAACAATTGATAAATAATACGGTGTTTTGGACACCTATCAATGCATTTAAGACCGCAAAATCTAAAGATTAACGATATTAGCAAAAAAAAAAAAAAATTAAAAAAAACTAATAATACTTCAGAGTTATGATATATAGTTATAGATCTATGTGACTCTAGTGTAGATCAAGATGTTCATATTATTTTCCAGATTCATTTTAGGTGGCAAAGATAACAATCAATCTAAATGAATTATATGCAGATTAAGCTAAAAGATAAAATGATGATAATTCTGTGATTAATTCAGACGAGATTAAGATGTTGATAAGGATATTCAATGCATATGAGCAGAAATTATGCTTTATAACAAGATTATCATATATTTATGTGATTTTTATTGGTAAATTTGTTTTTCACCCGAAGAAAGGATAATTATGGATTAAAATTATGGTTTTAAAAAGAGATTCAAGATTAGAATCAAAATCTTGATGCATCCTTCATCGACGCCGATGAAGATGCATATTTTTGTATATTTTCAATGTTAACGAAATATGTACCTACCCAAGATATCGATTGGTTTACTAGTTTAATTATACTTGATCTGATTACCGATCTCCGTCTGTCGATTATTTAGTTCTAGGTGAAAATGAAAAGACGAGGGTGCCCAAATATACCTCAATCTAAAACTTTTCCACCAATAAGTCATTTCTCCGAAAGTGGTTGTATATGGACTGAGTTGAGACAATACAACAAATTGGTTCACACTTCGATGATGTGATCGATTTCTTATAAATTTTGTAAAAAATTGTATTTACTAATCCACTACTTTTGCTTTTGAAAGTAGGGAATCACGTAAAAAATTTCAAATCTTTGCGATTGTCAACCATAAGAGAAGAATCAATGACATCGATGGTGCTCAATAAAAGATTCATGAATGTGAGGATGTAAGTATTTTTTTTCCTTAATTTGTTTTCAATACATCAGATTTTTCTTTTAATTTTATACAAGTCTTATGGACTCGCCAATTGTTTAAACTTCAAACTTGTCGTCAGATTTATTTTATAATATGTATTTCACTTTCATGTCATTGATGTTACAATTTGGTGTTCCTTTTTTCCTTTCTTTTGGCTTTGCGGGGTGTAGGCACGATTTGTAATATGTATTTGCTGATTTGCGGGGGTGTAGGCATGATTTCCTTTTTGTAATATGTATTTCTTTGATTTGCACGATTCTTTGGTCACAAGTATCCCAATTAATCAAAGTAATAATCTGGGTGTTTTTTGTCTAATGGTGGTATAGAATGTAGAGTTAAGATCTTTATAAGTCATATTTTGTTGTCCATTGATCCATTGCTAGAGTTTAAGTGAAAGAAGATACATCATGTTTCAAATTTCTAATTTCTATTGATGTTGTTTTACGGGAAGATACATCAGTTTTACATTCCATCCAGTGAGCCAGTGAACCATGTGCTACGGTGAAGTTCAAGTGCTACGGTGAATTTCAAGTGCTACGGTGAAGTTCAAGTGCTACTTCGGAAGCTATAGTTACTTCTAGCTACGGTGAAGTTCAAGTGCTTGCATCTACCACGAATTTAAGTAGGTGGAGACTAATATTAGCTTGAAGGAGGCTGATACTTGGCCAACCGAGGTTTGTTACTTTACACTATGTTTAAGGTATGTTGATTCTCAGTAACTCATTTTTACACTATGTTTAGCACATCTTTTTTTTGTTATAGATGCTAAACTTCCTTGTTTAGTGATTAGTGTAATGCCTCGTGTATAATTTTCCAACCGTTGGCTTCCTTTATGAATTTTGGTTGTGTTGAAGTTGAGTATGTCGGGTACCTTTGTTCAATTTTTAGGTTCATCGGTGCCCTGTAACAATCAATGGAATTGAAGTTCGAAATGGATATCAGAAGCTCTTCCCGATCCGATGAATGTAACCATTAGATTTTTCTAAATTTTTGGTATGCTACAAATTTCTTAAGGATTGGAAATGGTAGGAACCCCATTTTCCTCGGGAAACATTGTGCCTCTACAGATTTTTCCTTAGGACGAGAATCAAATAAGTATCTCAGGATTTCATAGGGAATTCCATGCAATTTTTATAGGTTTCACTCCAGAGTCATTTTGAGTTCCCTGTCAAAATTATAGGGAAGACTGTGTAAGTGGAACATTCATACGTGGGTGTTAGGAAGTACAAACCTGTTTTGCTTGTGTTGGTTGCTATATTCGTTTTGCTTTGTGTTGTGTGCTTATTTGATTCCGAAGTATGTGTTGGTTGCCGAGAGACGTTAATAATTTAATTGAATGCGAGTCGCGGTGGGCAGGTGTTGATTTTTTTTTTTCTCAGAGAGAAGGGCCATGTTCATTATGTAATTGAATATCATTTAATCAGGCGGGGTTGAAGTTTATAGCTTAAGAGCTTAGTCGGATCATGGGGCATAATATCGGGAAAATGTCCGTTATTGCTCATGTGGATCATGGTATGCAACTCTGTATAGTTAACGAGTACCTCCAAGGGTGATGTCCGTCATTTGCTTTGTCATTTAATCTATTGTATCTCTCTCTTACAAGATGAGTGATGAGGTTTTGAACCTACAAGGGTGAAAGATTAGGTAACAACTACCTAATTAACCTTATTGATTCACCTCGTCTCCCCAAAATGAAGCGTGGGTTTGTATGTTAGTGATGTTATAAATCATTTTCTTTTATCATTTATAGCTCTCGTCTTGGGGTTGCTTATAGTTAATTCGTAGCTATGGTGAAGTACATTGCTATTTCTAAATTTGATATCATGATTGTTAATCAAGTGACCTTTGGTAGATAAAATGTCCATGTTAATCTATGAGAATAATTGCGTGCTTTTTAGAGTTGTATCCACTTATTTTGCAATCTGTGAGTGTGGTTATAGCTTACATTTTAAGCCCCGTCGATTGAAATCCTTCTGAGAAAACCGTGAACTCAAGATCATGTTCATTTTGCAGGCAAGATTTTGAAGATGGATTAGAAGATTTTAAAAGTCGACTAGCCAATTATGAGAAGGTGCTTGTTCTAATGATTCCTTTCAGAAGCTTCAACATTATTAACATTGTTGTGATTTTGATTTCTATTCGGTCCTTTTAAACAGGTAGGTTTATGAGCTCGTGGAAGAAGCCTCTTACATCAAAATGATTGATATGGAGAGTGGTCAAGGTGGGCAGATGTCTGGTAATTGAGTTTTGTTCTATCTGCAGTGTTCCTTAGTTGATCGCTTAATGGTGATTTTTCGTGGTATTAGTTTGCTACTTTCTAGTTTTACTAAAGCAATTTATCTTCAAGGTCTCGGATAAGTAATAATAATCAACATCATTTATCACGGTAAATGTTCACTAACTTTTTCTTTCTCTTTGAACATTTTGATTTTGAACATCATTAACATTATAGTGCCAGCAAGAGTACGTTTAACTTTATGCCAACAACAATCAATGTTCAGTTCTCATAAAAATCTAGTATTTTTTTCTTAATTTCTTTGTATGCATCTTTCGCTTTGAATTTCGCTCATCGATGATCCTGTATTGCTTTATAATGTAAATAAAGTACAAAATGTTAGTCACTAAGATGCTTGCTTCTGCTATTTTCAGGAAATTCTTTTTGTTCGTCAAGATTTAGGTAGTCTAAATGATCTTGTTGGAGGAATTGCATTGAACACCACATTACCATATGGATTGTGTTAACTTTTAGGTCATGTTGCCTTGGTAGTTTTACCAAAAGAAATTCGTAATTGGATCATGTGTAATTGCGATTTTTCCAAGTTGTATAACAAATTTTGTTTTCAATAAAATGTTGATTCAAATTCTTGTTCATTTTTAGGATATTTGAGAAGTTTCATATTTATAGATAGTTCGATGGAAGTCGAATCGAATCAAATGAGTGAGTCCCAAAAGCAGACGTTTTGAGAAATAAGACTACCATATTAGGGCTCCCCAAAGCAGACGTTTTTAGGGATATTAAGTGCTTTTTTGGCAGACTTTTTTTTTTGATTTTCCACTAGTGTGGGTACGAGATCGAGACAATTCAACAATGAAGTATGTTTACTTGATAAAAGGTTCAGACTTAACCAAACACAATAGGATTACTATCAAGTAAATATGAATTAACGTTTGTGTGATTTACTTTAAATTATAATAACAACAATTATAATTGCGGAAAGTCAAGTAAATAACACAGTAAGATTTTGTTAACGAGGAAAACTGCAAATGCAGAAAAACCCCGGGACCTTGTCCAGAATTGATACTCTCAGGATTAAGCCGCTATACAAAATCAAACTAACTTCATATAGTTGAGACCAAGCAACTAAACCTATAGTTCACTTAGTTCCGTATGTATTCCCACGCCTCCGGCCTGTAATAAGTCACGTACTTGGAACAATTCCTTTGGTTCGTATTCCAAATAGTAAAGGAACACCAAATCTGTTTGGTATCAACTCTTTTCAACCAAGTGATGTGAGTTCGACAAAAGGCTCTTATGTTTATCTCAATAAACTCCTTTGTCAGGTTCTTAGATCTATCTTATCAACAACTACCAAGGTAATTGTTAAGATTTTGCAATCATTTCTTTTAATCACAAAGAAATGTATTGATGCCTATTTACACAACTAATCAATCCAATCTACCACAAGGATAAATCGATTATAGTTGGATCCTCTTTAACCGAAACAAGTATTGTGCACACCAAAGATTATGAACCCAAATCATAAATCTTCAAAGACTTTTTAGATCTTTAATAAACACTTGCACACAATCAACTTGAATCTCTTGTGATCAATCATGCACAGAACGGAGTCTGTTAACAATAGATTATCACAAGGCGTCTTTAGATCTACAAACAATCTAAAGAACCCCGATGAAACTTCGATCTTGTTTGAGTGAATCTTGTATCAGAAGAGAAGAGTCTCAAGCATAAACAAACTAGGTGCAATCAAAGTTCAATCACCGTTAGTCAATCAAATTAATCGAAAACAAAAGATAAACTGCAATTATCTAGTTTCCCACCAACGATACTAATAGAGCTTCTCAATCCCAAAGAAGTCCTTAAACTGAGCGGTCGTAAGAGATTTCTCCTAATTAGGTTACTTTCCTCTCCGAATAGGCGGCTCCACCAGTAACAACACAACTGAGGTAGTTTTGATGGCTCTGAGGATTAGTTTGCTCGGAATGCAAACTTTGATATTTATAGACAAGGAAGTTTGGACACCAAGGAATTTCCAAAATAGAAAATATTTTCAAGATATGCAATATATTCCAAATTCGGTTTCCATAATTCCTGGAAATGCTTTATCCAAATAATGACCGACAATCTCTTAGAAAGTCTCCAACTAGTAAATGCACATTACTAATTTTTCATTTTCCAAAAATAAAATTAAAAATTTAATTAAAAGATTCTCAACTTATTTTTCGATCTGGGATTTTTCCTTTAGCTATTAAGGAATATCATTGAACAATAAAAGATAGGCATTATAGCACATGTTCAAAGTATGTCGACATCTTTACTTTGTAAGTCCTCTTTCATACTTACAATCTTGAAACTGATTTTCCACACTTCCAAATAAGTTTAGAATTGGTTCATATGACTTTCAAGAACAACGTGATTGATCAAGAACACTCAATCACCAAACATGGGTTTCACGGTTCTACCTCCATGTGGGTACTGGATTTAGTCACACTAGCTTTCCAAAAATTCGGTTGACTAGGTACTAGGATCGATTCCTACATATATATGGTATATAACTTGTACTTGTTGCACATGTCCATAGGATCGGTTCCCCTTTGCCTAAAAACGTCCTGCACATGTCCATAGGATCGGTTCCCCTTTCTACTAAAAACTTGCTACATCTCATACAATGATCGATTCCCCTTTGTGATAGGTTGCACCTCTTACAAGGATCGGTTCCTCTTTACCCAGATTCAGTCATACCAATAACACTAAATCGATCATACCATCTCAGGTGATTACTTAAGATTGGTGTCACTAATAAAAGTCATACCAATACAAAAGTCAGGCCTTTGTGAATAGTTTTACCAAGAACATAAACAAGTCATGAGCGGTTATACTAATCACACATATTGGTAGTTCAAAATATATGCAATGAATAACAATACCAATAATGCCTAGTGATTTCCATTTCGACTCACAAAACAAGTTCATGAATTTACGTCCTTTGTACGAATGTAAAACATTGTTTCCTAGGATGAAATCTTCACCTTATACCCATACATAATCACAATAGCATTCACACGATTATGTCGATGTCTTCTATACAAAGTTTAATGGTTAAACAATAAAACTTGTATTGTATTCCTTAATACTACGTCTAACTAGAGTGTAATCATTCATGCTTCGCAGTTATGTTTTCAATATGCACGACTTGAAAGACACGTTAGGGAATGAAACAGTTCAAGTCAAATATCACTAACCACAAGTGGAAGGATGATGTTTTCGTTGTAGCTCCTTACTTATTCACTTCTTCAAGTCTTCGCAATACTTGTAATGTCTCATATCCTAATACTTTCAAGCTAACCTATACGAAGTTGACTCTAGTACATAATCAAACGACTCTTTAAATGTGTTTTGGCTCACTAAAATATGACAACCAAACTTGACATACCAACGCTTGGTGGGTTCAAACGATCAATCCTCTAACAGAAAACATTGGGGGTACCAAAATACACCACAAACTATTTTTTAGGCAACCTGTATGAACAAAACATAAATACAATTCCAAGAGTTTAACTTAATGAATCTCAAACAAGGAATAATATTCAGAGTTATATCTCTTTCGCTCACAATCAGAAAGTTTACAACACTGAATCCGTGAACCTGATATACATGTGAGAGTTCTTGGACGATCTCAAAAATCAATATCAAAGAATCAATCAAGTCTTATCCAACAAACAATGATGGAGATATATACTTTTATCGATTTACATACAACCTATGATATTTAAATTATAAAGATAAACAATATAATGCGGAAAAAAGAACACAAACACCAAAATTATTGTTAACGAGTAAACCGCAAATGCAAAAAAAAAAAAAATCGAGACCTAGTCCATATTGAGCACCAAACTGTATTAAGCCGCTACCTACAACCAATTAACTTCAGACTGGAATATAGTTGAGACCGAATTAATCCCTCCCAGCAATTCAGTTACAGTCACGTTCCTTACGCCTCTTGAATCCGGGCAGGATTCCGCGCAAATGATTCCCTTAGACGACGTCTTTTATATCTTAAGAGTTGCCTCTACTCAATCGAAGACTTTAGACCAATCTGACTCCTACAGATAAGCCTATATGTGTGATTTCCTTTTTGATCGTAGATCAAGGTGAGACTGGAACTCGATACCAATAAACAAAGTCTAGCTAGCCTCAAAATCCGGACTTATGCCTCCCGAAGTGCGGCCTAGATTATTATTCACCCCACAAGTATTAAACCTGTGGAATCAACAAAGTCTGAGACTAAAAGAACTTGGATAATTTATATCTATCTTGTTCAATTGATCAACTCAACAATCAAATAAGATCAGGATACTCGAGCTATCAAGATAAACATTAGCTGGACCTGGCTTCATGAATCCATATGAAGTCTTTTTAGTCGCTAAGACTTAAAAGGGTTTTAGGAAGAGGATGATTCTAGTTTTACAACCAGGACACACAAGAAGTAGTTTCGAGATTCAAAGATCCCGGTTGTTTGAGTTTCCCCTTTTATAGACTTTCAAAGTATAGGTTGCTTTAGGTTTAAGCTAAGATATCTTTGGAACCAAGCAAACAATATCCATAGTTAGATGAATATTTGAATCTAATTAACATAACAAGATATATACTCTGGTTAGGATGAACCGTAACCGAACCGTGTAAAAAAAAAACAACGTTCATGAATGGTTAGCCGGAACTAGCCAACTGAACCACAAGCTTGAGCATTTTCATAAAGCACTTAAGACTTTAAGTTTGAATAACAATATTTACAATATTTCTATATTTCTCTCTAGATCAATTCGAAACATTCCCGAATAACATCAATATTTACACATATCATTGTTCCAGGCTATTTTCGAATGAAAATCTTGAATCATAATTTTAGTTGTGAATGATAAATTGTCCTTAACCGAAATTCATCAAGTATGAACAAATATTCATTAGGATTAGTCATATATATTTAGAGAAGTTCCTTAACTTGACTCAAAATTCTTGATATGCTTACAATAGTGTAGTTAGTTATGCAACAACGTCTCATAGATATAAAGGTGAATATAGCTTGAGAAATAAGTGGTACAGTCTTCACTTACCTTTTGTTGAAGAAGTTCTCCAAAAGCTCCGGTTGATCTTCGCCTTCAAATGGTAGAACGCAACGATGATTGCCGTGATGTCCGTTTCTGAACGACACTTGTATCCTAATCCAAGGCTTAAAGAATTGTATACTAGAAATCAATATATAGTTTTGATAACTAAATTTGACAAAAAACTTGAGACAGCAACACGTGTGAGTTCGACCGAGCATTGGTCTAATAGTAGGTCCAATTGGTGATTATCGAGTTATCTTTAGGTCGGTGATCATGATTGAGTATAAGATAAAACAAATAAAAGGTAATTCTTATTGATCAAGTTAGACTGAATCATATGTCTTAGTTTACACGGTGAGTCACCGTGGGATTATATACAATTGGTTTAGTATGTGACTCACGCTAAACATGTTTCTACAAATGGTCCACTTTTGTCTAGTTAGTGTGACATCATTATCCACTTAGACTTTACTTAATTAGTAAGTTAATATCTCGACCTGTGATATTCAATATTTCTCGCTCTCCAAGTCTTGAACTGGCATCCTTGGTATTATTTTCGTTTTTTGCTTTAGAACTCGCATCTTCCATGGGTCGTGATATTATGTGCCTCATCTTGTCCTCTATTAAGTCATTATCCTCATATTGTGCTTGAGGTGAGGACTTATTACTCGATATCGATATGAGCTCCTTCTTAGCTCCGAGATCCATGACACTCTAATTGCCAATTGTTGGTATATATGTCATATATTTTGTCATCGATACTAACTTCTCCATGCATCTACAATTCAACCTAACTTGCATTTCTAAACGCATCATACATCCTAGCGATGCCTAAATCCCATTTGGCACATGCTACTGTTGTATATTTGTCATGCTATGTAGCACCTGAATTTTTCGCGATCTTGTGCACCTTTGCACAACTAGATTAGACTACTTGGTGATTTTGAGCATCACCTTAGAGCCCAATCATATAAATCAATAACTATTGTGGATAAATTTCCTAACTTAGACAGTTATAACAAGGTTAAAAATCCTTACAAATGAGGCAAAATTTCCTATGTTCCATGAAGTAAGAATACCACATTTTTCTTCAAACTTATAATTGACTTTAATGTCCATGCACATATGGTTTCCCTTGTCTCTCCCCTTCTTCAAAATCATCTTAGTTGTAATACTGATTTTCAGTCGAAAAGAACATCCGCTTGTGATCGAATGTAGGTCTTTGGATACCCTTGTCCAACCATATAGGTCTCACTCTTATAAACTAGGTGAAAGCACACTCCTTGTCCGCATCTAGCATCAATCGAAGAACATTATGCAAACTTACTTTTTTACCTAACTTACATTTATTTGTTCAACCTTTTCATAAGCTTTATGCTAGACAAGAATTGGATGCAAGAATTGAAATCCAATTCTTCTTTCATTGTATCACATTGCCACGAAAATGCTGGTTCAAAACTAGACTTTGCATTACCATAAAGGTACATGCATTCGAGATAGTTACTTAAATCTTCCACCAAACTGGCTACGGTGAGACATCCTTATTCCATCTAGCAGAGAAAGTTCTCCATATTTTTTGCCAGTACAAAGATCAATAACATCTTTGGATTCAAGAATTTTCTCAAAATTCCCATTACAACTTGTAGTGCACTTGGTACCTGATAACATTATGATGGCATATTTGGTTGGAGGGAACGAAATCAATTTTCTGGTAATACAATTCTATTCCCATCTTTGGTAAATATGAATATATGACTGCTAGGAATATGATTCCCAAAAAGTAAGGAAATACAAAACCATGGGGGTGGTGGGTTTAGGATTCCCCTTCTTTAGTGGCATGTTTGGTTAGAAGGAATGAAATCGGTTGCCTAGGAATACAATTCCATTCTCATGTTTGGTAAATAGGATAGAAAACGATTAGGAATAGAATTCTTAAAAAAATAAGGGAATCTAAAACCCATGGGGTGGGGGTGGGTGAATCAACTTCACCCACAAATACTTAATCTTGCACGCTTGCACCAAAGCATGGGTAATGGGTATGCCTTCACTCTTAAGGCCTTACACAATAACAGTCGTTCTTCTTTTCTCTCCAACTCTTTATGCCCCATAAGCATAAGAGATTTTCCATGCATGAATGTAATTAAACAAACTCACACAAATCAACAAATTAATGAACACAAACATAAAACGCAACATATTTTTTTATTTCATTAAAGGAAAAAGATTACAAAAACAAGTCCCGCATGGACTAAACATGACATTCAACCTCTTTGGTGAATGCCTAACTCTCTTTACAATCAATGATTCTTTTCTAATCGAACAACACCAAACTTATTAATCTACAGACTATTTATATTGCTAAAGATTAAGCTAAAATATTGCACAATCGTTTGTATAACCAATGGATAAACATCTTTCTACAGGTAGTTTCCCTAACCACCGAAGTGCTTTTCAACTGCTACCTTTGATGTTGTCATGCCAATTGATGCCACACCTGTACTTGGTTGTTAGGCTTCGCCAAACAAGGTTATAAGGTCACTTTATAACCGTTCCAAGCCATTCCATTACTATGGCATGTGTGTGATGCGCGTAACCAACTTGTAACCGCTTACATAAGACAATATGGCGCCACCTTGCACCATAACCGTCTTGGCCATGCCTAACCAACTTGTAACCGATTGCATAAGACAATATGACGCCACCTTGCACCATAATCGTCTTGGCCATGCCTTTTATTCATTTGGAGGTTAACATAAGTAAAGTACGCCACTAATCACATCTACTGATCCTTGGTTGTGCTGCATCTTCTATATGCATCACTTGCATTATTTTGTCTGAATATTTGACTATAATGGCGCGTTTGGTAACACCACTGCTGCACTTGCATTGGTCAGGCTTTGGCCAAGCCTTAAAACCAATGCATAAGCTATCTCACGACTTATTTTGCATCCTTAATTCATTCCTTGAGCTGTTTAACTTTGGATTATGGATACGCGTACTATCGCATAATGCAGCATGTGTCAAATAACTTTTTCTTCTTCTTTTGCCTTAGCTTCATGGGAGGATAATGTATATTCGTTTGCTAGGCCACCCGATGCAGTGCTGCACCATCATGGCACGTCACTGACTAGGCCTGTAAACCTAGGGAAAACAATCAAAAAAAAAGAGAAAACCGGTTTGTTTTCCTCGCGAGTCACCCAAAACTAATCCAAGGGTCTAGATCTTTGAATGATATCAGTGCAGAAATTCTCAACCGCCCCCAAAATTTAGGGATAAAACTCTTTCCCAAAGGAGCCAGTGACCAACTTCGACTCCACGTCGATTTTGAAACTCGTCTCTCTCTCTCCGTCTTCTGACTCCTTCTTGTTTGAAAAAACTAGGGTTTTGAACTCAAAATCGAGAAGAGATCGAGAGATTAAGATTTAATATATTTAGGTTTTTGATTTCGTTGTTTGTGATTATTCGATTTGGATTTTGAGAATTTAGGGTTTTAATTAGAAGAAGAAAAGATGGTGGAAAAGGGAGATGAAGAAGAACAAGAGTATGAAAGTGATCCAGAAGAAGCACCGTTACCATTAACGATGAGAAGAAGAGAAGCAAGTGATGATGAAGAAGGAGAAGAAGAAGATTCGAGAATGGATCGAAGAAGAGGAGGAGGAGGAGTTGTTGATGTTTCAGATGGTGAATCAGATGGTCAAGGAGGTGTTGATTATGAGTCTGAGGAAGAGGAATCCGAAATTGAGGAGGAGGAGGAAGAGGAAGAAGAAGAAGAAGAAGAGTATGTAGCTGAGAGAGAAAGAGTTATCAGTGGTAATGATGGGAATGAGGTTTCTGGTGGTGTTTTGGAATCTGGTGGTGGTGGTGGTGATAATGGTGACGGGGAGGGTGAAGAATCAGTGGATAAAGTTGAAGGAGAAGGTGAGAAGAAAGAGAATGAACCATTTGCTGTTCCTACTGCTGGTGCTTTTTATATGCACGATGATCGTTTTCGAGAAAGTAGTGGTGGTGGCGGTCGTCACAGGTAATTAGCTGATTTTTTTGTCAATTTGGATATTTGCATATGTATATACTTGAGAAATTGTGAAGTTGCTGATTGTATATGTTTCTAATAAAGTATGTTTTGGTTCTTTGGAATGGGAACTGGATTTTCATGCAGTAGTTGCTTATTAGGCATGCCACATTTCATGAATGTGAACTTTCAAACTTTTTCTTATCGATGTTTTTATGAAACCGAATGATTTTTTATCCAAGACATGGGAAGCACTAGGAGGTAAGCCTGAAAACAGGTGGTTGGCACTATAATCACCCTGTTTGCTAGTTGCCCTTCAAAACATGAAAAACCTAGCACATTTCGGAATCTCAACAGTGCCTTTGTAGAAACAAATTGTCTAATCAATCCCACTGTACTTTGTGTGTAAGAATTTTGAAACTTGTGATCTGTAACTTTAAGCAATACCAATAACGTTACTATTGTAGTTTTCTTCATTGTATTAATTAAGGAATAAATAGGATTATGGATAGAGATGCTTGTAAAACTTAGTTGTTGCTAGCTTTGACAGTGAACTCTTTACTTGGCTGAGAAATATCATGCCATTCTCTTTTTGCTAACACCACATCATTTGTTCACCAAATATTATATATCTTTAGTCACTGTGTTGCATTTAAGAAACCGTCTCTCTTAAATGGCTCTGAAAGGTACAAGTCGCAATTCTTCATCTGGATGAGCCTTTATCTGGGCGTTGACAAGTAAATAAGTGGTGTAGGAGTGGTAAAGTGTTGGTCTAGCTCCTGGATTTTAGTTGCTTGTGTATCTTCTGAAACTCCCTGTGATGCTACCTGTTCAGTCCCTCAGCTTTTCAATCTTAATGCTGTCATTATTATCCTTGCATTGTCCCCTGTGATACTTCAGATTTCACAGCCTTTTGTTTTGTTTTGTAATACGTACAACTACTTTGCAGTAACTGTTTGAGTTTCATTCAGGCGTACTCTTGGTGGACGGAAATTGTGGGAATCCAAAGATGACAGGAAATGGGGGCATGATAAATTTGAAGAACTGAGTCTGCAAGAACCAAAAAATGACAAGGTGAAATTCAATTGCTGCTTGTATATTTAATGGTTAAATTTGCTAGTTCGTGTCTGTTTGCCAATCAGTGACAGTATCCACAAATTCATTTTTACATTTATCTATGTATCTATCAGGAAAGGAAAAGAGGTGCTTATAGGGGCCGTGGAAAGAAACGAGGTACTGATCGTGGGTATATTAGAACAAACCGGACCAGAAACTATGATGACAGTAATGATCAAAATAGTGTCCCGAAGAGTGTGAAAGGAAGAGGTCCCAGAAAATATGAACCTTCTGCGAGGAATAATGGTGATGCTCCACCAAATCAGAACAAACAGTGAGTAGATATTTTGAGTTTATGGATAATTTCCTTTCTTGCTTTATTAATGTGCCCGTTTGACAAAATTGCATTTTTCCATCCAGTTCTGGAAGGACTTATGAGACAACATTGAGTAATAGTAATTCAGGGAGGACATCCAACCACACACACCAAAATGCTCAGACTAATCCTGCCGCTCCGCGTAAACATGTTTTTGCGTCAAGCTTAAGCTCTGCTTCTCCTCCATTTTATCCTTCTGGTTCTTCCAATCAAGATGTGATAGTAGCACAGAAAAGAGATGTGCAAGCTGGACCTTCTGAGAAGTTCTCAGTGCCTCATGCCAATTCATTGGCCAGAGGAAAAACTGTTGTGGATCCTGTTGTGAAGGGCAGGCAGTATATCAATGAGCCTGTTCGACCACTTGTTGGGAAATTTTCCAATATGCAGTTACAGTCATCTGGATCTTCGCGAGTGAGTTCAAATCAAACTCCGCAATATAGGCCTAAAGTTAAGACTCCAGAGATTGTGGCACAACATAACTATCAATCAACCTCTTCTCCCAACCATGGCAACATGGGTTCTATGCAGTATGCTGTTGTTCAACAGAAGCCTGTAAACCCAGTTCAACCTATGGCTCAACATCCTGGTTCTGGTTCGCAAGCATCCTCTCCACCTAAAGGGTCGTCAACGAACTCATCTGAACCTGGAGAAACAGAATCTCCAACAGGATCCAGTAAATCGAAGACTGCGCTTGTTAGTAAAGGAAAAGGTAGCGCTCAAGGAAGTGGGAGGGGTACTTTTCTCTATAATGGGGCGCAGGTTGTTGGAGCAGCTGGGAACATGGGTGTTGCTCATAGTGATCAAAAATATCCTGGCACTCCAGCGCTTTTGCCAGGTAAAGTTATTAGAAACCGTGTCATGATTTTCGACTTACCAAACCACACATGCTTCTGAGAATTTTTCACCTTAGAAGTTAAAGTGAACTTCTTGGACTTTTTTTCCTTAAAGTTCGGTTTTTGCATGCTTTGTTTTGCTAAGAAGGAATTTCTTCTGTTACATTTTCTTACCATTGTTTTCTCTTAGAGCTGGTTCTCTATAGATTGCATCTACATTTGGGTTTAGAATATAAAACTCTTTTAGACTCATATGTATCAATTGATCTACAGTTATGCAATTTGCGGGACAGCACAATGGTGGCCTTGGAGTCCCTGCTGTTGGTATGGCACTTCCTGGATATGTTGCCCAACCACAACTTGGATTTGGGAATTCTGAGATGACTTGGTAATTTTCTCTTACTTCATATGCTATGCTGATGTACTGGCTGTTCATTAGTGGAAATAATAAGATATGCAGAACCCTGTTTTGTTTGCTGCCAAAATATCTAATTGGAAATCTTGGCAGCTTATGAATGGTGATTGTTGACAGATTAGTTGATTTCACTTTATAATATTAGTTAAAGATTGTATGTATACTAGTACGACTTTATTTTCTTTGTTTTTGTATATTCTATTTTTAATTAATTACAAGTTTATCTACAGGGTACCAGTCCTGGCAAATGCTGCTGGTGCTTTAGGGGCACCGTACTGTTCGCCCTATTTACCTGTTGATGGTACTTATTATGCTCAGCCATCAGGACAAACATCTTCATCTGCCTCAAGGTTAGTAACCATCCTCTTTATGTTGAGTAGTTGAAGTGTTTAGCATCTTAGTTTCTTTTACACTCACTGCTGCCTTGGCAATCATGCCACTATGGCAAGAAGAACATGCTGGACTCTTGATATGTTCCACACCTCCCTGAATATATATATATAATGCTTATCCTGAAGGACCTTTCCTGGATTTCACTTGATGCCAAGTAACCAAATAAGTGAATTAACATTTTGTGTGTTTTCTACTGTAGAGATGTGAGTACGAATAAACAAAATATTGACTGGAAGCCTCCAGCAGAAAGACCTGGTAATAATCTTAACTTTGTTTGTTAATCATAGATTACATATTTTCAAAACCTAATATCAAACAATCCCCATATTTGGTATTTATTTCACAATAGCTGACGAAATTGCTTCTTCCACAGAGCTTGCAAATGATGAATTTGGGCAGCGACAGAACAAGTCTCGCAGGCAAGTTCTTAACTCTTTACATTGGTTTCACTGGAGCTGATTTGTGGAACTTTTGTACGAGGAAGACATTTTTTATTTTGTAATTATTTTTTATTTTTTTCATACCAAGTCATTACTTGTTATTTTCAGATATTCGGAGATGAGCTTTGGCCAGTGAAGTACATAGTGGTTTGATTGTATTTCTAATAAGCAGCTAAAAGGTTAGTGTCCTAGTATGTGGCCAATAGTTATTTCTAGCTATGAGAACAAATTTTTGGCGTGGTACTCTTGCTGCGTTTTTTTTTTTAAGAACTAAGTTGTTTGTTGCTGCTGCAGGCCTTTCTCATGGCCCTTCGTGACTCCAGGTTTTGTTCTGAAGCACTTTGGGCAGCTTAAATCCCAAATTATGTTAGGTAAATTCTCCTTTCTTCATCTTTTATAATTTCTTGTAGTTTTAGCTAGCTCATTCATCTCACTTTCGCCTTAGAACCTAAGTACTTGTTAGCCCTTTTGGAAACATTTCTCTACATTTCTTTTAGAATTAAAGGTTCTCCTTAAAAAATATAAGGGAGAATGGTTCTCGTGTGTTTGATGTCAATGACGTGGTACGCTTTTGATGTGTGACCTGACATGTTGGTCTTATGGTTGCTCAACCTTCTTTTCTTGTAGCTGGAATTTAACCATATCATCATCTTGCAGCTATATATAAGAAACGCCTGGTCATGCTGCAGTTGACGTGAGAAGTTTGTTGCAGTTTGATGGGTAGCAGTTCCTTGTTGAGGTGTACGGTAAGATAGCAAAGAACTCATTCATTATTAGTATGTAAATGTAATGTTCAACAGGGTTTTCAGCATATTTTTTTGTTCACTTTCCTTTCCAGGGTTTTCTTTGGCTTGTTGTTCTTTTGTGAAGCTTATGAGAAATGGAAGTAGGCTTCTTCATAAACAAAGAAAAAAAAAAGATAATTTTGAAAACAGAAAAAAGGGGCAGTGAATCAGTTGGTGAAGTTCTGAAGTGTTTCCTCCATCGGTTTTGGATGAAAATATGACGGTGTCTCTATGTACTGTCATTTGATCATTATGTTTGTGATATTTGTTTTTTTTTTTTGATACATCAGTAATATCTGTTTGGTTCTTTTTAAGGGAATTTGCTAGAATCCCTGAGACAACTATTTATTTAATATATGTGATTATTATGTTTCTTATGGGTTTTTCTTGTCTCTGAACTCTTTATGTTTGATATGCCAAACTGCCCAACAGCTTAGATTTCCCTTCACTCCATATTAGATTTCCCTCTTTTCTTCTGTTTATATTTTATGCTGTTTTTCTTAACTACTCACTCTCATGGCTACATTTTTCTTTAATTTTTTTTTTGGCTTGATCTTACCATGTGCATTTTGTTTTATTGTATTGGAAAATTCTGTTTCTTCCTATTTAAGTCTCATTAAGCTGCTACTTAGAGAGAGACGAATCTCTATGCATCATTATATGCTGGTTTAGTTACTGCAGTTCATGTTCATTGTTGCATACAGTGTATGGCACTGAATTAATTCATTAAAAAATGTTATGTAAGCTTACTGAGCCGTCTGTCATGTGAAATGCACACATAAAATCGTTTCTGATTGATGATTTGTTTATCTGCTAGATCTTGGATATGTATAAAAGCTTGATTGGACTTCACCTTCTTTTACTATTAATACACCAGATATAGGATGACCATAAGTCAACCAATGAGTTCACAAATTAACCGCAAATCACGGCGTTGATGTTTTTTTCTTCTTCTTTTCTTTAAGCTTACTTGGCAGGTGTTAAAATCTTCTGTAGTGGCTATATGTGCAGTGAACATTCGATGTGTATAAAGTTCTTCTGACCTATTTTAGTTCAACATTTCAACCACTTAGAATTCCCACTTCCCACCACTTGCGGAATTTTTCCGAACAAAACTGTTTATGTGAAAGCAGTTATATTCTCTCAAAAGTTAATAAAACGTGTAGGTTTGCTTAAGCATTGTCCATAAGAGCTGCAATCATCTTTTCTGGTTGATCTAATGTCTTGTCCTCCACTGCTAACTCCAATTCTAAGCAATTCTAACTAACGTACACATATCAGCTCTAAATTGAAAAATTATCTGCCGTGAAGATGCCAGTCAAAAGCAACACCAAAAGTTTTAAACAACCTTTGAGCAAGAAACATGTGATTGACACATCACGTGGTATCAACATTTTAGAAAATTGACCCCTCCGCCCCCTTCCACAAAAATACAAAACAAAATGAGGTGTTTCGCTAATAATTTTCACAATTAGTGCTCTTCTGTCCAACTCAGAATTTCATTATTGTCATTCATTTTTTACAAACAGTAGCATTCATTTTCAATATGATGATGCAATTTCGGCCGGTCATCGCACCGTATGTGGTTTATGACTCAAATTACCTTGAAGTCGCGTAGTCTAAGCTTTATCTAAAAGGGAAGAGAATTTCTTAAATAATGTTATATCCTTAGATTTTATCACAGTGGCGCATAAAAGGAGAGCATAAATTAGACCAGAATGGACAAATAGGAAGCAACTGTGGTTGGACTGTCATTTGACTGCCAGGAAGAAATATTTAGTGGCAAATTATGGTTACTATTAAAAGGAATCTTACAAGAGTCCACAGAAATGCCAATAATTGATGACCAATTTGTCAATAATATTTTGTAAGAAAAATGAATACACAGGAAAAAGTACAAAGACAAGGTGTTCCCATCCAAGTGCCCTCATTATTAGTCTTTTCTATTTTGATTGATCTGTCTATCTATAACTACTATTCTCTCATTTGAACTACTTTGCAATACAAAATAAATATACCCCGATCCGGTCTCTATTCTATCAACAGTGCATTTATCAAACTGAGAATTGAAAGAAAGATCACTATGTTTCAAGTTTCAACTAACTCAAATAAGTATAGAAGCCATGGCACATGGTACTGAAGTTTATAGCTATGTATTCTTGTATATCACATTTTCCCAGAGTATTTTGACATGATAAACGATAAGATTACATTATCAAAACGTATTAATTTTACTTAATTATGTTCATATTGCCGGAAAAGCAAAGGGTCATTGGTCAGGATTTACTACAATTACTTGAAATGCGTTTGGATAACAGTGTTGTCCGTTTTTGATTGGCTATTTTGTTAAGGTACTGTACATAAAAAGGTGATTACCAATAAAACGACCTAAACCATGCACTTACTATTATAAATAATACATGCCCACCCTCTCTCTCAGCCATCACACTCGATAGCTTGTCACTGTTGGTGGGAAATATACATATAGCATATCTAACTTTCTTCATCTTATATATATGTTTAGAAGTTCCTACATGTTCACATGGGAGACATGCCAATCTGTGATGAAGTGATAAACACACACATGAAAAAGTTTATCTCCATCTAAACCCACTATCTACCATTTCAGGTTCTATGGTTGTTGTTCCTTGCTACTTACTTTTTCTTAGTACCTGTTCATGAACTCCATGAGTTGTAGAGTTGTACTGGTCACTCTCTCTTGCTGATCCCTTACCTTTTTGTTTTGTCTCTTTATAGTACTACTGCTTCTATTCCCCTTTTCATTCATTGATCTCCCAGAATATATGGGTCTCTGACCACTTTATTTTCTTCTTACAATGTCACAGTCTCACAGTGTTTACAAGTAGCTAGTAGTTGAAGTAGTCCTCTCTTGCAAGTTTCATTTGTTTCTTGCCTTAGCTTTAAATCCATCTCTCTAGAGTACTACACTTCAGAAGATGTTGTCATTAAGATTTTCTTTTTATAGAGTTGGGTATTAGAAATTCTTGTCCTTGAGTTTTTCTTTTTCGAGATTTGGGTCTCTATAAAATGTTTATGAGAGGATTGTGGAGTCTAGTGAGAAAGTAGGTTTTGAGGTTTTCATTACTTTTCTCTCTCTACAAGTTTGAGTTTTTCTTTTGTGGGTGAAGATACAATGGGGAAGCTAACATTTGGCAAAGTGTTGGATTGTTTTTGTGTGTCACCTAAAGGTTCAAGCTCTTGTTTTTGTATAAACTCTTTAGAAGCACTGGAAGATGATGATTTTGATAGGAAACCATTGATTGGAAAAGAAAGAAGTCACCAATTGATGAAATTGGGAGATCTTGTTAATGGAACACAAACTTTGGCTTCTCAACTAAAACCAAAGGTGAGAATAATTAAGATTCAACTTCAAAATTTTCAGTTTGTACATCCTGAATGTTTGTTGATCATTTTGTAGATGGTGGAGCTAAGGGTTTCAATGCACTGCAATGGTTGTGCAAAAAAAGTTGAAAAACATATCTCAAAGATGGATGGTGAGAATTTTTTATGATACTCATATTTTGACTTCAATGTGCACTTGGGTCAGTAATGCTTGAATTGTGGGTGTTTTTATTGTTTTTCAACTCTCACTCTCTTTCTCTATAAATGACAGGAGTGATATCTTATCAAGTGGACTTGGAAAACAAGAAGGTGGTGGTGATAGGGCATGTTTTGCCATATGAAGTGTTGGAGAGTGTATCCAAGGTGAAGAATGCAGAGATATGGACATCTCCTTATGTTAATTGATTTAAGAATTCGGAAAAACTCAGACGAAAAATAAGATGAAGCAAGACTACAAATATTATTGCCAAATACTAGGATGGTCATACTATGTCTAAGATGTATGTTTGTTTTTAGTTAAGTTTAATCAAATATGTGTGCATTAAGATCTCTGTAACGCCTGGAGAAAGAAGCAAATTAAAAGTCTTCTTTTTGGATGTAATCTCTGTACATAGTGTATCTTCCTACAAAACATAATGCATCTTCATTCAAAACATAGAGCTAACAACATACCCCCTCTTCAGCTGCCTCGTTGTTCTAAAGTTCATGACGGAGTTGACGTTTGCTGGATTTATTCTTAATATTCGTCTTTTTTTGTTAGATCTCTTCATGCTCAACTTAATGACCCCTTGTATGTGGTGCATGAAGATGAATCTATTCCATCTCAGCATAATATTTGGAAAACTCTTTGGAAACTTGAAGTTTCTAAAAGGATCAAGCGCTTTCTGTATAAGTGCTTAAATGATGCTGTTGATGGAAAGTGGTCTAAAGATCAAAATTCTAAAGCTCTAGCTTTCGTTTTGGTTAGTAGAAATACAATCTGAAAGAGGAGGAAGCCTATGTGCCATTCTTAACAATTTACATTTCCAAAATTGTAACAACTTTGTTATCATCCAGTCTTTCCCATAATAGTATCACGTAGAGAAACCATCAGTTGCATCTTTTATTAACCGACGCTGTAGAGTATCGAGATGAAGAGTAATACTATCTCCGTTTCAGGAAAAATGTTACTTTTACTTTTTCATTTTAGCCTAAAAATAGGCCAAATTAAAAAAGTGAAAGTAATAATTTTCATGAAACGGAAGGAGTATCATACACAAAAGGTGTACTTGCATTCACATGTCGTCCTTCCACATTTGTAGCAAAATTTGGTTTTACACCTGAAATCAAAATTACAAAAGCTAATTACCCGTTCTCTAAAGCATTGATGGCCCCGACAGGCTTAAACAGATGAAGGAGCAGCAACAAGGAAAGTAGCTAGAATAAGAAGAAAATAACATGTATATACCTGCATTTGATGGAAGCACAACCTTCTGTATGTTCAACATAACGGAAGCAATTTGGACACCGTACCAATCTCTTGCGCTTAACCATCTCCATGAACAAAACATCGTTACTATCGATATCCATTACCGTTTCATGTCTTCTACAATGAAACCATACAATGAAAACAGAATAGCTTTTTGCAATTCGGGCAGTTTGATGCAGTAATCTTGTTGGAGGTACAATTATTATTACTCGTTGAGGGTGCAATTCTAACGCACTCGTTTAGAATCAACTCAGAACAATCTCGAAAAGGACAATAAGATCTTCCGTAAGCTACCCCGCCTTTAGATGAATCCAAAAGTACTAGTGATTCACAAAGAACACGGCACCACTTTTCGAAGACTTTGTTAGGGAGAGCAGATTGGCACAAGGAAGCGTCCAGCATGACGTTGCAGTCGGGATTAGCGCACATTAGCGCACTTTATCTCAGACATGTTGTGTTGGATCACCTTTTCTTGAATATATTTGGCGACGCAATCAGTACAATAAGGATGCAAGCATCCACTCATCTCCATGCTGTTGAATTGCCTGTTCACTGGAACTATTTGCACACAGATTTCACAAGTGAAGAAAGTGCGACCATTACTAGAAGTCGGCCTTTCCAGGTCTTTTTGTTGGATTTTCTCCATCTTGAAGACGATTTTTGTCGTGGAAAAGAATCTAATTAATCACAGTAATCAGGGCAACTCCTACGGAGAATCCATATAAATAGGATGATAGGAATTTTATGGAGATTTATTTCTAATAGGATAGTCAAGTCAAATAAGTTTGACTTGGCTCAGTTTAGTTTGAGTTAGTTGTTTGTATTAGTTGAGTCAGTTGTCTGGTCAGACAACTATGTTTTCCTATATGTCTGAAACACAGTCTGTGTAATTATCTTAACAATCTTGGTAATACAATAGGGATGATAGGAATTTTATGTAGATTTATTTCTAGTAGGATAGTCGAGTCAAATAAGTTTGACTTGGCTCAGTTTAGTTTGAGTTAGTTGTCTGACCCAGACAACTAATTTTTCCTATAATAAATATGTCTGAAACACAGTCTGGGTAATTATCTTTGACAATCTTGGTAATATAATTCTTCTTCTTCTTCTTCATTACTGCCTTTATTTTTCATACTTCTTGATTATCATGAGAGCATAAGATTTCTCATGGTATCAGAGCAGCTACGGTCCTTATTCACACGTTTAACAAAGCTCAACAATTTTATCAACAATTTTTTAGCATACTCAAATCAGGGTAATATCAAATCAATAATTTTTCCCCAAATTTCAATTTCTAAGGTTCTTGCAAGATTTTTATGGTAACAACTCGAAGATCTACGTATAGCAATATTATTAACAACAACATCAATGTCAACAGTAGCAATAACATTGATAACGACAACGATAGCAGTTTCTTTGCTTCAGATCTAGAAAATTTTCATTCACATTCACATTCAAATACAATGTCTTCCGCTGGTAATTCTTGTGCTCTACCTTTTATAAATATATCGAATTTTGTTTCAATGAAGCTTGACTCCACCAATTTTCTACTTTGGCGAGACCGATTTGAGGGTGTTTTATTTTCCTGTGATTTTTATGGATATGTTAATGGTGACATAGTTGAACTATCACACAAAGTTATAGTAGATGGTGTTGAAAGAATTTATATTTCAAGACATGTTGTCTTTTCAGAAAAAGAATTCTATTTTTCAGCTTCTTCTTGTCCCGAGTCTCCAACTGTTACTGAAGTTCCATCTGTACCATATTCTGTTCCTTCATCTACGACTGTGACAAGATTTCAGTCTGGCATTACAAAACACAAAGTTTTTCCTGATCATATTTTACATTATTCTGTTAAGCATCCTATTCCATCGCCCTTTTCTTCTTTGTTTTCAAATCCTACTGAGCCAAAATATTTTAAAACTGCTATTCAAAATCCTAAATGGCAAGTTTCAATGAGAGATGAAAATGATGCATTAATTAGGAATGGTATATGGGATTTAGTTGACCCTGAGCCTCATATGAATGTTTTAGGATGTAAATGGGTTTATAAGGTAAATCTGAAGTCAAATGAAACTGTGGATAGATCAAGGTCAAGATTGGTTTCTCAAGGCTATAATCAACAAGATGGAATGGATTATGGAGAAACTTTTAGCCACGTTGTAAAGTCAACTACATTTAGAGTAGTTTTAACTATAGTTGTTACTAGAGGCTGGAAATAAGACAATTGGATGTTTCAAATGCATTCTTGCTTGGTGATTTGGCAGAAGATGTTTACATAAAACAAACACCTGGTTTTGAGAGTGCTGAATTTCCAAATTAAGTTTGTAAATTGAAAAAGAGTTTTTATGGGTTAAAACAAGCCCCAAGGGCTTGGTTTTAGAAATTTAGTGCTTCTTTGATTTCTTATGGCTTTGTGAGAACAGTTCCAGACAATTATATGTTTGCATATGTTGCTGAAAAAGAGGGGGTCTAACAACCATACCCAATATTTCGTTTCGGCAATCTGTATGAACTAACTCCAATATATTTCCAAGATAATCAACTAGACCGCCAGACTCAATCAAGGGAAATATATCCAAGAGTTATATCTCTGTTTCTCAACGTAATTAACAAATCAAACGGATAGAAATCCGTGAGCCTGATTATATTGAGAAACAACATGAACGGTACCAAATACCAATGTTCAAGTGTCATTAATTTATATCAACAACCAAAGGTGGATTATCTAATTGATTGAGCTACGCACAACCTGTGATATTTCAATTATATTGAAAATATAATGCTGAAAAGAAACAACATAGACACCAGAAATTTTATTAACGAGGAAACCGCAAATGCAGAAAAACCCCGGGACCTAGTCTAGATTTGAACACCACACTGTATTAAGCCGCTACAGACTCTATCCTACTACAAGTTAACTTCAGACTGGAATATAGTTGATCCATAAACAATCTCACACTGATTAAGGTACTGTCACGTTCCTTATGCCCCTGATTCCCAGGAGGACTCTATGCACTTGATTCCCTTAGCTGATCTCACCCACAACTAAGAGTTGCTACGACCCAAAGTCGAAGAATTGATAAAAAAATATGTCTCACGCAGAAAAGTTTATATTCAATAGATAAATCTGTCTCCCACAGAAATACCTACGAGTTTTTGTTCCGTCTTTTGATAAATCAAGGTGAACATGAACCAATTGATACACCAGACTTATATTCCCGAAAAACATCCTAGTAATATCATCACCTCACAATAACTTAACCGCATGGTAGTGGAACAAGATATTGTAGAACCACAAAGAATGAGACAAAGAGCTTTGTGATTACTTTTTTATCTTACCTATCGGAGATTCAATCTCGAGCAAATCTTGGAGATCTCGTTTACCAGGTTCAGTACGAAGTCATAGATATGCTCGACCAAATACTCAATACGATAGAAAAAAATAAGATCAGAACACGCAACTACAGAGAAAATAGTTAGGTCTGGCTTTAGAATCCCAATGAAGTCTTTAAGTCGTTTTAACCTATAATGTTTTAGGAAAAACCTAGGTTAAAGGAGAATGGACTCTAGTCGCAACTAGTATTACACCGAAGGTGTGGGGATTATGTTTCTCTGTCACTAGAGTTCTCCTTTATATAGTCTTCAAATCAGGGTTTGCAATCAATGTTACCTTGGTAACAAAGCATTCAATATTCACCGTTAGATGAAAACCTGATTAAATTCAAGCTAATATCTTTCAACCGTTAGATTGAACTTAGCTTGTTACACACAAATGAAATGTACCTTCATTTAGATATAGGTAACCGTACCAAAACCTGTACACTTAGTTGGCTCAACAATAGTTAACCGAATTTAGCCATATGAACACTTTCATATCAACCTTGTTCATCTTAATCACAACTAGTTCAAATGACTCAAATGAAACTAGTTATAGAGTTGTTCAATTGTTTATATTCTCATAGAAGTATACAAGACACAATTGAAGCGAAATTGGTTTTGATTCACTTGAGTCAATTCATGAACATTATATCCACAGTTTGCATAGATTGCATTCCTTATTTTATAAATGTATTTTCCCATGAGTATGTAAACATACTTAACCGATTTTAGAACTTGACCCAATCAAGTATGCAAACGGGTACGCATACTTCAGTTACCGGACTTGGTCTTGTTCTCCAGTATGCAAACTGGTACGCATACTGTCGTTCGTGACCGAGCACAGTTGAAATCAGTACCCATACGGGTACGCATACTATAGTTCCAGGACTTCAACTGTTGAATCAGTACACATACGGGTATGTATACTAGATTCCCGGACTTGGAATACACCTGCAATAGTTAGCATACAAGTACGCATATTGTGCTATATCCAATCAATGGTTAATTGTTATAAACTCCCATTTTAATCATTAAAACATTCTTAGAAGATGAGAATAGTTATCTCACACAACATATTAGCTTCAAAGTAATTTTCAAGTGATCAAATGATCAATACAAAATATTCTGAGTCTACATCAAATGACTGTCTCACACAAATCATATAAGATGTTACCAGACGATTTTCAGTACATGATTATGTTTTGACTTTCGTCAAGAATAAAAGATGAACTTGGTTAAAACGAAAGCTTACCAACACATATTTCGAGAAAGAAATAAGCGAGTTGAACTCATCTCGAAATATCAAATGTGTATAAAGTAAAGTCTATATAGCTATACGCCTTTTGTCTCAATAGGTGATATAATAAAAATCGACTTCTGAGTGATATATGAGTTCAAGTCTCCATATACCTTTTGTTGATTAAGTTCCACAAGATCCCCTTAGTAGTTCTTCGTCTTCAATCGATAAACATCGTGAAGTCTAAAGCTCAACTACACATTCTATCCTAATCCGAGACATAGCTATAAGTAGACTAGAAATCAAGACTTATAGTTTTGACAACTAAACTTGACAAACAAGCTTGAGATAGCAATGCTTTCGAGTTCGACCGAGTAGTGCTCTAACAGTTGCTGGTCCTGAAATGATGGTTTTGCTGCTTTATGTTGATGATTTAGTTTTTACTGGTTTATCAGTAGGTTTTGCTTGCTCATTTGATTAAATATCTAAGTGCTGTTTTTGCAATGAAAGAATTAGGAGATTTTCATTTTTTCTTGGGAATAAAAACAACTAGACAAACTGATATTATTATGCTAACACAAAATAAATATACTTTGGAGTTATTGGAGAAGGCACAAATGTTAGGATACAATCCTTGTAGCATACCGGTAGCTAAGGGTCCCTGAGTATCAATATCTGATGATGTTTTGTTATCAAATGCTTCTGAGTACACAACTACAGTTGGTATGCTTCAATACTTGTGCTTGACAAGACCAGATAATTATTTTTGGGTTACTATGTGAGTCTGTATATGCATACTCCTACATATATTCACATGTTATTAGTAAAGAGAATATTAAGGTATTTGAAGGGTTCAATTGGTGTTGTAATAACAATGACGAAAGGTGATATTACATCTTTGACAACATATACAGATTCTAATTGGGGTAACTGTCCAGAAACAACAAGGTCTACTTGTGGTTATGTTATCTTTATGGGGCCTTCTTTGATTTCTTGGTCTATAAAAAAGCATCCTACTGTATCTAGGTCTACAGATGAGGCAGAGTATAAATGTTTATCAGTAGCTACTGCAGAGTTAGAATGGATTTCTTCAGTTCTTTCTGAATTACATATTTTTTTAGCACAACCAATCACACTGTATTGTGAGAATACAAGTGCGATTTATTTGTCAGCTAATCATGTTTCTCATTCCAGGGCCAAGCATATAAAGATACATTATCATGTTGTCAGAGAGTTGATTACAAGTGGTTTTTTGTATGTTTAACGTATTTTTTTCTTCAGAAAATCAGTTAGCTGATCTCTTTACTAAGGTTCCCCGTGCTCCAAATTTTAGTTCTTTATTTCATCAACTATTAGGAACATCTTCTTCATTAACTACAACTGATAATTCCACTGGTACTAAAGAATTTGCAGCTGCTGTCTTTACTACATCATCTTCTGCTTCTTTGGACTGTGCTCCTTATCATACAAGACAAGTTTCTTTTTAGTTTTGTTTGCTGCTATTGAATCTTTCTTTTTGTTATACTGTTTCTTTTTTCCCCAAACTGTTTCGAGTTAGCCTCTATCAGTTTGAGGGGGGTTAATAGGATAGTCAAGTCAAATAAGTTTGACTTGACTCAGTTTAGTTTGAGTCAGTTGTCTGTTTTGGTTGAGTTAGTTGTCTGATCCAGACAACTAAGTTTTCCTGTAATAAATATGTCTGAAACACAGTCTGTGTAATTATCTTGACAATCTTGGTAATACAATTCTTCTTCTTCTTCTTCTCCATTACTACCTTTATTTTTCATACTTCTTGATTTTCGCGATTGCTTAAGGCTGATGTCAAATATTTCATGGAGGGTACCGTTTGAATGATCCAATGTCCATGATCATTTTTTATCTTTTTGTCTTATACTAGAAATAACCCGTGCCATAATGGCACGGCATGAGGTTAACAGAGAGTTCTAATAAATATCTAGAGATAACTCGTGCCATAACGACACTGTTTTCGTATGATATCGGACTGGTGTAGTTTTTTTTCTTCTGGACTTTAAATTAAATCGTGTTCCTTTGCAAGATAGTTTTCTATTTTGTTTTAAACGAAAATAATGTCTATAAGTACATTGTAAAATTATTCATATACAATATCCAAAAACGAACACAAAATCATTTAAGTAATAGTGTATATGCATATCTCACTTATGAGTTATGAATAAAAATAAATAAATAAATCTCATTTCCCATTAGATTCATCATGCCACCACTAAATCCAATTAATGCATGTATGATATATTATAATTTCATTTAATGTTTCTTTGAATATCTTGAGTTAAGAGGTGATGCAATAATTAAGATTAATAAATTTTGATTCATAATGGGATGGGTTACAGAAATGACGACCGTCGGATGTCTTTCGCTGTGATGAGACTGGGACGGTCGGATGCAACGTTTGTCTCTCAAAATTTTATCCGACCGTCCAAGCTCAAAACCCATTCTATTTTGTATTATAGATATAATGGTATCCTTCCTGAAAGATTTGGCATCAGCCATTAGCAATCATGTTGATTTTCATGAGAGCATAATATTTTTCAATTTTAGTATGGAGATCTAGATAATTTCCACTAACTGGGACCCATATATTTATTTTTCTTATTTTTATTATATTAAAATACTAAAGAAAATTTACTTTCCAGTATATGAATGATCGGATGAAAAAAGAAGAAGATATACATCCGGTCAGCCTATGACCTGATGGAGTACTCCATAGCCACCTTACCATCTTGTCTTCACAAACATGTGGATGAAAAATTCTCCAATAGTAATATTTTTGGTCCATAAAATATGGATCATCACAAAGATATGTATGATTTTTTATACATGGGAGGTTTCAAGATCCTATACCAAATAAAAAAAGAAAATCTAACCAATAGGGGGAAAAGAGAGAGTAAAAGATCCTAGCGTTTTTAGGGGCTACTTAAAAGGATTTAGGGGCCAACAATAAAACAAAATAGGTTCACTCAAACCTAAATTGAGTTCACCCCTTATCCTTTTTTTTCGTAATGGAAAAATTGCCCTTCAATAATCGGAAATTAAACATGAATTTGGTAGTTACTTTACATTTAGTTATTGTTAGCAAAATTATTTGATTTTTTTTTCCTGGTTCTACCATAATCGGTAGATAAAAATCTATTTTACCTACCGATTATGGATGATGTTCTTGGATTTACACTAGCATAAACATAATCGGTAGATAATAATATACTTTACTTACCTATTATGGTTGATATTCTTCGTTTCTTAAGATCATCAACCATAATCGGTAGGTAAATTGATCGTTATCTACCGATTATTCGTGATTCAAAAAATTCAATTTTTCTGTACTAAAAGTTATGCACAATCGGTAGATAATGAACACCATTAACTACCGATTGTGAACGTAGAAAATTTCAAAATTTTATTAAGTTTTGAAAATTTGAATTTGGAGCCATGAACACAATCGGTAGATAATAATCATCACTTATTAACACATTTTACTACCGATTATGGTAGTACGAAAATTCGAAAATTGAGTACATTCGGAGGTTAAAGTAACACACTTTACTACCGATTATGGTAGTACAAAAGTTCGAAAATTTTAGGATTTTGGCAAAATCTCATTTTGGGGCCAATATATATTCGGAAGTTAAATTTACTACCGATTATGGTAGTGCTAAAATTCAAAAATTGAGTACATTCGGAGGTTAAAGTAACACACTTTACTACCGATTATATATGGTAGTACCAAAGTTCGAAAATTTTAGGATTTTGGCAAAATCTCATTTTGGGGCCAATAGACATTCAGAAGTTAAATTTACTACCGAATATATGTTGCCTAACCTTCTAAAATGGCCCTTGGAACCACCTAGAGCCATGGCATGGTAGGTTCTTCCACAATAATATTCGGAAGATATGTCATTTGAATAAACTCCCGTATATATGGTGGCCCAAAAATCATAATTTTGAAAAAACTGAGATTTTTCAAATTTTGAACTTGTAATAATCGGAAGTTAACCTATAATTCTATCTCCCGAATACTGTCGATGTTCTTGAGAAATGAAGAACACTACTACATCGGGTGTTTAAAATCATGAATATCTCCCGAATCTGGGAAAAAACAGAAAAACCTTAGGGGAAAAAATGAAACAAAATTCATTCAAATAATGCACCCACTACATTCGGACGCATGTTTCTTATTTTGTCAACCGAATGCATTCGGAGGATAAAAATAATATATTATCTGCCGATTATGTAAGGGCAATTTTGCCATTAAGAAATAGCGAGATAAAGGGTAACTCATTTTAGGTTTGGGTGACCCTATTTTGTTTTATTGTTGACCCCTAAATATTTTTGAGTGGCCCTAATAACACCGGGTAAATGATCCATACGTCTCCTTGCTCAATTCAGTATTTTTTTTCTTTCCGGGTAAAACTAAATCCCTGTGAAAGTGGGAGCCAAGGGGACAACACAGGGGGAGCTAAGATTGTAGGTCTTGAGCAGAAAGAAAAAATATAAAAAAATGACATGGGGTAGGAAAACAAAAGGTGGCTTGATTGGGGTATACCCAATTTCAAGGAAACATGGTGTGTCATTATTAAAAAGGGTGATTTTACTTTAATATCCTTAAACTAATTAAATCTTAAACTAAACCCATTTCTTAATTTCATTAACCCTAAAATTAAAAAAACTAAACAACTCTTAATCTTCTCTTCTTCTTCTTCATCTTCATCTTTCATCAACCAAAACCATATAAAAAATTTCAACATTGATTTTCCAAAAAAAATTGTCGATTCTACGGGCGAAAAGAAGACTATAAATGATGTTTAAACTCAAACCCATCATTGTGTTGTGTGATTTGACTATTATATTAGGTTAGATCGAAAATTGTGATTTCTGTGTTTTTAGCCAGAAAGGTCGTAACATGCATATCTTGCCGACTTTGCATAACAGCCATGGCCACTGTAAAAAAATTTCAACAGCTGGCAGGGTATTTTTTTAATACCTTGCTGGCCAATACAGCCGGCATGGTCGTAACATGCATATCTTGCCAACTTTTCATAATAGCCATGGCGACTGTAAATTTTTAAACAGCCGGCAGGGTATTTTATGAAGACCATGTCGGCTAATACACAGCCGGCAGGGTATTTTTTGAAGACCTTGCCGGCTAATAAACAGCCGGCAAGGTATTTTTTTAAAACCTTGCCCGATAATTCATTTTTCTGAACAGCCGGCAGGGTATTTTTTGAAGACCTTGCCGGCTAATAAATTGTTTATGTCGTCTCCTGTGTGTCAAAAAAATAAAGTCGGCAAGGTCGACGAATGAAGATCATGCCGGCCAAACTGCCGACTTTTTATACTTTCAGAACTGAAAGTGTTGATTTTTGATCTAATTTTGAGTATGATTTCATACAACAGCTTTGCAATCCCCTTTTTAGAAGTGTTCGGGTTGTGTGCTTTCATTTCCGTTGCAAAAAAATTTCTCAAAATATTTTTTTTTTCATCAAAAATCTTCCCAAATAAGTTCAATCAAAAACAAAATTTCATTTCATAAGTTTTAATCTACTCAATTAATTAACCTAATCAGAATTTTTAGTGTTAATGAAACAAGGATATATTAGCCATTTAAAAAATATATGGTTAAGGGGTGGTTTGTTTTACTTCCAAATGATCCTATTTTGTCTTATTGGGTATATCCCAATTAATCTGGGTATACCAAAATATAGGCTTGCAGGGAGCTAGCCGGCTGGGTGAGAAATTTCCTTCCTACCCATGCCACAAGCTGGATAGGCTATGAACCTGGGATACTATGACCGGTCCGCATAGTGTCGCATAATCATGGCGCGTCACGGAAATGGTAACCTGGCAGATGGAGCTGCATGTCCTACGATGTAGCGCCAAAATGGCTGAGACAAGAAAGGTTACTTGGCATTGACAACATTATGCGATAGTGTTGTGTATCCTTATTCAGAGTTAGCCCAGCTCAAGGAAGGAATAAAGGATGAGATGCAAAGTCATGGTTCTAAGTTGTGGCCAAGACTTAGACTATGCAAATGCATCAATGGTGAGGCAAAACACGCCATTGGTGATAGTTGCTCGTTAAAAGAGATGCAAGTGATTCATATGAAGCATGGAGATGGAACTAATCAAGTCAAGACTCAGTTGGCATAATACTTGAATGATGGAATTCAAATGAGAAGTGTACAATGCAAGCTATAATAGCGCATCCGAGGCCATAATAGCAGTAATTGGTGAAAGTGCAAGCTGAGTTGCAAGTGGCGATGTTGCGGGACTTGAGTTCAAGTGTGTTGAGCGTGCGAGCAAGTTAGAGACGGTTATAAATCAATTTATAACCGAGTTTGGAATATCCTAACTATTGAGGACAGGTGTGGCGTCATGGAGAAAGCCAACACTAAAGCTAGCAGTTAAAAAGTGAAACTGGCGGTTAGGGAACTGCCCATGGACAGATGGTTGTTCATGGGGCGTGTAATAGAGTTGCATACGGATTGGCCCTGGTTCTTGGCATTATAAATAGCCAGAGGACCCTTGTAAACAAGTTGTTCAATATTTCAAGTGTTGAGGAACCATTTTAGGCAGTAGAGAGTGATTGCTGCATAGGCTTAGAGAATAAGCTTGTAAAGTCCATTGGTTGGACGTTTTTGTATCTTCCCCTTAAGCTAATAAAAGTGAGTTTGTTGGCTTATGTGTTTGGCTTTGGTTTCCTGTTGATTTGATTATACTCCCCCAATTCTGTGAAGCATAAACATGGCAAGAACCTCTTTGTAGTATGGGATACATTGTTTGGTTGAGAAAATCTAAGTTAGTCTTCCGTTGCATGCTCTTGGTAGAGTTGGCTGATTGTATTGGTACAATCTTATAAGGCCGAAATACATTGGGTGATAAGAGATCACTGAACCACTGTATTGCCGGGTTATATCTTCGCGAAAAATTGCTTGGAGCATTTTAAGGTGTGACAGTATGGGTATCAGAGCACGGTTTGCTCTGTTTCGGCTTTGTCTTTGGAAGATTTTCTCTGTTTTGCTCGAGTTTAGTTGCTGAAATTGTTAGATCGTAATGGCTGGTAATAAGAGTTCGTTGGATGCCTTAACTGATAGGGTAGCGGACTTGGAAGACAGGATTGGTGAAGAGGTGCGCCATCCTAGTGATGCTAATTATGATGCTACGATGATGGCTCGCATTCAAGCATTAGAATCATATGTTGCTGATATGCTTGTGGCAAGCCAGAATGCAACTATGAAGCATGGTGATTTGGAAGGCCAAATCAATGCTGTCAAGACCATGTTCACATGAGCCTTGAAAGAACTAACTGATGAGATCAGTGTTTTGAGGCGAATGGTGGGTGTGATTGGAACAGATCAAGCTACTGCAGGTGGTAGTAGTAGTGACTTTACGAAGATTAAAGTCCCAGAACCTAAGACGTTTTCTGGCGCAAGAGATGCGAAGGCATTGGAGAATTTCATGTGGGACATGGACCAATACTTCAAGGCTGCCAGAACCCCAGAAGAACAAAAGGTTACTCTCGTTATCATGTACCTAAAGGGTGATGCGAAATTATGGTGGAGAACTAGAACTGATGATGACCTTACTGCTGGTCGTCCAGGCATCGTGACATGGAATTTCATGAAAGAAGAATTGAAGAGTCAATTCTTACCAAGCAATGCTGCTTGGCTAGACAGAGAGAGCTTGCGTAAGCTGAAGCATACCGGTACACCACGGGAATATGTGAAAGAGTTCTCGTCTCTGATGCTAGACATTCGCAACATGTCGGAGGAAGACAAGTTGTTTAATTTCATATCTGGTTTGCAGCTGTGGGCTCAGGCTGAAGTGAGAAGGCAGGGTGCCAAAGACCTACCTTCATCCATTGCAATCGTGGACAGCCTTGCTGATTATAGGTCAATCAATACCTCAACTGATGCTAGTAGGAAGGGCAAGGATAAGAAAAACCAGAAATGTAAGGACAAGGATAAGAAAAGTTCTGAGGCCAAGGAGAGAAGCTATCAAAGGGATGATAGTTTGGCTTCAAGGAACAACAAGGAAGGTGGTTGTTTCTTATGCAAGGGTCCTCACCTTGCGCGTAATTTTCCAAAGAAATAAAAATTGTCCGCAATCGTCACCGAGTGTAGTGGTGACAAAGAAGAAGCTGATCAAGTGGAGCATGTTAATCCTATTCAACTATGAAACATAGTAGCACAAACGGAAGAAGTACAGCATGGTCTGATGGGTGCTGGCCTGGTTTATGTGAAAGTTGGCATACACAACCATCGTCTCTGGGGCATGGCAGACACGGGTGCGTCACATACTGTGATGAGTTTGTCGATGGCAGAGTACTTGGGTTTGGAAGTATATCAAGCTGATCACTGCATGAAGACAGTGAATGATATAGCTAAGCCAATCAAGGGGATGGCAGTGGAGAATGTTGAAGTTGGAGCATGGCGTGGACAGATTAGCATAATGGTGATGCATCTCAATGATTTCGAGATGATCCTTGGTAAAAACGTTTTCAAAGAAGCAGAGGCAACAGTGATGCCTCACCTTGGCGGGATTTTCATACAAAGTACAAGTGCACCTTGTTTCGTGAAGGGTGTAGGGAAAGTTAGTCCGGTTGACATGAAATGCGACAAATGGAAGGCAAGTGAGTTTGCACCAATTCGCTCGTTCGAAAAAAGCTTAGCTGAGATTCATATGGAATTTGAATATCATATGGATCTTAGCATCCCTTGTTCGCCGTGATTAGCACATGTATGAGGCAGGGGCATTGCATTGTTGTTTGCAAGTGCCTGAACCTACAAGGTTGCTGAAGTATGGAGACTTTGGCATATTATCTGTTTGCTATTTTCAAGTTAATTTGGGTGTTGCTGATCTTATGGTCTTAAAAAGAAAGCACACTTTAGTTGGTGTATTTGCTTTGGTAATGTAATTTGGTTTCGGTAAGGCCGAGTGTTGGCCAGTGGTGTAAAAGGGAAGGAGTCCCTAAGTTTCTTATGTAAGGATAGTGTAATGAATGGAGGTGGTGTTTAAGCAAAAATCTTGTCTCTTTTTGCTTAATGTAAAACTAGTTCATTGGGGAAGCACTACAAGTATACTTAGCCAAAGTATACAATAAGAAACGCTGAAAGCAAAACCAAGCAAAGAAGTAGAGTTGGTGGCATAGGCAAGTTTTCTGTTGGGAGAGTTACGTAGAAGTGCGACAGTATTTGGCAGCGATAGCATGGAGTAACGCAGCAAGAATGAAGATGTAAGTCCATCAAGCATATGAGTTAAGAGTAACTCATAATTAGGAAGAACATGATGCTGTTTTTCCGCTACATTAAAGCGTGATTTGAAGGAACAAGTGAGGCCTTGTTAGTTTCAAAGGCACGTGAAGAGGAACCTTGGCTCGGTGGGAGAGTCGGTCTAATGTTAGGGGTATCCTAAGTCATGGCTAATGTCATGCATTTCAGTCGAGTTTGCAAAAGAGTGTTGCAACATGATTGAAGAACACTTAGTCTACAGTAAGGCCGATTGAATTGCAAGAGTGCAATGTCAATCGGAATTGAAGGCAAGTAAGCTAAGTTATACATATCACCCAGATGTGTTGGCTATTTGAAGTGTACACTTAGGCACGGAATGGATTGGAAGAAAATTTGTGTGTTGATGCAAGGGGCATAGCAACAGATTGAAAATGGCATTTGGGTGTTGAGATGTGAATGAAGTAGAGATTGAAGCATAGTCGACAATGCGACAAAGAAGCTGGAATTTACAGGTTCAATGGCAAGGCAAACAAATTAAGTGACGGCGTAAAGTACTAGGCAAAAAAAAAAAAAAAAAAAGGTTTGGCAAAGTTAAAGGCCAAACAAAGTTGTTGATTCTGAGAGTGGCTCAGATGCGTACAAGGCCAAGGAAAGTTCTGTAGAGACTGAACTGATGTTGCGTTCAACGAGGACGTTGAAAAGATTGGGCGGGGGAGGTCTATGACCGGTCCGCATAGTGTCGCATAATCATGGCGCGTCACGGAAATGGTAACCTGGCAGATGGAGCTGCATGTCCGACGATATAGCGCCAAAATGGCTGAGACAAGAAAGGTTACTTGGCATTGACAACATTATGCGATAGTGTTGGGTATCCTTATTCAGAGTTATCCCAGCTCAAGGAAGGAATAAAGGATGAGATGCAAAGTCATGGAATGACTTTGGCATGGTTCTAAGTTGTGGCCAAGACTTAGACTATGCAAATGCATCAATGGTGAGGCCAAACACGCCATTGGTGATAGTTGCTCGTTAAAAGAGATGCAAGTGATGCATATGAAGCATGGAGATGGAACTAATCAAGTCAAGACTCAGTTGGCATAATACTTGAATGATGGCATTCAAATGAGAAGTGTACAATGCAAGCTATAATAGCGCATCCGAGGCCATAATAGCAGTAATTGGTGAAAGTGCAAGCTGAGTTTCAAGTGGCGATGTTGCGGGACTTGAGTTCAAGTGTGCTGAGCGTGCGAGCAAGTTAGAGACGGTTATAAAGTGCTTTATAACCGAGTTTGGAATATCCTAACGGTTGAGGACAGGTGTGGCGCCATGGAGCAAGCCAACACTAAAGCTAGCAGTTAAAAAGTGAAACTGGCGGTTAGGGAACTGCCCATGGACAGATGGCTGTTCATGGGGCGTGCAATAGAGTTGCATACGGATTGGCCCTGGTTCTTGGCATTATAAATAGCCAGAGGACCCTTGTAAATAAGTTGTTCAATATTTCAAGTGTTGAGAAACCATTTTAGGCAGTAGAGAGTGATTGCTGCATAGGCTTAGAGAATAAGCTTGTAAAGTCCATTGGTTGGACGTTTTTGTATCTTCCCCTTAAGCTAATAAAAGTGAGTTTGTTGGCTTATGCGTTTGGCTTTGGTTTCCTGTTGATTTGATTATACTCCCCCAATTATGTGAAGCATAAACATGGCAAGAACCTCTTTGTAGTATGGGCTACATTGTTTGGTAGAGAAAATCTAAGTTAGTCTTCCGTTGCATGCTCTTGGTAGAGTTGGCTGATTGTATTGGTACAATCTTATAAGGCTGAAATACATTGGGTGATAAGAGATCACTGAACCACTGTATTGCCGGGTTATATCTTCGCGAAAAATTGCTTGGAGCATTTGAAGGTGTGACAGATACCATGTGGGAATTTAGATGAAGGAAGTCGGGGGCAAAGAGTATTGCACTACCCCATCCCTAAAAAGCACAACAAGGAGTCAATTTGGTCAAAGTTGCTAAGAATCTTTACAACCAAGGTTGTTACATGATTTATGATAAGCTTATGTCGTCCTGATTGGATGATCGGTCTTCGAGGAAGAGAATAATTGTGCAAATGTTAGTGTGATATTGCATATGATAAGGGTAACAATTTGTGCCGCAAAAGTTCAAATGTAATTACAATTTCAGAAATGTAAATGTATGCTCTATGTTTTCTAGTGTAATTACAAATGTTTATTTGCCTATTAGTTATCAGACACTGGATGAGTACATGCGTATCTTGAAAGTTATAAGTTGACGCTGCATGGACATCAGTCACCAGTAGTGTTTGATACTGGATTTGGTTTGGTATTACAGGACATGGCTGTTTCCGAGGAACAAGAGGAGGAATCTGTAGAACTTCTTCAGCTGAAGAACCGAAAATAGAGGAGCAAAATGGGCTAAAGAAAATGCTTTAATTAATACTTCTTCTGTTGAGATGCGGTATCCCTCTGAGTAAGAAGAACGCCAATGTGGTATGTGCCATTTTCTTAACGATTTCCAAAAAGTTGTAACAACTTTGTTATATATCCAGTCTTTCCCAGAGTATTCTGTGGAGGAAGAAATCCCTCACTTTCTTTTTAAAGAGTTTTTTACACCGAGACAGAATATCGAGATGGAGAATGTTAGTATGATAAGCAATAGGAACAATAGGAGCAGACAATGGCACCAGGTGAACTTGCATTCACATGTCGTCCTTCCACATTTGTAGCAAAATTTGGTTTTACACCTGAAATCAAAATTACAAAAGTTAATTACCCGTTCTCTAAAACATTAATGGCTCGGACAGGCTTAACCAAATCACGGTAGCTAGAATAAGAAGAAAAAATAATATGTGTACCTGCATTTGATGAGAGCACAACCCCCGTTACGCTCAACATAACGGAAGCAATTTGGACACCGTACCCATCTCCATGAACAAAACATCGTTACTATCAATATCAATTACCGTTTCATGTCTTCTACACCGATGATTTTCCCCCCATGGAACCATACAATGAAAACAGAATAGCTTTTTGCAATTCGGGCAGTTTGATGCAGTAATCTTGTTGGAGGTACAATTATTATTACTCGTTGAGGGTGCAATTCTAACGCACTCGTTTAGAATCAACTCAGAACAATCTCGAAAAGGACAATAAGATCTTCCGTAAGCTACCCCGCCTTTAGATGAATCCAAAACTACTAGTGATTCGCAAAGAACACGGCACCACTTTTCAAAGACTCCAGTAGGGAGAGCAGATTGGCACAAGGAAGCGTCCAGCATGACGTTGCAGTCGGGATTAGCGCACTTTATCTCAGACATGTTGTGTTGGATCACCTTTTCTTGAATATATTTGGCGACGCAATCAGTACAATAAGGATGCAAGCATCCACTCATCTCCATGCTCTTGAATTGCCTGTTCACTGGAACTAGTTGCACACAGATTTCACAAGTGAAGAAAGTGCGACCGTTACCGGAAGTAGAGCTTTCGAGTTCTTGCAGTTGAATTTCTTCCATTTTAGACAAGTATAATTTTTTTATTAAAGGGACAACTGAATAGATTGATTTGAATGAATGTCTTACATGATTCTGAGCAGGACTATATATAACTCTACTGACTTCTAAAACAAACAATAACTCTAAATTGGACAGCACTTTAATATGGAAATCACTTAAGAAACTAATATGACCCAGTTAAGGAAATCACTGAAGAAACGAGAGCAATTCAGTAGTAAATGGTGTCGGCTTGTCCTGAAGCCTCAAAATCTGGAAATCGAAGAAGAAAATCATCAGCATCCTCCCAAGTGGCCTCCTCTTGAGAATGATCCTTCCACCTAATGAACCAGCGAGTTCCTGCTTGGTTGCGCTTTTTGTACATTTGACGATCTAAAATGGCCGCCGGCTTCCATTCACAATAATCCACAGTAGGGGGCAGGTTCTCATCAACAGCAGCAGTAGAACCCAATTTCAACTTTAACGAAGATACATGAAACACAGAGTGAATTCGAAATGTAGACGGCAAGTCTAATTTGAAGGCAGCAGTTGCAATTTTCTGAAAGTACACGAAAAGGTCCGTAATAACGAGGTGAAAGCTAGGAAAATGTTTGATTAGGCGGTTTGAAGATACGCCTGCAAGCGAAGATACGGCTGAATTCGAGTGCGTTAGGTCCTGACGCACTCGTTTAAGATCAACTCAGAACAATCTCGACGAGGACAATAAGATCTTCCGTACGCTAACCCGCCTTTGGTAGAATCCAAAAGTACTAGTGATTCACAAAGAACACGGCACCACTTTTCAAAGACTCCATTAGGGAGCGCAGCTTGGCACAAACAAGGGTCCAATATAACATTGCAGTCCGGATTAGCGCACTTTATCTCAGACATGTTGTGTTCGATCACCTTTTCTTGAATATATTTGGCGACACAATCAGTACAATACGGATGCAAGCATCCACTCATCTCCATGCTCTTGAATTGCCTGTTCACCGGAACTATTTGTACACAAATCTCACAAGTGAAAATATTGGGACCGTTGCTGGAAGTAGAGCTTTCAAGTTCTTGGAGTTGAATTTCCTCCATTTTATTTTGAAGACGATTTTATAAGAAATAGTGTCTGTAACTACTAAACCAAATAGAAAAGGGAAATGAAACCAAAATCGTTACTCTATCATATGCAATATTCGACTTACATCTGCGCAATAATTCTCTTCCTCTTATCAGAACGACATATCTCTTTCAATTAGTAAAACTTGATGATATAGAGATATAAAAAGTTTGATTGATGATGGTTAGGTGGACATTTTGAGGTTGGTACCATCAATTGCTAACATGCATGGTGGAATAACTAGTCATCTTTCTCTTTCAATTACTAATTATACTATACTAGTGGATTTCCCGTGCCATAATGGCACGGGGAGGAAGAGGTGCTGGTGATATAATGGTGTATCGGGAACGATATCCACCAGTTTGTGATAAATATATTTTTTAGCAGATAGTTTTATTTATTTTAGATTTAATTGGTTTCATTTGAAATAATATTTCGATTCATTGTATGTTATCTTTATGTAAATTGCATCAAGGCGAGCCACCAAATTTCATGGCAGATAGTCAATTAGAACAAACTAAACTAATACAGTTTGAAGCCAAGTTTATTTGTAAAAAATATGTGTATTTGTATTCTTAGTATTACTCGATCTATCTGAACATCTTTTAAACATGCCCAAATTTCATAATAGACAGTCATAATAACACAGACTTCTGTTTGTTCTTGAACATGTTCTTAGTATCAACATATATATTATTTTAATGGCACTGCATTTTTATAGTGGCGGCGGTGCTGGTGGTGTTACCGGTGGCATAATAGATAACCTGTGGCGCAACGAAAAATTATGTTATAGTAATTAAATTTGAAGTAGTAAAAAATAAGGATGCGCTGGCAGAAGTGAAGTAAATTAAATTTAGAGCAGTAAAATCATTTCACAGTAATTTTGACAAAGTAAAAATTAAAAAGTTGATCAAGTAAGATAGAAGAAAAATGGACATAATTATGCTGTAGCTACGTGTAATTCACATTGTATACCGGTGCCACTGATAGTGATACACGACGTGAGAGCGAGATTGTCACCACCGCACACCTAGCCATTTGACACAAAGCGCATACCTGCACGTGTGTCAAAGGTAGTGATGGACCTGATGGTAATTTTGTTTCAATTAACAAAACATTTATAAACCTATTCCCATTCTTTGATTCGCTGCCTCTCCCCGCCTCCTCCCTTTTCCTCCTCCATTATTGCTCTGACGACAACAACCGCTGATTTTCTTATCTATCTTCTGCTAACAACAACTTAACAATTCAAATGAATCACAACTAACAACTTAGCAGCATCAATTAGTTCATATATAGCTAATGTTTCACTTCGTTAGAAAATAGTCGGTTAGTTTAGTTTTGACTGATAATTTAGCTGTTGACTTTAATGATTTTTTCGAATGGGTGAATTTAATTATATGTAATTTCTAATTTAATTATAAGAATTTTGATTTTATGTCTTTGTTTCTGCTTTTTTATTTCATGTTTATATGTAAATTGGTACGGTGGAAGAAGAGGGTGGTGGTGGTGACAGTTGAAGAGAAGAGCAGAGGAAAAAATGATAATTTAGAAAATTTGAAACCCTAATTGTGAAATTGGTGATGGCGATGGCGGCGGCGAGGAAAGTGAATTTGGGTTGGGTTGAAGAAATTGAGATCCGTAATGGTGGTGGTGAAAGTGACGAATATGAAACAGAAGGTCTGTAATGGTGGTGATGGCGGTACTGGTTACTGTGAAATAAGATAGTGGTGGTGGTGGTATTTCTGGTGTGGGAGAGATTTTGATTATAATCACACACTGGTGGTGGTGGTGGTGGTGACAGTCGAAGTGGCTGAGGAGGGTGGTGGCGGTAATGGTGTTGCAGGTTAGATGATGATTGAATATTCAATCAAACTAAAACCCTGAACCCAAAATTTGAAACCGAGAAAATTTTATTGGGACGAAGAACTGCGATGGAGAAGAATGAATATAGATTTAACGAAGGAGTTCCGATAGGAAGATATCGAAGAGAATTGTTTTTCGTCTGGAATTGATCGATAAAAGGGAAGAACTCTAGAGAATCAAGTATTATTAATTTACCCCTGGATATTTCGATATTTACGACACTAAATGAGGAAGAAACAAAAACACGGAGGGGCAGACAATGTCATTTTAGTTATCGGATAAGTCTGTGTTGCCCCTTGTTTTTTGAACATTTACATAAATGATGAAAGGAAACAGGAAATAGGAGGGACAGCTTAGACATTTCGACGGTGGTCCGGACCAAAATCAGGGTCGTACCAAACAATTCATTTTGTGTTATATTATAGATGCCTCGCTGAGTCTCCAACCTCTATTTTAGAGGGACAAGGAATTGTGACTGGAATTTGCCCAAAAGACGGAATTTAGAATGTTGGAACTTTCAAGTTTCAAACTCTCTTTATAAAACAACTTTGTGGGTTATGGAAGTAGGAGTAACAGCATCAGCTACTAAAAGAGAAGTGTTTCAAGTGCAGTTGATTACTTTGTTGGTGCCTATAAACAGTATTAGCTTTTGAAAAGTGGTGCATTGGTTTTATGAATCAGTAGTACTTTCGGATTCATCTAAAGTCGGGTTAGCGTGCGGACAATCTTATTGTCGTGAATTAGAACAACGGTAAATTAGGCTAAGGCCCAACCCATGGATAACCCATAATATGAGGCCCCTAGTTAAAAGATGTTTAAATTTAGGTCCCGAGTTATTAAAAGACAATCATACCCTTTTGTATATTTTTAAGCCCTAAATAAAATAAAATTTAAATTTAAGCCCAAAATATTAAAATGTAGCAAACATGATGTCACATCCATCTTTAACGACCGCCACCACCACCACCAACTCCTCCGACCGCCGCCACCAACCACCACCACCGACGACCGCCGTCGCCACCAAACACCACCTCCGACCACCACCACCAACAACAAACACCTCCGCCGGCGACCACCAGCGCCTCCGACCACCACCGCCGAAACCACCGCCACCGCCAACCACCTCCGCCGGTGACCACCATCAGCAGCAGAAACCACTACCGCCGGAAACCACCACCTCCGTTGCCGGCGGCCACCACCGCTTCCCACCGCCTCCCACCAATAATATATGGATGTGTAATCTAAAGTTACACATGCAACGAGCATGTGTATCCAGAAGTTACACATGGGTATGGCATGAAAGGGTTACACATGTGTAAGCAGAAGTTACACATGCATATAACATGTGTATCCAAAGGTTACACATCCATATGGCATGTGTAATGAGAAGTTACACATAAAAAAAAATACATGTATTACACTTTAAGATTTATTTACAATATGTTCTTATCATGTGTAACTAAAAGTTACACACACATCTGTCTAGTGTAACTGGGAGTTACATATGCATCTATCTAGTGTAATTGAAATTTACACAACACTATGCACACTTTCAACAACATTTATCCTACAGCTACCACCATGGCTCATTTCATCATTCTCTACCAAAGATCAATTCGACAAATCCTTTGTAACATACATTGGAAACTCGCACTGTTTATCCTAACATGCATCTAGCATGCAATATTGAGTTCTCGGACTCGGGCCATAACTTACCACATATCAATTCCATCGTAACCCATGTCCTGCAACTGCAAACAACACCAATAAACTGAATTATGTATCATTTCAGGTTTACTCAAACTTTTACACATATAATTAACACATGTAACTAGAAGTAACACATTCAATTAGCATGTGTAACTAGTAGCTACACGACTTCAGAATCTGGTCTTGGAGCTAATCTACTATATGCAATTAGCTTGCGTACCCGTAAAGTATGAAGGCGTTCAAACTTCAAAAGCTAATAGTTCTTACAAAATTATACAATTATGTATTTTTCATTCTGTTGTCCATACACTAGTTTCGTTATGGAATTGCTATGGACTTAAACTGGTTAACGTAGTTTCACTAGTTAGTCCTACATTTACTTAAACAAACCATTTACATTACTTATCTATCGAAAGAGATATATAGGGGCATCTGGATTTGCTTGCAGTAGTATTAACTTATCACCTCGATCATCATTGACAACAAGCCGATCGTTTCTGTTGTTTCAGGAACAATTGCTCTAAATTCTCAATCACTAATTGAACCTGGATCATTCAAAATGGCGTTATTATACAAGATTACAAGTAAGTACTTAGGTTTAATCATACACAATACTACTACTTGTGAAAGGCCTACTAATTTGGCAACTGCTTGTGTAAAAACTATATGTACGTAAAATCTATGTAACCTGAAGTTACACATTCAATCAGCATGCGTAACTAGAAATTACACATTAAATTAGCTTGTGTAACTAGAAGTTACACATCTAATTAGCTTGTGTAACTAGAAGTTACAAATACTTTTGCATACTACCGAGAAATGATGACAGATTTAATCCATAAGTACAGGTCTAGCTAAGGGTTCAATGCAAGCTGGAAGACAAATACACACTATGAATGCTGAAAAGCAAAAAAACTATGAATTATTATGTATAACGTACCATATCCAGAGTGAAAACTCCTCAATCTGGCTTTTGTCATTCTTCGTGCATGAGATCGAGAGTGAATGTGGTTTGGTTTGCAGATGATGAATCCATCTTCAACCAACTTCCTAATGTGTTTCCATGCACAAGACAACACAAAACCAGTAAATTCAACCAAAAATAATCATAACGTAGATACAAACCAGTAGACCCACATAGCATGTGCAACTAGAAGTTACATATTCGGTTAGCATGTGTAACTATAAGCTACACATTCAATTAGCATGAGCTTGCAGATACACATGCATCTGAATTGTGTAACTATGAGTTACACATGATCATACTTATATATGTCAACATAAAATCAGCAAATTCATGTGATACATTAAGTGGTAAATTAAGAAAAACAAAAGGAAAAGATGTTATGCCACAAGTGCTGTACATAAAAATAGCAAGCTTCTGTGCAAAAAAAAAAAAACAAAAAAAAACCTAATTACCTCATTTGATTCATTTAGTAAAGCACTTCTTTCAGATAGGTTGAGAATAACCCAAGGGATGTTCAAACTGGAAAGCATCTCAATACTGCATAAACAAAGGACGCGAGTTTTATTTATTCATACATGCCTGGGTAGTGTTCCAGTATCAGACCAGAACATAGAAAACATGAATGCATGATGTCATAAGATTAACTACTGTAGCTAGGAGTTATAGATGCATTTGAATAGTGTAACTGAGAGTTACATATGCACCTGATTTGTGTAACTGAGAGTTACACATCCATATAATGCAAAGAAATGTCTACTGTCTTACACCTAAACTCGTAAGAAATGTCTAATGTCTAGTGCAACAAAAGTTGTTCAGCAAATCAAGTTCAATAAAGATAAAAGTGAAGGTGCAAAACCATACATGTCATGGATGTATTTGAGACATCCCCAAGTCTCATTGCCTCCCATAGAAAATCCAATCACATAGAATTTTGATCCTAGACCCAACTGGTCAGCAAGCTCTTCTACATCTAAAGAAGTACTCTTATCTGTAGGTTTCGATTCGGATCACTTTTTCCATACCTAGATCTATCAAATTAGCATATGTAACTGGCGGTTACACATCTAATTAGCATGTGTAACTAGTAGTTATAGTTCTAATTAACATGTGTAACTAGAAGCTACACATTCATATAACTTGCGTACTTGTAAAGTCTGAAGGCATCATACTTCAAAAGCTAATAGTCCATACCAATGATTAATGTTGATGATAAATACAATTAACCAATACATTATACGCACATGAACTAGTGCCAAAATAAAAATGGAAATGAATATTGCTCAATATTTACCTTTCAACAGACACACATGAACTACTGCTGGCCACCACCACTACCTTCTCATCCTCCTCCAAAACTTGCACCTCCATCACTAAAATCACCACAGATTCGTTTGCAGACCAGTTCACATGCTTCACAGCTGCCTCAAACACAAACACCTGAAAATTACCTATGACGACCACATCCACAAATTTCTAGCAAACAATCATCATGTGTAACTAGTAGCTACACATCTACTTAGCTTGTGTAACTAGAAGTTACATATCAAATTAGCATGTGTAACTTATAGTTACACATCAAATTAGCTTGTGTAACTAGAAGTTACAAATCTAATAAAAAGTTACATATGGATATAGCATTTGACTCAAGGTTATTAAATACAAACTACAAAGATGTGATTGCTAGGAATTATGAAAGAATACAATTCCAAACTCATATGATAATTTAGACTTCAATCATGCAAAGAAAAGAGTTTTATAAATGATCACAACAAAATATAGACAAGAACATTTCGAAAGATGAAATTCAGGTAACGAGACATTTACCTTAAGGTTTGGAATGATCTCCATATCAAGTGCATCAACTTCCATGAGCCTTGAAATAGCATTCAAATTCACCCCACCTGGATATGAGATAGGTGTTAATTTGGTAATATGGATAACAATCCAAATGTATCAATCAATAAGTACAAATGTTAAACACGAACTAGTCAGGAAAGAGTTGTTGGTTTTCAATTTCATCTAGAAGTAACATGAAGCATATACAATCATTAACTCAAAACTCAGCATGTCTACATCATCAATTTGAAGTTGTTCTTCTCAAACAACATTTTTTCTTCATCCTCTTCTCAGTATCAAACAAAAAAACTCACAACAAATTCACAAAAAAAAAAAAAAATACAGAAAAATACAAATTCCATGATAAAAATACAACAGGATATATATGTGTAACCTCAAGTTAAATACGTAAAAAAAAAAAACAGCATGTCTACATCATCAATTTGAAGTTGTTCTTCTGAAACAACATTGTTTCTTCATCCTCTTCTCGGTATCAAACAAAAAAACTCACAACAAATTCACAAAAAACAACAGAAAACAACAGAAAAAATACAAATTCCATGCTAAAAATACAACAGGATATATATGTGTAACCTCAAGTTACACATACTGTAAAACAAAAAACATCGCATTTACATCATCAATTTGAAGTTGTTTTTTCTGAAACAACATTTTTTCTTCATCCTCTTCTCAGTATCAAACAAAAAAAAACTCACAACAATTCACAAAACAGCAGAAAACAACAGAAAAATACAAATTCCATGCTAAAAATACAACAGGATATATATGTGTAACCTCAAGTTACACATACTGTAACAAAAAACAACGCATGTCTACATCGATTTGAAGTTGTTATGCTAAAAAACAAAATTGTTTCTTCATCCTCCTCTCAGTATCAACAAAATATAAACAACAAATTAAACAACAAATTCTCGGATTGGACATGCAAGAACAACAAATAATTGAAAAAAAAATTGAAAAAAGTTTTGAAATCAAACCAAAATAAGATTCGTACATAGAAGCAACAAGAGTTGAATCATCATGGAACTTAAGATTCTGCAACTAAAATACATTATACTTTAGATTGAAGAAAAACATCATTGAATTGTTTGGAAATTTAAAAATAATGTGAATAATTACTTTACCTGATCATCTGCTTTTGTAGAAACAAGAAAATAAGAATCAAGAATCTCTACAGACTCCATAGATGATTTAAGATCTGGTGACGTTGCTTTAGTTTCTTCAGGAACGGGTGAAATCATCATCTGAGATGGAGAAACAATCTTCATAAACCAAAAAAGAAACAAAACACAAAATCAGTATACGAAGTAAGAAGAAATAGGTTAAGATATAGACTTTTGTTTTGTTTTGGTCTCGATCTTACATCTTTGGATTCGTTGTGAAGAATATTTGCAGTTCGTTGTGAACAAAATCAAAACGTACGTCGATTCAAAATACGAGAATTGACTGATTTAAGAAAAAACTTGTGTTCATCTCACCAGATCTGAATAGACACAATTAAAAACAAAGAATTAAAACCTAAACAAACTAAGAATGGAGAACAAAAAATGACGAAAACCTATTGAATCAAATCGAAAACCTTACCTGAAGTAGCTCAGAACGAATGAAACCTGGATTGAAATTCGATTGTTTGAATCGAATCGGTAGACTAATTGATGATTAAAACTGAATTCGTATCTTCTTAATCCATTCACCTCAAATCAATACGGATCTGTAAATCGAAGAAGAAGAAAAATCCTAGAAAATATCGCATTCGCAGGAGCGAATCAATAAAACCCTAGAAAATGAGTCTCTGGTTTTCGCTCTGGTTTTAGATGGAGAGAGAAAGTGAAAATGAAAATGAATCTGGAAATGAACATATAGACTATTTCATTAGGTATATATAGTAAGGGGCATTTTTGGTATTACGAATTTCCCCCAAATCCTTAACTTTATTACCTAGCCCTGAAATCTAAAATTCTGGGCCTGGAAATATTAAAAAGTGAAAGTATGGAGTTGATAGGGGAAGATACATTTAGTGGGGCTTCTATATATTGAACCCATATAGTAGGGGATTCTAGTATTTTTCACTTAGAACAAATTACTTAACGCGCTTGTTTTTTTTTTTTTTATGACCCTCCTCCTAATGTCCAGTCAGTGCATTCTCTACTTCTTGGTAGCTCCTTTTTGGATCGTTACATGAAATGAGTAGGGCATGTGACTATCAGTCAGTTTACATATTAGTTTCCATGGAGTATGATAATTTTCGCGATAAAAGCATTAGCTCGCAAAGAAGAGAGCAAATAACGACTAAGAGAACCGTGAAGTGAAAATTACTTATGTTTGCGCAATTTTTTTTCATAATAAGCTTTAAAAAACCAAGGTGATACTATTTGAGTTGCTAAAACTCCAGCCATATTATTTGGCTTTCATAAAAACCATATCCAACAAAAATGGAACAAAAACTCCATTTCCATTTAAAATCGTTAAATTTAGTTTTTATTAAATTTTATAATTATAATCTTTCCCTTCCCTTTATATACACACAATGTTTAGAATAGAAATTTCGGCAGAAACAGATACATGGATTGTGAAGATTAGATTTTTTCGAGAGAATTCGAGATATTTTCTACAAAATTTTTCATGTATTTAGATTTTAGGGTTCATATAAATCCGATTCTCCCTATTTCATAAATCTTTTCAATTCATAAACTATTTTTTAGGTTCAAATGTATATCTGATCATCTCATAAATTGACTTTGAGATCTCGTTTTCGTTTCAGTATAGTTGAAGTAGCGAAGAGATTGTAGATTCAATCCTTCAAAGTGTATCCGAAGATTGATTTTTAGTGTTGAAGAAATTGAAGAACCCTCGTTTTTCAGATCTCCTCTTCTATTCAGCCTAAATCGAAGAAAAAAAGAGATGTTACGGTTTAATCCTTCAGATTATCATCTTCAAATTGATCTAATCGTAATAGTCAAATCTCCATCAAACATGATTATATCTTATGAAAACGATGTGCGATCGTTGTGAAGATTCTCCGACATTGTTCAATTGATGTTTTAAACCTTGATATGTTTTGAAAATTCATTTTCTTTGATTATTATTGTTCATTTATTTTCTTGTCTAAATTTTTTTTTTACAGTTAATTAAACATATTGATTTTCTGCTGGTGTTTCATTATTTTTTCATTTAGATTACATTTTCCCTTTTGGTTTCACCTGCAATATTGTTGGAACCATTTTTGGTTCATCATTTTTACTATTATGAAAAAATAAAAAATCACTTAAACATATTGCTTGTTATCATCTAAACATATATATATGTAGGATTTCTGAGTGTACCTATATGAATAGTGGACGGAAAAAAAAATCACGTTACTACTTTTCTAACTGTATCATTAATGTTAAAGTGACTAGTGATTATTGAGATTTTTTGTTAGACCATATTGCAGTAGTTTAGTACAATATATTAAACTATGTTTGGTGTGTTTTGTGTTGTAGTTTAATACTTGGGTGTAATTACACTTGTGCCTTGGAACATTAAAATGTTTTGTGCCTATAAATATATATCATAATTTTTCCTTTACATCTCAACATCCACAGTTCTGGTGTATGTGTGTCTTAAGGCTAGGATTTAACCCTGTATAACGAGTCATATCATTCTCATATGGAGCTGGGTCTAAGTTATGAACATAGGCTATGATTAAGACTTTAAATCAGGATCAGGACCACTTCCTGGTCCAAAACTATAGGAACAGAGAAGATTCATTTTCTCACATCTTACAAATTAAGCCGCGAAACGACCCTTTTCCTTTTGGTTTCACCTCCAATACGTTGGAACCCTTTTTGGTTTCATTATAAAATAATTAAACGCATACGCTACACATTCAATATATCAATATGGTTTGGGTTAAGTTGCAGGGTGCCAATAAACATAAATGTGATAATCATAATTAAAACCATTCATAAACCATTCAAATCTTTAATATTATAAGCATTTTTAAACAAAACAGATAATGTTGCAAAGGCTATTACAAGTAATACAACTAGATTATAGTACACTAATTTTTATGTTGACAATGACGGTAGTGTCTTCTTTTCTGATTCATTAGTGGTTTTTCCATCAGTTCTTGTAGGCAGCTTTGCTATCATGTTTTCCACCTTTTTTGATATATTCTCCTCGTGAGACTTCATGTTTCCCTTTAAGAGGATTTTCATGTAATAGAAAACATGAGTCCACAATCTTTCCTGAAATTACGAAACAGATATCTCAATGTTTAGACTCGCAAAAGAAAATTGTAGGTGAATATTAAAAAATTGTTTCATTGAAAAAAGAAGAATAAACTAAAACTACCAACATTTTTGGTTGAACCAAATTTAACAAAGGGAGAACGATGAAACCAAAAAATGGTTTCATCAAAAAGACCATAATAAACTAACATCATCAACATTTCTGGTGGAACCAAATCTAATAAAGGGAAAATGATGAAACCAAATATGGTTTCATCAAAAGGCCAAAATAAACTAACACTGCCAACAGTTCTGGTGGAACCAAATCTAAAAGAGGGTGATGAAACCAAAAATGGTTTCATCGAAAAGACCATAATAAACTAACAAGAGCCTTCATATATTGTTTTTTCATTTGTATCAAGGCCTTTACGGCAGGTGCTATCGCGCACAAATGATGCAACGAGCACCTAAATGGTTTTGTATCTATTCCATGTTGTTAAACCATATATAAACCATAAACACCATATGTAAACCATAAACACCATAACTGAAAATGTTGAAACCATAAGTTGAAAGAGTTCTAACAGTAGAAGTCTAACCAAGAAAACCCATAGTTGAAAATGATGAAACCACATCTATTTACATCAAACAACCATTAAGTAAACATAACATTAGAATTGGTTTCAAGCATATGTAAACCATAAGCAGAAATGGTGAAACCAAATCTGGTTACATCAAACAATCATTAAGTAACACCAACAGAAAATGGTTTCAAGAATTGGAACTAATTTAACAATTTGAAAATGATGAAACCGTTTTTGGTTTCATCAAAAAGAAAGAATGAAACCAGCAACACCAAATCAATTCTGGTGGAGCCAATTTAACAATTGGAAAATGATGAACCAAAAATGGATTCATCAAAAAGACTAGAATACACAAACATCACCAAATCCAATTCTGGTGGAACCAATTTAAAAAAAGGAAAGTGATGAAACAAAAAATAGTTTCATCGAAAATAAAGGATGAAACCAGCAACACAAAACCGGATCTAATCGAATTAAATCTAACAATAATAATCGGAAAATGTTGAAACTAAAAATTGTTTCAATCTGAATAAGAACAACACAATACATTTTATTTTATCTAACCAAAATAATTGGTCAAACCAAAATATCATTTCAATCCAAATAGAGAAATCACTGACGCATGTTAGTTTAAACGCTAAATAAGTTGCGAAAAACATGAAAGAAAATATTTAATTTACCTTTTGGAGAATTTGTAATCGCAGAGTTGTTCATCATTTTTTTTTCTCTCGTTGAGCATTTTTCTTCACCATTTTAACAAGTTTTCGTGATTTTGCTTTCTACTTTTTTGATTTTAGGTCATAACTTGTTTCAATTTATGATTTCTAATAATCTTAGGTTTTAGGAGAAGAATAGAGAATCGATTGTTTATTAGTTCAAGCGAAAGAAAATCGATTTCATATATAGATCTGATTGTTTCTTATTTTTGAGAAGCAAAGAAAAGAGAAAAAGAGAAGGAAATAAAAACAACGATGGAATCGAGGGAATGAGTAGTGTTGATCACTTGTTATGTTGGTCTTGGGCCGAAAAAAACATAGGGTATTTTAGATAGTTCGGGAATTTGTTTTTTTTTTTTAATTCATTTGTTTTGTTGGGGCTATATTATATCGATGTTGACAGCCTTGGAGCTTCAACGCGGGCGTTTTTTTTTTTTATTTCCCGAAGTACGGAAAATAATGTTGACTGTACTTGGGGCATAAATAGTCGGGAAAACGTTAAACTTTGTTTTTATATACTACTATTTTACTCTCTTTTCTTCTCCTATTGGTTTGATTTTCTTTTTCTATTTGGTTTAGGATTTAGAGAAACTATACCTATTGATTTTCTTTTTCTATTCAGTGTAGGATTTACGAAAACTATACCCTATAAATAATGTGATTACTTCAATTATTTTCAGCGAAAAATCGGCTTCAGAAATACAATGGAGAAAATCCAACAGCAAGAACTCGTAAGGCCTACTTCTAGCAATGGTCCCAATTTTTTCACTTGTGAGATTTGTGTACAGATACTTCCGGTGAACAGGCAATTCAAGAGCATGGAGATGAGTGGATGCTTGCATCCCTATTGTACTGATTGTGTCGCAAAATATATCCAAGAAAAAGTGATTGAAGACAACATGTTTGAGATAAAGTGCGCTAATACCGACTGTAATATCATGCTGAACGCTTCCTTGTGCCAATCTGCTCTCCCCAAAGGAGTCTTTGAAAAGTGGTGCCGTCTTCTTTGCGAATCAGTAGTACTTTTGGATTCATCTAAAGGCGGCTTAGCGTACGGAAGATCTTATTGCCCTTTTCGAGAATGTTCTGAATTGATTTTAAACGAGTGCGTAAGAACTTCACCCTCAACGAGTAATAACAATGATAGTACCTCCAAGCTTACTAAATCGAACTGTCCGAATTGCAAAAAGCTCTTTTGTTTTCATTGTATGGTTCCGTGGAAGGAAAATCATCAATGTAGGAGACATGAAATCGCAATTGATATTGACAGTACCGATGTTTTGTTCATGGAGATGGTTAAGCGCAAGAGATTGGTACGATGTCCAAATTGTTTCCGTTATGTAGAGCGTAACGGAGGTTGTGCTTTGATCCGATGCAGGTATACATATATATTTTTGTTTTTCTTATAATCTACTTTCCTTCTTGCTGGTGCGTGATTAACTCAAGTCCGTCGAGCCATTAATGATTTAGAGAACGAATAATTAACTTCTGTAATTTATTATTTCAGGTGTAACACAACGTTTTGCTACGACTGTGGAAATGCGACGAAATGTGTATGCGGCCGTTGCCACCCTTTCGGCATTATACTCTTTATTTTGTTGGCGATATTTGCCATCGCCTTTACTGTCGGGTTTTTTTATTTTTTATACGAAAAAGAAAGGAAGTTAGAATTAAGAACAGGATAGCGGTACTTACGTTGTCACTGGGACAGTTGAGGTTTGTAATCTCCAGATATACAAATTAGGAGGTGGTAATTAGATGGCTAGATACCCTTGCATTGGTCTTTACTTCCAGTATTGCGTGGCTTATTTTCCATAGGATTACATGTACATCTCCAGATATGCAAACAATAAAAATATTCATTCTCTCTCTCATCTCGCTATCTACTCTAGGTGATCCTCGTATTCTTTTCCGAAAAGATTCAGGCGAAGTCTGGCAAGCTCATATTTGCTCGTCGGAGTTGATCCGAGCTCTTCCTTTTACAAGCATTCTAGATTTTTTTCTTTTTCTTTTTTTGACTCTTTTATTTCATTATTTCAAGTTTTTGCTATTTTAATGTTCGGTTTAAATTATTCCTTGCCGGATTCTCCATGCACTTCACCAAATCAATGGTTTGGAGACATTTATATCTGTTGTTATAAATCTAAGAGACATATATAAGTATTTCAAATCGTGTGTCACGATGACATTTGACATTCATGTAAGCTGAACATTACATATGATAAGAGCAACGATTTGTGCGATAGCTGTAAATGTAATTACAATGTTGGAAACGTAAATGTAAGCTGTGTCATTTCTAGTGTGTTTATCTGCCTATTGGTTGTCAGACAATGGATGAGTACATCCACATCTTGGAAGATAAATGTTGACGCACGCTGCCTGGACATCAGTCACCACTAGTGATGGATTTGGTTTGAATTCCGAGGGACGAACTCTTAAAGATCGAACAAGAGAGAGGAGAACATAAACGCGGAAGCGTAAAGACTACATTGATATTAATCTTGGTGGAATACAATCTATTTGATATTTTTGATTGATTGATTCTTTCTTTCTTACTTACTTACAAATGAATACAACATGCCTATTTATAGGCTACAAAAGAAGAAGAGAACTATGCCTATGGAGGCTAACAACTATGCCTTTGGAGGCTAACAACTATGCCTATGGAGGCTTACCAAACCAACTACTAGACAATCTAGTATTCTTGTTTGATTTGTCTAACCCTAGAACACTCATTTTACACATGTTAATTGTCTAATATTGACTCTAGACATCCTAGATATTTCTAGGTTAGTCTAGATAGGTGTGAACTCTTGACTAAGTTGGTGTTGAATATTCAACACTCCCCCTCAACACCTACTTTCCAACTTCTCTTTATCTTAGACGTTTCGGTCCCCTTCATAGTTTAAGGATGTTTCGGTCCTCTTCATAGTTTAAGGACGTTTCGGTCCTCTTCGGAAGTTTAAGGACATTATGGTCCTCTTCGGAAGTTTAAGGACATTACGGTCCTCTTCGTAGTTTTAGAACATACGGGTTCCATCATAGTTTAGGGACATTGCGGTCCTCTTCGTAGTTTTAGAACATACGGGTTCCATCGTAGTTTAGGGACATTGCGGTCCTCTTCGTTTCAGTAAAATACTTCTTGTACTCTTTGGACAACTCATAGGATTTTCACCCACTTTTGTTGTTCTCTATCTCATCACCACTTGGTGATTGCTTCCATTTCTTCACAATCTTTTTGTTGTTTCTTCTTCTCTTCTTCTTTTGTTCCGGTCATGCTTTTGTTGCGAAAACCTTCACACTTCTTTGATTTTTTTTTTAAAGATTCTCTCACAATCTTTCATTTCGTCAAGCTTTCGCCACAAGCTCTAACTATTCTTCTTCTTGCTATATTGTTGTTACAATTTTGCCACGCTATCCGGATGTGCCACATTTCGAATTCGTAATGATTTGCAATTTGTGAAATTATTGTCACACTTATGTTTCCCCGATCATCCTTGCATTTAAACAAACATCTTGTCTCGCATCTTCTCTATTTTGTTTGAGGCTTTCACCCATCTTCAAATCGGCTTCAACTTGCTCTCCTGTCATGACCATCATCACCGTGAACATCATCCTTGCTTTTTTTCTTCTTCTAGAGCTCTTCCATCACATGCGAAGAAAGTTCCCATGGGCATCATGCTTTTTTTTTTTTTTTTTTCTTGCTTTCTTGAGCGGCACCACATGTCTCCACTTTGCCACCTTCACGTTCTTTAGCAAACATCAATCATGGCGAGCAACTCATCATCATTTCCTTCATTTCGAGTTCTCACGAGTTCTAGCATGCCATCACGTTCTCTACCCGAGCTCTCATCAGTCCCTTTATCGGATTCGTTAGCAAACTCGAGTTCATCAACTGCCATGAAACCAATCTCGTCCTCATTAAACTCATCACAGTAAAACTACCAAACCATGTTCAGGTAGCAAACAATACTCCATACTCATCGAACCAAAGCATCTTATGTTCAATGGCAGCAATCTTTCATCTCTTCTCTGCTTCTTCTTTGTTATCATCTCGACATCCATTCTCGAGCTCGTCATTCTCTCAACAAAGCACCATCGTTATTCTTCTTCCTTCGGAGCTCTAAAGCAGCAGTACCTTGCTCGAGCTCATTACCGAACATCACTTCCTTCTTCCATCAGCAACTACCGACTCATGTATCTCCATTATCGTCATCAACGGCAAGCCAAAAAACCGAGCATAAGTTCACCATTCATCTCACCAACAGTCCCGAACAACAACACCATCACCGAGCCATGATTTATCCAAAGATCAGCCACGATTCGGCTCCACTTGTCTCTCATAACATCCGATCGAGCATCATGACCATCATCTTTATCCGAAGCTCGCCACATTAATTGCAATATGAACCGCAACATCATTTCCACCGATGATGATCATCATCCACAACTTAGTGATTTGTTTTCTCGAGCAGCAACCACTCGATATTCATTGTATCTTCTCGGCCTTCTCATCTACTCGAGTTGCAAGTAATGGTGGAGATCATGGAGCCGAGAGAAAGTGATACTTTACCCCCAACTTTTCGGGGTTGTGTTGCGATCTTTGCACACGGATTTTGTCCATGTTTCTGCCAGGTCATTGAGCTATTTGGGCGTGTTATAGACAGGTTATCTTTCGAGACAGTACCAAAGAGAACGTCCCGATTTCAAGCATGCCCGGGATGAGCTCGACACCGCCATACGGGCGAACATCAAAGGACGAAGTCGAGAGTTGGAGGCGAGCCTCCAACTTTAAGTGGGAAGGTGCCGGCTTTTGAGGGAGTACAACCTCTTGTGCTCAAAGGACTGATGTGAACTTTCAATCATGGGTATTCCATTGAGGTATACTGTCACGTATCACAGTGCACTCATGCGATTCCATATTTGGGGACGGCGAGACACGGCTCCTCATGCACATTACTGGGTTGCTTCCATGGCTCTTTTCACAGCTCAGCAACTCGTCACTTCCAATCCACACAGCTTCCTACTTTCTTCGTTGTTAACCTTTTTTTTTTTTTCACGTCAACTTTCATACCGTCCTCATATCATGTTTTTTTTTTTTTTTTTTTTTGGACAATCAACATGTTTTTTTTGATACCACGTTTTTGTGTATCTAAAAAACCTAGTTCCACACGTACACTTACTTGGGTGGTTAAATCCAACACACATAGCCGCAACCCCATAGCCAGCACCATCATAACGAGAACTTAAACCTAGTTCCACACGTGTATCTAAGGTTTTTGTTAAACCTTCTATACTCAACACCATAATGAGAACTTAAACAATAACAACCAGATTTTTTTTTTTTTTTTTTTTTTTTTTTTTTTTTTTCTTAGTTTCTCTAGCTCTCTTCCTCTCTCTCCTCTCTTCCTCTCACCTTGCTCTGATACCATCTTAAAGATCGAACAAGAGAGAGGAGAACATAAACGCGGAAGCGTAAAGACTACATTGATATTAATCTTGGTGGAATACAATCTATTTGATATTTTTGATTGATTGATTATTTCTTTCTTACTTACTTACAAATGAATACAACATGCCTATTTATAGGCTACAAAAGAAGAAGAGAACTATGCCTATGGAGGTTAACAACTATGCCTTTGGAGGCTAACAACTATGCTTATGGAGGCTTACCAAACCAACTACTAGACAATCTAGTATTCTTGTTTGATTTGTCTAACCCTAGAACACTCATTTTACACATGTTAATTGTCTAATATTGACTCTAGACATCCTAGATATTTCTAGGTTAGTCTAGATAGGTGTGAACTCTTGACTAAGTTGGTGTTGAATATTCAACACGAACTTCTTCAGCTCAAGAAGTGAAAACAGTACCGGGGGAGCAAAATGGGCTAAAGAGAATGCTCTAACAAATTTCTTTATAGAAATGGATCGTAAACCAATAATCAATTACCTAAACCGAAGATCATCAATTGTCATTTATGAATTGTCATCATTTAGGAAATGTGAATTGTTAACAATGGCACATAGACTTACAGAGAATGGATATATTACTTGGAAAAATTATCCTGAGGGATCCATAGATCTATGACGCTTTGTAAGATATGAAAAAGAGTATCAAGCCGATGAGTAATATCTGAAAAATATCGAACAGCCACCCGCACCAGTCGCACTTGCATACACATCTCGTCCTTCCACAGTTGTAGCAAAATATGGTTTTACACCTGAAATAAAAATTACAACACGTTCTCTAAAACATTGATGGCATGAACTGGCTTAAACAAATTACGGAGCAGCAACAAGGAAAATAAAAATAAAACCTGCATCTGATGGAAGCGCAACCTCCTTTATGTTCAACATAACGGAAGCAATTTGGACATCGTACCAATCTCTTGCGCTTAACCATCTCCATGAACAAAACATCATTACTATCCATATCGATTATCGTTTCATGTCTCCTACATTGATGATTTTCTCTCCATGGAACCATACAATGAAAACAGAACAGATTTTTGCAATTCGGGCAGTTTGATATAGTAATCTTGTTGGAGGAACTACTATTATTACTCGTTGAGGCTGATATTCCAACGCACTCGTTTAATATCAACTCCGAACAATCTCGATTAGGACAATAAGATCTTCCGTATGCTATCCCGCCTTTCGATGAATCCAAAAGTACTGTTGATTCACAAAGAACACGGCACCACTTCTCAAAGACTCCGTTGGGGAGAGCAGATTGGCACAAGGAAGCGTCCAGCATGACATTGCAGTCGGTATTAGCGCACTTAATCTCAGACATGTTGTGTTCAATCACCTTTTCTTGAATATATTTTGCGACACAATCAGTACAATAGGGATGCAAGCATCCACTCATCTCCATGCTCTTGAATTGCCTGTTCACCGGAACTATCTGTACACAAATCTCACAAGTGAAAATATTGGGGCCATTGCTAGAAGTTATAGAGCTTTCGAGTTCTTGCAGTTCAATTTCCTCCATTTAATCTTGAAGAAGATTTCTCTGTGTGGAAAATAATTTAATTAATCACATTAAACCAAATAGAAAGAGGAAATCAAACCAAAATTGTTAATGCAATATCCGACTTACATTTGCACAGTAATTCTCTTCCTCTAAGACCGATCATCCAATCATGGCGACATAAGCTTATCAGTAGTTTTTTTTTTTTTTTTTCTGGAACTTTGGCCTAAAGCTCTAAAACCATGAAGGTGTATGTTACTTTCAAGTAAACTTGATAATACAAAGAGATAAAATTTGATTGATGATGGGTAGGTGAACATTAATTGTGAGTTTGGTAGCGTCCATCAATCGTTAACATAGTGGAATATTAAGTCATCTTTCTCTGTCAGTTACTAATTATACTACTTTGCTTCATCGAGTCTCCAACCTCTATTTATGGGAATAAGGAAAGTTGTAGGAAGTTTCGAGTTTCAACTCTCCTTTCAAAGAACTTTGTGGGTTATGCAAGTAGGAGTTAGCATCAGCTACTCAAAGAGAAGTGTTTCAAGTGCAGTTGGTTACTTTGTTGGAGCGTATTAGGAGTTAGCATCACCTATTAGCTTTTGAAATATGGTACAGTGGTTTTATGAATCAGTTGGATTCATCTAATGGCGGGTTAGCGGGCGGAAAATCTTATTGTCCTGAATTAGAACAAACTACTTTCTTTTTTTCTAATCCTATTTTGTTAAATCATTTGGGATGTTAACCTCCTTCTCCTAATGTCCAGTCGGTGCATTCTCTCCTTCTTGGTAACTCCTCCTTGGATCGTCACATGAAATGAGTAGGGCATGTGACTAGTAATTTCACTTTAAAAAATAATGCACCAAAGATTTGGTTTATTTGCCTGGCGAATTTAGGTGCCAACCAAACGGATTTGGGAAAAATACGGTTTAGTCCAAAACCCCATCCAAATATACTAGTTAGTCCAGACCCATTCAACTAGGTACAAATAAGTCTTTTTTCATTAAAAGTATACAAATAACCTTCCTGATTTACAATTTAGTCTAAATATTTACAGTTTAGTCCAAAGTGACTCACAATGATGTCAGTAATTTTTAAGAATATAAAAAAAATTAAAAACAATTTATCTTTCAAACCGTTTGTCCAAAATTCACAAACTTTATATATTCGGAAAGCTCTTTCCGAAAGCTACAAAAAGAGTAACCATATGACTATATAATTCTCATTTTAAAAAAATCTTAGTTTACATTGGCGTACAAACATGTACATGTCTATAAAAATCCAAGAAATCAAAAGACAAAACAAGGTGTACCAGTTTGTACACCAACATAGCAAAAGTAGACTGCAGTTTGAATCTCATACGATAACAAGTTAGCTAGGTGATCCATTGCCAAGGGTTTACCGAACGCTCCTCTCATACCAGTTTGAAGCCTGTCAGCTCCGGCACATGAAAGCATCTTGTTGATACGCAAGACATGGAAATGATGTATTTATATTGTTCATCTATACATACAATGAAGACGAGGAAAAAGTGGTCAGCACAGGATCAAACTATTGTTTCATGAAGTTTTTAATTGACAAGGAATCTAATAAAACAGTAAAATAATTATATAGTGGGAGCTAGATATTGGTGACTCGTAAGCTAAAATACCGATGTAGCACCAGTTTCTAACTTATTTTTCACTTAGGCCTATATAATTGAGTAATCACTGATAGCATGAATACTGTGTAACACATTGATAAACCATCCAGTTCTTACAGGCTACAGCTCATAAAAAATGATTATACTAACTTCCAAGTATGAGCTTAAATCTATTCATTTGTCTGCAAAGATTATTTTAATAAAATTGTTCAAAAATGGCACTGAAGCTGCAACAAATATCCTAGAATGTACATTATCTTTGCCTAAGAGATGTTACAAGGATCTAAATTTCTAATGAGAGGACAACTTTTGATGGTATAAGAAAGAGATGCAGTAACTTTTGATGTTTTGTGGTATAAAAATCCAACATTTATACCACAAAAATGCACATATTACTGAGATAATACAATAGTGTACAACTTTGTACATATCTATATAAAATCCAACACCTGTACAATTAGTGATTTCCCTAATTTTTGGTTTGTATACGTAAATATAGTCCTACAAGTGTACAACTATTTACACCTAAATAATCAACATTTGGACTACTATGCACACCTAAATTACATAATATGTGTGTACAACTATGTACACATTAGTGCTTTCCCTAATTTCTTAGACTTAAAAATGAATAATATGTGTACAACTATGTACACTTTAATAATCAACACGTGTAAATGAAAATGAAAATGAAACCACCAAATAGGGAGAATTTAATTGGTTGAATCGGAACAGCTAGACTGCTAAGTGATAAAAGACAATTCTTCGATATACAAACAAAACGGATGATGGGCATATGGTATGTGTATTTAAGAACAACAAGCTTTTAGCAATTCTTTAAGTAGTTTTATGCAAACAAAACTAATGATGGGCATTAAGTATGTGTTACAAGCTTTTTGCAAACCTTCATGTAGTTTCTGACATGAGCCAAGTTATCTGGAACTCCAACTCGAGGTGGTAAAACTTTGGCGCCAAATTCAAATTAACGGCTGAGACTTTCTCTCCATTGAAAAAAGGATCCTGAAACAAAGACAATACAATCACAAGTTATCAATAATACAACTACAATCGAACATAAACTAAGTACATGTAAACCAGAACAAGCACATATAAACAGAGAGAAACACATACAATATGTGTACAATTATGTACACATTAAGAATCAACATGTGTACAATTATGTACACCTTAGTTACTACTCTATGAATTGTTGGTGGGAACACATTTATATGAGGACATAACAAACACATGTGCCACATCTAAATCGTTCCATCGCGTTCACCTGGTAAGAGAAACTTCTGCACAATCCTTCCTTGCATCAACAACTGTTTTTATTTGCATCAATTTTTCCTCCCTTAAAACCACCTTCTTGGATATAAATGCAAGCTTTTCGAGGTAACATTTCAAAGAAAACAAGACGATAAACACCAATACCGACCAAGTGATGAAAAAATCATGTTAAATAGAAACTTCTAAAGTACACACGTATGTTTACCTCCATAAAACCCTAATACTAAATAGAAACTAACACATACATAGCTTGTGCGATATATGTCCACCATCTTGTGATTTTTGTCACATGTGCACAACAATGTACACATGTATTAAAAAGTGCACAACAATGTACACTTGTATTACAGGTGCGCTATTATGTACACATGTAATTTCTATCACATGTGTACAACAATGTACAATTATATTATAAGTGTACTAATATGTACACATGTAGTTTCTGTCATAACAGTCAGTGACTTATAACATCAATGATTCGATATCTAAGAAATAAAAAAAGATTGTTCACTAAAATTTGATTAAGAGTCATAGAGTGGCTTATTATGCACACATGCAATTTCTATCACATTTGTTGTACACTTATATCATAGGTGCAAAAATATATACACATCTAATTTATATCATAACCAACAGGAAGTGAGTCTTCAATAGCAGTTGAGCTTAATAACACGACATTACATTTTCTAATTCATAATTCTGGACCAAAAACTTTGATATAACATTAAGATGAACATGGAGACTTAGTCGTAAGAAGAGTTATCTAATTAAAAAAATTTCTAAATGAACATGTGTACAATTATGTACACATTAAGAATTACCGGATAATCCAAATAAAATCATCTCTTATCATCTCGTATCCGTTATTTTATTAGTATGCATAGAATCCAAACATAATCTTCATCAACCCATAACAAAATCATATATCAAGTAATTAAACCCAACCCAATTTGGACATAAGTTCAACATCTTCTTGTTTTATAAATGAATTTCATGATGATGTATATGGATTGTGCCACCAGGAATAAGGATCCTAAACACAGTTTCTTAATAAAGGGCAATAAAAAGCTTAACTAAAGAGTGATAAATAATTATTATACTGCATTTCATAATACAAAATGAAAACGTGGAACAAAGACATATGCATACCTTATCATTATTAATGTTGCATAGCCATTTCAAAAACATTACGAATACTAGATATTAGTTAACGTGCACTCCTGTAGCTCCTGTAATTATATCAATAAACGGAACTGTGAATTAACGTGCGCTACCGTAACTCCATTAAGTTCGCTGATTAACTAACCCCATTAACGGTCCATGCCAATGCCCCACTATTTCCCATGTTCTCTGTGGTATGAAAGCTTAGTATACAACCCTAGCCATCACTTGTAATTACCACTTCCACCTTCTTTTCCAGTGATCTCAATTACCTAACCAAGATTTATAGCACATGCAAATTCCATTATGCCCATTAATTATCCAATTAATCACTTAGCCACTCATATATAATTCTTTATGTTAACCCAAAATTAGTCATCCAACCAACAATGCTAGGTCATGTATTGAAATATTGAGAAAGATGATAACTGGTTCCATTTCGCACTTCATAAAATTAAGAATAATCACCTAATTATCAATATATCCCATCTTAAAAATTATACACAAAATTTTCTCTTTACAAATTATTATGTCAATGATCCGTGATCAATTTATCTCTAAAAACAAAATATTAAATAACCACTTACTGAATCAAAAAACGTTACAGTTTGATAAATTTCAAACAAAACAAAGATATTAAGAGATGAAATTAAGAATATTGAACCTATTTAACAAGAGAATCTACAATTTGCAAGGAAATGTTTATGAAATGTAGAAGACCAGGGAAAGAAGATGGAATTGATCAGATCAACATCTTTAGTTCTCATAATCATCAAACAAAAACTCAAAGAATTAAACAAAACCCTAAGATTTTCAAAAAAAAAAAAAAAAAAACTACAGAAAAATGATCTGGAATTACCTGAGATCTGGAAGATTTTGTGGAGAGATTCGATGATCTAACTTAGATCTCATATACAAATTAAAATTGTTAAAAAGCTTCGGATAATCGAGCTGAAACGCGAAGAATAACTGAACCTAAATCATTTTCGCTGCAGAGCTTTGTGGACACATCCCACAGGACGATGAAGAAATGGATATGAAACATAATTGTTTTCCTGGTTTCTACATGAAGGTCAGTTTTGTTATAGAAAAACTAAGTTATGGACTAAATCGTTCAAATACGGACCGACTCGTTTGATATTGGGTAAATTTGGATTAGAGAGTACCAGGCTTGAGAGTGGTGGACTACAACGTACAAAGCCCATTTCAAATAGGAGTAAACTTTAATTTCTACAACGGATTTAGGGGCCAACACTAAAAGACAAAAAGGTCACCCAAACGTAAAAATGGGTCATCCCTTAACCGATTAAGCCGTATTGGAGAAATTACCCTTATACATTCGGAAGTTAAGGACCAAAATTATCTTCCGAATGTAGTGGTTCAATCCTCGACGTGCCAAGGCTCGATGATGGTTCCATGGTGGTCAGTGCATATGGTTTGGAGTTTTTGGCCACTTTACATTCGGAGGTTATATCCTTAACTTATCTTCCGAATGTAAAAATTCAAAAAAAATACAAATTATGAGTTTTTTCGAAAATCAGAATTTTGGGCCACTTTACATTCGGGAGTAAGAGTTTTTACTCATCTTCCGATTGGCCCAAAATTCTGAATTTCGAAAAACACTAATCTTTGGAGATTTTGTAATTGTTACATTCGGAAGATAAGTAAAAGCTTATCCTCCCGAATGTGTGTTGGCTAACCTTCTACAATGTCCCTTGGAACCTCCTAGAGCCATAGCGTGGTTGGTTTTGAGCCTGTCATATTTGGAGTATATGTCATTTTCATAAACCTCCGAATATAAGATGGCCCAAAAATCCGAATTTGGGAAAAATGAAGATTTTTCTCATTTTGAACGTGCAATAATCGGAAGATATTTCATAAACCTAGACCTCCGAATATATGTTGGTTAACCTTGTACAATGGTCCTTGGAACCGCCTGGAGCCATGGCGTGGTTGGTTTTGAGCCTGTCATATTCGGAGGATATGTCATTTGCATAAACCTCCCAATTTACTACCGAATGTATATTGGCCCCAAAATGAGATTTGACAATATCCTAAAATTTTCGAACTTTGGTACTACCATAATCGGTAGATAAAAATCTATATTATCTACCGATTATGGAAGATGTTCTTGGATTTACACTAGCAGAAACATAATCGGTAGAAAACTATCTACTTTATCTACCGATTATGGATGATGTTCTTAAGAAACGATGATGTTTTGAACGTGCTCGAAAATTGGGTTACTCTGCCGGAAGTGGACTGATTAGAACAAAAAATAATAGGTTTTGAAGATCAAAAAAATCATAACGAGAGGGCTACGCCCCCCCGAACCCCACCCCCCCAACCCCCCCGGACAGTGGTAGCAATATGCTCCCGAATACACAATATTCGGACGATAATTTTGGTCCTTAACTTCCGAATATGTAAGGGTAGTTTCGCCAATACGGCTTAATCGGTTAAGGGATAACCCCTTTTTACGTTTGGGTGACCTTTTTTGTCTTTTAGTGTGGCCCCTAAATCCTTTTTCATGGCCCCTAAATTCGCTGAGTACTAGTTTGTTTGTGCCCATCATTATTTTATTTTTATTCTGTGTTCATCAAAAATTCATAGAGACGCATAGTTTTGGACCCCTTCTAGGTAAGATGTAAGCTCCGTTTGGAACTGTTTTTTCTCAACCAAAAACACTTTATAACAAATTTTTACTAAAAATTATGTTTGGTAAAAAAAAAATCAAAGTGTTTTTGAAGAGAAATACTTTCATTTTAGGTCTGCTTTTAAAACCTGGCGAGATTGAGGTATACCCAATGAGACAAAATAGGGTCATTTTGAAGTAAAAAAGGTGACCCCTTAACCAAATATATTCAAAATGACTAATATGCCCTTGTTTAATTAACACTAAAAATCTGATTAGGTTAATTAATTGAGTTTAAATTAAAATTTTGAAAATGAAAATCCAGTAGATTAAACCTTTAATCCGTCTTATGAGTTAGATTTCGATCAAAAAAATTGGTTTTCAAAAATGTGAAAGGTCGGCAAGGTATACGTTTGAATAAAGTGCCGGCAATAACTCCCCAACATGGTATGCGTTTAAATAAAATGTCGACCAAGTATAGCCGACATGATCCTTGGATGAACAAAACGCCGATAATTTTGTAGCTAGAAGTGTCTTTGAATGAACATTATGCCGACTTTCTTGGGGCAACACTCTTACGGTCGGCATGTAAATATTTTCTATAACGCCGGCTATAATATAGTCGACATGCATATAATTTTTGATAGCGCCGACGTACATGTAGCCGGCATGTTAAGTATTTCTAACCCTGCCGACATTTACATATACCAAACAGAAAACAGAATATGGGAAGATGTAATTCACTTTATTCATGCAATTTTGGTTACTACATTGATTGAAACGTAAAACCTAACTCCTTGTCGACGGAGGGTTTACATAGAGGTCTACCCACAAAACCTATACAAAAACTTCTAAATCCATCAATCTTCCTCATCCGAAGACGATACAACATCCAAGTATTCCGGGTTATCCTTTGGGATTCTTTCTGCCAAGAAGTGATAGCTTGCATCGAAAGCGAATGCTTCCCCCTTTTCCTCCAAGTAGCGCGCTTTCACGACTTCATGCTACAAAAACACAAAAACAAACTTACATTTGTTAGTGGTGTTTCATTGGAAGATAAAACAACATGGGTTACGTAAAAAAAAACACAAAATTGCTTACAAATTCTGCAATGGACAAGGTGAAGGGGAGAGTGTTAAAAATCCGAGGTTGGAGAGCCAAAAAAGCAAGTATCGCATTTTCGATTACTAGGTGCCTCTCACGGACTTGTTGAACACTTCTTGCATTCGGATTCCCAAACTCGCCGCTAAATTTGTTGTGTACCCTAAACCAAAAGTTTGTGGAATCCTCCCTTTCGGAGGATTGACGTCTAAGTCGATTTTACGCATACCAAGCTTTGGTGATTTCCAAATCTTCATTTGAATCAAATGATGGCATTATTGTTTGTAGAGCTATTGGGTGAGTTAGATGGAGTGTATGATGGTATGAGCTTTGGAGATTATATGAAAATAGTTTTGTGTTGTTTTGTGGAGAGAATTAGTGTATTTATAGGATGGTGGCCAAATTTGGCCGTTATAGTGCCCAAGTACAAGTCAATCAATGAAATTGTACTTGTCAAAAATTTGAATATTGAATTTGCCGGCGAGATTGTATATTCTCAATATGCCGACTACCACGGACCGGCAGGGTGAGAAGTTTATAACCATGCCGGCGTTATGATGGTTTTAGGCATCAGGAAATCATTTTCTTCTGTCATTATGCCGGCAATGTATTTTGGGATTTAGTTGCCGGCTAAGATAAGGTCGGCAATGTATAAATGTATAACCATGCCGGCGTTATGATGGTTTTAGGCATCAAGAGAAGGTATTTTCTGCAACAAATTGCCGGCGTGTTCGAAAACATAATACACTGCCGGTTGTATCTTTGCCGGTTTGGTAATGATCTGACTCATTTGCCGGGTAAGCAAGCATTTTCTGCTGTCAGGGCCGGTAGTCTGACACTTCAAAACCTTACCGGACGTGATTTGGTCGGCAATGTAACTTATAAAAACATGCCGGCTATTTTTCTTGAAACTTTACGTAGCTAAACAAACCATTCATTCAACAATTAGAAATCAAACACTTGTTGTCCAAAATAAGAAAACATGTCCCATAAACCTTAAAAACCCATTTTTCCAACTATTAACCTTAACATTTGTCCAACCCAACATAAAGAAATAAACTAGGAAACGATTCATTCACCGTGACCACGGCCCCGTTTAGGAACACCAGCACTACTACTACCTTCACCACCACGACCACTACGAGCCCTCTTTTTGTCAGCATTCATCTTGGCTTGTGCTTCTCTCCTGGCATTTTCTTCCCTCTTTACTTCAGCATATCTTGCTTGAACATTTCATAGGCATCCTCATTGTCAAGATTGCTAGCATAGTGAATGTGCTTGGTTTGCTCCTCAATCGACAAAGGCTCTCCTCTTTCTCTCGCGTAAAACAAAAGCTTCACAAAGGTCTTCAAATGCCCTTTCTATTTTCAGTTAAACAACAAACAATTAATAGAATTATTCGATAATATAATCTTAAAATAGTAAGAGCTACTCCAAAATACTTACAAGGAAGTTAGGAATTGTTGCTGAGTCATTCGATGCCATCTTCCTCTTACGAGCCAATTGTTCACCAGTCATTTCCCTAATCACAGTAGGACGAGCCCAACCCAAGTACCACGACATGTATCTATCCTAAGCTTCATGACCTTCGGTCACCTCGTCCAAAAGACTCATATCGACTTTATATTCAAGTCTTCCGTACCAATGTCCTAGAGCTGGGGGTGCAGCGTAAGCGACGTTAATAGTTTTTTGGGACGTACTGCAGTCCTCCCTTAACACTTTAAAGAAAGGCTCAAGATTGAAATGGGGTTCTTCTTGGACGTAACCCAATAGTCGCATTACCCGATGTGGATCGTACATTGAAAATACATGGGAGAACAAAAAGGGTCCATAGTATAATGCAACATCATCTTTCCTTTGGATTAAACCTTGATTTCTAGCATCTCGGCAAGGATCAAATATTACCTCATCCGCAGTCAATTTTTCCAACGCGATTTGCACGTTAATAAGCAGATGCGACATATCCTTTTCCTGAGCACCCTTAAAACTGCATCTTTGCGCTCTTGGCTTATCAATCGCAATCTTTTCATTCACTTTGATGTGGGAGTTAGTTTTCACCAAATTTGGGAAGTGCTCATATATCCAAACCTATGCAAACACAAAGTTTATTAAGAATCAAACATTACGAGCATTTTGCAAATATAAATGATTTACACAATAAAATTACCTGGAAGAGACATATATTTCCGTTAACTTGCGTTGTTAGTGCCCTTGAAGCCTTTTTCAACTCATTTTTCAAGAAGGTGACCACTGCAGTACCCCAAGAATACTCATGCATCTTATCTAAGGGATCCAATAATTGCAAATACCTGGCGTCGACCAAGCTTTCGGAACTGTCGGGGAAGATATATTTGCCCAGGACGTAGACCAGATAAGCTGACGCGGTAGCATTGATTCTCACCAAGTCCACCCTTCCTTCCTTATCATAGATTTCCTTGTTCCCAGATAATGTATCCCTCAGCTTCTTCAGATTAAACTTCTTGCTTAGACTACCATCCTTCATCCCAAGTATACACTCCGTCTCAACCCGATTCCAACCGAACAAAGTTCTGGTCAATTTGAAGATTTCCTCCCAAGAAATGTTATTATCGAATCCCTCACTGATTGCTTCTCCATCAACCTCGACGCTTAGAATTTGATGAGCATCATCGGGAGTTATCGCCATCTCACCGAATGAGAATAAAATTGTATCGGTCTCTTCGTAGAACCTCTCATAGAATGCAGATACGGTAACTTTATCATACTCAACATTTGAACTCTCCATCGCAGGCCACAACCCGTAGTTTTTGACAATAGCTTGCACCTCGTCACATTCCTTGTCAAGGTCCCAGTTTTTAGTCACTGAACACGAAGCTTAGCGCCTCAAAAGACGGATGTCATGCTTGTTATCCTAAATACTCTTTTTCCCTTCGATCGAGAATAGTTTTTCCCAAAGGGTTTTGTTACTCGACAAGGTTTTTAACGAGACAACACTAAAAACATCAAGTATGTTGAGTATTGAAGATATAAAGATCGCATTGATATTACTAAAAATATCTGAATCAAATAAATAAAATGTGATAGTATGTTAAGCAACGTAACTTCCAGAATCAACAACAGGGTCTTAAAGATATTCAAGTCACCAAAGTAAAGTGTGATAAACTCCATTTAAATGCATTAGACTAATGCAAATTATTTGTCATCAGGGGGAACATCTAATGGTGTGTTGCACTATTTTCTTTCACCGAGGTTGCTTTTTCCCACAGGGTTTTGTTACTGGACACGGTTTTTAATGAGACAACAACAAACACCGAGAATGTATTTTCCCAGCTAAGGCTATTGTCTTTACCACGAGGAATTTCTTCTTTGAGATTTGTGAAGCAACTATTCTACATCAACAGAGCAAAGTGATCATCTGTAACGGATTACCTGTACTTGCATCTGTCACGTTGTAGTCTTTTCCCTTCGTCAAGGTTTTGTCCCACTGGGTTTTTCCTTGTCAAGGTTTTAACGAGGCAACATATTCAAGTCCAACTATGTTCTAAGTTTGCTTAATATTGTACTCATTTTCTTTAGTTCAGGTTTTGTCCCTCTGAGTTTTCCTGGTGAAGTTTTAACGAGGCAATTAACTTAGACTAGTCGGTCCTTGAAGATCATACAACATGTGAAGTAAAATATGAGATAGCATGTGAAGTACTACATGTGAAGAGGTGTACCAAGGTTTTTTCCCACTGGGGTTTTCCTTGTCAAAGTTGTAATTAGGAAATTAATTTCGGCACAAGTCATTAAGGATATAACGACATTTGAAGAACTACATTCAAAGAACTATATGTGAAGTATTATGTATAAAGCTTTGTTATTGAACCGCACAAGGGGGAGTGTTATAGGGCCTATGACCCATGGATGTGTGGTCCATTAGATGACTAGGTTTTCCCTTTCCTATATATACAGAACATTGTATGTATGTACTACATAATACCTCTTTATCAATAAGAAGTTCTTCTCATTCTCTATTACTCTAAAAAAACATAATTTATTATAATAAAATTGTATTAAAACTAATTTTTGAAATATGTCTTTTTTTCGTCATTAACTATGTTAATTGCACAACTCTTTTTAAATTATAGTTTACCAAACTTCATGTCGATTTATTTCCACAGCACAACACAGCAACGCATAGCATAACACAACAGAAAAGCACTTTTCTAAAACTCACAGCAATACCAAACTAGCCTGTAAGCTTTATCTTTTCAAGTGTAATTACAAGTGTCTATTTGTCTATTGGTTCTCGACACCGGATGAGTAAAAGGGTATCTTTAAAGATAAATGTTGATGCTGAATAGACATCAATCACCATTAATGATAGATTTGGTTTGATGTTACGAAACATGGCAAAGGTTCCCAAGGAGGAAACATATTATTCATTTTGCAATTGGAACAAAATTATGCTGAGAGCGTGCATAATACAAAATCAGTTTTCTCATGAACATACCCGTCTATAAGACTTAAACTGTAGTCAGTTTACTTTTTTTTTTATCGATCAAAGAGAATAGAATAAAAAGCACACAAGCCGTGTGTAGGCAGATACAACTAGAGATGAGCAAAAATCTCAAATAAAAAACTGAAAAAGACAAAGCTGAAACTAAACAAACAAATTTCTAAGAGCAGAAAGAAGATCAACAATACAAGACCCATCTTGTCGGACCTTAAAATCACAAAGAAACTTGCAAACCAAAATATTATCTACTATCAAGTAGAACGCTCTTCAACATCCTCTATGGTAAAATTGTCATCATTTTTTGCAAGATCCTTAAACATGTCTTGACGATCAAATTTTCGAGGGGGGGGAAGTCTAATCCCCATAAAGAACCATAATCCAAAGCTTAGTTGTTGATATCTTTTTAGGGATTCCAGAATTTTGGAGCTTTTTCTTTGTTGATTTTAAAGTACCAGTAGGGAACATACCTGTAGCTTTAGCTTTTAACCTTAGTTTAATTGAAACCCTAATAATTGGCTCTGACGATGATGGCTTCGTTATGTTACCTCCGAGTCTTCCAAAACCAATTGAGAAGTGGCAACCTCCTCCTATTCTTCGAAAGCATGGAATCTATTATAATTTTCAAACCAGGAGGAATTGACGGGTCAGTAGATGAGGTGCCTGCCTCCTCCATAACCGGTTGTGCATTTATATCCACCTTAATACCTTCATGAATCTCCTCAAGGGAAAGAGTTTATTTGGTTTTCCTTGATCTTTTTTTTTTCTTTTTAAGAATCCCATAAGCATTAGTAGCCTCATTAGTATCCTCAATGTCTGTAGACGCTTTTTCATTGTCAACATCGCCTTTATCCACACAAACTTGATCCTGAATATTCTTCGTTAAAATTCTAAAATAATTTGCAACATCCAAAACTCCATCACCACCTATGTTTTCATTCTCCACACTGGTATTCTCCTCATCCGATGTGCTTATCATGCTAACAGGATTTAGGATACCCAAAACGTCACCATTTTCCATTGCCACTGGCTCTGAAGGATGTTTTTTTTTCTTAGAAGTCCAGTGACTTTCTTCTTCACCTCTTTTAATGAGAGTATAAACTAGCATTGTGTCCAAAAGAGCAACACTTAATGCACTTAGATGGCTTCCATTGATATTCCACAAGCAATTCCATAACATGAACACCATCAATCCACAAAGGAATTAGTCCAGGAAATAAGAAATCAAAACTAATATCAACACATACTCTATCATATGTAAGTCTAGTTTTCTTCTTAGTACATTCATCCATCATTAAAGGGTTTCCAAGGAAACTAGCAATAGAGCTTAATCCTAATTTATTCTAGAAATGAAGAGGAACATTGTAGATCAAAATCCATATAAGGATTGTCTTCATCTCCGTAATGGATTGCTCAATTAGAGGGCACCAAGGTCTAACAAAGAACATTTTTTTAGCAATATAGAATGCTCCCTGTTTAAGAGAAGCAATTCTATCTTCCGCATTCACAAAATTGAATACGAAAGCATTATCCCCATGAATTGAGATTCTTACCTCGGATTTGAGTTTCCAAAACTTGGTGACAATTTTTTAAACCAAAGGAAATGATAATTTAGGACCAGCAAAGAAACCTATCACAAGATGTTCACACTCTTTGGTCTGTTCATCAAATTTCTTCGAAAAAATATCTACTCCTTTGTTCCCTTCCATCACCACTGGGGACTGAAAATCAAGAGAAAAATCTTCAACTGTAGATTTCGATGTTGGAAACATAGAAGACCAATTCATTCCAGACCCTAATTTTTTATTTTTTATTCCAGATTCGGATGAAGAACCGGGGCTTGAAACAAAATCTTCCGTCATTCCTAAGCAGATGGGTGTTGTTTTCTCTCTAATCTCTTGATTAGATCTTTGATTTGAATATTTAGGGTCTGGGATTTTATCACCAGTTTCTCCATTCGAAAGAAGAGCAGGCAATCTCGGAAATTCTTCAATCCCATAGTTCAATCTTGTGCTATTGAAAGATGATTCCTCTGTATGACTTTGATTTTCTCTTTGTAATGGAGAAGTAAGATCATTCCCCATGCCAGAAAGCGAAGAAAAAATCAACCTAAAAAAATCGCACTTTTTTGGTGTGACACGTTATCAGAGCATTATTAGTTTAGTCAGTTTACATATTAGTTTCCTTAGAGTAAAAAATAGGCTTGCAGGGAGATAGCTGGGTTGGGATAACCTGTGGTATTGAGATGAACGGAGTTAGGGGAAAAGATGGTTGCATTCCATATAAAGCATGACAAGGGAAGGGAATAGTTTGAGCCAAGTTGCGAAGAGTCCTTACCACCAATGTTGTCGCAAGATTTATAAGAAGTTTATACAACTGATAAGCTTATATCGTCATGATGATTGGAAGATAACTATTGTGCAAGTGGATAGACTAATAATTCTTGCAAATGCACAAAATAATGTTGATTATACATCGGGCATGAATATTTAGAATAACGCTAAACTTTGTTTTTATATACCATTTTACTTTCTTTTCTTCTCATATTTATTGGTTTGATTTTATTTTTCTATTTGGTTTAGGATTTACAGAAACTATACCCTATTTGATTTTCTTATTCAATTTGGTTTAGGATTTACGAAAATTATACCCTATAAATATATAGGTAGTTATCAGAACATGATACCGTGAATACCAAAACCCACCGTTGGCATCGTCGTCGGCAAACCGAGATTCTTCTTCTGTGATTCTGATACCGTGATTCTTCTACTGTGATTCGATTCTGCTACTGTGACTCTTGAAACCGATTATAATTTTGTGATTCTAGTTACCGATTTTTGCTATTATGATTATGTTTCTTTGGTCCCTAAAAACTGGAGTCTGCTACTGAGATTACTTGCACCAATACCTACTGCAACTGATTCCTTGCTCCTAAGTCCCAGTTAACGGGAAGGATTTCAAGTGTAATATTATCTGGTTCACATCAACCCATAGGGAAGGAATTTAGTTTCAGCCTAAACTGTTTTGCCAATTTAAAGCACATAAAGTATTTGAAGAAAATCCTGAACCACCTGGGCACTATCACAGAGCTTGTATTCAGCTCAACCTCTTCTCCTTCTGTCTTGTCAAGGAATCGATTACCTTCTTCATTATTCCAAGATTAATCATCCTCTTCATCTGCAGTTTTTCCCTTATATGACTCTACTTTCCATTGTCCTTTTAGGATATTTTATGGTTGCCGAGATGGAGTTAAGGGTAGAGACTTCACTCGCGGTTCACTCATTATCCATATTCATGATTGGAATTTTTCTTCAACTAAGAGCAAGGGTGAATGCAAAGTACATATTGGCAGTAATGCAGACATTTATGATGCTTGGGAGGTTGGTTTAAGACAGCTGCATATGTGGTTGTGCAGTGAATATATGCACCTTTGTGCATGGATTCATCCATGTCGTGAACACAAAGATATTATTGCAGGTCCCCTTGATAAAAATAATGCTGAATTCTTGATTTACAGCATTGTGAAACCTTGTTTAGGTTACCTGAGGCATTATAGTTGTTGAAGAAGAAACGAATGTCTTGACCTTGGAATTACTGGATGTAATTTTTAAGAATCAGTTCCCGACAACTGCCAGCATTCCTCCACCGTGTAGCCTCAGCTTTACCTGAACCCTGAAAGTAACTTTAGATAAGATACTGGCTAAGACTATAGATTTAACATCTTGGATTAAATTGTTGCTCTTGCCCATCTACACTCTATCTTTGTACACCCCCAAGAATGGAAATGAAGGGAGGTCAAGTAATAGAAAGAGATTACAGGCTGCTAGTATAAATCAAGCTTTGATTCAGTAGAGAGAGACAAATGGATACCTTAACTTAGCCCGGAAATTGCTTGTTCCATTTGGAAAAGAGCGAAGACAAGCTAATCACGACGTAAAGAGGAAAAAAATCAATCTGCGGGCTTGTAAGAGAAAGTTAAGCTCAGGGAACTACGCGGATTCCATACACATTCTCTCTTCTAATAGTGTCGCCCCTTCCACACCTGACATACTCCATGAAATGAGGCTTAAGCACACTCGAGATTCCCCCCCATGCATACCTTCAGGATCCATCAACGTGATGACTATTTATGTGGATGCTAAGGCCGTCTTAGGAGTGATTAGGAGCTTCGCTATAGGGAATTCTTGTGGCATGGATGGTCCGAGAGCTCAACACATGACATATGCTCTTAGTGGCGTAGCGTCTTCTGTTGAAGATGACCTTCTAACGTCTATAGCCGGAGTGGTTAACTTATGGTTGGCAGGAAAGTTCCCGGTTGTTCTGGGAGAGTTTGTGGCTAGTGCCCCATTAACTCCTTTGCTCAAGACTGGTGGAGGATTGAGGTCAATTGCAGTTGGCACTGTTTAGAGGAGGATGTGATCAAAGTTGGCAGCATCTTAGGTGGTTAAGGAAATTACCTCTTACTTAGGTAATCATCAATTTGGAGTGGCCATCCCCTGTGAAGGAGAATCCATTCTATACTCGACCAATAGTTTACTTGATTTGAAATGGGGACGAAGCAATATGATCATGATGTTAGTTGATTTCACCAATGCCTTTAATTTAGTGGACAAGACCACTTTGATCAAGGAAGTACGTAGAAAATGCCTAAGTATTGCAAGGTGGGTAGAGTTTTGTTATGCTCAGCCCGCAAGACTTTACTACAACGAATTCACTTTATCTTCGGTATTGGGGGTTCAGCAAGGTAACCCTTTAGGTCCCTTATTATTTTCACTCGCTTTACATCCGCTTGTATGTATGGTTTCTTCGCAATGCAAGCTTGACCTGCAAGCGTGGTATTTGGATGATGGCACATTGGTAGGGGATATGCTGTAAGTGTCGATGGCATTGAGTGTCATTCAGTCACAGTAGAGGGATTCATATAAACATCAAGAAAACTGATATTTTCTGGATTGTTGTTGACCCTAGGAGTTTAAACGTTAATGTGTTTCTGGCGGACATTGGTAGGACATCTAGAGGGGTCAAACTTTTGGGCGGGCCAGTTAGCTTAGATCTTCAGTTCTGCAGCGATTTAATTCAAGCTAGAGTGGACAAAACAATCTATCTTATGGACACTGTGAAGAAACTACAAGATACTCATAACGAGCTTCTACTGTTACGCAGCTGCTCCGGGGTGTCCAAATTATATTTTGTTATAAGGACCGCCAACCCTCTGTATTTGCTTCAAGCTAAATCCCTTTTTGATCAACGTTTGTTTCATTTTTTGAGACACATTGTCACAGGAGATGGCACATACTATGGGACCCTATAACAGCGTATTGCCACCTTGCCGATGAAAGATGGCGGTCTCGGAGTTTACACTATGGAAGATACTAGCCACTATTGTTATATCACATCCTTATTTCAGACTAGGGGTTTACAAGAGACCATGCTTAATGTTTCCTCCACGAATGTGCCTAGCAAGTGTTTCCAACAAGATTTGAATAACTTCCTAGAGGTATGTGGATTGTCTTCTTCTACCTTTAACCTCAATAATATTGCCCCCCATCCAATACGTTCTCTGGCAGTGTTATATTTTGATGTTATTAAGAAGAATATTCTGTGACACTTCTCTATGTCTAGTCGGGATTCTGTTTTATAGCAAAGTAATAGGATGGCTCATGCTTTGGATTTTGTTTAGCGATTCCCATTAGAGGTTTAAATCAAAGTCTAGGACCTCGTCAATTTAGGTATGTGTTAAGTTATAGATTGGGCATGCCTCTTTTCAGGGAAGATAGTACATGCTCAAGTTGTAACAAAGTATGGATATTTTTGGAGACCATGCTTCGCATTGTGCTAATAACGTCGGTCTAAAATTCCTCCACGACCCTATGAGGGATGTATTTGCTGACATTTGTTACAAGGCTAGTTTACATGCGAGGAATGAAGTAATGCTTAGTTTATTATTAGATAACGATACTTCCTAGAGACCTGCGGATATTCTTGTTCACTGTTGGGAGAATAGTCAGGACGCCTGTTTTGATGTTACTGGTGTTTCATCATTCACTGGCGGTGCAGTTTGTACTTTCATACCCAGTCAGGCCATATCTACAGCTACTATGCGTAAACGCAATAAATACCTAGACAAGTGCTCCATTCATGGGTGTGGCTTTAGTGTTTTAGCTTTCTCGACTTTAGGAGAGTTGGTCGAAGAAACTACCATTTTATTGAAGAGGTTGAAGAATTATATCACAAACCATGACGCTAATTATAAGATAGGCGGTACTCTTTTTATATAATAGGTTTAGCTATCCAAAAAGGTGTTGGTGCCCAGCTTGTTGCTAGGATACCCACCAACTTACTGTAATTGACTGTTATCAGTTGTTAATATATATACCCTATAAATAATGTGACTACTTCAATTATTTTCCACGAAAAATCGTCTTCAGAAATACAATGGAGAAAATCCAATAGAAAGAACTCGTAAGGCCTACTTCTAGTAATGGTTTCAATTTTTCCACTTGCGAAATTTCTGTGTAAGTAGTTCCCGTGAACAGGAAATTCAAGAGCATGGAGATGAGTGGATGCTTGCATCCTTATTGTACAAAATGTGTTGCCAAATATATTCAAGAAAAGGTGATCGAATACAACATGTTTGAGATAAAGTGCGCTAATACCGACTGCAATGTCATGCTGGACGCTTCCTCGTGACAATCTACCCTCCCTAACAAAGTGTTTGAAAAGTGGTGTCGTGTTCTTTGTAAATCAACAGTACTTTTGGATTAACCCAAAGGCGGGTTAGCATACGGAAGACCTTATTGTCTTTTTCGAGATTGTTCGGAATTGATTTTAAATGAGTGTGTAAGATTTTCGCCCTCAAGGAGTAACACTAATGATACTACTTCTAAGGTTACAATATCAAACTGTCCCAATTGCAAAAATCTCTTTTGTTTTCATTGTATGGTTCCATGAAAGGAAAATCATCAATGCAGAAGACATGAAACGGTAATTGATATTGATAGTAGATATGTTATGTTCATGGACATGATTAAGCACAAGATATTGGTACGATGTCCAAATTGCTTCAGTTATATAAAGCGTAGCGGAGGTTGTCCTATGATCCGATGCAGGTATACATATTTTTGCTTTTCTTATTATCGACTTTTCTTCTTGCTAGTTTGTGATAAATTTAAGCCCGTCGAGCCAATAATAATTTATAGAAAGGGTAATTAATTTCTGAAATTTTTATTTCAGGTGTCCAACCACTTTTTGCTACAACTATGGTAGTGCCACTGAATGTATATGCCGCTGCCGCCCTTGCGTTATTATAGTCGTTATTTTGTTGGCGATATTTTCAATCGCATTGGTTGTCTTATTTTTCTATTCTTTGGGTTTGGCAATAAAAAAAAATGTTAGAATTAAGGAAAGGACAGCGGCATATGTTATCATCCGGAGTAGGGTCAATTGAGGTTTGTAATCTCAATCTCAACCTTTAGTTAATATGTCAGAAATATAATTAGGAAGTAGGCTAATTAGATTGCAAGATACCATTGAAATTGTCTATACTTTTAGTATTGTGTGGCTTATTCTCGATAGGATTACACGTACATCCCTATATATACAAACATTAAAAATCTCTATTTTCTCTCCCATTTTCCTCCCTACTCTAGGTGATTTTCGTCATTTTTTTCAGCCAGAATTAGGAGAAGTCTGTCAAGCTCATATTTTCTCCTCGGATTAGATCTGAACTTCTCCTTTTGTTAGCATTCTATATTTATGTTTATTCAGTTTGTTGTTGATGGTGGATTTTTGACATGGCTAAAATTATTAGGGGGGGGTGCGTTTGTCATGCCTTGTGTTAGAGCACTGCTCGGTCAAACTCGCATGCGTTGCTATCTCAAGCATGTTTATAAATCTTAGTGATCAAAACTATATAGTCTTGATTTCTAGTCTACTATAGCTAAAGTCTCAGACTAGGATAGAAAGTGTAGTTGAGCTTAAGAACTCCATGGCGATCATCATACAAGACGAAGGACTACTCAAGGAACCAGTGGATCTTCTTCGAATAAAAGGTATGTGGAGACTTGAACTTATTTATCACTCAAAAGTATATCTACTCTATCTCCTATCTTGAGACAAAAGTCGTTTATCTATATAGACTAAGAATATGCACATGTGACATTTCGAGATGAGTATATCTTACTTATCTATTTCTCGAAATGGGTGTTGGTAAAGCTTTCGCTTTATCCAAGTTCATCTTTGCCAAGTGACGAAAGTCATGTTATGTTTCAATCATTTTGGAAATCGCTCTGGCGAAAAATAGTTTGTGAATAACAACTATATAACGCTCTCTGAGAATGTTTCAATGATTGAAATGAGAGCTTAGACTATATAAAAATTGGGGGATATAAATATTGTTGTGGCAACACATATATGTATAAGTCCTTAGCACTTGAACCGAAGTTTGCGAACTTTGTTGATCAAGTGGAACCGGAACGTGAGCAGCAACTCAGTCCGCGAACTGGCGTAGTTCTTGAACCCGAGAATTTCTACTGAAGTTGTAGATCATGTGTAGTCCGCGAACAGACGGAAGCTCTTGAACCCGAGAATTTCTGCTGGAGTTTATGACTTCAACCGGTTAGCTTGAGTCCGCGAACTCAAGAGGTTATGTCTGAAAATGTTGTTCGTGAACTTATTCTAAATTACTAAGGAATGTTTTTGCAAACCGTGGCTTTATAGTTCATGATTAATGATTCGAGTGAATCACGTCGTTTTTTATTCAATTATATCTCTTGTAATACTTGGGATCTCATAGCAATTGAACAACTCTCTAACTAGTTCATTTGAGTCATTTGAACTAGTTATGGTGAAGAAGAATATGGTTGATATGGAAGTTATCATTTGGCTAACCATTTGGTTGACTAATATTGAACCAACCATTGTACACGTTTGGGTACGGTTACACAAACCCAAAACATCAAGTACATGTGTGTATGGCAAGCTAAGTTTTTGATCTAACGGTTGAGTTATATTAGCTTGTATCTAATCAGGTTTTCATCTAACGGTGAATATTGAATGCTTTGTTAGAAAGCTAACATTGATTGCAAACCCTGATTTGAAAGACTATATAAGGAGAACTCTAGCTATTGGAAAAACTAATCCCCACACACCTTTCTTGTGTGATACTAGTTTTCTCTAATCTAGAGTCGATCTCCATTAACCCTTGAGTTTTCTCTCTAAATTCGGGTTAACGACTTAAAGACTTCATTGGGATTGTGAAGCCAGACCGAATTACTTTTCTTGTAGTTGTGTTATCTGATCTTGATCTTTCTATCGTACGAGTACAATTGTAATAATTGGCTTGAGATTTCTATCTCTGATAGGCAAGATAAAAGTAGTCACAAACATCTTCGTCTTATTGTTTGTAATTCCTCAATAATCTTCTTTGTTGCGTCGATTAATTTTATTGCGAGGTGATTGATGAAACTGAGCTATTCTTCGGGAATATAAGGATGGTTTAATCAATTGGTTCATGTTCACCTTGATTTATCAAAAGATGGAACAAAACTTGTAGGTTTATTCGTGGGAGACGAATTTATCTATTACCTGTAGATTTTTCTGTGTGAGACATATTTGTTTATTAAAGTCTTCGACTTTGGGTCGTAGCAACTCTTGGTTGTGGGTGAGATCAACTAAGGGAATCAAGTGCGTAATATCCTGCTGGGATCAGAGGCGTAGGAACATAATTGTACCTTAGATCAGTGTGAGATTGGTTGGGGTTCAACTACAGTCTAGACCGAAGTTAGCTTGTAGTAGGCTAGTGTCTGTAGCGGCTTAATACAGTGTATGTTTAATCTGGACTAGGTCCCGGGTTTTTTCTGCATTTGCGGTTTCCTCGTTAACAAAATTCTGGTGTATGTGTTATTTCTATTCTGCATTATATTTTGTTATATAATTGAAATAATACAGGTTGTGCATTGTTCAATCGATTAGAATATCCGACCTTGTTTGTTGTTGATTTAAATTGATTGACACTTGGATATTGGTCTTTGGTACCATCCAAGTTATCTCTCTTTGATTAAACTCGCGAATCATATTTGTTTGAGTAAATCAAATCGAGAGATTGAGATAATAACTCCTTGAGATATTTTCTATTGATTGAGTCTTGTTGATTCTGTAGAAAATAACTCGGAGTTGTCCATACAGATTTCTAATCGAAATATTGGGTGGTGTTATTAGACCCCCCGATTTTTTTATTGGTATCAGAGCATGCAAACACGTTTAAGACCTTACAAGTCTGTGTTTGTAGCGATCTGACTCTATAGACAAGAGTAGTATATCTGATAACGCGATACCAATATAAAGTTACTCAGGTAAGGCTCAAAGTCTTGAAGCTTCTGAGAAGAAATCTATCACTTGTCTCGTGACTGAATCTATATTTGACTGGAAAAAATCTCTTGATGAGAAATTGGATGACCTTTCAGATAGCAGTGATTCATAAGAAGGACCGAGTATTGATGAGGAAGTCTCACAATATATCAAGTTGTTTGATCATGATTTAAAAGTAAAAAGGTCAACAACTTGCATGAGTAAGTACATGGCTCCTCTTTGTCAAGAAAACAGAAAATTGAGAAAACTCTTTAAAGGATATGATGGTGGGTATACTCTCCTGAAATCTATCATTAAGGATCGTGAAGAAGATGTTCGCACAAAAAGGTCTGAATGTGACAATATTCTCCGAAATCTCTATGTGTTGAAAGAAAGACTTGCAGATGCTGAAGCAAGGTATGACTCTCAACAAAAATGTTTTCATGACAAAGAACTCAGACTTCTTACTAAAGAAAAGTCATTGGAGACTGACCTTGCAGCTGCCCGTGATAAAGTAAAATCACTAGAAGAGAGTCTGAAAAGATTCAATACTAGCTCTAGAAAATTGACTTCTATGATTGGAGCATGTAAAGGAAATCATGATACACGTGGTCTGGGCTATAAAGGAATAGACACTCCCAAAACAAGTAAGATCAATTTTGTCAAAGCTGTTAATAATTCTTCATGTAAGAAAATGTTTGCAGCTTGCAATGTGCCTAAGGACAAAGGGACTTCTCCCAAATTTGCTCACAAGAGAACAATTAAGAGTAATTCCTTTAACTGCTATTACTGCAGAAATAAAGGACATCATGTGCGTAAATGCCATTTACGGTTGAGAAATATAAAACTTCACGACGCTCCTGTTTCTCATATTATTGAAGGCACATTCAACAATCAAGGAAACTACCTTGACAAGTCATCTATTATTCATGACTTTAGAAAACAGAATGTGAACCCGGGTAGAAGGAAGAACGGAAAAAGAGAAAACAACCCTGAAAGGAGAAAAAGGCACATGAGAAAGAAAATGAGATCAAGTTCCATGTCTCCCTCTGAAGAAGGCCGTGAATCCAAGAATTTTGTCCCAGATTTTCTTCACATAAATAATCGAGTCTCAGAACTTAAGACAAGTATAAACATACTCAAACGGGGCATCTCCAAAACATGGAAAGTGGCCAACTCAGGTACTCCTAGTTCCTCTTCTAATTCTTCACCTTTATTGAATAACCCGTCTCTATGTTTCTTTAAAGAAGAAGCCAACCATGATGAGAAAAGTGCTCATCCTAATACACCATGACTGCTTTTTGAAGCATCCTTCTTTTTGGAATAAGAATGATGCTTCGTGCTCTCAAGAAAGTGTCTTGAGAAAGTTGTCAAAGGTGTATGTGTTGTTTCTTATATTAAAGATTTATTTCGAGGCTCTTTCAAAGTATGCTCTATTGTGTTTTGACAAAGATTTCCTTGTTGAATTGTTTATATTCTTCTTGTTTGGTTATTCACGTTTTGGTCATCTATGACCACTTGTGCACGGTCTCTAAAACCGCACGGACGTTCTTGTGCCTAGGGTTTTATGAACCCCCTTATATATGTCATCTATTGACACTTTATTCTATCAGGATAAAAATATTCTACTGGATTCTTGGCACAATGGAGAGAAGAAAAAAGGAAGTTATCATGGAGGAGAAGGCTATTGAGTTTCATGAGGACCCTTTTCTCATAATCTGTCATCAGGCTATTGACCATGAAAACAACCTACCAGTTCAGATGTCTTCACAATTGGTAGGAAATCTTCTTCGTGATTTTGAGGTCGTTCGTGAACATCTAGGGATAGCAACAAGGAATCTTGGGTTTCTGAAGAACGAACTAAAGGAAGCGTCTGATGAACTTACTCTTGTTCAAACTTTAGTTGCAAATCAGATTTAGTTGCATAGTAAATCTTATATGTTTTTTATTTTATTTAGAATAATAACTAGTGTTTTGGGATAGCAATGATTGTGATTACACATATCTATATCCAATGATTTCATCTTCTTGTTTTTAGATTTATTGGTTTAAATTCTAAAGTTGTTTTGGAAGATGATGGTTGCAGTATTAATCTTTATGATTTTATATTACAATATTTTGATGGGATATGTGTGTTTACATCCATGAACTTGATTGTCCCATATTTTGTCAAAAGTAAAGTCGTTCACGAATTGGTATGCAAATATTGATAAAGGAATGAATGGACTTTTGGAAAAACATAAAAGTTAAGCCTATATTGTCAATTATTGATGTAAGATAGTTAAAAAATTTGTGATTCAAGGATAAAGTCTATTATGTCACCTTGTAATGGAAAAATAGAATATGTCCTTGTTTTTGTAATCCACGGTATAGAGCTTAATTGTTTCATATTATTATGTATTACCGTGAAGGCTCCATTGTGTATCTTATGTTGAGCACGATACGACTAAGTCGATTTCTTATTGGCATGGTTGGTTGTTCCATGAGATGTTATATGTTGAGCATTAAGAACTAAATTAACCAACTTGTGTGGTTATTTAGTTTGTATTCCATGAGTTCTCTCATGTTAAGTACATGTACGGTTAAGGTTGTAATTTCCTATGATAATCTTAGTCGGGGTTCCATAATCTCTTATGTTGAGCCCAAATGAACTAAATCAATCATCTTGTGTGATTATTTAGTTAGCACTCCATAGATTTTTCTCATGTTGAGTGTGGCCAATTAAATTGATTACTTTTGTGATTAGTTTAATTGTGTATTTAAGTCTCCATAAGTTTACTTATTTTGAGCATATTTGGTCAAATTAATCTTGGTTCGCCTTGGTTAATATGATTGAATATTTTTTGTTAGATTCCAAATTCATACTTGTATGTAATTTGTTGAGTCTAAAGAAATCCTTCTTTTCTCTTGAAATTAAGGTCGCTCTTGTTGTTCCCTTGGGAATGACATCTAATGGGGAAGAGTTCTTTTGAACTTGCGCTTAATTGCTAAATATTTGTGGGGAGTGCGGCTATGGAATTTTGTAGGGGTTATCTTGTATCTTTATGAACTCCTTGATGAATGCATTTATCATCGGCTTTATGATTGCATCTAAACAAGATGATAGAACATTTACCTTTGGTCATGAAAAATCTCTTGCGGGAATTTCACTAGGATCCCGTTCTTGTACCTTTGCCAATTTTATTGACAAAATGGGGGAGAATTAATTATAGTTCACACTACAAATACATATGGTTTTCGGATCATTATGTAAGGGGGAGTGGTTTCCATGTGAGATGGAGTATTGTCTAATGGGGAGTGAAGTATCACCATAGTATTGTTGTTGAAGTTGTGATACAATTAGACTTTGACGCTATGTAATAATACTATGACATTATGTAACAATGATTGAGAACCGATGCTTTTCTCATTGTTATAGCTACGTATTTTCAACAACGATGACACTAAACTTACAACCTTTGGGATCATTAGAATACTTGGAAGTGACGATGATTTCGAGTATTGTTGAAGATTAGGCATGTGGAATAGGATCCACAAAGTTTATTTATATATATTTTGTATTCCATATGTATTAATAGTTTTTCCACTAAAATTGACAAATGGGGAGATTGTTAGAGCACTGATTGGTCAAACTCGCATGCGTTGCTATCTCAAGCATGTTTGTCAATCTTAGTGATCAAAACTATATAGTCTTGATTTCTAGTATACTATAGCTAAAGTCTCGGAATAGGATAGAAAGTGTAGTTGAGCTCAAGAACTTCATGGCGATCATCATACAAGACGAAAGAATACTCAAGGAACCAGTGGATCTTCATCGACTAAAAGGTATGTGGAGATTTGAACTTATCTATCACTCAAAAGTCTATCTACTCTATCTCCTATCTTGAAACAAAAGTTGTTTATCTATATAGACTAAGAATATGCACATGTGACATTTCGAGCTGAGTATATCTTGCTTATCTATTTCTCTAAATGGGTGTTGGTAAAGCTTTCACTTTAGCCAAGTTCATCTTTGCCTAGTGACGAAAGTCATGTTATGTTTCAATCATTTTGGAAATCCCTCTGACGAAAAATAGTTTGTGAATAACAACTATATAACGCCCTATGAGAATGTTTCAATGATTGAAATGAGAGTTTAGATTATATAACCATTGGGGGATATAAACATTGTTGTGGCAACACATATATGTATAAGTCATTAGCACTTGAACCGAAGTTTGTGAACTTTGTTGATCAAGTGGAACCGGAACGTGAGCAGCAACTCAATCATCGAACCCAGTCCACGAACTGGCGTAGTTCTCGAACCCGAGAATTTCTGCTGAAGTTGTAGCTCATGTGCAGTCTGCGAACCAAGTCCGTGAACATACGGAAGCTCTCGAACCCGAGAATTTCTACTGGAGTTTATAACTTCAACCGGTTAGCTTGATTCTGCGAACTCAAGAGGTTATGTCTGAAAAAGTTGTTCGTGAACTTATTCTAAATTACTAAGGAATACTTTTGCAAACCGTGACTTTATATTTCATGATTAATGATTCAAGTGAATCACATCGTTTTTGATTCAATTGTGTCTCTTGTAATACATGGGATCTCATAGAAATTGAATAACTCTCTAACTAGTTCATTTGAGTCATTTGGACTAGTTATGGTGCAGAAGAATTTGGTTGATATGGAAGTTATCATTTGGCTAACCATTTGGTTGACTAATATTGAACCAACCATTTACACGTTTATGTACGGTTACACAAACCCAAAACTTCAAGTACATGTGTGTATGGCAAGCTAAGTTTTCGATATAATGGTTGAGATGTATTAGCTTGTATCTAATCAGGTTTGCATCTAACGGTGAATATTGAATGCTTTGTTAACAAGATAACATTAATTGCAAACCCTGATTTGAAAGCCTATATTAGGAGAACTCTAGCCATTGGAAAAACTAATCCCCACACACATTTCTTGTGTGATACTAGTTTTCTCTAAGATAGAGTCGATCTCCATTAACCCTTGAGTTTTCTCTCTAAATTCGGGTTAACAACTTAAAGACTTCATTGGGATTGTGAAGCCAGACCGATACTACTTTTCTTGTAGTTATGTGATCTGATCTTGCTCTTTCTATCGTACGAGTACAATTATAATAATTGGCTTGAGATTTTTATCTCCGATAGGCAAGATAAAAGTAGTCACAAACATCTTCGTCTCATTGTTTGTGATTCCTCAATAATCTTCTTCGCTGCGTCGATTAAGTTTATTGTGAGGTGATTGATGAAACTGAGTTGTTCTTCGGGAATATAAGTCTGGTTTTATCAATTGTTTCTGTTCACCTTGATTTATCAAAAGACGGAACAAAACTTGTAGGTTTATTCGTGGGAGACTAATTTATCTATTACATGTAGACTTTTCTGTGTGAGACGAATTTGTTTATTAAAGTCTTAGACTTTGGGTCGTAGCAACTTTTGGTTGTGGGTGAGATCAGCTAAGGGAATCAAGTGCTTAGTATCTTGCTGGGATCAGAGGCGTAAGAACATAACTGTACCTTGGATCAGTGTGAGATTGGTTGGGGTTCAACTACAGTCCAGACCGAAGTTAGCTTGCAGTAGGCTAGTGTCTGTAGCGGCTTAATACAATGTATGTTTAATCTGGACTAGGTCTCGGGGTTTTTCTGCATTTACGGTTTCTTCATTAACAAAATTCTAGTGTCTGAGTTATTTCTATTCCGCATTATATTTTGTTATATAACTGAAATAATACAGGTTGTGCGTTGTTCAATCGATTAGAATATCCGACCTTGTTGGTTGTTGATTTAAATCGATTGACACTTGGATATTGGTCTTTGGTACCATCCAAGTTATCTCTCTTTGATTATACTCGCGAATCATATTTTCTTGAGTAAATCAAATCGAGAGATTGAGATAATAACTCCTTGAGATATTTTATATTGACTGAGTCTTATTGATTCTCTAGAATACAACTCGGAGTTGTCCATACAGATTGCTAATCGAAATATTGGGTGGTGTTGTTAGCCCCCCGCTTTTTCACCTTATATAAAAAGGGGGGGAGCGTGTTTGGCCTATCTTGTTAAAATAAATAAAATAAGAGAAGGGAAGCGCATTTTTGCTTACCTTGAAAGAGAAAATAAATGGGGAAGGGAGCGCACTACAGCTGCCTCAATCGCTCTACCACCCCCAACTAGCGTCAACCACGCAAAAAAAAAAAGAGGGGGAAAGAAGATACATCCGATAATAACACTAGGAAACTACCACGATAGTATATCAAAAGTAAAAAGGAAATAAACCTACGATTACATGACCAAAAATGGTTTAACATTCAAACTGCGTTCTACAAAGACAAATCTAGAGATAAATTTGTAACTGATATGGATTATATTACTAGGTACTTTCACTCTCTTGTCAATAGGAGAAGACATAGAAACAACATTGATGCCTTGTGTGATAGTACAAGTACTTGGTATAATGACAGGGAGAAGATTGGTCAGCTTTTAACTAACCATATTTCTTCAGTAGCTAGTACTATTAACCCTATTTTTGATGCTGATACATTTGATTATATTCCTACTGATAGGTGTGATAAACACCTAATTTTATATTTAGTATTTATGCGTTCTTTGCTACTTTTCGTGTGAATTATGTATTTTATGTGTGTTTTTGAGTTATTAGGTGCTTTGGAGTCACGTGGAGAAAAAGAAGAAGAAATCATCCAAAATTGAGCAAGAAGGTCAAAATCGTTATTTCGCAAGAAAACACTATTGGGAGTCGAGCTAATGTTAAGGGACAACTCTGTTTTGGAGAAGTATTAAAGACATCCAGCTCAAGGTTAAGGGATAGCCTGTCCTATGTTGTGTTTGCTAAAAGCACCAGGTTAGATACTCATGGCACCTAGCTTGCTTGGGATGTTATTGGGAGGCCCATATTAGTGCCCAAGTACGGACCCAGTTTTTATAACCCTAAAATTTGAGGAATGTTTCTCATTCATTCCAAGCATTCACCTGAAAGTAAGAATTAAAAACAGTGGCTGCTGTTGTTGTGTCCAAGAGAAAATTGAAAGATCCAAAGGATTTGGAAGGTGGATTAGGTGATGAAAACTTGAATATCTCATGAAGATGATTGTTTGCAGCCGAGAATTGTAAGCTAAGGGGATCTGTGAGATGTTGAATTTGAAACAGATGAGAAGAAATCATAGGTTGTTTTCTATTTGAAATGGGTTCGAGTTTGTGTGTTGTGATATGGAATGATTGAAGGTTATTTGAGATCGAGAATTTGATGAATCTGAGATGGGTTTCGGTATCTGCAGCTGAAGAACAAGAGAAATTGCGGTGATGGGTTAATGGTTGAATTGAATTCAGGGGTTTGTGGTTGTGTATCTGAGATGGTAAAGATGGTGGCGTTGAATCACAAATTGATGAAGAACAGATGGGTTGTGGCTGTTGAGTTCGAAGGAATTGGGGGTTTTGCTCCCGGTTTCTGTGAGCTAATGGTTTTGTAATTGATGGAGGAAACAGATGGGGGTTGAGCTGATAATGTAAATCAGCGATGATGAAATTCAGGCAAGATGGGTTTCTGAATCTGGTTAGGTTTTAAAGAATGATAAAGCAATGGGTTGGCTGTGTTCATTGTTCTGTGAGGAGACATAGAATGCAGAGAGAAAGTTTGTTGCCATTGGTAAATAAGATGGATCTATTGCTGCCTTGGATGTTTGAGGACCAGATTACAAGCAGAAAAGAACAATGGGTGAAGCTCTTTTGGTGGAATGTCTTGAATGTTTAGATGTATGTGTTAGGAAAGTCGCAGGTATGGAACTGAAATAATGGCCTGAAACAATGGCCGGAATGTCCTGTAAACAAACAGAACTCGGCTGAATCAATCATTACGTTGGTGAGTCAACTCAGACCGGCGATTACCCAATTCAGTGAGCCGATGACAGATCCTTCTCAGCAACTCAGCCAATAAGACCGAGTCAGATGTCTAACTGACTCGGCTGACTCCCCTTCTCTGGCCCATTGACTAACAGAAGACCGTTATCTTGACCGTTAACCTTGATGGTTTAGTGACGGAATATGCCATCAACAGAGACGAATTTTCAGGTGATCGGCGGTGACTTTTCTTGACGGATTCTGGTCAACTTCCGGTGAAAAACCTAGTTTTCCGGCGATGGTTTTTGGACATAATTTTACATGGGTTTTCTCACACATGGGCTTGGTGGACCACTTGAAGATGGGTTTTGAGAATACCTAATATTGGAAGGAGTATCCTTTATGGAAATTGAGAAACATATAAAAGAGAAGACTTTTCTCTAATTTAAATCTCTTCTTCTACTTTTATTTCTAGGGTTTGGAATATGATAGGTTTTCTATTCCTTCTTGTTATGAACTCCATTAACATGAGTACTTAATCTTATTATTGGTTATGGAATAATTGGACTTCACATAATATGCTTTTTGATATGATAAATTAGTTTTGTCTCCATATTATTGATTATGATTCACTATTTATATTGTTACATGATTTGAATGCTTGTTCGATCGAGTCGCGAATCGATTGAGTTTGTTTTCATCTCTATTGCTATATTAGGGTTTGTTATATGTAAAAGTGATAGATTCCTGATTACAAGTAGCATGAATATGGTTATATCTTGTAGTGATGCATCCTTATGATCATATGTGAACCATAACCTTTGTTAAATTGGATTAGTGCGTTTTCCACGTTCGATTGCTTTGATTGGCCTGATTTCATAGAACTTAATGCATCTAGGGAATTAAACTTGATTAGTGCTTTTACACGTTAGGTTGTTCTCTTAGGTAGAACTCATACTCGCATCTTTTAATGCGTTTGTTGATGATAAGAGGGAATTAGCGGGATATTCTTGCGATCAAGGTATCCTAGGGCTTTTGATAAAAGTTGAGATTAAATATCAATTCTAGTTATTGTTAAAAAAAAGCATGTTAGTGAATGAAGATGAATCCTTAACCATTATTTATTCTATTTGATTTGTTTTCTTATTTCTTTATTTGCTTTATTTTATTTTTACTTTATAAAAATCAGATAATTATAGGAAACCGAAACATATTGACAACCTAGTCCTTTCTGTGGGAACGATCCTTTCTTGCCCTTACTTCATTATATATTTTGAGTAGTAAGAAAGTGTAATTTATTTTTGACGCCTACGACAGCGATCACCTACTATCTTATTTGCCATATATAATGATGTTTTAATAAGTACTCCTTCTAATGAGGAAATTGAATTTGTTGTTAAAAACATGACTGTTTGGAGTTCACCTGGTCCAAATGGATTCCAAGCAGGTTTTTACCAAACTTAATGGAAGCATGTTGGCAATGATGTGATTGATGTGGTGCAAAGATTTTTTGTTCCTGGTTTCATGCCTAGGAGTTTGAATAAAACCTATATCTTTGTTATTCCTAAGTGTAAAGATCCAAAAACACCCTCTGATTTTAGGACAATTGGACTTTGTAACACATCTTATAAAATCATATCCAAAATTCTAGCTAATAGAATTAAGCATTTTCTTAAGAAGATGATCTCTCCTTATCAAGCTGTTTTTGTCCTAAGTAGGTCTATTAATGATAACATAATTGTAGCTCATGAAATGATACACACTATGAAACAAAAACAAGGAGTTAGTGGTACCATGGCCCTTAAACTTGATCTTTCAAAAGCTTTTGATAGATTAGAATGGAGTTTTCTTCTTAAAATTATAAAAAAAAAACTGGTTTCTGTGATGCTTCTATAATCTCATTAATCAATGTCTTTCTACCTTGTATGAGTATCCTTCTCAATGGTTCTCCTTGTAAGAACTATCATCTTTCTAGAGGTTTAAGATAAGGAGATCCTTTGTATCCTTACCTTTTCATCATTGCCATGAAATATCTTTCTAGATGTTTTCTTATTGTTGAATATAATAAGATTATTTATGGTGTTAAAGCTTCCAGAAGAGCTCCTTCTATCTCTCACTTGATGTTTGCAGATGATATCCTGATCTTCACTAAAGCAAATATGGAAAATGTGCATGGTATTTTGGATATCATTAATAAATTTGGTATGATTTCAGGTCAGCTACTCAACTGTCAAAAAACTTGTGTTTATTTTAGCAATAACATGAATCCTAGTGACTGTGATATTTTAGCTAGTTCTTTAAATATGAACAGAGTCACTGAGTCTGATACTTACTTAGGAGCTCCACTCATTCTTGGTAGAAACAAAGGTAAAGCTTTTAGTCCCATTGCTCAATCCTTTGAGGCTAGATTGAATAATTGGTGCAGTACTTTTCTCAATCATTCTGGCAGAACCACTATGGTTAAATCTGTTTTAAATTATCTTCCCACATATCAAATGGGATGTTTTAAGATTCCTCAAAACACCATCAATAAACTATATATGTTGCAAAGAAAGTTCTGGTGGGGACATAAGGGAAATAGAGGAATATTCGTTGGTTCTTGGATTAGTCTATGTGTTTAAAATCTTTAGGTGGCCTTGCTTTTAGGAATTTAGAAATTTTTAACCAAGCCTTAATAGCTAAGCTTGCTTGAAAAATCTGTAATCACCCTAATGATCTAAGTACACAAGTTCTTAAGGCAAAATACTCTTAAGATAAGGAATTCTTACAACATGATAGATTGAATGATAAATGCTCTTGGATATGGAGAGGTGTTACATAATGGCATCACCTTTATTAAGAACTATACTTGTTGGGTCTGTTAGATGTGGAACTAAAATTGGAATTTGGCAGGATAAGTGGTGAAAATACTGGGGTCTAACAACCTCACCCAATATTTCGATTAGCAATCTATATGGACAACTCCGAATTGTTTTCTAGAGAATCAACAAGACTCAATCAATATAAAATATCTCAAGGAGTTATTATCTCAATCTCTCGATTTGATTTACTCAAGCAAATAAGATTCGTGAGTCTAATCAAAGAGAGATAACTTGGATGGTACCAAAGACCAATATCCAAGTGTCAATCGATTTAAATTAACAACCAATAAGGTCGGATATTCCAATCGATTGAACAATGAACAACCTGTATTATTTCAATTATATAAAAATATAATACGGAAATGAAATAACACAGACACCAGAATTTTGTTAACGAGGAAACCGCAAATGCAGGAAAACCCCCGGGACCTAGTCCATATTAAACATACATTGTATTAAGCCACTACGGACACTAGCATACTCCAAATTAACTTCGGTCTGTATTGTAGTTGAACCCCAACCAATCTCACACTGATCCAAGGTACAGTTATGCTCCTACGTTGTAGGATCATGACATCGCAAGAAGGACATATTTGCGAAGTTTGATCAACAACACTTTGCGAGCGTCGCAAAATGATTTGAAGAATGACATGATAAATGACGATGGCAGAAACATGAGAAAAGTGTGATGACTCTGCGATGATTAGAGTATTTGCGAATATTAACATTAGAATTCTTGCGAGAATGCCGCAAGTCAGATCCAAAATTAAATGATAACTTAGCTGTCATCCACTATGTAATTACCCTATATAAAGAAGTCGAATAGGCATAAGAAAGGAGAGATCTTTTTCGAGTGTTGAGAAAGTCATTAGAAGAGAGAAAGTCTAGAGCGGTTGTTAATTTCTTAGCTTTATTTCCTTTCTATCTTGTAAAATTTGTGAGGTTGATCAATAAAATTTGTGTTTGAAGATCTAAAGATGATTTAATTGAATGAATTCTTGTGAGGGGTGTAATGTTGGATTTCCTGCTACTACATATTGGCGCTAGAAACAAAGACCTTTTTTATTGAGGATTGTGGAGATTGTTGTGAGATCTGTTTAAATCAAGAAAATAGCAAATCAGTTGGAGGAAAAATAATTAAGATCGATGGGAATAAAAGAAGGTTGGAGTGTAACGTAATCACAAGAACAATGGTTAATGAGTTTCATGAAAACATCAAAGGAAGGATACACAAACGAAATTTTAAAGGAAAGAAAATCATGACGGTGGAGAAGGAATCACCCTTGAAAGATTGGGAGAGACAAAAAAATTACATTTTCAGTAACAGAAATTCCAAAAGAAAATTTGACCACACATCTCCTTTGGTAATCACAATAACTACACAGATAGAAATGGGAAAATTAGTAAAAGTTACGGAAGAATGGAAGGTAAATAGAATTTTGGTGGATATGGGGAGTTCGGCGGATATAATGTTTTACCATGCATACAAAGGAATGGGTTACAAAGATGAAGAGATGTCTCCTTCAACATATCATATTCATGGTTTTGGAAAATCTACAACGAAACCGAAAGGGGAAATAATGGTGGGAATATTGTTGGGAGAAATTGAAGCAAGAGTAACGTTGTGTGTGGTGGATATGGAATCACCATAAAACATGTTATTGGGAAGGCCATGGATACATGCAATTAAAGCCGTAGCATCAAATTTACATCAATGCATCAAATTTCCTATGCCTAGTGGAATTGGAGAAATTAAAGGAGATACTGATAGTGCGAAATTATGTTATCAAATTGAAGTAAAGTGGTATGAAGGACAAGCACAGAGGAGGAAGACTGGCAGAAAAATGGTGAAAGAGGCAAAGAAGGAGGAAGAGTTTAGAACTTACATGATAAGGGCAGAAGAATGAAGAGGGATACCCAGCAAAATTTCGGATGAAGGAAATGAGTTTGCGAAGGAGATGAAAGAGCCAACACCTATGGGAGAACCTGAAGAAGGGTACACTGCAGCAGAACCAACAAAAAAAGTAAATATTGGAACTGAAGAAGAACCTAAAATGCTGAAGATTGGAACTAAGATGGATACAGTCGAGGAAGAAAGAACCGTCAATCTCTTGCGAGAATATAAAGATATTTTCGCATGGAGCATGGATGAAATGCCTGGAATAGATCCATCAATTGCATGTCATAAATTGGAGATCAACAAAGACGCAAGACCATTTAAGCAGAGGATAAGAAAAATCGCAACAACTTACCATCCCAAAATAGAAGAGGAACTGCAGAAAATGCTTGATGCAGGAATTATAAGACAAGCAAAATACCCGGAATGGATAGCAAACATGGTTGTGGTTCCAAAGAAATATAATGGGATAAGAATCTTCATAGACTTTACTGATCTAAACAAAGCTTGTCCTAAAGACAGTTTGCCATTACCGAATATACCTCAAATGGTCGAATCAGCTGCAGGAAATGATAGAATATCTTCCTTAGATGGGTATAAAGGGTACAACCAAATTCCTCTCGCTGAAGAAGATGAAGAACATACTTATTTTTTCGCTCCAAGAGGGTTATATTGTTAATTATACAAAAATGCCATTTGGTTTGCGAAACATAGGAGCAACATATCAAAGAATGGTAGAGAAGGTGTTTGCGAAGTGGATACACAAAGCATTAGAAGTGTACGTAGATGACATGTTGATAAAAAGTAAAGATGCTAAAAACCACGTACAAGATTTGAAGGAGATTTTTGAGCTGATGCGGCATTTTAACATCAAGGTGAATCCAGAAAAGTGCATTTTTGGAGTTGCATCAGGATTTTTTTTTAGGATACATTGTATCCAAGGAAGGAATACAAGTTGATCTAGAGAAAGTGCAAGCAGTTCGCGATATGCCAACACCAGCAACAATAAAAAATGTGCAGAAGTTAAATGGTCTTTTTCCTTCGGTGGGAAGATTTATCTCGCGATCATCAGACAAATGCAAACATTTTTTCAGCATCCTCAAGAAGGGAATAAAATTCAGGTGGACGGATGAATGTGAGAAAGCTTTTCAAGGAATAAAAGAATACCTGGCGAATACGTCTATTTTACAAAAGGCAGAACCGGGAGAAGAGCTTCTAATTTACCTTGCGATAACTTCGCATGCATTAAGTGCAGTATTATTGCGAGTAGACGCAGGAGTTGAAAAACCAATCTACTACATTAGCAAGACGTTCAATGCCGCAGGAATAAATTATTCCAAGATTGAAAAGCTAATTCTAGCATTGGTGTATGCAACCTTTAAACTTCGTATATATTTCCAGGCACATAAAATCAAAGTGTTGACAAAGGTATCAATTGAATCAATAATGAAGAACACAAAGAGATCAGGCAGAGTTGAGAGATGGAATGCGCAAGTAGGACATTTCGAAATCAAATATGAAGTATTATCTTCACCAAAATCGTAGGTTGACGCAGATTTTTTAGCAGAATTTCCTTTAGAAGATGATGAAGTTGTTGAGGAGATGATGGATATTGAAGAAGAACGTGGAGATCCAAAAGACTTGTTAACAGAACCAAATAGATGGGAGATACTGGTGGATGGATCCTCAAATGGGGAAGGTAATGGAATTGGAATTATCTTAATCTCGCCATAAGGATCCAAAATGGCTTTCTCTTTCATATTGGAATTCGCATCAACAAATAATGAAACTGAATATGAAGTTGTGGTACATGCCCTAAAATTCGCAATAGAAATGAAGTTGGAGAATATGATAATTACCAGTGATTCACAGCTAGTTATTCGCCAGATAAAGGGAAAATACACAACAAATGAACCATCTTTAAAGAAATACAAGAAACTTGTTGAAGAATTGTCAGCGAAAATCCCAAAAATAAAATGGACGCATATATCAAGGAAGGATAATAGGCTCGCAGATGCTTATGCTTTCATTTTAAACATGATGACAGATCCAACTGCGAGATGCATAAAAATACAGAAACTTTTATCACCATCGGTCAATAAAGAAGAGGAATAAGAGGTATATGTATGATAATAGAAGGTGGTGAAGAAGAGCCATATATGTGTATCAAGATGTTGCGAAGATTGCCAGCGACATGGAAAGAGAATACATGCACCTGGATCAACCTTATCGTCCTCAACCAGTGTATGGCCTTTTGGAAAGTGGGGATTAGATATTGTGGGGCCATTTGTACCAGGATATGGGCAAAAAAGATACTTAATTGTCGCAACAGATTATTTCACAAAATGGGCAGAAGTAAAAGCGGTACAACATATTCGCGACAAAGACGTATTTACATTCATATTTGAAAACATCATCTGCAGATTTGGAATTCCAACACAGTTGGTATCTGATAATGTGAAATAATTTGAAAGGCAGAACATAGAAATGTTGCTTAATGCATTTAAGATAAAATGGGGAAAATCTACTCCTTTATATCCACAAGCTAATGGGAAAGCATAGGCAACAAATAAGACAATCGCAGATATATTAAAGAAAAAATTAGAGGGATATAACAGAGCATGGTGCGAACAAGTACATAACGTAGTATGGGCCTACAACACAACTAGGCGAGAAGCTACTGGAATGTCGCCTTTCTGTTTAACATATGGGGTTGAGGCAGTGTTACAAACATAAGTTGTTATTCCCACGATAAAAAGAGAGTCTTGGGAGAAGAATCTTAGTGCTGGCATGATCTTAAACAAATTGGATGAATTAGAATAGAAGAGAGAGAAAGATTTACAACATATGGAGAATTATAAACGAAGATTAGCATGGGAATACAATAAGCGTGTCAAGCCACGTGAATTTTAACCAGGTGATTTGGTTCTTCGCGAGACGCCAGTTTATCAGCGAGAAGGTGGTAGAAAATTAGCGAAAAAATGGGATGGACCTTACATTATAAAAGAGATAATTGGAACAGGGGCATACAAGTTGATGGATCCAGAGGATACAGATGTTGGTCAAAGACTTGATAGACTATGGAATAGACTATATTTAAAGAGATATTACCCGTGAGGAACTTTGAGAATCCTTAGATGATGAAATGATGTATAGTGCAACAAAATAAGTATGAAAAAAATTCTTTTTCATGAAAGAGCCATTGCGAGATTGTTCAAGATCAAAATAAAATGAGAATATGCGAAACTATCGCAAGAAAATATCATTTAAGATCCTGAATGGGACGAACCTTTATGACGTACACACTAGTTCTCGAATAAAATTTCGTAAGAGGAAAATATAAGACCTAAAGTACATCATAGAAGGGGGTATCTGTTGCATGGATCAGCGATAAGGTTACACCGCTGCTGGAACCTGAGTCATGGAGATTTAGGGTCAATGAAAGCCCATCCAGGAGAGACACCTTGGATTTTTAGCTTGAGCATATGACTTGTGTTGGGCGACTAAGTAAGGGATCTCCTAAGGGGTGCATCATATGACCAAGGCACCGAGGTACACGATTGAGCCAAGGGTGCCAGGGGCATATGAAACTACCCTGGTCATTCTTGGCAAGTCTTGGTTATGATTCACTCGGCCTGAAGAAAACCCCACTTAGGGTGCAGTCTCGTAACCATAAGCCATATAGGCAAAAGGGATAAGAGGCTGCGAACACAACTAGTTGTTTTTAAGACTGGATGGGAGGAACTAGTCTTGTATGGCAGAAGTATGTCTCCTTAAAAGGGCAACAAGGGGGAAGATAATGGCGACACCATCCCTTAGGGAGCTGATAAGTATCTTCAGACACAAATGTCATGAGACTTTTTACTCATAGGAGTATTAAGACTTGTCATATTTGTGCAACATTCCTGAAGAGGCAATAATACAAAAGAGAAGTTAAGACGAGATCAATGGGTCATTGCATGCAAGTGTAAAGATGTCCTGCGATTTCGTCCCAAGACGGCAATATCATGGGGCTTTAATTTCGCAAGAAAATTTAGGCATGTTATATTGTCGCAGCAAAAATACAAAAGAAGAAAAAGTTAAGACAAGGTCAATGGGTTTCTACATGAAAGTGTAGAAATGTCCTGCGATTTTGTCGCAATGAAAAAAGATGGCAAAATAAGACCTTTACTTAGGAATGCAAAGTACTAATCATTTTTCATGAAGGTCATATGTCACAAGAAAGATAATGAGAGGCAAGTATGGGAATTAATAAACAAGTTGTCATTATCTTTCTCGCAAATTCTTAAAATACCAAAAATATAATTGAATCCAAAAGTGGTCCAAAGAACATCATTCGCAAGAAAAGAATGAGAAAGAATAATCCAAGAAAATAAAACTAGAACCCATGCTTCAATATTCTCTTCGCCAGCTTTATCTTCTTCGCCAGCCTTATCATCTCCACCAGCTTGATCATCTTCACCATCTTTATCTTTGCCAGTGTTTTCCTTATTCTGGTCGACTTCGGTTTCTTCCTCATTTGGTTTTTCACCAGCAGTTATTTCATCACCAGCAGCTCCTTCTTTAAGATGGATCTCTTCTTCTTTTAAATCTTCTTGGGAAACATTATCTTCACCACTTCCATAATCAAGGTCACTATCGGCAGCACGAGGAGTTTCATCTTCATCTACTTCCAGAGGTTTGAGTGATACAGGAGAAAGAGATTTGGACAGCAAGATCGCATTCACAAGAACTTCAGCACTAAGATGAGCATGGCGAAGGAAAGCTCTATCACGGTTTCTAATCTCCATGTCTTTGAAATAAGCAAGGTAGTCATATTTGTTTTCTGCTTGATCGCGAGAACGGGCAAGGTGAGCAGAAAGTAATCCATTTTCTTTGCGAAGCTTGGAAAGTTTAGAATCCAAAGAAGAAACGGAAGAATGAAGCTTTCTTTCAGATTCTGCGAAAAATAAGAACAAAAATTATTCAAGTGGACACCTCGCAAGGGAAATATTGCAAAGAATTTTAACAAAAGAAAGATGTTTGAGGTAGTCAAAATGACTACCTTCCTTTTGCGATATTATATTTTGAATTAGCGCCAAGCAAGTATTCTCCCAATGATTCATGGCATCATCAAATTTATCTCCAACTAGACCCTTCAGACGAGATTTTAATTTCTTTTCTTTAGAAATGAGAAAAGTGTTTTCCTTCGCAAGTGAAGAGTAAGATTCTTATAATTTGGAATATTGTTCTTGGAGCTAATTGGCCTTTACACTTAAAATTATCCTACCTTGGATAAGTGTATTTTTCTCAGCGATGGATGATTCAGTTACTTCTTTAAGCTCATTTTTCAGTGCGTGAAGAGATTGTTCTTGGTTTTCACACACTCTTTGAAGAATATTTATTTTCTGTGAAGAGATCGCCACCGTATTCAAGAAATTTTGCTTTTCTTGAGATAAGGTTTTATTTTCATCTAATAAAGTTTCCATCGCCAAGTTAGCTTTGGTTAAAGAATAAGAGAGGCGAGATATTTCATTACTTAATAGGTTTTGCTCTTGTACTAATTGAGCATTCTCTTTAGTAAGATTATCTATTTGATCAATGGAATATGTATGAATATTATCTAATTGGTTATATTGATCCATCCAAATGTCTTTGTCCACGCGAACTTCTTCCGCGATAGATTCAAATTTGTATTTTTCCATTATTCGTTGCTGGTTCAAGACTTAAAGGGCGAACAAAGAGTTTTAAGAAAATAGAATATACAAAGGATGAAATTTCTAAAAGAAATGAATATGAAAAAAGTAAGTACAAGACAAGAGAAGTTATACCTTTTAATTCTTTATTCTTCTTGTGAAGATTCTCGCAGTCTAGCGAAGCATTTTAAAGCTTTTGGTTTTCAAGGCGAAGAGTGTCACATTCTAAAGTCTTGACTTGGAGACTCTTCTTCAAATATTCAATTTCTTTCTCTAAGGATGCTTGCGAAACCATTCTATCAGAGCTAAAATAATTACTCCAAATTTCGCAGACACCAGATTTGACAGGATCCACAGATGATTTCTTGGTATCATCTAAAATATTAGATAAAACCTTAAAGGCGATATCTATTCCCTTTACAGTTTCTTTGGAAAAAGGGAGAGACTCAGATGGAGTAGTAGTGATAACAGAAAGTTGATGGTCATCATTTTTTGCTAAAGAGATGTCATTTGAGGGTGAAATTTGAGGAAGATCAATGGTTGAGGTTATAGTAGGATTAATTTGAGAAGTATTGACCACATGGGAGGAAGAGGCTTCATTCGCAATAGGTTTTGCAATGAGAACTTCATCTATAAAAGGATTGGTTAAGATATCAGAGCTTACTGTGATGTTTTCGCAAACAGGAGGTAGAGGTTCAGTTTGCGAAGGAGAAACTGAAAGACCAAGTTTGGGAAAGGAAACAGAAGTTTTAACAGTTTTAGGGTGGCGAGATTTCTTGGTAGGTTTAGTGGCATCTCCATCACCCTACGAATCACAACTCAGATAAGAAACAGAGGCAATAATATTGTTATTAAAAAATCCATGTTTCTTACTACCTTATCATTTGCAGACTTTTTTTCTCTCGCAAGAACCTTGAGTTGCGAACTTTTAGGAGCATTAGGGTTTTGAACTGTAGATTTAGTATTGGAAGTGCTTTGCTGAAACAGAAACAGTATGGGAATTACACAAAGAACAAACAAGATGAGTTCAGTAAAGCGAAATTAGTTTCGGCAAAATCGAAAGAAGAAAAAGAAAAACTAACCTTGGTGATTCCATGGGAGCAGAAAAGAACAGCAGCAGGAAGATGAATTAGATAATAAAGAAAATGTAAGACGATGAATATTTGCAGAGAATATAAAGATGAAGACGAAGTAAAAGAAGAAAATTATCTTTCCAAACGGATTCCTCTTTAAATAGGCAAAGGGAGATGACCGGTTAATGATAAATGTGCCGGTGAATAAAGGAATATTCAACACATATAGACAGTTATGCTCGATTCACGGAACCTTGTCGGTAGTGAAAAACATAGAAAGAAAAGATGAACAGCTGTGGCATTTTGAGAATGGTTTCTCATGACATTCTCTCATTCGCAGAGAAGACATGAGAAGAGGCAAGATGTAGGATCAGGATATCGCAAGAAGGGCATATTTGCGAAGTTTGATCAACAACACTTTGCGAGCGTCGCAGAATGATTTGAAGAATGACATGATAAATGATGATGGCAGAAACATGAGAAAAGTGTGATGACTCTGTGATCATTAGAGTATTTGTGAATATTAACATCAGAATTATTGCGAGAATGCCGCAAGTCAGATCCAAAATTAAAGGATAAATTAGATGTCATCCACTATGTAATTACCCTATATAAACAAGTTGAATAGGTATAAAAAAGGAGAGATCTTTTTCGAGTGTTGAGCAAGTCATTAGGAGAGAGAAAGTCTAGAGCGGTTGTTAATTCCTTAGCTTTATTTCCTTTCAATCTTGTAAAATTTGTGAGGTTGATCAATAAAATTTGGGTTTGAAGATCTAAAAATAATTTAATTGAATGAATTCTTGTGAGGGGTGTAGTGTGGGATTTCCTGATACTACTGTAGGATCAGAATATTGCCACAACAATACTCCTGCGAGATTTATAGCGACAGTTCTTTGAGCTCTTCAATAACACACTGCGAGTGTCACAAAACGATTGAAAGAATGACATAGCGGATGACGACAACTGAAACATGAGAAAAGTGTGATGATGATACGAGGATCACAAACACCTGCGAGAATATTGCGAATCAGATCCGAAAATAAAGGACAGCTTAGCTGTCATCCACTATGTAACTACCCTATATAAAGAGAATCAATAGATTCAGAGTGGAGGAGATCAATTTTGGAGTCAGGAGAGAGTTTTGAGGAGAGAGAAAATTCTTGTGAGCAGTTGTATTCTTGATTTCTTCCATTTCTTGTAACATTTCTGGGAATTAATCAATAAAGTGTTATTCTTAATCTTCAAATATGTGTGGATAATTATGGATTCTGGTATGGGGTGTAGTGTAGGTTTTCCTGCAACTATATTTTGGCGCCCTAAACAGGGATTGAATGTATGAAAATCATAGAAGAGGTGAGATTGAAGATACGAATTATTCAAGATTGAGAAGGCGATTGAACAAATTGGTGATATAGTTGAAGGAAAAATGATTAGAGCCAAAGAGAATTGTAGGAAACTGGAGTGTAGTATGATGAGGAGAGAAATGATCCAAAAATTCCATGAAAACATTAGGGTAAGGATACATAAACGAGATTTTGAAGGAAAGAAAATTATGACGGTGGAGAAAGTATCACCTCTAAAGGATTGGGAAAAGCAAAAAATCACATTTATAGCAGCAGAAATACCAGAATAAAATTTAAACCACACATCTCCTTTGGTAATGACGGTATCCATTGTACCAATGAAAAGGGGAAAATCAATAAAATCTGCGGAAGAATGGGCCGTGAATAGAACTTTGGTGGACGCAGGAAGTTCTGTGGATATAATATTTTATCATGCATTTAAGAAAATGGGATACAAGGATGAAGAAATGTCTTGTTCAAAATATCATATTCATGGCTTTGGAAAATCTTTAACAAAACCTAAAGGCGAAATAGTGGTACGAATTCCGCTAAGAGAGATTAAAACACAAGTAACATTATGTGTGGTAGACGTGGAATCGCCGTATAACATGATATTGGGAAGACCATGGATACATGCAATCAAGGATGTAGCATCAACATTGCATCAATGCATCAAATTTCCTATGCCCAGTGGAATTGGTGAAATTAGAGGAGACACAGATCTTGCGAAGTTGTGTTATCAAATTGAAGTAAGAAATTATGAAAGGCATCCAAAGAAGCGAAAAGCTCGGAGAAAATTGACAAAAGAGGCAAAGAAAGAAGAAGAATTTAAAGTTTACATGATAAGAGCGAAATAAGGAAAAGGAATACCCAGCGAGATTTTTCAAGAAGTATATGAACCTGCGATAGTTGTGAAAACCTCAACACCAATGGGAGAACCTGAAGCCAGCTATACCGCAACAGAACCAACAAAGTAAATAAATATTGGAAGTGAAGAAGAACCTAAGATACTGAAAATTGGAACTAAAATGGATGCAGATGAAGAAGAGCGAACCGTAACTCTCCTGCGAGAATATAAGGACATCTTCGCATGGAGCATGGATGAGATGCCTGGAATAGATACATCAGTTGCGTGTCATAAGTTAGAAATTAACAAAGAGGTGAGACCATTCAAACAAAGGATAAGAAAAATTGCGACAACTTATCACTCCAAGATAGAAGAAGAGTTGCAGAAAATGCTTGATGCAGGAATTATAAGGCAAGCAAAATACCCGGAGTGGATTGAAAATATGGTGGTGGTCCCAAAGAAAAACAAGGGAATAAGAATTTGTATAGACTTTACTAACTTAAACAAATCTTGTCCTAAAGATAGTTTTCCATTACCAGATATTCCTCAAATGGTTGAATCAGCAGCGGGAAATGATAGAATATCTTCATTAGACGGGTATAAAGGTTATAACCAAATTCCTCTCGCAGAAGAAGATCAAGAGCACACCGCATTTTTTGCACCAAGAGGGTTATACTGTTACAAAAAAATTCCCTTTGGATTACGCAATGCTGGTGCAACATATCAAAGAATGGTGGAGAAGGTGTTCGCAAGGTGGATCCACAAAACATTAGAGGTGTATGTAGATGATATGTTAATCAAAAGTAAAGAAGTTAAAAACCATGTGCAAGATTTAAAGGAGATTTTCGATCAAATGCGACTCTTTAACATCAAGGTGAATCCCGAGAAATGCATTTTTGGAGTAGCGTCAGGGAAATTTTTAGGATATATTGTATCAAAAGAAGTAATACAAGTTCATCCAGAGAAAGTACAAGCAATTTGTGACATGCCAACACCAGCAACAGTAAAGGACGTGCAAAAGTTGAATGGGCTCTTAGCCTCGCTAGGAATATTTATCTCGCGATCTTCAGATAAATGCAAACATTTCTTCAATATACTCAAGAAGGGTACAAAGTTCAATTGGATAGATGAATGTGGGAAGGCTTTTCAAGGAATTAAAGAATATCTATTTTACAGAAAGTGGAGCCGGGAGAAGAATTATTAATTTACCTTGTGACAACCTCGCATGCATTAAGTGCAGTGTTACTGCGAGTTGATGCAGGAATAGAAAAACCAATTTATTACATAAGCAAAACATTTAATACTGCAGAGAAAAATTACTCAAAGATTTAGAAGCTAATTTTAGCACTGGTTTATGCAACATTTAAACTTCACATCTATTTTCAAGCACATAAGGTAAAGGTATTAACAAAGATGTCATTGAATCAGTAATGAAGAACTCAAAGAGATCAGGCAGGTTTGAAAGACGGAATGCACAAATAGGACTCTTTGAAATCAAATATGAAATCTTATCCTCGCCAAAATCACAAATTGTAGCATATTTTTTAGCGGAATTTCCTCTAGAAGATGATGAAGCTGTGGAAGAAATGATGGACATAGGAGAAGAACATGGAGACCCAAAAGATCTATTAAAAGAACCCAACATGTGGGAAATATTGGTGGATGGATCATCAAATGGGGAAGGTAATGGAATTGGAGTTGTCTTTATCTCGCCAGAAGGAGGAAAAATAGCTTTTTCATTTCGTTTAGAATTCACATCCACTAATAATGAGACGGAGTATGAAGCTGCGGTGCATGCCCTAAAATTCTCCATAGAGATGAAGTTGGAGAATGCTAGAATTACTAGTGACTCGCAGTTAGTTATTCACCAAATAAAAGGAGAATACACCACAAATGAACCATCTTTGAAGAAATACAAGAAGCTTGTTGAGGAATTGTCTGCGAGAATTCCAAAGATTAAATGGCGGCATATATCGAGAAAAGATAATAGACTCGCAGATGCTTTTGCCTTTATATCCAGCATGATGACAAACCCAGCTGCGAGATGCATAAGAATTCAAACACTTATGTCACCTTCTGTCAACAAAGAAGAAGTAGAAGAAGCAAATGTCATGATAGTAGAAGATACACAAAATATCACAGAAGAAGAACCAAGAGAAAATATTGCAGATTGGCGAGAAGAACGTTATGCATACTTGGCGAGAGGTGAAACACCAAGAAATAGATTAGAGGCACACAAATTAAAAATCCGTGCAACAAATTATGAATTAAGGGATGGGATATTGTACCAAAAATCTTTTGACCATCACTTAGATGTTTGACACGGGAGGAAGGAGAAAAAGTGTTAAAAATGTTGCATAGTGGAGATGCTGGTAATCACAACGGGGGAAGATATTTGGCTTACAGAGAAAAAATTCAAGGCTATTATTGGATGTATATGCATGAAGACGCAAAACAGCTATCAAGACATTGCGAGGATTGTCAGCGACACGGAAAGAAGATACATGCACCAGGGGTACCATTGTCATCTTCAAGAAGTGTATGGCCTTTTGGAAAATGGGGCTTAGATATTGTGGGACCATTTTTACCAGCTTCAGGGCAAAAGAGATACTTAATTTTCGCGACAGATTACTTCACAAAGTGGAGTACAACATATTCGTGATAAAGACATATTTACTTTCATCTTTGAAAATATAATTTGCAGATTTGGAATTCCAGCACAATTGGTTTCTGATAATGGGAAGCAATTTGAAGGGCAAAACATAGAGATATTACTTAATGCATTTAAAATACAATGCGGGAAATCTACTCCTTTATATCCACAAGCTAACGGGCAAGCTGAGGCAACAAATAAGACAATCGCAGATATATTAAAGAAGAAACTAGAAGGATATAATAGAGCATGGTGTGAACAAGTACATAATGCAGTTTGGATTACAACACAACCAGGAGAGATATAACTGGGATGTCACCTTTTTGTTTAACATATGGTGTAGAAGCAGTACTACCAACAGAAGTTGTTATTCCTACAACAAAAAGAGAGACTTGGGAGAAGAATCTTAGTGCTGGAATAATTCTAAATGAACTTGATGAATTAGAAGAGAAGAGAGAAAAATCTTTACAACATATGGAAAATTATCAGCGAAGATTGGATCGTGAGTATAACAAACGAGTTAAAAAAACGTGAATTTCAACCAGGTGATTTAGTGCTGCGAGAAACACCAGGCTATCAGCGAGAAAATGGTGGTAAATTGGCGAGAAAATGGGATGGACCTTATATCATTAAAGAGATAGTTGGAACAGGGGAATATAAACGGATGGATCTAGATGGTAAAGATATTGGTCAGAGACTTGGTAGACCATGGAACAGACTGTATCTAAAAAGATATTACCAGTAACAAATTCTGAGAAAAGCTAGATATGATGAAACATAAAAGAATGAATAAAAGAAATTTTAAGAACATAAGAAATATATAAGAGTTGCGAGAATATTCGCGAGAACATAAGAAATATTTAAGAACTGGCGATGATCGCAAAAGATATATAAGAACGGGACGAACCTTTATGGCGTACACCCTAGTTCGTGGATACAATTCCGCAAGAGGAAAATATAAGACCTAAAGTACGTCATATAAGGGGGTATCTCTTTGCGTGGCTCAGGGATAAAGTTATACCGCTGCTGGAACCTGAGTCACGGAGATTGGGGTTATTGAAAACCCATACAGGAGAGGTACCTTGGATCTCCAACTATATAAGGTTATACCCTGGTTGGACGACCGAGGGTCTCTCCTAAGGAATGCAGAGTATGATCAAGGCGCCGAGGTACACGGTTGAGCCAAGAGTTCCTGGGGAGTACAAAACTACCCTGGCCATTCTTGGCAAGTCTTGACTATAATGCATTCGGCCCGAAGAAAACCCCACTTAGGGTGAAGTCTCATAACTATAAGCCATATAGGCATAAAGGATAAGAGGCTGCGAAAACCACTGGTTGTTGTTAAGACCATATGGGAGGAGCTAGTCTTGTATGGCCGATGTGCCCTCCTTGAAGGGGCAACCAGGGGGAAGATAAGGGAGGCACCCTCCATTAGGGAGATGATAAGTGTCTAAAAACGGCAATATCATGGGGCTTTATGATCGCGAGAACATTTAGGCCTGTCATATTGTTGCATGACAAATATTATACAGAGTCAACAAGCCATAAGAAAAAGTTAAGATGAGATCAATGGGTTTTTACATGAAAGTGTAAAGACGTCCTGCGATTTCATCGCAAGACGGCAATGTCATAAGGCTTTGTTCTCGCAAGGGAGCTTAGACTTGTCATATTGTCGCAGAGAAATTGACAAAATGCGGATAAGGCAAGATCAACGGGTTTTTACATGCAAATGTAAAGACATCCTGCGATTTTGTCGTAGACACAAAAAATTGGCAAAATAAGACATTTAACTAGGAAGGCAAAATAAGACCAACAGAATAATCCCAAACATTAACTATTTTCTTTTAAGAATGCAGGAAAGATTTGTTCATCGCAGGAGAGATGATGAGAAACAAGTATCCTTCAGAATTTCTCAGAAATATTATTCAGAATCACATAGCATGATTATTTATAATTTCGCAATAGTATTCATAATATCGCAGTACTTTCCATAATTTCTCAAGTACTAGTCGCAACACAGTTCGCAAGGAGAAAATGCGGGAAACACTTGTTCATTACAAGAAAGATAATGAGGGGCAAGTATGGGAGTTGATAAATAAAATAGCATTATCTTCCTTGAGAATATTCAAAATAACAGAAATAAAATTGAATTCAAAAGTTGCATAAAGATGCATTGCTCGCAAGAAAGAAGAAGAAAAAGAAAACAAAAACAAAACTCAAGCTTCAATATTGGTCTCGCTATTAGTATCGCCAGCTTCATTCTCCTTGCCAATATTCTTCGCGTCACGATCAGCTCGAGTTTCTTCTTCATCTAACTTTTCACCAGTAATTGCTTCACCGCCAGTAGATACTTCTCTAGAAGGACTTTTTTCTTCTTCTGTTTGGTCTTCTTGAGAGACATCTTCTTCACCACTTGGAAAGAGGAATTTCATCATCATCTACTTCTAGAGGCTTAATGGATACAGGAGGGAGAGACTTGGATATCAGAATGTCATTCACAAGAACCCGAACCTTGCGAAGGAAACCTCTATCACGATTTCTAATCTCCATATTTTTGAAGTATTAAAGGTAGTCATATCTCCTCTCTGCTCGATCCCGAGATTGAACAAGATGGGCGGTGAGCACTCCATTTTATTTGCGAACTTTAGCCAGTTTTCCAGTCAGATCAGAAATGGTAGAATGAAGGCTTTTTTCAGATTCTGCGAGAAACATAAGTTGACAAGAAAATATTCAGATGAAAATCTCGCAAGAAGTATAACAGAGAAATTAAATAGACAAATTAACAATTAAGGCAATCAAAATGACTACATTCTTTTTGAGAAGTTAAGTTTTGAATTAGTGTTAAGAAACAATTCTCCCATTGGTTCATGGCATCATCAAAGTTATCTCCAACTATACGCTTCAAGCGAGATTTTATAATTTCTTCTTTGGAGAGGAGATAAGTATTTTCTTTTGATAATAAGGAGTAAGATTCTTCTAATCGAGAATATTGATCTTGGAGTTTACTAGCCTTTAAACTTAGAGTTATCCTACCTTTGATAAGTTTATCTTTCTCAGTGGCAGAAGATTCAGTTACTTCCTTGAGTTAGTCTTTTAATGAACAAAGAGATTTTTCTTGGTCATTACACACTTTCTAAAGAACATTTATTTGCTCAGAGGAGATCGCCATCTTTTTTGAAAAGCTACGTTTCTCCTGAGACAAAGTTTTATTTTCATCTCCAAGTTATCTTGGGTTAACAAATATGAGAGGCGAGTAACTTCGCTACTTAATAGATTTTGCCTTTGCGCTAATTGATCGTTCTCATTGGTAAGATTATCTATTTGATCGATCGAGTATGTGTAAAGATTATCTAATCTGTTATATTGATCCTTCCAAGAATCTCTCTCAACACGGGCTTCTTCAGCAACAGACTCAAATTGAAATATCTTCATTAATCGTTTCTGATTTAAAGCTAAATATGCAAACCAAATATTTAAAAGGGAGTTGAGTACAGAAAATATGAAAATTTACTAGCATAGAAAAATTAGAGGCAGAGACAGAAGAACTATACCTTTTAACTCCTTGTTTTTATCGCGAAGATTTTCGCAATCTAGTAAAGAGTTGCGAAGCTTGTGATCAAGAATATCACATTCTGAAGTTTTGGCTTGGAGACTTCTCTTTAGAGCTTCAACTTCATTTTCTAAAGATGCTCACAAAGCAGTTTGATCAGCTACAAAATATTTGATTAAAGTCTCGTAGACATCATATTTGAAAGGGTCAGTAGAAGATTTCCTGGCATCAAATAAAATATCAGACAAAACTTTAAAAGCAGCATCAACCCCTAATGATGCTTCTTTAGATGAGGGAAGAGGTGCATAGGATGAAGTGGTAATGATGGAGAGTTGGATATTTGAGTCATTCGCGATAGTTGCATCACCAGAAGGTGAAGTGTCTGGAAAAGTAACAGTTGGAAGTAAAATAAGAGAGGAAGAAGCTTTGTTCATAACAGTTTTGGGAGTCTCATTCATTGGAGGATTAATGGCATTGGGGGTATTGATAATGATATTCTCGCAAATAGAGGATGGAGGTTCCATCTGCGAAGTGGTAGAAACAGAATTTGCAGATGATAATTTGGGAATGTTAATGTCAATCTCAAGAGCCTTGGCTTTGCGATATTTCTTGCGAGGTTTAACAACATTTTCATCACCCTGCAAGTAATAATCTAGATAAGAAACAGAGGCAACAATATAGTTATTAAGAAAACAAATCTTTCTTACTACCTTATGACTCGCAGGCTTCCTTTTCTTTTCAGTGAGTTTTTGTTGTGAATCTTCGAGAAGATTAGGGTTTTGGTCGACAAACTGGGTGTTGGATATAGTTCCACTGAAAAGAAAACATAGAATGGGAGTTATATAGAATTAAGCAAAAAAGATCAAATAAGGTGAATAAATATGATTCATACAAGCAAAATCGTGTTTAATAACGTCAGAAGAACACATACCTTGGTGATTCCATTAAAGAAGCAGCAGGTGAATCTGCAGAAGAAGAAAGTTGCAGGTAGGGAAAATTTGCAGAGAACGAAGAGGTGAAGAAGACGAAGAAGTAAAAGAAGAAAAAATATTTCTTTGATAGGTTCTCTTTTTTATAGACAGAAGGAAGGTAACCGAGTAATAAAAGATTAACCGGTAAAAAGAGGAATATTCGACACGTATAGGTGGTTATACTTAATTCATGGAGCCTTATCGGGGGAAGAAGATGAAAAGACGAATAGTAAAGAGAAAAAAATTCTCATGATCTTTCCTTATTCGCAGAAAAGACATGAGAAGAGGCAAGATGTAGGATCAGAATATCGCCACAACAATACTCCTGCGAGATTTATAGCGATACTTCTTTGAGCTCTTCAATAACACACTGCGAGTGTCACAAAACGATTGAAAGAATGACATAGCGGATGACGACAACTGAAACATGAGAAAAGTGTGATGATGCTGCGAAGATCACAAACAACTGCCAGAATATCGCGAATCAGATCCGAAAATAAAGGACAGCTTATCTGTCATCCACTATGTAACTACCCTATATAAAGAGAATCAATAGATTCAGAGTGGAGGAGATCAATTTTGGAGTCAGGAGAGAGTTTTGAGGAGAAAGAACATTCTTGTGAGCGGTTGTATTCTTGATTTCTTCCATTTCTTGTAACATTTCTGAGAATTAATCAATAAAGTGTTATTCTTAATATTCAAATATGTGTGGATAATTATGGATTCTGGTAAGGGGTGTAGTGTAGGTTTTCCTGCAATTACAACTACATACGCCTCTGATCCCAACAGGATACTACGTACCTGATTCCCTTAGATGATCTCACCCACAACCAAGAGTTGTTATGACCCAAAGTCGAAGACTTTAGCAAATGAATCTGTCTCACACAGAAAAGCCTACAGGTAATAGATAAATTTGTCTCCCACGAATAATCCTATGAGTTTTGTTCTGTCTTTTGATAAATCAAGGTGAACATGAAACAATCGATAAAACCAGACTAATATTCCCGAAGAACAGCTCAGTTTCATCAATCACCTCACAATAAACTTAATCGATGCATCGAAGAAGATTATTAAGGAATCACAAACAATGAGACAAAGATGTTTTTGACAACTTTTATCTTGCCTATCGGAGATATAAATCTCAAGCCAATTATTACAATTGTACTCATACGATAGAAACAACAAGATCAGATCACACAACTACAAGAAAAGTAGTATCGGTCTGGCTTCAAAATCCCAATGAAGTCTTTAAGTCGTTAACCCAAATTTAGAGAGAAAACTCAAGGGTTAATGGAGATCGAATCTAGCTTAGAGAAAACTAGTATCACACAAGAAAGGTGTGTGGGGATTATTTTTTCCAATGGATAGAGTTATCCTTATATAGTCTTTCAAATCATGGTTTGCAATCAATGTTAGCTTGCTAACAAAGCATTCAATATTCACCGTTAGATGAAAACTAGATAATATACAAGCTAATATCTCTCAACCGTTAAATTGAAAACTTAGCTTGCCATACACACATGTACTTGATGTTTTGGGTTTGTGTAACCGTACCCAAATGTGTATAATGGTTGGTTAAATATTAGTCAGCCAAATGGTTATCCAAATGATAACTTTCATATCAACAATATTCTTCTTCACCATAACTAGTCCAAATGACTCAAATGAACTAGTTAGAGAGTTTTTCAATTGCTATGAGATCTCAAGTACTACAAGAGACACAATTGAATAAAAAACAATGTGATTCACTCGAATCATTAATCATGAACTATAAAGCCATGGTTTGCAAAATCATTCCTTAGTAATTTAGAATAAGTTCACGAACAACGTTTTCAGACATAACCTCTTGAGTTCGCGGACTGAGTTCGCGGACTCAAGCTAACCGGTTGAAGTTAATAAACTCCAGCAGAATTTCTCGGGATGAGAACTTCCGTCAGTTCGCGGACTGCACCTGAGCTTTAACTTCAGCAGATATTCTCGGGTTCGAGAATTTACGCCAATTCGCGGACTGGGTTCGCGAACTGAGTTGCTGCTCACATTCCAGTTCCACTTGATCAACAAATATCGCATACTTCGTTTCAAGTGTTAAGGACTTATACATATATGTGGTGCCACAACAATGTTTATATCCCACAATGGTTATATAGTCTAAACTCTCATTTCAATCATTGAAACATTCTCAGAGGACGTCATATAGTTGTTATTCACGAACTAGTTTTCGTTAGAGAAATTTCCAAAGTGATTGAAACATAACATGACTTTCGTCACTAGGAAAATATGAACTTGGCTAAAGCGAAAGCTTTACCAACACCCATTTCAAGAAATAGATAAGTGAGATATAATCAGCTCGAAATGTCACATGTGCATATTCTTAGTCTATATAGTAAAACGACCTTTGTCTCAAGATATATGAGATAGAGTAGATAGACTTTTCAGTGATAGATAATTTCAAGTCTCCACATAACTTTTAGTCGATGAAGATACACAGGTTCCTTGAGTAACCCTTCGTCTTGTATGATGATCTCCATGGAGTTCTTGAGCTCAACTACACTTTCTATCCTAGTCCGAGATCTTAGCTATAGTAGACTAGAAATCAAGACTATATAGTTTTGATCACTAAGATTGACAAACATGCTTGAGATAGCAACGCATGCGAGTTTGACCGAGCAGTGCTCTAACAATCTCCCCATTTGTCTATTTTAGTGGCAAAACTATTAATACATATGGAATACAAAAATTATATAAATAAACTTTGTAGCTCCTATTCCACATGCCTAATCTTCAACATTACTCGAAATCTTCGTCACTTACAAGTAGTCCAGTGATCCCAAAGGTTGTCAGTTTAGTATCATCGTTGTTGAACATCCGTAGCTATAACAATGAGAAAAACATTGGTTCTCAATCATTGTTATACAGTGTCTTAGTATTATTACACAACGTCAAAGTCCAATTGCATCACAACTTCAACAACAATACTATGGTGATACTTCACTCCCCCTTAGTCAATACTCTATCTCACATGGAAACCACTCCCCCTTACATAATGATCCGAAAACCATATGTATTTGTAGTGTGAACTACAATTAATTCTCCCCCTTTTTGTCAATAAAATTGGCAAAGGTACAAGAACGGGATCCTAATAAAATTTCCGTAAGAGACATTTCATGACCAAAGGTAAATGTTTTATCATCTTGTTTAGATGCAATGATAAAGGCTAGGCTAAATGCATTCATCTAGGAGTTTATAAAGATACAACATAACCCCTAAAAATTCCACATCTGCACTCCCCACAAAGATTTGGAAATTAAGCGCAAGTTCAAAAGAACTCTCCCCCATAAGATGTCATTCCCAAAGGAACAACAAGATCGACCTTAATTTCAAGAGAAAAAAAAGATTTCTTTAGACTCAACAAATTGCATACAAGTATGAATTCGGAATCCAAAATATTCAATCATATTAACCAAAGCAAACCAAGATTAATTTGACTAAATATGCTCAACACAAGTAAACTTATGGAGACTTAATTCATCGATCAGATTATTCACAAGAGAACTCATAAATATTCTAACCGGATGACACAATTAAACTAATCACAAAGTAATCAATCCAATTGTCCACACTCGACATGAGAAAAAAAATCTATGGAGTGCTAACTAAATAATCACACAAGATGATTGATTTAGTTCATTTGGATTATGGAACCCCGACTAAGATTATCATAGGAAATGACAACCTTAACCGTACATATACTCAACATGAGAGAACTCATGGAATACAAACTAAATAACCACACAAGTTGATTAAATTAGCTCTTAATTCTCAACATATAGCATCTCATGGAACAACCAACCATGCCAATAAGAAATCGACTTAGTTGTATCGTGCTCAACATGAGATAAACAATGGAACTTTCACGGTAATACATAATAACATAGAACAAATAAGCTATATGCCGTGGATAACAAAACAATGACCTATTCTATTTTTTCCATCACAAGGTGACATAATAGACTTTATCCTTGAATCACAAAAGATTTTAACCTATCTTACATCAATAATTGACAATATATGCTTAACTTTTGTGTTTTGCCAAAAGTCCATTCATTCCTTTATCAATATTTGCATACCAATACATGAACGACTATGCTTTTGACAAAATATGGAAAAATCAAGTTCATGGACGTAAACATACAAATCCCAACAAAATATTGCAATATATAAAACCAAAAATATTAATACTACAACCATCATCTTCCAAACCAGTTTAGAATTAAAACCAATAAATCTAAAAACAAGAAGATGAAATCATTGGATATAGCTATGTGCAATCACAACCATGGCTATTCCAAAACTCTAGTTATTATCAAGAGTATAAAGCACAGTTTGGATAACTTAGCCTATCTGAGTGGTGGTCAGGATTTATCCTTGGCAAAGATAAATCAAAGGTTGTGGTTCTCCGTGCCACACCCTACAAGCGCACATGTGGTGTTCATTCCAATATTATGAATTAAAAATGAATACTCAAGTCAATATATGGAATTTCAAAAATTATAACGGGGAGGTTCGAACTCATGACCTATTGTGTCATAAGAGTGGCCTCTAACCATTGTTCCACCTTGGTTGGAATTGATAGAAAAGATAAATCAACAGTGGTTGTTTGTTCAACTTAAATATTAATTAGTATAAGTATTTTATTAATTAGTATAAGTGATTTGTCTAGAGAGAAGATAAATCTATGGTTATGGTTTGTTCAACTTAAATATTAATTAGTATAAGTGTTTTATTAATTGATGTCTCATTAATTTCTCATGATAAATGATTTATTAATTTTATATCATAAATATCTCTTAATTAATATTAATACATATCTCCATCAATAAATAATAATTTTGACAAAAATTATTTCAATAGATATTAGTGGTGGTGGTGGTAGTAGAGGAAGAAGTAAGTGGTGGAAGCGGTGGAAGGTGTTACTAAGTGGTGGAGGCGGTAACATTAGTTTTGGTGGAAGAAATAGTGGCGCTGGATGGTTTTAATGGCGGTGGTATTGGTTTTTTCTTTTTGAATCAAAAATAATAATTTTTACTAAATGACGGGTAACATTGTATTGTGAAAAGTATAGTTGGTTGTTTTTGACACGATAAAACAAGGCGGATAACAAATACTTTTGGGATGATACCAAATCATTTAAGACAAAATGGTTGTTTTTGGTACCACTGCTATCTTTGGTAACCGTTAAACGCATGATTTCCAAGATTATTAAAAAAACATATAGTTGAATAAATTAATTGATGACATAAGTTTGTTAAATCTAAACTTTATACATGACGTGTGGGATTAAAAGTTATAAGTGTGCCCAATATTCTACGAGGGATGGAAAATTGTGGTGGTGGAGAAAGAAGTGATATCTGGTGGTTTGTGGTACTGGCCGGTTTTGATGAGTAGTAATTGACTATGTTAATTATGTGCTGCTACAAAAGGATAACACTATAAATTAGAAATGCGGTTGATCGTCTTAATACTAATATAAACTCGGTTAAAATACATGAAAATTAATAAGAAGAAAAAAACATTTGGATATCACGTTATATAATAAATAACACTAAAAACTACATATTTAGTATCAAGGTTTCTCCGTCCAATAGATAAATCTAAGGTTGTATTGAGATCCCGTAAGCAGAGGGCGAGTTGGTCTTGGATTTCTGAATGATAATGAATATAATGAAACGCTCCCTCTCAGTTTCTCCAATGAAAACCGAAACCTTCTAAAAAATAATCAATCAAACAACACTTAGATGGAACGCATCACCACCAGTGTAAACTACTCTGAATTGCTACATATCCAGTGAAATTTCTACAAATTAATCTGGTGATTTCTTCCCACCGTAGTTTTTAACGAGGCATGCAATTAAATCTCTAATAGTGATTTTAAAGGTATTTAATGATTACAAAATTCTCTTATAAGTTTTGTTTATGCAAGTGTTGATTTAACTTGGGTTCTTTTATATTTTTATTTTAAGTTGATGACTTTTTAATTTGAATACATGTTTGGTTAACAAACTTTGATACAGATAGGGTATTTTCTTTGTAGAACTGATGTTGGTCTCTCATTTTTCCCGTTAGCACTTTGTTTCGATCCCGTATTTGTTGACATTATTTGACTAATGTTGGGGTATTTGTTTAATCTCAAGGCCGATTACCAATGTGTGTTGTATACATTGAAGGCGACAGAAGTTTATGTCGGCTCTACCTTGAAACTAATAATTTTTCTTCGGAAGGTTAGTTGAATTTATGTAGATACAAATATCAATATGACAATGCTCTTTAAAACTCCAAACTACTTGAGTAACACTAGATGTGAGAACGTTATTCATGCACTACTTAGCATAGTTGGTGTGAAATCTTTTTATCCACGAATTTCTTCAATTTTATGTTATCAATATGATTGAGAAAGAATCTTACACATGTTTTGATTTACTATTATAAGTTTATTTTTTCAACTCACATGTGTATATCTCAGCCTTCCAATAGACAAGGGTTCTTCATTTTTATAACTCTCACATTTGCAAAAAAATAAATAAATAGTGTTTATCTATAGTAGGGAAAATATTATGGGTTTTTGCTTCACTCCTTAGAGACTTAGTTATCAATAATTTCGAAACAAATGTATTCATAAACATCATGGAGTTGGATTGGAAATTAAGGTATATGTAATGTTAGATGAAATATTCATTTTGAAGTTTGAAATTATGGTATGATGGAACAATAAATGGGGAAATTTTTTATTTACTGTATTTTTTATTTTATTTTCAAGTTGGCACAACATTATTACTCCGTCCAGATAATAAATTGGAATAACATGCTTAAGTAAAAAATAAAAAGATCAAGTAACCCATTTTGTTTCCCAAAACCTATTTGAATATCAAAATAATTACTCACTAATAAAATGAAGCAAGAGGAATGTGAACAATATCGTATTAGAGACAAAACATCCCGTGCCGCTACGGCACGGGTTAAGATCTAGTTCTTCTAAATAAAACAGAAAACATAGAAGATTTACTAGACAAAACAAGAACTTCAAGTTAATCGAAACCGATCATGAGCTAAAGTTCACGATTGACAACTTCATGGGTTTCGAGATCTTTGTGATTCATATCAACTGTGTCTTCAGAGAAGATATCCTTGTTGAGAAGATCTTTAACTTGTGACTTCATGAGACCAAGATCAGTAGTAAACTTTTTCAACTCACTTCTCACAACATCAAGATCCTTCACTGTAACAACAAGTTGCAGTTTTGCTTTCTCAAAATATTTAAGAAAGTCATGAACCACTTATGTGGAGACCATATCCTCATTCTCAACATTTTAATGTAAGTAGGCATTGAAAATGCGGGGGTCTAACAACCTCACCCAATATTTTGATTAGCAATCTGTATGGACAAACTCCGAGTTGTTTTCTAGAGAATCAACTAGACTCAATCAATAGAAAATATATCAAGTAGTTATTATCTCAATCTCTCGATTTGATTTACTCAAGCAAATAAGATTCTCGAGTCTAATCAAAGAGAGATAACTTGGATGGTACCAAAGACCAATATCCAAGTGTCAATCGATTTAAATCAAAAACCAATAAGGTCGGATATTTTAATCGATTGAACAACGCACAACCTGTATTATTTCAATTATATAAAAATATAATACGGAAAAGAAATAACACAGACACCAAAATTTTGTTAACGAGGAAACCGCGAATGCAGAAAAACCCCGAGACCTAGTCCAGATTAAACATACACTGTATTAAGCCGCTACAGACACTAGCCTACTCCAAATTAACTTCGGTCTGGACTGTAGTTGAACCCCAACCAATCTCACACTGATCCAAGGCACAATTATGCTCCTACACCTCTGATCCCAGCAGGTTACTGCGCACTTGATTCCCTTAGCTGACCTCACCCACAACCAAGAGTTGCTACGACCCAATGTCGAAGACTTTAGCAAACAAATCTGTCTCACACAGAAAAGTCTACATGTAATAGATAAATTCGTCTCCCACGAATAAACCTATGAGTTTTGTTCCGTCTTTTGATAAATCAAGGTGAACATGAACCAATCGATAAAACCAGACTTATATTCCCGAAGAACAACTCAGTTTCATCAATCACCTTACAGTAAACTTAATCGACACAGCGAAGAAGATTATTGAGGAATCACAAACAATGAGACGAAGATATTTGTGACTACTTTTATCTTGCCTATCGGAGATAGAAATCTCAAGCCAATTATTACAATTGTACTCGTACGATAGAAATAGCAAGATCAGATCACACAACTAAAAGAAAAGTAGTAACGGTCTGGCTTCACAATCCCAATGAAGTCTTTAAGTCGTTAACCCGAATTTAGAGAGAAAACTCAAGGGTTAATGGAGATCGACTCTAGCTTAGAGAAAACAAGTATCACACAAGAAAAGTGTGTGGGGATTAGTTTTTCCAATGGCTAGAGTTCTTCCTTATATAGTCTTTCAAATTAGGGTTTACAATCAATGTTATCTTGATAACAAAGTATTCAATATTTACTGTTAGATGAAAACCTGATTAGATACAAGCTAATATCTCTCAACCGTTAGATCGAAAACTTAGCTTGCCATACACACATGTACTTAACATTTTGGGTTTGTGTAACCGTACCCAAACGTGTACAATGGTGGGTTCAATATTAGTCAAACAAATGGTTAGCCAAATGATAACTTTCATATCAACCATATTCTTCTTCACCATAACTAGTCCAAATGACTCAAATGAACTAGTTAGAGAGTTGTTCAATTGCTATGAGATCTCAAGTACTACAAGAGACACAGTTGAATAAAAAATAATGTGATTCACTCGAATCATTAATCATGAACTATAAATCCACGGTTTTCAAAAGAATTCCTTAGTAATTTAGAATAAGTTCACGAACAACGTTTTCAGACATAACCTCTTGAGTTAGCGGACTGAGTTCGCGGACCCAAGCTAACCGGTAGAAGTTAATAAATTCTAGCAGAATTTCTCGGGGTGAGAACCTCCATCAGTTCGCGGACTGGGTTCGCAGACTGCACCTGAGCTTCAACTTCAGCAGATATTCTCGGGTTCGAGAACTTATGCCAGTTCGCGGATTGAGTTGCTACTCACGTTCCGGTTCTACTTGATCAACAAAGTTCAAAAACTTCGGTTCAAGTGCTAAGGACTTATACATATATGTGTTGCCACAACAATGTTTATATCCCCCAATGGTTATATAGTCTAAACTCTCATTTCAATCATTGAAACATTCTCAGAGGGCGTTATATAGTTGTTATTCACAAACTATTTTTCATCAGAGCGATTTCCAAAATGATTGAAACATAACATGACTTTCATCACTAGGAAAATATGAACTTGGCTAAAGCGAAATCTTTACCAACACCCATTTCGAGAAATAGATAAGGGAGATATACTCAGCTCGAAATGTCACATGTGCATATTCTTAGTCTATATAGTAAAACGACTTTTGTCTCAAGATAGGAGATAAAGTAGATAGACTTTTGAGTGATAGATAAGTTTAAGTCTCCACATACCTTTTAGTCGATGAAGATCCACTAGTTCATTGAGTAGTCCTTCGTCTTGTATGATGATCGCCATGGAGTTCTTGAGATCAGCTACACTTTCTATCCTAGTCTGATACCTTAGCTATAGTAGACTAGAAATCAAGACTATATAGTTTTTATCACTAAGATCGACAAACATGCTTGAGATAGCAAAGCATGCGAGTTTGACCGAGCAGTGCTCTAACAATCTCCCCCTTTGTCAATTTTAGTGGCAAAACTATTAATACATATTGAATACAAAAAATATATAAATAAACTTTGTATCTCCTATTCCATATGCCTAATCTTCAACAATACTTGAAATCTTCGTCACTTCCAAGTAGTCCAATAATCCCAAAGGTTGTCAGTTTAGTATCATCGTTGTTGAAAATCCGTAGATATAACAATGAGAAAAGCAATGGTTCTCAATCATTGTTATACAGTGACATAGTATTATTACATAGCTTCAAAGTCCAATTGCATCACAACTTCAACAACAATACTATGGTGATACTTCACTCCCCCTTAGTCAATACTCCATTTCACATGGAAACCACTCCCCCTTACATGATGATCCGAAAACCATATGTATTTGTAGTGTGAACTACAATTAATTCTCCCCCTTTTTGTCAATAAAATTGGCAAATGTACAAGAACGGGATTCTAATGAAATTTCTGTAAGAGACATTTCATGACCAAAGGTAAATGTTCTATCATCTTGTTTAGATGCAATCATAAAGCCGAGGCTAAATGCATTCATCAAGGAGTTCATAAAGATACAAGATAACCCCTAAAAATTCGACAGCCGTACTCCCCACAAAGATTTGGAAATTAAGCACAAGTTCAAAAGAACTCTCCCCCATAACATGTCATTCCCTAAGAAACAACAAGAGCGACCTTAATTTCAATAGAAAAGAAGGATTTCTTTAGACTCAACAAATTGCATACAAGTATGAATTTGGAATCCAAAATATTCAATCATATTAACCAAAGCGAACCAAGGTTAATTTGACTAAATATGCTCAACACAAGTAAACTTATGGAGACTTAATTCATCGATTAGATTATTCACAAGAGAACTCATAAATATTCTAACCGGATTATACAATTAAAATAATCACAAAGTAATCAATTCAATTGTCTTCACTCGACATTAAAAAAGTCTATGGAGTGCTAACTAAATAAGCACACAAGATGATTGATTTAGTTCATTTGGGCTCCACATAAGAGATTATGGATCCCCGACTAAGATTATCATAGGAAATGACAACCTTAACCGGTACATGTACTCAACATGAGAGAACTCATGGAATACAAACTAAATAACCACACAAGTTGATTAATTTAGTTCTTAATGCTCAACATATAGCATCTCATGGAACAACCAACCATGCCAATAAGAAATCGACTTAGTTGTATCGTGCTCAACATGAGATGCACAATGGAACCTTCACGGTAATACACAATAATATGGAACAATTAAACTCTATACCGTGGATAAAAAACAAGGACCTATTCTATTTTTCCATCACAAAGTGACATAATAGACTTTATCCTTGAATCACAAAAGATTTTAACCTATCTTACATCAACAATTGACAATATAGGCTTAACTTTTGTGTTTTGCCAAAAGTCCATTCATTCCTTTATCAATATTTGCATACCAATACGTGAACGACTTTACTTTTGACAAAATATGGGATAATCAAGTTCACGGACGTAAACATACAAATCCCATCAAAATATTGTAATATATAAAACCAAAAATATTAATACTGCAACCATCATCTTCCAAACAACTTTAGAATTTAAAACCAATAAATCTAAAAACAAGAAGATGAAATCATTGGATATATCTATGTGTAATCACAATCATTGCTATTCCAAAACACTAGTTATTCTTCTAAATAAAATAGAAAACATAGAAGATTTACTAAACAAAACAAGAACTTCAAGTTACTCGAAACCGATCATGAGCTAAAGTTCACGATTGGCCGCTTCATGGGTTTCGAGATCTTTGTGATTCATATCAACTATGTCTTCAGAGAAAATATCCTTGTTGAGAAGATCTTTAACTTGTGACTTCATGAGACCAAGATCAGTAGTAACCTTTCTCAACTCACTTCTCACAACATCAAGATCCTTCACTGTAACAACAAGTTGCAGTCTTGCTTTCTCAAAATATTTAAGAAAGTCACGAACCACTTCAGCGGAGACCATATCCTAATTCTCAACATCTTGATGTGAGTAGGCATAAAAGCATGAGGCATTAACCTTTCTCAAGAAATCCTTTAGCAAAAACACCATAGAGAGATGAAGAAGAGGACAATCTTGATAACCCAGATAATGACCTATAGTAGGCGTACGTGATCTTATGTAACTCAAAAGGTCACTATTTAAAGTTTTTGTTTGAAAGGAGGACCTTTAGGGTTTTCAAACTGTAAACTCGAGATGGAAACCCGTGTACACATCCGAACACATTATACCCCGTAAGGAAAAACACAAGACAATTAACTGAAAAATAATTAAAGACCATGCAAGTACTTTTAGGCAATATTTTGCTGACACTAGTTTTAGCTATAAACGATAAGAGTAAAGCTTAACTAGGCGAAATGCAATTGCCAAAGTACACCCGACTTTTGAACATCTTGCTCAACAGGATTTTTATGAGCAAGTTCCCAACCTTAGCACAAGTATGAGCTTTAAGCTCATCTAAGGAACTGTGTCTATGATCAAGTCTCTTTTTCCTCCTGAATTTTGAGAGGGATTCCTTTTGATTTTAGAAGTTATCATAAAACTCACTATCATCAAAATAAGAGACATAGTTTGGAATCTTACCAGATGAGTATTGACTTGAGGAGGATGACAACCTGTTAACAATTTCTTTATACCCTTGAATCATCTTTATCAGGTTGTTTCTCGTATTATCAATTTTTCTCCTTTCTTCTAAGATTTTCTTTAACTCGTGGGAAGCATTATTTTCAGAGAAAACCGCTTGATCTTTCCTTAGACGATTCATATCAATACTTATGTTCCGCTTCCTGATATTTGAGGAACTTATTGAATTGACCTTCCTGGCAGCATACACAGGGTTCATATGAAAACAAATAGGTTTCGGCATACGAATATCAGTTACACCTTTGAGGATTAGGTCTAAGGTACGTTGAAGTTGAATAATATAATTTTTATTCAACTTAGAGTTTCCTTTCAGTTTAAAAGAACCTTTTGCTATGCAAAAGTGACAAACTTTTTGATCACAAACGCGATTAGTCAGTTTAGTATTAACATTCTCTTCATGAGATTTCTTCCTCCCATGTGATGTGAGATTTCCTTGATCATAGGAGACTGGCACATTTTCCTTGCTTGGAAGGGACTCTGTTTTTTCTTCTGGAGCATTTACTGTTGTAGCAGAAACAATAGATATATTAGACTGCCTAGAGCATCCTTGAATATGGAGTTTATTCAAGCGACGTTCTATTTCAAAAGCATCCTTTATGAGTCTTGCTTCAAGAGTCATACATGAAGAACAGTCTTCAATATTTTCTTTGGTTTTGCAGTCTTTAATTACACCAAGAATATTATTGACATGTTTCTTCAACCGATTAAATCTATCATCTTGAATTCTAATAAGATTTAGAATCAATTTACTCTCTTCAGTTGTTTCCCGTTCATTTAGAGAAGTAGAGTCTTTTGAAGGGAAATCGGAATGGTGCATGTCAATGTCTGCATGTCTGCATGTCTAATTTTAACACAGTGTTCGTCTATACTTGAGATTGTAGCATCATTCTCTTTAATAGACTTAGACACGACAGATTCTTTATTTCTGGTGATGCGTTTATCAGAGATACTACTCTTGTCCATAGAGTCAGATCGCTACAAACACATACTTGTAAGGTCTTTAACGTGTTTGCCTGCTCTGATACCAATTAAAAATGTGGGGGTCTAACAACCTCACCCAATATTTCGATTAGAAATCCGTATGGATAACTCCGAGTTGTTTTCTAAAGAATCAACTAGACTCAATCAATAAAAAATATCTCAAGGAGTTATTATCTCAATCTCTCGATTTGATTTACTCAAGCAAATAAGATTCGTGAGTCTAATCAAAGAAAGATAACTTGGATGGTACTAAAGACCAGTATCCAAGTGTCAATCGATTTAAATCAACAACCAATAAGGTCGGATATTCTAATCGATTGAACAATGCACAACTTGTATTATTTCAATTATATACAAATATAATGCGGAAAATAAATAACACAAACACTAGAATTTTGTTAACGAGGAAACCGCAAATGCAGAAAAACCCCGGGACCTAGTCCAGAATAAACATACACTGTATTAAGCCGCTACAGACACTAGCCTACTCCAAATTAACTTTGGTCTGGACTGTAGTTGAACCCCAACCAATCTCACACTGATCCAAGGTACAATTATGCTCCTACGCCTCTGATCCCAGAAGGATACTGCGCACTTGATTCCCTTATCTGATCTCACCAACAACCAAGAGTTTCTATGACCCAAAGTCGAAGACTTTAGCTAACAAATATGTCTCATACAAAAAAGTCTACAGATAATAGATAAATTCATCTCCCACGAATAAACCTATGAGTTTTGTTCCGTATTTTGATAAATCAAGGTGAACAGGAACCAATCGATAAAACCAGACTTATATTCCCGAAGAACAGCTCAGTTTTATCAATCACCTCACAATAAACTTAATCGACTCAGCGAAGAAGATTATTAGGAATCACAAACAATGAGACGAAGATGTTTGTGACTACTTTTATCTTTCTTATCGGAGATGGAAATCTCAAGCCAATTATTACAATTGTACTCGTACGATAGAAATAGCAAGATCAGATCACACAACTACAAGAAAAGTAGTATCGGTCTGGCTTCACAATCCCAATGAAGTCTTTAAGTCGTTAACCCAAATTTAGAGATAAAACTCAAGGGTTAATGGAGATCAACTCTAGCTTAGAGAAAAATAGTATCACACAAGAAAGGTTTGTGGTGATTAGTTTTTCCAATGGCTAGATTTCTCCTTATATAGTCTTTCAAATCAGGGTTTGCAATCAACGTTAGCTTGCTAACAAAGCATTCAATATTCACCGTTAGATGAAAACCTGATTAGATACAGGCTAATATCTCTCAACCGTTATATCGAAAACTTAGCTTACCATACACACATGTACTTGATGTTTTGGGTTTGTGTAACCGTATCCAAACGTGTACAATGGTTGGTTCAATATTAGTCAACCAAATGGTTAGCCAAATAATAACTTTCATATCAACCATATTCTTCTTCACCATAACCAGTCCAAATGACTCAAATGAACTAGTTAGAGAGTTGTTCAATTGCTATGAGATCTCAAGTACTACAAGAGACACAATTGAATCAAAAACTATGCGATTCACTCGAATCATTAATTATGAACTATAAAACCACGGTTTGCAAAAGCATTCCTTAGTAATTTAGAATAAGTTCACGAACAACGTTTTCAGACATAACCTCTTGAGTTCGCGGACTGAGTTCGCGGACTCAAGCTAACCGATTGAAGTTAATAAACTCCAGCAGAATTTATCGGGATGAGAACTTCCGTCAGTTCGTGAACTGGGTTCGCAGACTGCACCTGAGCTTCAACTTCAGCAGATATTCTCGGGTTCGACAACTTACGCCAGTTCACAGATTGGGTTCGTGCACTGAGTTTGCGGACTAATTTGCTGCTCACGTTCCGGTTCCACTTGATCAACAAAGTTCGCAAACTTCGGTTCAAGTGTTAAGGACATATACATATATGGGTTGCCACAACAATGTTTATATCCCACAATGGTTATATAGTATAAACTCTCATTTCAATCATTGAAACATTCTCAGAGGACGTCATATAGTTATTATTCATGAACTAGTTTTCGTCAGAACAATTTCCAAAGTGATTGAAACATAACATGACTTTCATCACTAGGCAAAGATGAACTTGGCTAAAGCGAAAGCTTTACGAACACCCATTTCGAAAAATAGATAAGTGAGATATACTCAGCTCGAAATGTCATATGTGCATATTCTTAGTCTATATAGTAAAACGACTTTTGTCTCAAGATTTGAGATAGAGTAGTGTTGACACCCCAATTTCGCACCTTCCATGAAAAATATCAGTTTATGCTTTGAAGCCAAATACAAGGGGAGAAAGGTCTTTCTCCCCTATCTTATAAATTTTTTAAAAAAAAGGGTAATTACTTCCTCAAGAAGTTTTTGAAAAAAAAAAAATACTTTATCAGAATCGCCTCGTGAAAGAAAAGCAAGTCATGTCGGACAAAGTGTGGAACGGAAGCCAAGAAGATGCACTTTCGGACCAGCAACGGATCGCATAGTGCAAGGCCCGACGCCTCCAATACAACTGACAAGCTCAACCGGGGCAAACCCGACCAATGTTAGAATTTTCTTCATCAAACTTTTCAACTATTCAATCGGCCCGAACAAAGGGAAATCCAACTGAATCAACCACAAAGGTTCAAAAACATCCAAGAAAATGCAATCGACAAGCTCAACCAGGGCAAACCCGACCAATGTTAGAATTTTCTTCATCAACTCTTTCAACTATTCAATCGGCCCGAACAAAGGGAAATCCAACTGAATCAACTACAAAGGTTCAAAAACTTCAGGAAAATGCAACTGACAAGCTTAACTGGGACAAACCCGGCCAACGTCAGGACTTTCTTCATCAATAAAAAACAGAGCGCGAAATCGGGTCTATGACTTTGTTCGCCAACCGCGAGCGATTACTCTCAAAGAGGGGCAACTGTTGACACCCTAATTTCGCACCTTCCATGAAAAATATCAGTTTATGCTTTGAAGCCAAATACAAGGGACAATTCAGCTTCAAATTTCACGGGCGTAGAAGAAAAGAAAGAAGGCACCGAAAATTTGGAAAAAAAGAAAGAATGAGATATTTTGCGGTGAACAGTGCCGAACAGTGCCAAATAGTGATGCGAACAGTGACAAACTATTGTAAACAGTTCCAAATAGTGACACGAACAGTGTCGGCGGGACCCACAAATCATTCTCATATTTGTGAACTGCCACAAATGTTTGAAAAACAAGTCGAAGAAAAATGGAAAAGGAGAAAAAAGGACGTGGGACCCACGTATGTTTTGAAGAAAAAAAAAATTCTTCGCAAAGGACAGTTTTCTGGCATGTTTTATATGCGGATTTGGCGCAAGAAAAAGCGGAAGGTTGTTGGAATTCACTTATATAAATAGGGGTCGAAGGTTACTTCAAAAACAGAACATTTTTCTCGGAAGAAAAGATTTTCTCGCAAGAATCATTTCTTCTTTAAGATTATTTCCAAGAGACAGAAAATTGGAGTGAGATACACATACTTCTTCCTTTACTTTAACAAAGGTTTCCACCCAAACCACAATCCAAAAATCTAGGTTTCCACCCAAACCAAGAAGAATTATTGTTTCTCAAATAGAAAATATTTCTTCTCACATGTTCCAAATCTCCATGTATTGTGTCATTTAATCAAAGAGAAATCAAATTTTCTTCCTACACAATAGTTATCATTGTCTTGTGCATTTATAGTTCATTTTGAGAAAACTCAAAAAATAAGAAGATTAAATCAAGTATTGTCTTTAAGTTTTTAAAATATTAGCATTAAATTGCTAGTACTTTAACTACTTTCAGCATACTTAAGGGAAGCAAGCAACCGTTGTAAGAATCCTTTCAAATTTAAATATTATATTTCAAGTATATTGATTACCTATCTCTTCGGTAAATTATGTAGTCATACGGGAACAGAATGGTATTCCATTTCGTAGTAACACCGCAACTACTCGTTTGCGTTACATAAAAAAATTATGTTTTATTATTAATTTTCTAAGTGGGATAAATCAAAGTGTGGGTATAAAGCGTAATTCCCTCCCACATTAGACCCCATTGTCAAAAAATAAGGTTGGCATTAATCCTATTTTTATTGAGCTAATCTGCAGGTTAATTGTTTAATTTTGAAATTTCATTCAAATTTCTTCTCAATAAAACCAAGGTTTCCACCTAAACCACCAAACAAGGTTTTCCACCCAAAACCACCAGAAAAGAAGGTTTCCACCCAAACCACAACAAAAACAAGATTTTCCACCCAAAACCACCACAAAACAAGGTTTTCCACCCAAAACCACCACAAAACAAGGTTTCCACCCAAACCACCAAAACAACACCATCAAGAACCCAAACCACAACAAAGGGATAAAAAAAACCAAGGTTTCCACCCAAACCACCACAAAAGAAAAACCATCATAAAAGAAAGAAACCACATCTCCATAGTAGAAGTTCCACCCAACTTCTAACTATGTTTCTTTTCTAAATAGCTCATGCATAAAAATCTATTCTCAATAAACCATAAACATTTCCCCCTTTAATCATTGAAGTAGAGGCCAATCCTACGATTGGACGGTTGATGGGTGCCTAACACCTTCCCATCCCGTACTAGAATCTCCTTACCCAGACTCTTTGATAGCAGACCATAAACATGAAAGTCATAACTGGCTTTGTTTTCCTCAAAAGAATTCAAACTAGTTAAAAGGGTCCTGACTCCCCTTAGTCAGGTGGCGACTCCAAACTACCTCTCTTTTCCTCTTTACAGAGTTGGCCCTCTTACTAACGAACTAGTAAGAAATTATATCTGCCAGACCATGTGTGATAAACATCCACGAACGGATGAGCACATGGACCTCGCCCCATAACAATTATGGATAAAGGAAATAGACCGGCACTCGACTCGTGCTAGGCGATCCCTCGATTTCTACAGTGGCGACTCTGCTGGGGACATAGAATAAACCGGCACTCGACTCGTGCTAGGTGACCCTCGATTTCTACAGTGGCGACTTCACTGGGGACATAGAATAGACCGGCACTCGACTCGTGCTAGGCGACCCTCGATTTCTACAAGTAGATAGAATTTTGAGTGATAGATAAGTTCATGTCTCCACATACCTTTTAGTCGATAAAGATCCATTGGTTCCTTGAGTAGTCCTTCGTCTTGTATGATGATCTCCATGGAGTTCTTGAGCTCAACTACACTTTATATCCTAGTACAAGACCTTAGCTATAGTAGACTAGAAATCAAGACTATATAGTTTTGATCACTAAGATTGACAAACATGCTTGAGATAGAAACGCATGCGAGTTTTACCGAGCAGTGCTGTAACAAGTGGGTTATTGGTTTGCAAAATCCCCCTGAACCTAATAGTTTTGCTTCTTTCTCTTTTGCCTATACCTTTGTGTGTGAGCTTTTCTTTCCAAATACCAGGATTTGGAATATTGCCTTAATTGAAAGTCTGTGATATGCATGTGCCTTCTAGGGGTGAAGATACTCTTGTGTGGAAACCTGATAAAAAATGATATTTCTCTATTAAAAGTGCTTATAATACTTTGATAAATGCTCATCCCTCTAATATTACTCATGCTAGTCATGTTAGTACAGAGGTTTGGAATTCTCTCTGGAAAACTAAACTCCCTCACAGACTAAAATTTTTTGTTTGGAAATTCCTCAGAGATATTGTACCAACTATAGATAAGCTTTCTAGGTATAAGAAGGGCATTGATGTGCACTGCAGTTTGTGCAATTTCCCCTTTGAGTCTGCTGAACATTTGTTTCTAGAGTGTCCCTATGCCAGACCTGTCTGGCTAGGAATTAGTTTTAATATTTTTTTAATGTACTAAATGCTCATCCCTCTAATATTACTCTGGCTAGTCCTGTTAGTACAGAGGTTTGGAATTCTCTTTGGAAAACTAAACTCCCTCACAGAGTAAAAAATTTTGTTTGGAAATGCCTCAGAGATTTTGTACCAACCAGAGAAAAGATTTCTAGGTACAAGCAGGGCATTGATGTGCACCGCAATTTGTGTAATTTCCCCTATGGGTCTGCTGAACATTTGTTTCTAGAGTGTCCCTATGCAAGATCTGTCTGGCTAGGAATTAGTTTCAATGTTTTTAATATACTAAATGATCATACTTGAAAAAGCGGGGGTCTAACAACCACACCCAATATTTTGATCAACAATTTGTATGGACTAACTCCAATATACTTTCAAGAGAATCAACTAGATAGTTAGACTCAATCTTAAGAAAGATATATCAAAGAGTTAAATATCTCAATCTCTAATTCAATCTGCAATCAGCAAATAGAAATATGCGATCCTGATTGAATATAAGAGATATAAACTTGGATGGTACCAAAGACCAATATCCAAGGATCAATCAATTTCCAATCAACAACCAAAGGTTGGATTTCAGAATTGATTGATACAACGCACGACCAGTGATATTTCAATTATATAACAAAATAAAATGCGGAAAAGAAATAACACAGATACCAGAAGTTTTGTTAACGAGGAAACCGCAAATACAGAAAAACCCCGGAACCTAGTCCAGATTGAACACACACTGTATTAAGCCGCTACAGACACTAGCATACTACAACTAACTTCGGTCTGGACTGTAGTTGAACCCCAATCAATCTCATACCAAGGTATAGTTGCGCTCCTTAGGTCTCTGATCCCAGTAGGATACTATGCACTTGATTCCCTTAGCTGATCTCACCCAAAACTAAGAGTTGCTACGACCCAAATTCGAAGACTTTAATAAACAAATCTGTATCACATAGAAAAGTCTACGGTAATAGATAAATCTGTCGCCCACAGAAATACCTACGAGTTTTGTTCCGTATTTTGATAAATCAAGGTGAACATGAACCAATTGATAACCCCGACTTATATTCCCAAAGAACTGCCTAGAATTATCAATCGCCTCACAATAATCTTAATCGACTATCGAAAGAAGATATTGGGGAATCACAAACGATGAGACGAAGATGTTTGTGATTACTTTTATATCTTGCCTATTGGTGAAATCAATCTCAAGCCAATCTTATGATTATACTCAAATACGATAGAAACAGCAAGATCATATCATGCAACTACAAATAAAATAGTTGGGTTTGGCTTCACAATCCCAATGAAGTCTTCAAGTCGTTAACCTACAAGGTCTCGTTAGAAACCTAAGGTTAAAGGAGAATCGACTCTAGCAAATACAACTAGTATCACACAGAGGTGTGGAGATTAGGTTTCCAAGTTGCTAGAGTTCTCCTTTATATAGTCTCTCAAATAAGGGTTTGCAATCTAAGTTACCTTGGTAACAAAGCATTCAATAGTCACCGTTAGATGAAAACCTGATTAGATTCAAGATAATATCTTTCAACCGTTAGATCGAACTTAGCTTATTATATACAAATAAAATGCATGTTTATCTATGTTTGTGTAACCGTACCCAAATATGTACACTTAGTTGGTTCAACAGTAGTTAACCAAATGGTTAGCCATATGAGCACTTTCATATTAACCTTATTCATCTTAACCATAACTAGTTCAAATGACTCAAGAGAACTAGTTAGAGAGTTGTTCAATTGATTATATCTCATAGAAGTATACAAGACATAATTGAAGCAAAAATGATTTGATTCATGAACTTTATAGCCACGGTTTGCAAGTATGCATTCCTTAGTTTATATAAGTTTAAGTTCATGAATAACCGTTTTTAGAAACTAACCCACTTAAGTACGCATACTGGTACTCTGACTTAAGTACCCGGAATAAATTTGTTTTCAGCTCACAAACTCCATCAAAATTCACGATATGTGAACCTCCGACAGTGCATGTACTGGTACCCGTACTTTAGTTCTGGTTTTCCTGAGCAGCAAAGTATGCATACTTTGGTTCAAGGAATAAGGACTTACACATGTATGAGTTATCACACAATGTATATATCCTTTCAAGGTTATATTCTAAACTTTCATTTCAATCATTGAAACATTCTTAGAGGACGTTATATAGTTATTATTCACAAGCTATTTTTCGTCAAAGCGATTTTCAAGTAATTGAAACTAATATGACTTTCGTCACTAGTAAAGATGAATTTGGCCAAAGAGAAATCTTACCAACACATATTTCGAGAAATTGATAAGCGAGATAAACTCAGCTCGAAATAGCAAATGTGTATAATCATAGTCTATATAGCAATACGACTTTTGTCTCAAGATAGGAGATAGAGTAGATAGACTTTTGAGTGATAGATAAGTTCAAGTCTACACATACCTTTCAGTCAATGAAGTTCCACCAGTTCCTTGAGTAGTTCTTCGTCTTTGTATGATTATTGCCATGGAGTCTAGCTATGAGTACACTAGAAATCAAGACTTATAGTTTTGGTAACTAAACTTGACAATAAGCTTGATATAGCAATACTTGCGAGTTCGACCGAGAAGTGCTCTAACAATCTCCCCCTTTTTCAATTTTAGTGACAAAACTATCAATAATATGGAGAAAAAAGAAACTTTTGTAGCTTCTCTTCCACATGCATGATCTCATTGGTTCTTCAATAATACTTGAAATATTCGTCACTTCCAAGTACTCCAATGATTCCAAAGGTTGTAAGTTTAGCATCATCGTTGTTGAAAATCCGTAGCTATAACAATGAGAAAACAAGAGTTCTCAATTATTGTTAAAGAGTGTCATAGTATTATTACACAACATCAAAGTTCAATTGTATCACAATTTCGACAACAATGCTATGGTGATATGTATCACTCCCCCTTAGTCAATACTCCATCTTGCATGGAAACCACTCCCCCTTACATAATGATCCTAAAACCATATGTATTTGTAGTGTGAACTACACATTAATTCTCCCCCTTTTTGTCAATAAAATTGGCAAAGGTAAGAAAACTAGTGGGATCCTAATGAAATTTCCATAGAGACATTTCATGATCAAAAGAAAGCACATATCAACTTTTTAGATGCCATCATATAGCCGAAGCTAAATGCATTCATCAAGGAGTTTATAAAGATACAAGATAACCCCTATAGTATTCCACAACCGCAGTCCCCACAAAGATTTGGCAATTAAGCACAAATTCAATTAAGAACTCTCCCCCATAAAATGTTATTCCCGAAAGAACAACAAGAGCGACCTTATTTTCACAAGAAAATAAGGATTTCTTTGGACATAACAAATCATATACGAATATGAATTTGTATCCAAAATAATTAAATTAACCACAAGAAAACCTACGATTAATTTAATCAAAATATATAACCAAATTAACCACAAAAAGTGATCAATTTAATTGGTCATGCTCGACATAAGAGAACTTACGGAGCTGCACAATATATACATAAAAATATGGATCAGGGAAGATCAATACTGCGGAATAGACAAGGATTCATTCTATTTTCCATCACTATTTGAACAATGACATACAATAGACATAATACTTGCAAACAAAATTTCATCCTATCTTCCATCAATATTTGCATAATGACATATAATAGGCTTAAAAACTTTTGTAATGTCAAAAGTTCATTCATTCTTTTATCAATATTCTCATATCGACATATGAAAGACTTAACTTTTGACAAAGTATGGGACAATCATAGTTCACAGACGCAAATACAAATATCCCATAACACATTGCAATATATAAAAGCATAAAGCAAAAATCATCTTCCAAACAACTTTAGAATTTAAACAAATAAACCTAAAAAACAAAGAATATGAAAATATTGGACATAGCTATGTGTAATCACAATAATGTCCATTCTAAACTCTAGTTATTCTTCTTAAAAATACAAGAAATAAAATTCTTATCAGAAGATTTATTAGACAAATAAAATCAACAAGCTAATAAACAAAGACAGACTCCTAAACCATCACAACCGAACACGGAATGAAATCACATAGACGTTTCGGAATCCTCACGATCCTTGAGGTCTTTGAGCTTGTGATTAACAACATCCATTGCATCTTCAGAAAAGATATCCTCATTGAGAAGATCTTTAACATGTGTCTTTATGAGGCCAAGGTCAGAAGTAACCTTTTTCAACTCAGTTCTTAACACATCAAGATTTTTCAACGTATCAACGAGTTACAGTTTTGCTTCCTCAAAGTATTTAATAAAATCATGAACCACTTCAGCAGAAACCATCTCCTCATTCTCAATATCCTGATGTGTATAGGCATAGTAACATGAGGCATTAGGATGATCATATTCTACAAGGGTTCTTTTTTTCCTCCCTTTGGACTCGAAACCAATACCTTTATCAAGAAATCCTCTTGTAAAGTCACCATAGCGATAAGATGAAGACATTCTTCACAAAACACAAAACAACCCAGAGTATGCGTACGTGACTCATGAGTTGGTATTTAAATGGTTTCTTAGGGAAGGTAACTTTTAGGGTTTCCAAAATAGATTTTCAGCAGTAACATGGGTACCCGTACGAACACAACCCGAACCAAGAAAATTAAAAACACAAAAAGGATGGTATTTTTGACATAAAGAAATTTTGCTACGTGAAAATTTTCACAAAGAAATTTGGCTCAGTAAATTTTATATCCTCCTGGAGAAACAATTTAGAGCCAAAATGTAGCATACAACATAGTTGCAATGAAAACATCCCCTTTAAAAAAAGATATTATACACAACCAAAACTTAAGTAAAGTTGTCGGCGAACAATAGTTTAGCTATGGACGACAAGAAAATAGCTCAACTAAACAGAACGCAAATTTTCCAAGAGTATACCTGAAAATTAACATATCTTACTCAACATGATTTTTTATGAGTAAGATCTCAACCCTTGTGATTAGTTACCACAAGTATGAGCCCTACGCTCATTAGGTGAAATGTGTTTATGGTTGAGTATCCTTTTCCTTTCGAATCTAGGAAGGAATCTCTTTTGATGTGAAAAATTATCATAAAACTTAATGTCATTAAAATACGAGACATAGTTTGAGTTCTTACCAGAAGAATTTTGACTAGAGGAAGTCGGTAGCATGTTGACGATTTCTTTATAACCTTCAATTATCACCTTTATGTTATTTCTCATATCATAATTTTTGTTTCCTTCTCTTGATACCTTGTTCACATCAAAAACAACATTATCTCCCTTTTTGACATAAGAAAAATCATGATCTCTTCTGAGACGATTTTTGTTAAAATGTCTGCTATACTTCTGAGCATTTGATGAACTCATCAAACTGACTTTACTGGTAGAATACATAGGGTGAGTACTGAAACCAATTGGTTTAGACATACGAATGTCAGTTACACCTTTGAGGATTAAATCTAAAGTGTGTTGAAGTCGAACAATGGAATTTTTATTCAACCGAGAGTTTCTCTTTTGCTTAAAAGTCCCTTTTGAATCACAAAAGAGACAAACTTTATGATCACGAAGGTGATTAGGTAGTACAGACTTAACATCATCTTTTGGATATTTCTTCATTTCTTGTGATGTGCAACATCCTTGATCAGTGGAGGTTACATGCACATCTTTTCCACTATGAAGATGTTAGAGCACTGCTCGGTCAAACTCGCATGCATTGATATATCAAGCATGTTTGTCAATCTTAGTGATCAAAACTATAAAGTCTGGATTTATAGTCTATTATAGCTAATGTCTCAGACTAGGATAGAAAGTGTAGTTGAGCTCAAGAACTCTATGGCGATCATCATACAAGACGAAGGACTACTCAAGAAACCATTGGATCTTCATCGACTAAAAGGTATGTGGAGACTTAAACTTATCTATAAATCAAAAGTCTATCTACTCTATCTCATATCTTGAGACAAAAGTCGTTTTACTATATAGACTAAGAATATGCACATGTGACATTTCGAGATGAGTATATCTCGCTTATCTATTTCTCGAAATGGGTGTTAGTAAAGCTTTCGCTTTATCCAAGTTCATCTTTGCATAGTGACGAAAGTCATGTTATGTTTCAATCACTTTGGAAATCGCTCTGACGAAAAATATTTTGTGAATAACAACTATATAACGCCCTCTAAGAATGTTTCAATGATTGAAATAAGAGTTTAGACTATATAACCATTATGGGATATAAACATTATTGTGGCAATACATATATGTATAAGTCCTTAACAATTGAACCGAAGTTTGCGAACTTTGTTGATCAAGTGGAACCGGAACGTGAGCAACAACTCAGTCCGTGAACTGGCGTAAGTTCTCGAACCCGAGAATATCTATTGAAGTTGAAGCTCAGGTGCAGTCCAAGAACTGACGGAAGTTCTCATCCCTAGAAATTCTGCTGGAGATTATTAACTTCAACTGGTTAGCTTGAGTCCGCGAACTCATTCCGCAAACTCAAGAGGTTATGTCTGAAAACATTGTTCGTGAACTTATCGTAAATCACTAAGGAATGCTTTTACAAACCATGGATTTATATTTCATGAAATGATTCAAGTGAATCATATCGTTTTTGATTCAATTGTGTCTCTTGTAATACTTGAGATCTCATAGCAATTGAACAACTCTCTAACTAGTTCATTTGAGTCAATTGGACTAGTTATGGTGAAGAAGAATATGGTTAATATGAAAGTTATCATTTGGCTAACCATTTGGTTGACTAATATTGAACCAACCATTGTACATGTTTGGGTACGATTATATGAACTCAAAACATCAAGTACATGTATGTATGACAAGCTAAGTTTTCGATCTAATAGTTGAGAGATATTAGCTTGTATCTAATCTGGTTTTCATCTAACGGTGAATATTGAATGCTTTGTTACTAAGCTAACATTGATTGCAAACCCTGATTTGAAAGACTATATAAGGGACAACTCTAGCAACTGGGAAACCTAATCCCCACACATTCTGTGTGTACTAGTTTGCTAAAGCTAGAGTCGATTTTCCTTTAACCTTTGGTTTTCTTCTCTAAAACCAGGTTAACGACTTAAAGACTTCATTGGGATTGTGAAGCCAGACCGATACTACTTTTCTTGTAGTTGTGTGATCTGATCTTGCTATTTCTATCGTACGAGTACAATTGTAATAATTTTCTTGAGATTTCTATCTCCGATATGAAAGATAAAAGTAGTCACAAATATCTCTGTCTCATTGTTTGTGATTCCTAAATAATCTTTTTCGCTGCATCGATTAAGTTTACTGTAAGGTGATTGATGAAACTGAGTTGTTCTTCGGGAATATAAGTCTGGTTTTATCGATTGGTTCATATTCACCTTGATTTATCAAAAGACGGAACAAAACTCATAGGTTTATTCATGGGAGACGAATTTATCTATTACCTGTAGACTTTTCTGTGTGAGACAGATTTGTTTATTAAAGTCTTCGACTTTGGGTCAAGTCCAAACAACCAATTCTTTGTCTATTCAACTCTTGGTTGTGGGTGAGATCATCTAAGGGAATCAAGTCAAATCCAAAATGTTCCTAATCTAATTGAGTATCTTTGGGTCGCAGCAACTCTTGGTTGTGGGTGAGATCATCTAAGGGAATCGTAAATAATCAGAGGCGTAGGAGCATAAATATACCTTGGATCAGTGTGAGAATGGTTGGGGTTCAACTAAAGTCCAGGACATAAATTTAATTAAAGAAACGCCTACCTCAAAAGTTAATTTGGAGTAGGCTAGTGTATGTAGCGGCTTAATACAAGTTCCACCTAACCTCAAGTTTAAAAGTTTGTATGTTTAATGTCTACCACTACCACCTTCTTTTAATTTATTTCTCTCTCTAACATAATTCTTCCTTTTTATTCTGGACTAGGTCCCGGGGTTTTTCCGAATTAACAACAACTATTTTTCATCAATCAAAAAAATTCTTGGGGTTTCATTAATCCGTAAACAAAATTCATTTCAAACATTTGGGTGTTTGTGTTATTTCTATTTCGCATTATATTTTGTTATATAATTGAAATAATACAATATTAAAGGTTAGATTCATAGCGTTAGTTCAATCGATTAGAATATCCGTTTTCCCCCTCTAAAATAAACCTTATTGGTTGTTGATTTAAATCGATTGACACTTGGATATTGGTCTTTGGTACCATCCAAGTTATCTTTCTTTGATTAGACTCATTATATTTTGTTATATAATTGAAATAATCATATTTGCTTGAGTAAATAAAATCGAGACATTGAGATAATAACTCATTGAGTATTTTCTATTGATTGAGTCTTGTTGATTATCTAGGAAACAACTCGGAGTTGTCCATACAGATTTCTAATCGAAATATTGGGTGAGGTTGTTAGACCCCCCGCATTTTTAATTGGTATTAGAGCAGGAAAACACGCTTAAGACCTCACAAGTCTGTGTTTTTAGCAATCTGACTCTATGGACAAGAGTAATATCTTTGATAAACGCGTCGCCAAAAATAAAGAATATGTCATGTCAAAGTCTATTAAAGAGAAAGATTCTACAATCTCAAGTTTAGACAAACACTGTGTTAAAATCAGACTGGCAGATATTGACATGCACAGTTCCGATTGCCCTTCGAAAGAGGTTACTTCTCTAAATGAACGGGAAACAACTGAAGAGAGTAAGTTGATTCTAAATCCTATTATAATTTAAGATGATAGATTTAATCGGTTGAAGAAACATGTCAGTAATATTCTTGGTGCAATTAAAGACTGCAAAATCAAAGAAAATAATGAAGATTGTTCTTCATGTGTGCCTCTTGAAGCAAGCCTCATAAAGGATGCTTTTGAAATATAACGTCGCTTGAATAAACTTTCCATTCAAGGATGCTCTAGGCAGTCTAATACATCAATTGTTTCTGCTACGACAGTAAATGCTCTAGAAGAAAAAATAGAGTCCCTTCCAAGCAAGGAAAATGTGCCAGTCTCCTCTGATCAAGGAAATCTCACATCACATGGAAGGAAGAAATCTCATGACGAGTATGTTAAGACTAAACTAACTAATCACGGTTGTGATCAGAAAGTATGTCACTTTTGCGAAGCAAAAGGTTCTGTTAAACTGAAAGGAAACTCTAAGTTGAATAAAAACTTTGTTGTTCCACTTCAACGCACCTTAGATTTAATCCTCAGAGGTGTAACTGACATTCGTATGTCGAAAACTATTGGTTTTCATATGAACCCTGTGTATGCTACCAGGAAGGTCAGTTCAATGAGTTCCTCAAATATTAGGAAGCAGAACAAAAGTCTTGATAAGAATCGTCTAAAGAAAGATCAAGTGGTTTTCTCTGAAAATAATGCTTCCCTTGATTTAAAGAGAATTCCAGAAGAAAGGAAAAAAATTGATGATACAAGAAATAACCCGATAAAGATGATTCAAGGGTATAAAGAAATCGTTGACAGGTTGTCATCCTCCTCAAGTCAAGACTCTTCTGGTAAGAAATCAAACTATGTCTCTTATTTTGATGACCAGTAAGTTTTATGATAATTTCTCAAATCAAAAGGAATCCCTCTCACGATTCAGGAGGAAAAAGAGACTTGATCATAGACACAATTCCTTAGATGAGCTCAAAGCTCATACTTGTGCTAATTAATCACAAGGTTAGGAACTTGTTCATAAAAATCCTGCAGAGCAAGATATGTAAAAATCAGGTGTACTTTGGCAATTTGTGTTCTGCATAGTTGAGCTCTTCTCTTATCGTTTATAGCTAAACTAGTGCCAACATACAGTATTGCTTAAAAGGTATTTGCAATGTTTTTGTTGTATTTTCCTGTTTATTTGTCTTGTGTTCTTTTCTTGGGGTGTACTATGTTCGAATGTGTACCTGGGTTACCGTTTCAAGTTTACTGCCTGGAAACCCTAAAAGCCCTTCTTCTAAACAAAACCTTTAAATAACCGACCTATTGAGTTGCATATATCACGTACGCATACTCTAGGTTTTTCTGGGTTATCAAGAATGTCCTCTTCTTCATCTTTCGATGGTGGTTTTGCAAAGGGATTTCTTGTGAAAGGTTTTGGTGTTGAATCAAAAGGAAGAAAGAAAAGAACTCTTGTGGAAGATGGAGTACCTAATGCCTCATGCTACAATGCCTACTCACATCAAGATGTTGAGAGTGAGGATATGGTGTCTGCTGAAGTGGTTCATGACTTTCTAAAGTACTTCGTGAAAGCTAAACTGCAACTTGTTGATATAATAAGAGATCTTGGTGTGGTTAGAAGTGAGTTGGAAAAGGTTACCGCTGACCTTGATCTCATGAAGACACATGTTAAAGAACTTCTCAATAAGGATATCTTCTTGGAAGAAGAAGTTGACTTGAATCACAAGCTTAAGGATCTCGAAACCCATGAAACTGTCAAACGTGAACTTTAGTTTGTGATTGGGTTCTACTATACATTTGAGCTTATCTTGTCTAGTAAATCTTCTATGTTTTCTATTTTATTCAGAAGAATAACTAGTGTTTTGGAATAGCCATGATTGTGATTACACATAGCTATATCTAATGATTTCATCTTCTTGTTTTTAGATTTATTGATTTAAATTCTAAAGTTGTTTGGAAGATGATGGTTGCAGTATTAATCTTTTTGATTTTTTATTGCAATATTTTGATGGGATATGTGTGTTTACGTCCGTGAACTTTATTGTCCCATATTTTGTCAAAAGTAAAGTCGTTCACATATTGGTATGCAAATATTGATAAAGGAATGAATGGACTTTTGGCAAAACACAAAAGTTAAGCTTGTATTATCAATTGTTGATGTAAGATAGATTAAAATCTTTTGTGATTCAAGGATAAAGTCTATTATGTCACTTTGTGATGGAAAAATAAAATAGGTCCTTGTTTTGTAATCCACGGTATAGAGCATAATTGTTCCATATTATTATGTATTACCGTGAAGGTTCCATCTTGTATCTTATGTTGAGCACGATACGACTAAGTCGATTTATTATTGGCATGGTTGGTTGTTCCATAAAGATGCAAAATGTTGAGCATTAAGAACCAAATTAATCAACTTGTGTAGTTATTTAGTTTGTATTCCATGAGTTCTCTCATGTTTTGTACATGTACAGTTAAGGTTGTAATTTCCTATGATAATCTTAGTCGGGGTTCCATAATCTCTAATGTTGAGCCCAAATGAACTAAATCAATCATCTTATGTGATTATTTAGTTAGCACTATGTAGCGCCCCCTAAGCTAGCAGCTGACTAATCCAATTAATCAACTAAATAAAGAGGCACTACAATCTAAAACATCCACTTAAGCATTCAATTAAGAAATGCGATACAGAACTTAACCCAAAGCTAACCCCGCTCAGAAATATATATACAATAACTCATCTCCAATGATACATATAATAGTTATTTGGTTTACAAATAGAATATATAACATAATAAACATAACAGAAGTTAATCAACTAGAGAAGTCAACCCGTGAAGCTTTCGCTGCACAACTCTGATCTGTCACAGAAACTGAAGTGGGAATAATTAACATTCAACCTTCTAAGTAATCATAAGCAAGATTTGGAAAACAATACATGTTTTTCCGAAACATTAAACAGTGACCAAGTCACTGAAATAATCATACATGTATATGGAACAAACTCCTTCGTCAAACAATGTACTAATATGGTTGTAAATTCCTAACCGGAAATTCACACCTATTTAGCTATGGATGCCACCAAGACCATGGTGACCAACTCTAAACAATAAAAGCTGAATTAAAGTAGATATAAATGTGAATGAGCGTATCCTATATACCACAAGTGGAAATTCTCATTTCCCAAAACAATTCATATTGACAGCAAAACATTATCAGTCCTTTCCAAGTCGTGGAAAGATTCATAGAATTAATAGGATCATCATAATGCATTTTAAACAAAGCATGGAATGCACGGACAGACAATGCATGAGTTTATTAAGCATAAAATTTTATAAAAGCAACAATAATGAATACAAAGAGTCAAATGCATTCCCACACCTTTTGATGATAGGCCACGTCTACCTCGAGATCCACGATCCACTGGTTCTTCCTTTGAATCGGTCGTTGTTAATAATTAAATGTTAATCACATAAGAATTCTAAGATTCTAGCCAAAATGGCTCACACATGAATTAAACAAATCTAATTAATAGTCCTAAGCCCATTTACATTTTTATACCCTATTATTATCTATCTTTCGCCCATCTAAGGTTCTTCACATTTTCATAATCCATCTCTTGCATATCTAAAGATTTACCAATTCATTGGGTTGATTCTCTAATCCAATAGCTAAGTCTTATGAATACTTACAACTTTGTAGAAGAAACTAAAGTCTAATTCGGACCACGAGAGGTCCAAATCATCTAACTAAGAAAACAGGTCTAAATCCCAAGCCCACTTAAACAAACCCATTAATAAGGGCCTGGCCCAACTGGGTCAATCTAACGGTCACTAACGGTTGAACTAACAGTCAAGAGTCAACTAACAGTCAATGCCCAAGTCAAGTCAAGGTCCTGGTCAAAGGTTCAAATGTTAACTTGGTCAATGGTCCACTGAGTCAAATCGAGAATCACTGAGTCAACTCGGGTTCAACAAGGTTCACACAACTCCGAATCGAGTCGATAAACTAAACTCGAAACAGATCGAGTAAATTCAATGAGGACAAACCAAAGGTTATACCTAACTACAATTCTAACATCAATTCAATTTCAATCTATTTCATTTCAATTTATAACTTTAAATTGATTTACAAAGACAATCTGACTTACCTAGAAGAGCAGAAGCAAGCCTTCATTGAGACTGCCATCAAGCATAACTACTACAACAACAATACTTCCTTGCAACTCACAAGTAACTACAGAACCACCACCTGCAATTTCAGTTCCAAGATTTCACATCAACACTCATTCTACAATTATACTTTTTATATCTCCACCATACTAAACTCAGATCAACAACAGCTCCATTCCTAAAGCCATGTCACTCATGAACCATCACCTGAAATAAATCTTCTATATGCTAAATGTTTCATCTTACTGCAACTCTAACAACCTCAACATTATTATCTCAAGTAAACTTATTCACCCCAATTTCAGTTAACATTCTTCAACTGCAATCACCACCCATTTGTTCATTCCTAACTTCACTGGATTTACATCCATTCACTGATGACCACTGCAACATCAAAATCATAGTTAACACCAACGCCACCATTCTACAATTCATATTCCTCATGCAGTCAACCTCAAATATAACATTCCACCAACACATTTCCTACAACAACATCAACACCAGTTTATATACATTTCCTAATCAATCACGTAACTCGACTACACACTTCCCTGCATCAATATGCATCTTTAGTTTTTGTCAACGACAACCCTAACATGCAACACCATCCCCATAACAATTATAGTAAGCACAAATCCAACCCTTTTCAACATCAAACCCAAACAACGATCACTCACTATATCTCAATCAACTTAAACACTAGCAATCGTAACACCCAAAACCCACAGACAACAAAATATCAACACTTAATCAGATGTAATAGACTTCAATTGAATAAAGAAAGATTACCTCAGATAAATTATGCTCCATCACCAACCAATTCAAAACTCATTAAACTACAATTCCCTCAAGAGCAGAATCAAGCCATGTTCTTCAATACAAATACTCAACCTCTATTCACAAATTCATAACTTAAACAAAACTAAAACTTCTTGCAACATCTTATACAGCTCAACTACAATCACCAACGATTCCATATCAATTCTTAATTCATTAAGAAACTCTGAACCGAAATGAATAATTAAACTAAATTTACTGATAAGAGCAATTACCTCGATTCATTTCATCCAACACCAAATATTTCATCATCACCATCAGTTCTCGACCAAACCCTAATTTCACGATTTAGGGAAGAACAAGACAAACCCTAATTCAAATTTCTCAATCAATCTTCTTCCTTGTAACCAAAACTCCAAATTAAAACCATAACAATCTTCCTTACATCACTTTCTTCAATACCCATCCTCTAATTTCTTCTTAATCACCTCCAATCATATTTTCAGTGAATTACATGAACCCTAATTCTTTGATTCATTATCGAATTAACTTCAGAACTTCAATTAAGATCCAACCCCTTAATTATTTATTCATCTGCTACTCAATACACTAATCAATTCCACGAAAACTCAATCAAAGTCCATCTTCCTGAAAACCCTAGCTTCAATTCACAGCAGAAACTCAATCTTCTTCATCTCGTGCTCAAACTATCTTCAACTCCATCACCAACAATCACCGGCTACTAAAAGATATTCTCCATCTTCTTTCGAACTCAGAACTTCCATTTGATTCTCTCAAATTCGTCGGAGAACAAGAACAGGAGAAGAAACAAAATAAAGAAGAAGAAAGAAAAAGAAGAACGAGAAAGAAAGAAAAAGAAATAAGAATACTGAGCTTATCTGCTCGATTGGGTTTGATAAATCCAAAGACAATTTCTAAACGCAATCACCCAAATGATATGTGGAGTCCAAGTCGGTTTGATAAAAAAATGACTATTTTGCCCTTCGACTAAACTGATGAAATATTCTTCATCTGGTATCTGAATGACACGTGTGAGCAGTCTATTTCGTATAACTTTTCGAGAGCTATTCAACGGTACTAGTTTCGTATCTAAATCGTTGTTAGATTAGTTTCTATTAATTAACGTACATGTTAAACTAATCGAGTCATTATCGGCTAAATCGACACTTGACCGGTCTAATAACGTTGACGAGCTTGAGGGTCGTCACATTCTCCCCACCTTATAACATTTTCGTCCTCGAAAATTCAAACCATCCTTCTGGTCTTCAAATACTCCCCACCTTATAGAATAATCCCATCTCTTGTCTAAGCGCAAACAACATAAAACAAAGCACAACCCTATATGGCTTTCTATAACAAAAATCTAAAATTTGTAGCTCTAGGTTCAACTACACTGATTTCGATTCTATCAAATAAGGAAGTCTAAGTTTCTTACATGAATGAACCTCTAGAATGGAAACTACGACTTTTAGATTTGAATTCTCTACACTAATTTATATGTCAATAATTTATTGGTTCTAAGTACCGTGGAGATATTCCATAATAAAGTTTCTCATTAAAATTTGGGATCTATTAGTTCACTAATAGAAGTAAGTCCCCCTTCAATGCCTAGTGATACAAGAATGCAGTTGCCCTGTCTAGGTTCGCGACGCCTGACAATGCCTACTACCTAACAAGTATCACCTGAACATATCAGAATTACCAACCTCACTATTCCCAGTGTTGGATTAACTATGTGCCATCTTATTACGATTAACCAAGTGTTAATTTTATTTTATCAAGATTAATTAGTCTTTAACTTCTATCTTAACTGGTGTAATTCTGATAAATTTTACTTCGTAAAATATATAAATAGTTTACATCATTTTAAACAATTTAATTATTCGAATTATTTATCTTACCTTTTATTTTATTATTATTTATTTATTTTAATGAAATCAAATTTTTAATTCCAAAATAAGACTATATTATTATAATTAGATAAATTTTAAATTCATGTACTAATTAAGAATAACTTAACGTTATATCGATTATTCAAATGTTACTATCATTATTTCCAATGTATCTATTTGCTTATTTAGTTATAATAAGTAACCGCTAACAATTTTTATTTTTATTTTTTCATAATTATTTGGTGTTAATACTTCCATCATTATTATAACATTTATTTCTTATTACTTAGACCGATAAAAGTTAATTTGTAATTAATCATACTATCAATTTATTTTTATTATTAGATTTGATTTGATCTAACTTTATTTCCTTAAATTTTATATTATTGTTAAGTAATCCTTATCTTGTACTAAAATTACATTTTTCAATTACTATCCCATAATTATTTTCCAAATGATATTTACAATGACTCTAAATTTTATAGTAATTTGTATTAGATAGTATTATTATTTGTGTATTTAATCAAAAATTATTGTCTTAATTATACTATCATTTTTATTATTGTTTTATCAAATTTTCTTATTTGATTACTAGCTTAACTAACATACAATCAAAATAATTATTTAATAATGATACTTAGTTTAATTTTATTAATCCCTAATCTTGTAATTATAATTTTACTTTCACGAAAAGGTTGATATAACAGATTTTATTTATTCATGTTGAATCCGTATGTTATATATTGTTAGATATTGACGATTGTAATTTAATATGATTTAGATTTTGAGTCTGCATGAAATTTTAACATGTCTTAACAGCCTTTAGATTTTCCTATTAATGATAAGTATCTTATTCATAGGACAATTTATTATCCTTTAAAGTCTAATTTTTTCTAAGCATTCAAGTATTATAAATATCACTTCATGAGTATAATTTAGTGATTTAGTGTATTATTTATTAAACTATAAATAATTTAGGTATATGATCGTTCACATGTTTAATCTTTATTGTGTGTCTTATATGACCTCACGTTCTTAATCCTACATAAGAAGTCTTATTTATCTATCTGGTTTAAACGCAAAACACAAAATTCAAATTTGTTATTAATTAACTTGCAAAACTTAATTATAAATGAGAACTAATAATTTTTCATGGCTATTTAATCATAACCATTATTTTATCGCTATATATTTGTTAATGAGATTTTAATTTAAGTTATGTTCTATATAATATTAATTTAAATTCTAACAATTTAATTTCATCATACTCATTTTCCATTTTAAAAGATGATTTCATTTATTTACGAAGAAGGGTCCTATAAATTTACGAATTTATTTCCTTTTATTTTTTTATATTACAATAAATATCCGAATGTTATTAATACTATTTCATGTAAATTTGTTTCATTTTATTAAAGATTTACTGGATCATTTGTTAGCCTAAATATAATTTTACCACAAAATTTCTAACAAGTTAAGTCTTTTATTTTATATATTGTATCTTCGTGTTCTAAAGTCTAACAGATGATAAGTATTATTTTAACTATCTACTAGTTTTAAACGAAAAACATATATCCCTAGTTTGTAATTAATTTGATTTACAAAGCTTAATTGTAAATAAGCGTTAACAATTTTCATAATTATTTAATCATAATTATTATTTTAATTTTTATATATCCTTATTGAGAATTTAGTTAAGTTTAATATGGTACTAATTGATAAATGCTAACATTATTTTATTAAAATTATTATTACTTTTATTATCATTTATAGTTATTGTTATAATAATATTTTATCGTTAACATTGATGGTTGAAATATTATTCTAACTATTCTTACAAATATTATTAAGTCCAAAAAATATTATTAACATTTATGTGATTATAAATTATCGACCCTACGTATAAGGCAAGATACTTAATAAATTTCTACGTGACTATCAAGATTTATCAATAAAACTGATCTCAATATTTTCAGTATTGGTTTGTGTACTTGTTCATAAATCTTAGATCAATTATTCTGAAATTCTTATTAGCTAAAGTACTGGTGTACCCTACAAATTTTACTTCAATACATAAACAAACAATCAAATAATTCTTTTAATTATTGATAGCTTTTAGTGATTAAGATTTATCTCACAAACCCAACCCAGTTCTAAACCAATCTAGTTCACTAACTGGCACTGGCTATTCCTATTGTCTACCATATATGATCTAATAGTGAGCTCTGATACCAACTTTGTAGCGCCCCCTAAGTTAGCATCTAACTAATCCAATTAATCAACTAAATAAAGAGGCACTAAAATCTAAAACATCCACTTAAGCATTCAATTAAGAAATGCGATACAGAACTTAACCCAAAGCTAACCCCGCTCAGAAATATATATACAATAACTCATCTCCAATGATACATATAATAGTTATTTGGTTTACAAATAGAATATATAACATAATAAACATAACGAAGTTAATCAACTAGCTTAAGTCAACCCGTGAAGCTTTTTACATTTTGCAACTCGATCTCATCACAGAAACTGAAGTGGGAATAATTAACATTCAACCTTCTAAGTAATCATAAGCAAGATTTGGAAAATAGTACATGTTTTTCCGAAACATTAAACAGTGACCAAGTCACTGAAATAATCATACATGTATATGGAACAAACTCCTTCGTCAAACAATGTACTAATATGGTTGTAAATTCCTAACCGGCAATTCACACCTATTTAGATATGGATGCCACCAAGACCATGGTGACCAAATCTAAACAATAAAAGCTGAATTAAAGTAGATATAAATGTGAAGGAGCGTATCCTATATACCACAAGTGGAAATTCTCATTTCCCATAAAATTTCATATTGACAGCAAAACATTACCAGTCCTTTCCAAGTCGTGGAAAGATTCATAGAATTAATAGGATCATCATAATGCATTTTAAACAAAGCATGGAATGCACGGACAGACAATGCATGAGTTTATTAAGCATAAAATTTTATAAAAGAAACAATAATGAATACAAAGAGTCAAATGCATTCCCACACCTTTTGATGATAGGCCACGTCTACCTCGAGATCCACGATCCACTGGTTCGTCCTTTGAATCGGTCGTTGTTAATAATTAACTGTTAATCACATAAGAATTCTAAGATTCTAGCCAAAATGGCTCACACATGAATTGAACAAATCTAACTAATAGTCCTAAGCCCATTTACATTTTTATACCCTATTATTATTTATCTTTCGCCCATCTAAGGCTCTTCACATTTTCATAATCCATCTCTTGCATATCTAAAGATTTACCAATTCATTGGGTTGATTCTCTAATCCAATAGCTAAGTCTTATGAATACCTACAACTTTGTAGAAGAAACTAAAGTCTAATTCGGACCACGAGAGGTCCAAATCATCTAACTAAGAAAACTGGTCTAAAGCCCAAGCCCACTTAAACAAACCCATTAATAAGGGCCTGTCCCAACTGGGTCAATCTAACGGTCACTAACGGTTGAACTAACAGTCAAGAGTCAACTAACAGTCAACGTCCAAGTCAAGTCAAGGTCCTGGTCAAAGGTTCAAATGTTAACTTGGTCAATGGTCCACTGAGTCAAATCGGGAATCACTGAGTCAACTCGGGTTCAACAAGGTTCACACAACTCAGTCAGACACTGAGTCAGATAAACTAAACTGAAACAGACTAAGTAAATTCAGTCAGACAAACCAAAGGTTATACCTAACTACAATTCTAACATCAATTCAATTTCAATCTATTTCATTTCAATTTATAACTTTAAATTGATTTACAAAGACAATACAGCTTACCTAGAAGAGCAGAAGCAAGCCTTCATTGAGACTGCCATCAAGCATAACTACTACAACAACAATACTTCCTTGCAACTCACAAGTAACTACAGAACCACCACCTGCAATTGCAGTTCCAAGATTTCACAGCAACACTCATTCTACAATTATACTTTTTATATCTCCACCATACTAAACTCAGATCAACAACATCTCCATTCCTAAAGCCATGTCACTCATGAACCATCACCTGAAATAAATCTTCTATATGCTAAATGTTTCATCTTACTGCAACTCTAACAACCTCAACATTATTATCTCAAGTAAACTTATTCACCCCAATTTCAGTTAACATTCTTCAACTGCAATCACCACCCATTTGTTCATTCCTAACTTCACTGGATTTACATCCATTCACTGATGACCCCTGCAACATCAAAATCATAGTTAACACCAACGCCACCATTCTACAATTCATATTCCTCATGCAGTCAACCTCAAATATAACATTCCACCAACACATTTCCTGCAACAACATCAACACCAGTTTATATACATTTCCTAATCAATCACGTAACTCGACTACACACTTCCCTGCATCAATATGCATCTTTAGTTTTTGTCAACGACAACCCTAACATGAAACACCATCCCCATAAAAATTATAGTAAGCACAAATCCAACCCTTTTCAACATCAAACCCAAACAACGATCACTCACTATATCTCAATCAACTTAAACACTAGCAATCGTAACACCCAAAACCCACAGACAACAAAATATCAACACTTAATCAGATGTAATAGACTTCAATTGAATAAAGAAAGATTACCTCAGATAAATTCTGCTCCATCACCAACCAATTCAAAACTCATTAAACTCCAATTCCCTCAAGAGAAGAATCAAGCCATGTTCTTCAATACAAATACTCAACCTCTATTCACAAATTCATAACTTAAACAAAACTAAAACTTCTTGCAACATCTTATACAGCTCAACTACAATCACCAACGATTCCATATCAATTCTTAATTCATTAAGAAACTCAGAACTGAAATGAATAATTAAACTAAATTTACTGATAAGAGCAATTACCTCGATTCATTTCATCCAACACCAAATATTTCATCATCACCATCAGTTCTCGACCAAACCCTAATTTCACGATTTAGGGAAGAACAAGACAAACCCTAATTCAAATTTCTCAATCAATCTTCTTCCTTGTAACCAAAACTCCAAATTAAAACCATAAAAATCTTCCTTACATCACTTTCTTCAATACCCATCCTCTAATTTCTTCTTAATCACCTCCAATCATATTTTCAGTGAATTACAGGAACCCTAATTATTTGATTCATTATCGAATTAACTTCAGAACTTCAATTAAGATCCAACCCCTTCATTAGTTATTCATCTGCTACTCAATACACTAATCAATTCCACGAAAACTCAATCAAAGTTCATCTTCCTGAAAACCCTAACTTCAATTCACAGAAGAAACTCAATCTTCTTCATCTCGTGCTCAAACTATCTTCAACTCCATCACCAACAATCACCATCTACTAAAAGATCTTCTCCATCTTCTTTCGAACTCAGAACTTCCATTTGATTCTCTCAAATTCGTCGGAGAACAAGAACAGGAGAAGAAAGAAAATAAAGAAGAAGAAAGAAGAAGAAGAAGAACGAGAAAGAAAGAAAAAGAAATAAGAATACTGAGCTTATCTGCTCGATTGGGTTTGATAAATCCAAAGACAATTTCTAAACGCAATCACCCAAATGATATGGGGAGTCCAAGTCGGTTTGATAGAAAAATGACTATTTTTCCCTTCGACTAAACTGATGAAATATTCTTCATCTGGTATCTGAATGACACGTGTGAGCAGTCTATTTCGTATAACTTTTCGAGAGCTATTCAACGGTACTAGTTTTGTATCTAAATTGTTGTTAGATTAGTTTATATTAATTAACGTACGTGTTAAACTAATCGAGTCATTATCGGCTAAATCGACACTTGACCGGTCTAATAACGTTGACGAGCTTGAGGGTCGTCACACACTCCATAGATTTTTCTCATGTCGAGTGTGGACAATTGAATTAATCACTTTGTGATTAGTTTAATTGTGTAATCCGGTTAGAGATTTATGGGTTCTCTTGTGAATAATCTAATCGATAAATTAAGTCTCCATAAGTTTACTTGTGTTGAGCATATTAATATTGGTTCGCTTTGGTTAATATGATTGAATATTTTGGATTCCAAATTCATACTTGTATGCAATTTGTTGAGTCTAAAGAAATCATTCTTTTCTCTTGAAATTAAGGTTGCTCTTGTTGTTCCTTTGGGAATGACATCTTATGGGGGAGAGTTCTTTTGAACTTGCGCTTAATTTCCAAATCTTTGTGGGGAGTGCGGCCGTGGAATTTTTAGGGGTTATCTTGTATCTTTAAAAACTCCTTGATGAATGCATTTAGTCTCGAATTTATGATTGCATCTAAACAAGATGATAGAACATTTACCTTTGGTCATGAAATGTCTCTTACGGAAATTTAGTTAGGATCCCGTTCTTGTACCTTTGCCAATTTTATTAACAAAAAGGGGGGGGGAATTAATTGTAGTTCATACTACAAATACATATGGTTTTCGGATCATTATGTAAGGGGAGTGATTTCCCTGTGAGATGGAGTATTGATTAAGGGGGAGTGAAGTATCACCATAGTATTGTTGTTGAAGTTGTGATACAATTGGACTTTGACGCTGTGTAATAATACTATGACACTGTATAACAAAGATTGAGAACCAATGCTTTTATCATTGTTATAGCTATGGATTTTCAACAACGATGATGCTAAACTTACAACCTTTGGGATCATTGGACTACTTGGAAGTGACGAAGATTTCGAGTATTGTTGAAGATTAGGTATGTGGAATAGAAGCTACAAAATTATTTATATATTTTTTGTATTCCATACGTATTAATAGTTTTGCCACTAAAATTGAGAAAGGGGGAGATTGTTAGAGCACTGCTCGGTCAAACTCGCATGCGTTGCTATCTCAAGCATGTTTGTCAATCTTAGTGATCAAAACTATAATGTCTTAATTTCTAGTCTACTATAGCTAAGGTCTCGGACTAGGATAGAAAGTGTAGTTGAGATCAAGAACTCAATGGAGATCATCATACAAGACAAAGGACTACTCAAGGAACCATTGGATCTTCATCGACTAAAAGGTATGTGGAGACTTGAACTTATCTATCACTCAAAAGTCTATCTACTCTATCTCCTATCTTGAGACAAAAGTCGTTTCACTATATAGACTAAGAATATACACATGTGATATTTTGAGATGAGTATATCTCGCTTATCTATTTCTATAAATGGGTGTTGGTAAAGCTTTCGCTTTAGCCAAGTTCATCTTTTCCTAGTGACGAAAGTCATGTTATGTTTCAATCACTTTGGAAATCGCTCTGACGAAAAATAGTTTGTGAATAACAACTATATAACGCCCTCTGAGAATGTTTCAATGATTGGAATGAGAGTTTAGACTATATAACCACTGTGGGATATAAACATTATTGTGGAAACACATATATGTATAAGTCCTTAACACTTGAACCGAAGTTTGTGAACTTTGATGATCAAGCGGAACTAGAACGTGAGCAGCAACTCAGTCCGCGAACCCAGTCCGCGAACTGGCGTAAGTTCTCGAACTCGAGAATATCTGCTGAAGTTGAAGCTCAGGTACAGTCCGCAAACCCAGTCCGTAAACTGACGGAAGTTCTCATCGCGAGAAATTATGCTGGAGTTTATTAACTTCAACCGGTTAACTTGAGTCCGCGAACTCAAGAGGTTATGTCTGAAAACATTATTCGTGAACTAATCTTAAATTACTAAGGAATGCTTTTGCAAACCGTGGCTTTATAGTTCATGAAATGATTCGAGTGAATCACATCGTTTTTGATTCAATTGTGTCTCTTGTAATACTTGATATCTCATAGCAATTGAACAACTCTCTAACTAGTTCATTTGAGTCATTTGGACTAGTTATGGTGAAGAAGAATATGGTTGATATGAAAGTTATCATTTGGCTAACCATTTGGTTGACTAATATTGAACCAACCATTGTACATGTTTGGGTACGATTACACGAACTCAAAACGTCAAGTACATGTGTGTATGACAAGCTAAGTTTTTCGATATAACGGTAGAGAGATATTAGCTTGTATCTAATCAGGTTTTCATCTAACGGTGAATATTGAATGCTTTGTTACTAAGCTAACATTGATTGCAAATCCTGGTTTGAAAGACTATATAAGGCACAACTCTAGCAACTGGGAAACCTAATCCCTACACATTCTGTGTGATACTAGTTTGCTAAAGCTAGAGTCTATTCTCCTTTAACCTTTGGTTTTCTTCTATAAAACCATGTTAACGACTTAAACACTTCATTATGATTGTGAAGCCAGATCGATACCACTTTTCTTATAGTTGTGTGATCTGATATTGCTATTTCTATCGTATGAGTACAATTGTAACAATTGGCTTGAGATTTCTATCTCCGATAGGCAAGATAAAAGTAGTCACAAACATCTTCGTCTCATTGTTTGTGATTCCTCAATAATCTTCTTCGTTGCGTCGATTAAGATTATTGTGAGGTGATTGATGAAACTGAGCTGTTCTTCGGGAATATAAGTATGGTTTTATCGATTGGTTCCTGTTCACCTTGGTTTATCAAAAGACGGAACAAAACTTGTAGGTTTATTCATGGGAGATGAATTTATCTATTACCTGTAGACTTTTCTGTATGAGACAGATTTGTTTATTAAAGTCTTCGACTTTGGGTCGTAGCAACTCTTGGTTGTGGGTGAGATCAACTAAGGGAATCAAGTACGCAGTATCCTGCTGGGATCAGAGGCGTAGGAGCATAAATGTACCTTGGATCAGTGTGATATTGGTTGGGGTTCAACTACAGTCCAGAACGAAGTTAATTTGGAGTAGGCTAGTGTCTGTAGCGGCTTAATACATTGTATGTTTAATCTGGACTAGTTCCCTGGGTTTTTCAGCATTTTCGGTTTCCTCGTTAACAAAATTATGGTATCTGTGTTATTTCTATTCCGCATTATGTTTTGTTATATAATTGAAATAATACATGTTGTGCGTTGGTCAATCGATTAAAATATACTACCTTATTGGTTGTTGATTTAAATCGATTGACACTTGGATATTGGTCTTTGGTACCATCCAAGTTATCTTTCTTTGATTAGACTCGCGAATCATATTTTCTTGAGTAAATCAAATCGAGAGATTGAGATAATAACTCCTTGAGTATTTTGTATTGATTGTGTCATGTTGATTTTCTAGAAAATAACTCGGAGTTGTCCAAACAGATTGCTAATCGAAATATTGGGTGAGGTTGTTAGACCCCCGCATTTTCTGAAGAGATTCCGGTTTTACTTCTGAAACTGTGACTCTTTTAGTTATGGTAGAAGTAGAAGATATAGAGGACTTATTGGAACATCCTTGAATCGAGAGTTTACTCAAGCGGTGTTCAATTTCCAATGCATCCCTTTTAAGGCTTGCCTCAAGTAGGATACGTGAAGATTCAACTTCAGCATTTTTGGAGTCACAATCTCTTACTACGCCAAGAAGAACATTGACATGGTTTTTAAACCGATTAAATCTATCATCTTATATTCTAACAAGATTTAGAATCAGTCACTCTATTCAGCTTTTTCCCTTTCATTATTTGAGATACACTCTTTTGAATGGTAATCGGGATAACACATGTCAGTGTCTGTCTGTCTCGTCAGAACATTAGGTTCGTCTATTTTTTAGATTAACGAATCTTTCTCTTTAATAGATATAGACAAAACTTTTATTTTTGGTGATGAGTTTATCAGAGATAGTACTCTTGTCCATAGAGTCAGATCGCTACAAATACAGACTGACAAGGTCTTTAAACTTGTTTGCCTGCTCTAATACCAATAGATAAAACGGGGGGTCTAACAACCACACCCAATATTTTTATCAATAATCTGTATGGACTAACTCCAATATACTTTCAAGAGAATCAATTAGACAGTTAGACTCAATCTTAAGAAAGATATATCAAAGAGTTAAATATCTCAATCTCTAATTCAATCTGCATTCAGCAAATATAAATCTGCGAGCTCGATTGAATATAAGAGATAGAAACTTGGATGGTACCAAATACCAATATCCAAGGATCAATCAATTTCCAATCAACAACCAAAGGTTGTATTTCAGAGTTGATTGATATAATGCACAACCTGTGATATTTCAATTATATAACAAAATATAATGCGGAAAAGAAATAATATAGACACCAGAAGTTTTGTTAATGAGGAAACCGCAAATTCAAAAAAACCCAGGGACCTAGTCCAAATTTGGACACCACATTGTATTAAGACGCTACAGACACTAGCCTACTACAAATTAACTTCGGTGTGGACTGTAGTTGAACCCAAATCAATCTCACACTGATCCAAGGTACAGTTGCGCTCCTTACGTCTCTGATCCCAGCAAGATACTATGCACTTGATTCCCTTAGCTGATCTCACCCACAACTAAGAGTTGATACGATCCAAAGTCGAAGACTTTAATAAACAAATCTGTCTCACACAGAAAAGTCTACAGGAATAGATAAATTTGTCTCCCAAAAAAATACCTACAAGTTTTGTTCCGTCTTTTGATAAATCAAGGTGAATAGGAACCAATCGATAACCCGGACTTATATTCTCGAAGAACAGCCTAGAATTATCAATCACCTCATAATAATATAAATCATATGATGGCGAAACTAGATATTTTGGAATCACAAACGATGAGACAAAGATGTTTGTGATTTCTTTTATCTTGCCTATCGAAGAAATTAATCTCGAGTCAATTATTTCAATTATACTCAATACGATAGAATCGGGCAAGATCGGATCACGCAACTACAAAGAAAATAGTTGGGTCTGGCTTTACAATCCCGATGAAATCTTCAAGTCGTTATAACCTACATGGTCTCGTTAGAAACCTGAGGTTAAAGGAGAATCGACTATAGAAAATACAACTAGTATCACACAGGAGGTGTGGTGATTAGGTTTCCCAGTTGCTAGAGTTCTCATTTATATAGTCTCCCAAATCAGGTTTTTAATCTAAGTTACCTTGGTAACAAAGCATTCAATATTCACCGTTAGATGAAAACCTGATTAGATTCAAGCTAATATCTTTCAGCCGTTAGATCTAACTTAGCTTGTTATACACAAATGAAATGCATGTTTATCTAGGTTTGTGTAACCATACCCAAACTTGTACACTTAGTTGGTTCAACAGTAGTTAACCAAATGGTTAGCCATATGAGCACTTTCATATTGACCTTATTCATATTAACCATAACTAGTTCAAATGACTCGAGAGAACTAGTTAGAGAGTTGTTCAATTGCTTAGATCTCATAAAAGTATACAAGACACAATTGAAGCAAAAATAATTTGATTCATGAACTTTATAGCCACGGTTTGCAAGTATGCATTCCTTAGTTTATATAAGTTTAAGTTCACGAATAACCGTTTTTAAAAACTAACCCACTTAAGTACGCATACTGGTACGCAGACTTAAGTAACCTAAATAAGTTTGTTTTTAGTTCACAAACTCCAACATAAATTCACGGGATGTGAACCTCCGAAAGTGCACGTACTAGTATGCGGAGTTTAGTTCCGGTTTTCCTGAGCAGCAAAGTATGCATACTTTGGTTCAAGGAATAAGGACTTACACATGTATGAGTTATCACACAATGTTTATATCCTTTCAAGGTTATATTCGAAACTCTAATTTCAATCATTGAAACATTCTTAGAGGACGTTATATAGTTGTTATTCACAAGTTATTTTTCGTCAAAGTGATTTTCAAGTAATTAAAACTAATATGACTTTCGTCAATAGTAAAGATGATTTTGGCCAAAACGAAAGCTTACCAACACATATTTCGAGAAATAGATAAGCGAGATAAACTCAGCTCGAAATAGCAAATGTGTATAATCATAGTCTATACAGCAATACGACTTTTGTCTCAAGATATGAGATAGAGTATATAAACTTTTGAGTAATAGATAAGTTCAAGTTTCCACATACCTTTTAGTCGATGAAGTTCCACCAGTTCCTTGAGTAGTTCTTCGTCTTTGTATGGTGATCGCCATGGAGTCTAGATCTCAACTACACTTTTTATCCTAGTACGAGACTTAGCTATGAGTAGACTAGAAATCAAGACTCATAGTTTTGGCAATTAAACTTGACAACAAGCTTGAGATGGCAACGCTTGCGAGTTCAACCGAGCAGTGCTCTAACAATACTAATATTTTACATTGGATCATAAGCTGGTTTGCTGCAGGTAGTACGTGATTAGGATCCAATTCTGCACAAAAGGAGTTCACTATCTATCATCTCATGATAACTATTTGGATGATATGGAAGAACAGATGTTCATCAATCTTTCAAAATATTAAGCCTAATAGTGTTTCTACTATTGAAAGAATTGAACATCTTGTTAACCAATGATGTTTTGCTACAGCTAAAGCACTAATGTGCAGGATATTCAAATACCAGTCACCGTCCAAAGCTGGGAATCTCCTGACATAAATTTCATGAAAATAAATATTTATGCTTCATTTAAAAAAAAAAACTAATAAGGATGTCATCGGTCTAATAGTTCATAATTTTACAGGTGAATATGCTGGAGTCAAAGGAAAACCAATTGAAACAAGGTTAATTTTGGATCATGAAGTGGAGCAGCTAGAATGCATTGCAATGAAATCTGCAGTGGAATGGGCTATTTCATTGATGATGGAAAGGGTTATTTTCGAGTCAGACAATGAAATCCTAATCAAATCTATCAAGGAAGATACTCCTTGTATTCAATGGATTAATCATTCTTACATTTTAGACATTCAATCTTTCTTTCATAATAACCCTCAGTGGTTTTGTTATTCATTTCTTAGAGATAAAAATAGTGTAGCTGATGGTATTGCTAAGAAAGCCAGAACTAGCAACTCTAGTTTGAGTTTTATGAGAATTTTCCAGCAGATATAAGTAGATGGATTTGTAAGGATAAACCAAATGTAATTGCACATTTATACCTCTTCTTAATAAAACTCCTTTTTGAATCAAAAAAAAAAATGACGAAAAAAAAAAAAAAGGAGACAAATAACAAGGCTAAGGCAGTAAACGGAGATCCTCTTGGGCATGAAAAAGAGCCTCCCCAGCTGCCTCCATCGAATGCAACACGCCAAGCAATCATAAAAACATTACCAAACGTTGATTCTCGTAATAGCGACGACACGTGAAGAACAAAAGAGATAGCAAGAGACCCGTGCCGCGGGCTTCAGCCATCAAGCGTTGAGAGTCAGTTATAAGGACATCCCAGTGATCAATGCTAGACACAAAATGATGAAATGCAATATAAAGGACTCGATATAGATTCACGAGTCGAGTGATCTCCAAAATCAGGCGGACATGAGACATTCAAAAGAGGAAACAAAAAACAAAAAAACATGTAATTACTAAACGAAAAGTGGAGCTATTTTATAGAAAAGAAATACTTATGCGGTAATTAATAACCTAATTATTCCAACAAAGGTTAAGCCGTGCAAAGGCGCAAACATCCACCAAAAAAAAAACTGCTAACAAAAGTCATGATTACAAGCCACTCCTCAACCCCCGGCGTCCTCCCTTAGCGAATAGCCCGCTATCAGCGCGCGAAAACCAGTGATGTCTTCATTCAGAGACGGCATCATTAAAAGCACATCCTCGCATTGGATGGACTCTGAATTCATAGCATGGTTGGCTTCATGAACTAACTTATGAACATCCTGCATAATCAAACTATCCCAATTTCAAAAAGCTCTTCTTTTTTCATTGTATGGTTCCATGGAAGGAAAATCATTGATGTAGAAGACATGAAACGGTAATCGATATTGACAGTAACGATGTTTTGTTCATGTATATGGTTAAGCTCAAGAGATTAGTACGATGTCCAAATTACTTATGTTATTGTTAGCGTATTGCTCGGTCAAACTTGCAAGCGTTGCTATCTCAAGCTTGTTTATCAAGTTTAGTGATCAAAACTATAAGTCTTGATATCTAGTCTACTTATAGCTATGTCTCGGACTAGGATAGAATGTGCAGTTGAGATTTAGACTTCACGGCGTTCATCGATTGAAGATGAAGAACTACTAAGGGGAGCTTGCAGAACCTCATCAACAAAAGGTATGTGGATACTGAAACTCATCTATCACTCAGAAGTCTATTTCTATTTTATCTCATATTTGAGACAAAAGTCGTATAACTATATAAACTTCATATTATACACATTTGACATTTCGAGCTGAGTTTAACTCGCTTACATATTTCTCGAAATATGTGTTGGTAAGATTTTGTTTTAACCAAGTTCATCTTATATTCTTGATGAAATTCAAAAGATAATCATGTGAAAATCGCCTGGTAACATCTTACATGATTCGTGTGAGACAATCATTTGATGTAGACTCAGAATGTTTCGTATTGATCTGTCAATCACTTGAAAATTGATTTGAAGCTAATAGTTTGTGTGAGACATCTATTTCCGTATTCTAAGAATGTTTCAATGATTGAAATGGTATTTTAGAACACTTAACCATAATTGGATTATAAGCACAGTATGCGTACTTGCATTGTGTTGATCCAAGACCGGAATATAGTATGCATACTCGTATGCGTACTGGCGAGGTCAGGTAAAGTCTGTGAGCTAGAGTATGCATACATGTACGCGTACTGGAGAAGTCAGTTGAAGTTCGGGTATTGAAGTATGCGTACTTTTACGCGTACTGGATTCAACTAAAACTTGGAAGTGTACGACAGTATGCGTACCCGTTTGCGTACTGGCGAACACAGTCCAAGTCCCGCTACTTAAGTATGCGTACCCATTTGCGTACTTGAGTGGGTTGTGTTCTAGAATCAGTTTTGTCATGAACTAATACATTTGGAACTGTGGCTATAATGTTCATGAATTGATTCGAGTGAATCAAATCAATTTTGCTTCAATTGTTTCTTGTATAATTCTATTGGAATATAAACAATTGAACAACACTATAACTAGTTTCATCTGAGTCATTTGAACTAATTGTAGTTAAGATGAATAAGGTTGATATGGATAACTTCGGTTAACTATTATTGAGCCAACAAGGTGTAAACGTTTAGGTTAACTATATCTAAATGAAGGTACATTTCATTTGTGTGTAACAAGCTAAGTTCGATCTAACGTTTGAAAGATATTAGCTTAAGTTTAATCAGGTTTTCATCTAGTGGTCAATTTTGAATGCTCTGTTACCAAGGTAACATTGATTGCAAACCATTATTTGAAGACTATATAAAGGATAACTCTAGCAACTTGGAAACTTAATCCCCACACCTCCAGTGTGATACTAGTTACGACTAGAGTCGATTCTCCTTTAACCTTAGATTTTTTCCAAAACCCTGTAGGTTAACGACTTAAAGACTTCATTAGAATTGTGAATCCAGACCCAACTATTTTATCTGTAGTTATGTGTTCTAATCTTGTTGTTTTCTATCATGATTGAGTACTATCTTCTCAAACATTTGCTCGAGATTTAATCTCCGATAGTCAAGATAAAAAGTAGTCACAAACATCTTCATCTCATGTGATTCCACAATATCTTTTTTCGCTTCCATACTATTAAGATTATTGTGAGGTGATTGATATTACTAGGATTTTCTTCAGGAATATGAGTCTGGTGTATCAATTGGATCTTGTTCACCTTGATTTATCAAAAGACGGAACAAAACTAATAGGTATTTCTATGGGAGACAGATTTATCTATCTCAATAAACTTTTTTGTGTGAGACAGATTTGTTTATCAAGTCTTCGACTTTAGGTCGTATCAACTCTTAGTTGTGGGTGAGATCATCTAAGGGAATCAAATGCGTAGAGTCCTGTTGGGATTCAGATATGTAAGGAGCGAAATTGTACCTTGATCAGTGAGATTGATTAGGGCTCAACTACATTCCAGTCCAAAGTTAACTTGTAGTAGGCTAGTGTCTGTAGCATTTTAATACAGTGTGGCGTTCAAATATGGACTAGGTCCCCGGGTTTTTCTGCATTTGCGGTTTCCTCGTTAACAAAATTCTGGTATATGTGATATTTATTTTCCGCATTATATTTTTTATATAATTGAAATATCACAAGTTGTGCGTAAGTTCAATCAGTTCTTGAATCCGTCCTTTGGGTTGTTGGTTGAATTGATTGACACTTGGATATTGGTTTTTGATACTGTCCAAGTTATTTCTCTTATTCAATCGGGCTCGCAAATTCTTATTTGTTTCATTGCAGATTGAATTGAGAAATATAATATAACTCTTTGAAATATTTTCATTGATTGAGTCTGACTGTGTAGTTGATTCTCTTGGAATTATATTGAAGTTTGTCCATACATATTTCCTAAACGAAATATTGGGTGTGGTTGTTGTACCCCCGCTTTTTCAGTTATGTATAGCGTAGTGGAGGTTGTGCTTCCGTCCGATGCAGGTATACATATTTTTGTTTTTTTTGGTAATCTACTTTCCTTCTTGCTAGTCTGTGATTAACTTAAGCCCGTCGAGCCATTAATGACTTAGAGAACGGGTAATTAACTTCTTTATTTTTTATTTCAGGTGTCGAACCACTTTTTGTTACAACTGTGGAAGTGCAACGAAATTTGTATGCCGTTGTCACCCTTACGGTATTATATTCGTTATTTTGTTGGCGATATTTGCAATCGCCTTTGTTGTCGGATTTTTTTATTTTTTTATACGAAAAAAGAAAGAAAGTTAGAATTAAGAGAAGGATAGCGGTACATATGATGTCATTAGGTCGGGACAGTTAAGGTTTGTAATCTCAATCTCAACCTTTCAATAGTTAAAATGTCAGAAATATAACTAGGAAGTAGGCTAATTAGATTGCAAGATACCTCTAAAATTGTCTTTACTTTCAATATTGTGTGGCTTATTCTCGATAGATAGGATTGCATGTACATCCCCAGATATACAAACATTAAAAATCTCCATTCTCTCTCTAATTTCCCTCACTACTCCTGATAATTTTCATCTTTTTTTCCAACCAGATTCAGGCGAAGCCTGGCGAGCTCATATGTGCCCCTCAGAGTAGAGATATGAGCTTCTCCTTTTACTGGAATTCTACATTTATGTTTTTTTTTTAGTTTGTTGTTGACGGTGGATTTTGATGAGGGCGAAAATTGTAAAATGCCAAGTTTTGTATATTTCTGATCCGACTTCAGACGACTATATGAAATTCACATTTTATAATTTTGACATGAAAGCTCATGTTACAACAGTTTCCGACTGATCATGTAACCTCATCAAAACATAAAGATATGACGGCAATATTGGGACCTCCTCGTCTGAGCTATCGATATTCCATATATATTTGTATAATGCCCGACCCAGTATTCACTTTTGAAAAAACGGGGGTACAACAACCACACCCAATATTTCGTTTGGCAATCTGAATAGACAAACTCCAATATACTTTCAAGAGAATCAACTAGATAGTCAGACTTAATCTAGAGAAAAGTATATCAAAGAGTTTTATACCTCTCTTTCTCAATTCAATATGCAATCAGCAAATAGGAATTTGCGAGCTCGATTGAATATAAGAGAAATAACTTGAACGGTACCAAATACCAATGTTCAAGGATCAATCAATTTCAATCAACAACCAAAGTTTGGATTTACCAATTGATCGATTCAACGTAAAACCTATGATATTTCAATTATATAACAAAATATAATGCAAAAAAGAAATAACACAAACAACAGAATTTTGTTAACGAGGAAAACCGCAAATGCAGAAAAACTCCGGGACCTAGTTAAACTTTGAAAACCACACTGTATTAAGCCTCTACAAACACTAGCCTACTACCAATGAACTTCGGACTGGAATGTAGTTGAGCCCTAATCAATCTCACACTGATCAAGGTGCATTTGTGCTCCCTACATCTCTGAACCCCAGCAGGATTGTACGCACTTGATTCCATTAGCTGATCTCACCACAACCAAGAGTTGCTACGATCCAAAGTCGGAGACTTGATAAACAAATCTGTCTCACAGAAAATTCTATTGGAATAGATAAACGGGTTAGACGGATCAACCCTATTTACCAACGGGTTCAGAAACCTCAACTCTAGACCGACCCTATTAACTAACAAGTCGGGTTAGGTCCGGGTTTAAACAGGCCGGGTTAGGTCCAACCCGCGGATTTTGACCCTAATTGCCAGCTCTAATCACATGCCTATTGATCTAACTCTCAATGGTTTATCATAGTGGAAAACCTAGTTTGGCCATCACTTGACTCAACAAACGAATGGGTTTTATCATTCTCATGTTGCCCTCGGGAGCGATGATTTTAACATTCCGAATTCTGAAGGAAAATTATTATCGGAAAACTGGGAGGGCTAAGTAGGGATGGCAATTTGCCCCACCCAAACCCATCCCCGTGGGGACCCGCCCCTATGGGTTAGGGTTTTACCCGTATAAACGGGGAACGGGGCAGGGTACGCGGAATCCCCGAAAGTAGTATGCGGGGATGGGGTGGGGATGGTATTTAAGGTCCCCGCCCCATACCCACCCCATTGCCATCCCTAACTGGAGGTATATTTGTAAGTATCCAACGTAACACTGGAAGCTCTGATGTGCATTCACGATTGGATATGGGATAAGATGAAAGGTAAAAGAATATTTGTTGAAATAAAGCAATTTTTACGTTTAAATACTTTATTATTATTATGTGATATATTTTCTTTATATTTCAGTACGTGGATTAAATCTGAACGGGGAATTTTTTGGGAAGATAATGAAGAAGACCATGGTGACATGATTAACATGGAGGAAAATAGTTAATAATGAGGATTAAAGAACCATAATACTTAATTGTGGATCAATTGTTTGCTTTATTTTTCAGTTTTATTGATTATTATAAACTTAAAATTATAGAATGCACTGCTTAGGTTATTATTATTGTTGTCTGAACCTTTATAATTATTTTTAAATTATTAGTATTTTAAGTGTAATGTTATGGTAACCCATCCCCTACGGGGATTCTCCATACCCGTCCCCGCCCCATTCTTACGGGGAACGGGTAGGGGATGGGTTTTGGTTTTTTGAACGGGGTAGGGGATGGGATTCAAGGTCCCCGCCCCATATCCGCCCCATTGCCATCCCTGGGGCTAAGATAACTAGATATTTCTCAATCTTTTGAAGCTAGGCTTAAGAATTATGTTAGTACCACTCTGAATCAAGCAGGTAGGTCAACCATTATTAAAACTGTTTTAAATTCTCTACCCACATACCAAATGGGATGTTTTAAAATCCCTACTACCATAATTGGTCATTTAGATTCCTTACAAAGGAACTTCTGGTGGGGTCATAAAACTGGAAAAGGTATAAAGTTTATAGGATGGGATAACATTAATCTGCCCAAGGATTATGGGGGTCTTGGTTTTAGAGATCTTGAGAAATTTAACATTGCTTTAATCTGCAAGTTGGTTTGGAAAATTGTTACTGAGCATGATGAATTGTGGGTTAAAATCTTATGTGCTAAATACTTTAAGGATTGTAGCATATTACACTTGCAAAAACTCAATGAAAATTGTTCCTGGATCTGGAGGGGTATTTACAGATGTATTGATACTATAAAACAGAATAGTTTTTGGGCTATTAGATGTGGTACTAAGGCTCATATTTGGTTTGACTACTGGGTTATTGGTTTAGATCACCCTCCTAGACCATTTGAAGGTTTAGTCAACACTGCTTCTTACCCTGCTGTTTCTGACCTTTTTATTGCAGGTACTAGAGATTGGAATTTTCATTTGATTAACTATCTCTTTTTGCAAGATGATGCTAGTAAAATTCTTAACATGCATATTCCTGTTATTGGTAATGATGTTCTAATTTGGTTGCCTGATATAAAGGGTCAGTTTTCAGTTAAAAGTGTTTATAATGTTCTTACTGATAGAACTAATTTATCTGTTAGTAACCAATATATTCCCAAGCAGGTATGGAACTCTATATGGAAAATGAATTTACCACATAAAGTGAAGCTCTTTGTTTGGAAGTGCATGAAGAATATTATTCCTACTAGAGACAAATTGTTTAGATATAAACCTGAAATTCTAGTTCATCATAGTCATGTAATCGCGCCTACTTGAAACCATCGAACATTTGTTTCTAGATTGTCCTTATGCTAGATCAATTTGGCTTGCTATCAATGTTAATGTGGGTACAATTTTGAGTCAGCATGGTTCTTTTCGAAATTGGGTTCTTTCTTGGTTCACTGCAGATACCAATTTAGTATTTGGAACAGGGATCAATAGGCATGGGATGAACAGATTACTTATGGTTGCTTCTTGGATTATATGGAAGGACAGATGTACTAAAGTGTTTCAGAACACTAATCCTAATAGGATGTTTTCTCTAGACAGTATTAACAAGATTGTTTATACTAATGCACAAGATTCTATTAGCAGCATTGATTCTCAACAGAATGTTAAATGGTTTCCTCCAGATTTTGAGTTCTTTAAATGTAATATTGATGCTTCTTTCAAGAAAGAAACTCTTCAAGGAGGTCTGGGTATAATATTTAGAGATTTTGCAGGTGATAGCATTGCAGTCCAAGGTATCTACATCAATGAAGGAATGAGGGCTGGTATTGAAGTGGAGGAACTGGAGTGTAAAGCTATGAAAGAAGCTGTTGTTCTGGCAGTTAAACTGCAGCGGAAGAAGGTCATTTTTTAATCTGACAGTGAGATTCTTGTTAAGTCAATAAATGGTCCAGAATTTTTTGTTCATTGGTTAAACCAATCCTTAATTCTAGATATTAAGTTTTTATTAAGATCATTAGAGAGTTGGAGATGCATTTCAGTCAAAAGGAATGCAAATAGTGTGGCTGATAAAATTGCCAAAAGAGCTAGAGTCATGAGAGTTTGTTTTGATTTTAGAACTGATCTTCCTCTTGATATTCAAGATTTGGTTGATCAAGATAAGCTTGTACTTGAATAATTCTCTTTATTAAATCTCTTTTGCATCAAAAAAAAAAAAAAAAAAAAAAAACTAGATATTTCGGTCCCCACCGAGCACCCAAAGTCGTCTACGTGGGCAACTACCACGCTTCTCAATAAATTTGCTAACCGTATATAGTCAAGAATCAGGATAAAATTCGGCCAACAGAAAGAAAGAGGGAAAAAATAATAATTTCCCAAACAGAAAACAACAATGGCAAAATTTCTTCTTCACAGCCTCATCTCCATCTGTATCCTTATACTTTTCATCGATCATTCATCAGCAAGATCCATTCAAAACCCAGTTTTCATTCCATCATCAGCACACAAAGAACTACAAACCAATGGTTTTCCAATTGGTTTACTACCAAAAAATGTCTTAAATTATTCTCTGAACAAAACATCTGGAGATTTCTCTGTAAATCTTGGGTATACATGTAAACTTACACTTCCTCCTGATAATTATGAAGCTACTTATTCTAAGAAGATTACTGGGAAACTTGTTGAAGGTAAAATTGGTGAATTGAAAGGGATTAGAGTTTGGGCTTTTTTTCAGTGGTGGTCTATTACTGGGATTAAATCTAGTGGTGACAATTTGGTTTTCGAAGTTGGTATGGTTTCTGCTAAATATCCAGCTAAGAATTTTGATGAAAGTCCTGAGTGCCAGGGAAAGCATTCTTCTTCTTAAGACAAGCAACAAATTCTAGGGTTTGATTCCTTTCACTATTATACTCTATTGATTTTGATTTATTTTTTTTACAGTAAAGATTGAATTTTTATTAGGGTTTGTTAATTTTATTTTTGTGATCTGGGAATTTAGATTTTTTATTAAGTTTTTACACTCTGTTTACACCCACCTTTTTTGCAATATGGAGTTGACCCATGGTTTAAATATCTTGCATAGATCATTCTAACAGAAATTCGCACAAACTTATGGTTAATTTTATGCGGTAGTTTCATCTAATCAAAAGTTGAAGAATGGTTGGTTTGAATGATGAATATTCAGTAGATTACCCACACAAGTCTTAGTCATGGATCAGTTGATCAACTTTAACTCATACGAACAGTGTAAAGTGAGTTTGTTAGAATTTTTTCGGGTTTTTATTGATGGGTATGTTTAATTTGTAGTTATTCTAGACTTTTAGTTAACTGTAACCATCATTAAAGGGTCAAAGCAAGGAACGGTAACTACTGAATTCAAGTTAGGAACAAGTTATAGATTAACTTTAACTGAATTTTATAATTGTTGATTTTTTAAGTTAAGAAATTGATCAAACTACTGTATAAGATGTCGTATGATTCAATATGTTAAATCCTTTCTCTGGACATTAGTGTATTAATCTTGTATCTAAACACTGGATCAGAATTGAAATGTTTAGCTCTTAGTTTAAAATGTTGTGAAAGTTGGTCTTTGTTTGCTTGATTTGATGTGTGTGAATTCTGTGCAAACATATTTTATTTAATTTGCGTCCATTGGTTTGTTTGAATCATGACATAGATACCTTATCCTTACCCTTTTAAAAAGATTTTTCCTTTTCTTTTGTTGGATGTGTTGTTTGTTTCACTCTTAATCTTGACTAAGAATCCACTAATTTTTCCCTCGTCATTGTCCTTAAGTTGATTAAGCTTTCTAATCCTTTGTTGAAAGAATATGCTAATAACAACAGAAAAGAAGAAGGTGCAGTTAGTCATTGTCCTTAAGTTGATTAAGCTTTCTAATCCTTTGTTGAAAGAATATGCTAAGAGCTTTGCTACATGCACCGAGCTGTGGCTGTTAGGGGCGCCCTGGGGAGGAGTTAGCAGGGGGTGGGCCATTAGTGGGACCCATGTTTTTTTTTCTCTCACTCTCTCTCCGAAGTACACACCGCTCGGTGTGTAAAGAATTTAATAACAACAGAAAAGAAGAAGGTGCAGTTAGAGTATTTTGATCGATTGTCCAAATTTGTGCCCCTTATCTATCGGTATGGATTCCACTTAACTTGCCACTTCGTTCCCCACCAGGCACCAAAGTTGTCTACGTGGGTAACTACCACACTTCTCAATAATTTTGATAACCATATAGTCAACAAGAACCCAGCAATTTTTTCTCGTGATTGTCCTAAAGTTGATTAAGCTTTTTGATCTTTTGTTGAAAGAATATACGAACCATACCAGCAAAAAGAAAAGCGTGCATATTATAGTTTGATGATAGCAATTTAGTCTTTATATTAAATCTGCATACGGTCTTCAATATCTTTCAAGAAACTCAGTTTTTGTCCTGTAAACATATAGGTGTGTACATTGTTTACCACAACATCCATTATTAAGCTTGATGTTTGAACTGTGAACCATTTGTGGTAATAGCTGTTTCTTTCTTTGACGGTACTAACTACTAAGATAGGGCTAGGTTAGGGCATGACATTATGTGAAAGAATTCATGGTGACGCTATATAGAACGTCTAATGTGCTACTTTTTTTTTGTTTCCCCCAGGGTAACCATAGCTCTCATCTAACTTTTATTTTGCCTCTTGCAGGTCTGCTTGGGATACCTGATGAAATTCCATCATTTTAATTATGTAATGGAAGTGAAAGCTGCCAACTATTCCATCATTGTATTATTTTAGTTTCCCACGACTTAATCCATAACAGTTAAATTTATCACCAGCTTATATCTGTTATTGAACTTGAAGAATATTTAGCTATTCCTTGCTATCTGCTTGTATATATATGAACCTAGTTTTTAGTTCTGCGAAGTACGAATCGAATATTGTTAGTATTTTGTATAAACACTCCCATGATGTCGTCTACATCCCTGTATCGTTCAACTTCGAACGTAATAATGTGCAGAACTGTGATAATTGAGTTCTGAATTATCGAAATAGGTATATACTCATTTTGTATGGAAAACATTAAAGCTCCCACCTCTGTTCCAGTGGTCGCATTCAGATTGGTGGACTGTTAAACTGTCCCACTGTCTTCTATCTTACAACTTCTTGTCCTGTAAGGGAATTATTAAGGATATATACCAGTAGGAACTACTATTATATTTCAAAAAATCATTTCCATCCGCATAATCATTTGTTGTTAGGCTAACCCCAATGGGCTAGATTTGAGTGCTAGATTGGCCAAAAAATGTTGCAAATCAAAAAATAAGTATTGGAAAAAAGTTAACGGTGATAGTGGAGAATTCTCTCTCCTAGCATTTGCTCGTAGTCGCACTATTGGCGAGATTGAAACGTTGAATGGTTCGTCGCTCAAAAAGTGACCAAAACGCTGAATGATTCGGCGCTCACAAAAATCACAAATATCTAATGGCTGAGATTTAAACGCTGAACGGTTCGGCGCTCAAAAAGTAACCAAAAATGCCGAACGGTTCGGCGCTCACATACAACGTGGACTGCTAATCTAGCTGCTAAATTGGCCATCCCATAGGGGTTAGGAGGTTGCTCTATCTGACGTGGATGACCAATCTAGCAGCTAAATATCTAACCCATAGGACTAAGCCTTAGTTGCATATTCTAGGATAATTTGTGCAGCATACACAATTCAATTCGGATATGAGTTGCATCTGTTGAGGACCGCGCAAAAGTACCAAAATGTTTCTAGCTAGACGTAATTTTCCAACGGAAAACCATTACACACATATTTGTTGTATTTCCTCGTTTTGAGGAAGCAACTTGTGAAGAGGCACGCTTTTGGTTCTTGTGAACCTTCTTTTGAAGGCCACAAGGCCTAGTCTAAGACTTAAGTTAGGTGTGGGTGGGAAGTTTGGCAGGAATGGTAGTAGCCCACCCCATAACGAAACAAGAATCCCTTTCCTATTCATTGGTAAGTGACAGAGAAGTGTGAAAATGATAGCGGGACAGGGATTCTGGATGATACTTATTCACTACACTACAAGTGTGCACTGCACACAACATAATGCAGAGGGTGTATCAGAGATGTTTACGCATTTAATAGCGAGGCCACTTCCATGCACCTTCAGCCAGACTGTTTTCATCCATATATATTTACTTGTACTGTCGAAGGAAGTCTAGAGGTCCAGTCCAGATCCAGGAGGCAGTGTGTCCAGTTTGCTGGCAAATGTCTGTTGGTAGTTGCGTGCCTAAAAGCCAAAGGTATTTATTGGAGAGCAACAAACAAAACGATGTCTAGTGTCACTCTAGTAAAGTCACTGGGTGCTGATACCAGTGACTTGAGTTCGAAATTCGCCAAATTTCTGCCTCAGGGCTATCGTTGTTTGCCTGTGACTACTACCTTCGTGTATATCGCAAAATATACAGTCTGTATGAGTGCTCCTTGAAAGATCTTTCTCTTGGGTCTTTCTTGTTCAGGCCTCCTTTGTCTCCATATTTAGGGCAATCGCAGTAAAAATCCTTTTCGTTTTAACACTGTCAGTTAAATCAATAAAGCTAAAAAGTTACAGGAACCGTACTCTGTGAAAAATCCATCACAATCTAACCATTGATTCTCCTCTCATCACTCCAGTCTTTTTAGCTCTTTGTTATCAGTGCACTGCTGCCGTTATTAAAAAAAATAAAATTCTTTCACTGTACAATCAATCTCACCGTACTCCCAATACTCCACCAATCCTCCGTCGTAACCTCTCTCCAACAATAATAATTATTTATTATTTTGGTTTGAAATTCTTAACGAAACTTATACCAGCAACAACCTCCATTAATTAAAAAAAACCCTAGTATTTTTTACTTTCAGAGGTTTTTTTTTCTTTGCTCGTACAAAAATCCTTCCCCTCAGATTCCTGATTCGTTCCTTGTCACATTCTCTGCTACTAATAAGGTATTTGGTACTACTGAAACTTCGTCTTCTTCTTTGTAGATCTGTTTAATTCAAGGTTCTAGCTTTTTTTCTTTCTTTTGAATTTTAGTTGACCTTGACTTTGATGATGATGGATGATTTTGATTCATGATATTGTTCATTTCATTATGTTTTTAGGTCATATAATTGATTGGTTATTAACTGTGTAGTCAATCAATTGAAACATTTTAACATTGTATTAGAAACAATTAAGGTCTAGTTATGACATTTCCGCTAGTGTATAATCTGGTGGTGGTTGCTCTGATTGACTTCTATAATGTATCATATAGTTGAAATGTGCTTTTGGTTTTGTTAGTATTGAAACATCTGTTGTGTACTACAATTGAAGATGAAACCTTTACCAGTATCTGTTTTGTATCTCTACGAGCATTGTATATGATACATTAACAACATACAGGTGCTTTTCAAAATGCTACTAGCTGGTTAACTGTTTTATGATATTGGTACAGTTATTCTGCTAAGAATATTTACATGCCAATCCAAAATTGTTGAGTTTTGTCTTGTCTTTAAAAGTATGATCCTGATGTGTTATTATTGTGGATGATTTTTTCACAGGGGAAGATGGCTTAAACACTCATTGTGGCTCCAGAGAAATGGGTTCTGAAGATATAGTGATTACTAAAGGTACTTGTCCAAGTTATACTTGGAGTATATTGTGCAGCTTATGTGATTTTATTTAAACCCGACTAATTGTCTCATAATTTCACAAATCCTGGATGGTTTTTGTCACTTTTTCAAATAATTGGAATTAATAACATTATTCATTTTATGTTTTTGTGATTCTATATGCTCAATTCTAGTTATTATTGATTATCTGGCTTAAATTTACTCACTTTGATGTTTTTGAACCAAGAAATTTAGATTCTTTCTGTGACATTGTATGAAGAAATTTGAAAATGGAACTATATGGTCGAGCAGTTATCATGTACTGAATCATCTATGATTCTATATGTTTGGAAGAGGATTAAATAGTGAAAGAAGTTACAGCTGGTGCATTTGAACTAGACATTACTAGGGACTTGGTTAATCACACTTTTTTGACTGATGGAATTGGTCAGGAATTTTGTCGTTTTCTTTTTTTTTGTTTCTTACAGTACTTGGTGATTTATGCTTGATTGATATATCTCATTGGCTAGTGTATCCTGTTTTATGTTTTACTTGGTGGTTTTCCTTCTGTACATGCTTCTCTTGAATCTGTAGTTTCGTTATTATAGCTTTTTTCTTCAAATCATTTTTTAGGCCACTTGCTTCAGTTTGTTTTTCATCTATAACTAGTTTTTCTTTTTCTTTGTTCTATTTGATCTTAATCGTGTGCATAGTCTGCCTGAAGTATCATTTTTAGTTCAAATTATAACTGACCGCTTCCGTTTTTTCATTGGTTAGCTTTTGGTGTCCAGACTTCTTCTTCAAGTGCTCAAAGCACTCCAGAAAAAAAAGGACATCAAAACGATGCTTCAAGAGGTGAAGACTTCCTAGAGTATCTCAAAAATGGTGCTAAGGGAGAACTTCTTCATACTTTCTTTGATAAGGAAAAGAAGCACTCAGCCTCGTCCAAATACAAAATTACTGACAAACCCCCCAAAACCAGTAACAAGGGATGTAAGAATCAGGAATCGAAAAAAATTTCTTTAAGTCAGTCATTGTCAGCCCACAATCAGGCTTCTAAGAAACTACAGCGGAAGGGGGAAAATCCTATTCGACTGCAGACGCATAGTGATCTATCTCCATATGCTGGGTGTTCAAACACTTGGATATGTAAAAATGCTGCATGTAGAGCCACCTTATCACTGGACGACACATTTTGCAAGAGGTGCTCTTGTTGCATCTGTCACTTGTTTGATGATAACAAAGATCCTAGTCTTTGGTTGGTCTGTACATCTGAGTTGGATGATCGGGATTCATGTGGGTTATCTTGCCACATTGAATGTGCACTTCAACGCCAAAAGGTTGGGGTTGTAGATCTAGGGCAGTTGATGCAGCTAGATGGTAGTTACTGTTGTGCTTCTTGTGGAAAAGTCTCAGGGATACTCGGGTTAGTTGCTGCTCCATAAAAAAGTTTTTCTTGAAACTTGTGGATTCATTATCGCCTAGCCTTATATCTTTAATGCAGATGTTGGAAGAAACAGTTGGTGATAGCTAAGGATGCTCGGCGCGTGGATATCCTCTGCTATAGAATATCTTTGAGTTATAGGCTCTTGGATGGAACTTCCAAGTATAAAGAACTGTTTGAAATTGTTGGAGACGCCAAGGCCAAACTTGAAACAGAGGTTGGTTCAATTGATGGAGTATCCGCCAGAATGGCTCGTGGAATTGTCAGTAGATTATCGATCTCTACTGATTTGCAGAGGCTCTGCTCCCTTGCAATTGAGAAGGCAGATTCATGGCTAAGCTCCATATCAAATGCCCCACATCACAGAGGTGATCTAGCATTTGGCAATTTTCTTTTTTAATTTATTTTATTTTCTTCGTTTCTAGCACATTTTTTCACCTCTAGCTTTTATTGGCATTCCTTCTCCTAACAAATCTGATTGTCTGTTTCTATTGCAGAGGATTCACTTCCTGCTGCTTGCAGATTCCAATTTGAAGAAGTATCATCTTCATCTCTCATAATTGTCTTGAAAGAGATCTGTTCTTCCCCATCCGATAACATCACGGGTTTCAAGCTATGGTATTGCAAAAGCAGAGACGAAACACACTCAAAGGAACCTGTTTGCACCTTTCCTAGAACTCAAAGAAGGGTTCTAATATCAAACCTACAACCGTGCACCGAATATACCTTCCGTATTATATCATATTCAGATTCTGGAGACTTGGGTCACTCGGAGGCCAAGTGTTTCACCAAGAGTGTCGAAATACTTCACAAAATATTTGATTCCCCATCAAGTATGGACCGTAAGAATGATGCAGAAGGAAGTTCTAGTGGTAAGGGAGAGACCAAAGAAGCTGTTGAGTCTTCTGGATTTAAGGTCCGTGACCTAGGAAAGATTCTGCGTCTTGCTTGGGCACAAGAAGATGGTTGCTTTGATGGGTTTTGCAGTAATGATGTAGAAGAATGCTGTGGTGGGAACCGTCCCATGAAATCCGACACAGCCGATGAAGGCAAGCATCCATTTGTTGCACGTGAACTCGATTTAAATGTTGCCTCAGTACCCGATCTTAATGCAGAAGTAACTCCAATGGAAGATTCAAGAGACGAAGACATCGAGTGTAGCTCAGAACAAGCAGCTGAAGGTGAAGATGATGTAATTTCTCATGGGACTGAGAAAAATGGGTTAGTAAGATCTAATGGGAGCGGAGACTCACAGACCTGGTTAGTTAGACCGATCAGAGAGGTCCCAGCTGTAGAATCGCGACCAGGATTGTGTGGGAAACGTGCACGAAGCACCAAGGAAGACAGTGATAGCACCCTAATTAATGGTTCACCTTTTCGATTCTCAGGTGGGTCTGCTAAGTTGGACGGAAGTTACGAATATTGTGTGAAGATTATCAGGTGGCTTGAATGTGGAGGCCATATCGAGAAGGAATTTAGAATGAAGTTTCTGACATGGTTTAGTTTAAGGTCCACAGATCAGGAACGTAGAGTTGTGAACACATTTATCAAAACTTTGATCGATGACCCTAGTAGTTTGGCAGGACAACTGATTGATTCTTTTTCAGAAATTATTTCCAGCAAGAGACCACGTAATGGTTTCTGCAGCAAGCTGTGGCATTGATTTTAGCTAGACTAATTGATTGAAGATGCAATTATCGCATCAGATTTATGTTGAGCGATAAGAGGTCTCCTTGATTTAACCTCCTATTTATTATCGTGACAAATGTTGAGTTTGATTCTTCATCCTTGTATTATCAGTTTGTACAGGCATCTCTGATCATTGTTTTATGCTCTCATTCAAAGATCTTACAGGGCGAGTTAGATGTGTGTATCTGTAACAGTATTAGAGTTTTCCGTTCAGAGGCAGAGGGAGTGATTTTGAGAGTGTCACTTCCTTGTTCATCTTTCACCTGGACCATTGATGGTAGGATGAGATGTGGAGATAAAATGTACAGTGTTCATGTCACAATGTCTGTACAATTTAACTATATTACTGTAGCGCGGGCCTCTTTTCTTTTTCCCTATTTTGAAATGCTTGTAAAAATCTGAGTAATGTAAAAATTAAAGTTTATTGGTAGGTGAGGGGAGATTTGTAAATAAAGCTATAGCAGAGGGGTATCTTAAAAATTTGTATAGAGGATTGGATTTTGGATGACTTGTTTCAAATTCTGTTGGTCATACTTATTTCTGAGGTTCACAAACTCTTTCACTGAATTTCCTTCCATCTTGGAGAGACTCTTCAAATCTTTTCTAAAAATGAAAATTCTTCAAGCTCAGTCTTCTCCATTTCTTATCTCAAAAGCACCAAAAAATGGAGGTGAATTTCCAGCTGCTTTTTCTTCTCTAGATTTCTGCTCAGAGTTGGTTACTGTGTTTCACTCACTCACTCATTTTTTTTCTTTCTATTTGCTGTCATTCAATTAGGATTGCTGTTACCAAGGAAATCACCTCTTTTGTTAAACTCTAATCCTTGTGTTGCATCTCAAAGACATGAAAGATTTAATTGGCTACTTCTTAATAGCTCAGTCTCAAGCTCCATTTCAACAAGAGCAGCTTCTGTTGAAGGTAATTGTAATTCTGGACCCTATTAAACTATTCTTCCTATTAATAGCAGTTTGGGAAGTTATCATTGAAATTTTGGCAATACTGAAATTTAGCATTTCTCCTGATAAATGTTTGGTTTCTGAGTTTCTAGTCTAATTGATAATTAAAATGAAAGTATTACAAAATTAAGTTCATTTGAAACGGCGGCCAATTGTATGCATTAATCTGGCAGTCGGAGAGATTAGGAGTAGAATTGGGATATGCAAACTCTGGTTTTGGGGTTAAGCCAAACAGTCTATTTACTCGCTTCGTTCCTCGTCTTATTTGGAGTCCCGAAATCTATTGTGCATAACATTAACACTTCTGTTATACATTCATCTCATCTTTTATAGCAAACACATCAAAGATAACAGCAGGCACCGGAGAAAAAGATGTATTGAAAGCCCTGTCCCAGATTATTGATCCAGATTTTGGAACTGATATCGTCTCATGTGGGTTTGTGAAAGACCTCGATATTAATGAAGAATCTGGAGAGGTAATCAAGAAAATCAAGGGAAATTTTCCCGCCATTTTCGTATGAGAAACTGTTTGCTTTTTAATGATGCATACCTAGTTTGCTTGTGGTAGGTGTCATTTCGGTTGGAACTCACTACGCCTGCATGTCCAGTCAAGGATATGGTAAGTAAATATTAAACATGCACCCATCTCCCACTTGGTAGAAAAACTTATTGCTCAAAATGATATTTATCTCCTAGTACAAAATGTTGACAATGTTTTGCGCCTTTTTAGTTTGAGAAGCAGGCAAACGAGGTTGTTGCAGCTGTTCCTTGGGTCAGGAAAGTTAGCGTGACGATGTCGGCACAACCTGCCAAACCTGTCTATGCTGGGGAACTTCCTATGGGATTACAAGCTATTTCAAATATTATAGCTGTTTCAAGTTGCAAGGTAGACTTTTTATATACTCCTGTTATATCCAAAACATGGATTTAGAAATCTTTCTTTTATCAAGCTCTCACTGTTAGTCCAACTTTGTATATTTTGATGCCTACACCTTTTTGTTCATAAACCTTACTTTATTCATCTTAATTATTGCCTTTGCTTGTACTTTAAGCTTTTCAGGGAGGCGTCGGGAAATCAACTGTTGCTGTGAATCTTGCATATACATTAGCAGATATGGGTGCTAGGGTTGGTATCTTTGATGCAGATGTCTATGGTCCAAGCTTACCGACAATGGTTTCTCCTGAAAACCGGCTATTAGAAATGGTAATCTTGTATGTGCCTAAAATTTATATCGAATTGCAGTACATTGAAGTTTCATTAGTGATCCTGAACAAGCTTCTTATAGAATCCAGAGAAGAAAACCATCATTCCAACTGAATATTTGGGAGTCAAATTGGTATCGTTTGGATTTGCTGGCCAAGGTCGTGCTATCATGCGAGGTCCAATGGTTTCTGGGGTCATCAATCAACTGCTGACTACTACTGAATGGTAATGCTCTTCCCTAATACCAACAGATGAGTTTGTAATTTTTGAGTTAGTTATATAGTATATATCTAAGATCCCTTTCATGCAGTGTTTGGAAATCCTAATCATTGTAACTAAACAGGGGAGAGTTGGACTACCTTGTTATTGATATGCCTCCTGGAACAGGAGACATTCAACTCACTTTGTGTCAGGTGCATCTTCTCATATACTAACATTCTATTACCCAAGCTGAACAATCGATTAATCAGCATTCTCATGCTTAGTTACTGCAAAATGTCAACTTTTCATACGTTGCTATTTTTATGCCAGTCTTTCTAAATTTGCATAATCGGTCTGACTTGACTCGCATAAAACTGAAATCCAGGTAGTTCCATTAACTGCTGCCGTCATTGTTACCACTCCTCAGAAGCTAGCATTCATTGATGTTGCAAAAGGTGTTCGTATGTTTTCGAAGCTTAAGGTGCGGTCCTACCTAATTTAACTAATAAAATATATTCTTGTACCAAATGAAACATTCTTTTCGCGGGCTTGTTTTTAATAGTTGCTATTATAAATTTCAGTTTTGACCTTTTTCTTCCAGGTGCCATGTGTAGCTGTAGTGGAAAACATGTGCCATTTTGATGCAGATGGAAAACGCTATTATCCATTTGGTAGAGGTTCAGGTTCTCAGGCATGAAACTATCTCGCAAAAAATTTCTTATATCAGCACAGCTATAATCATATATTCTTTTCTTTATGTAGTTGGATATGTGTGTACATGGTTCATGAAATATTTCTAGTTGTTGATACATTTCAGTATTCTATCCTAACAACAGATTTTGCGTGTATCTATTCAGGTTGTCCAACAGTTTGGAATTCCGCATCTGTTTGATCTACCAATAAGACCAACTGTATGTACCATGATAAATTTTATTGCGGTTATGTTTCGTTATTGCCTCGCATGATTTCACGGAATAAGAAAAGAGTCTCAAATGAGCAGTATAATAAAAATCGAATGCGGCTCAGCTAGTGATCTATATTTGATCCGGTGCACTTAGACTAAGCTGAAACTTTTATTTGACAGCTATCTGCTTCTGGAGATAGTGGAGTTCCTGAAGTTGCGGCTGATCCTCAAGGTGATGTTTCCAAGATATTTCAAGAGCTCGGAGTTTGTGTTGTTCAACAGTGTGCCAAAATTCGGCAACAAGGTATTTGTGACATCTGGTTGTGTTTTTCAACTCTACTGAGATGAGATGCACGTTGTATTGCTCTCATAAGGATTTATGTCAAGAATTTTCAAAAGATTCTATAGCTTTGTTGATGTATTGTAATTGGATGTTTTTTAATGGTTTTTCAGTATCAACAGCAGTATCGTATGATAAATCTATTAAAGCAATTAGGGTCAAGGTGCCAGACTCGGATGAAGAATTTCTTCTGCATCCTGCAACAGTTAGACGGAATGATCGGTCTGCTAAAAGTGTTGTAAGTAGATAACTAAAATGTGTACCTGTTTGATAATTTGGTTTACCAGTTTCTGTTAAAAAAAAAAAAAAAACTTATAAACCACTAGCCAGGCCCATATAATTCACATGCAGTATTGTCCCTCCCACCATCCCATAAGCTAATTCGCATTTTTAAGTGGTGAGGGCATCTTTGATTTCTGCATTTGCATCACTCTATTCTGCATGTATGCTGTTATATATATATATGTGTGTGTGTCTGACATCTTCCTCATGTCTTCCTTGTTGTGAATCGTTTCCGTAAACAGGATGAATGGACTGGAGAACAAACATTGCAATACACTGATGTCCTCGAAGATATTGAACCAGAAGATATTCGACCAATGGGGAACTATGCTGTTTCCATAACATGGCCCGATGGATTTAGTCAGGTACCTACTGACCCTCTTATCTAAATTCTATTTTGTATTGATAGGGATAATACTCCCGATGGTTACATAATGCCTACATGTCAGCTGAACTTACTGTTCTGGTTTATCATGACTTAGATGACCAAAGCATGTGGTCAACTAACGTTGTTGATATAGTGTCACCCTTCTTCCTAATTTGTGTTTCTTCAGTACATTAATTGCTGCCTATATATACTCACAAAAGTACGCATTACTGATTTAGTGCATTGCTGCATTTTCACCATACCCTGGACAAGTATGACCCAAAGCTAATCAAACTGCCCCTTGATGAAACACAATCCACTTTTGACTTTACAGATATATATTTGGTGCAGAAACTCAAAAGACTATTTCCTGTGGTCTTTATGTTGTTAGAATTGCCAAAAAAGAAATCTTCATGGACATTGTAATGTGTACTGGCCTAACTAAAATCTTTTATGATATTTTGAAGATTGCTCCGTATGATCAGTTGCAAACTCTAGAGCGGCTAATCGATGTTCCTCAACCAACTCCGGTACAAGTGATATGAACTATCCTTCTTGTGATGCATATAATACAACTCAATCTGATTAAAGCCTAAGGTATTACGGCCATTCGGTTGTTATCACATCAATTGAAGCCCGTTGGAGGGATTGACACCCTAAATCCCACCAGTTCTGCAACGAAATTCAGTGCACTGCAAGCTATAGCTGCTACGAGTTTAGAGCTGAGCTTGATAGTATTGTGCTTTTTGAGAGAAAAGTCTTGTATCGTGTTGTACTGCATTGTATAGTGGAAAAGAACAGTTATGTGTCTGACAAACTTATATATTTTAAAAAAATTGGGTGTGTAAATTGGGCTAGGTCGAATATTCTCAGGTATTAACCTCAAAAATTGGAGAATACTCAAGATTAAATGGAGCTCGGAGTTTGCTAAAGGGACCGTTTTAGCAATTGAAAATAACACGTAGTACCCTTTATCCTTCTCTTAATTTAAAGAATCTAAAATCTAAATCTAAATTGAAATTAAAAATCTTATTCTCTAAAATTAAAAGAAAAACTGAAATACAAATTATGTGCAATTGTAGATTTGCAGTTAGTTGTCGGCATTGTATTCATCATGAACGCCATACCGACTGTACAGTCGGCATTGAATGCATGATGAATGCAGATTGATCGTTTGAAAAGTTAAAGTCGGTATACTCGATAAATTCATCCAATGTCGACTGTCAAACAGTTGGCATTGTACACATTTTGAATCTATGCCGAATTTTAAGGAACTGTCGGAATTGTTATATGCTGAATACTATACCGATCCTTTGGAATCGGCATGGCATTCATCATCAAACAATAGCGACTCTGAGTCTGTTTAACTTGAAAACTTTGTGAATTAAAAGAAAATTTTCATATTTAACCTTGTTTGGAACTATAGTTGAAATTCGTTATCAAAAGCAACATAAACACCTTTTATTTAGTGAGATGAGATTCCCCAACTTTAAATTCCTCACTACGAATCTTCCAAAATCCTCCTTCTTCTTCTTCTCTCAGTATGTAAGGACCTGCCTTACAAATTAGCACAAAAACAAGGTGAATCTCTAAGGATAGAGATTGGAGAGGGAGGAACAAAAATATTGAGAGAGAAGAACTTTTTTGATTTACTTTTTCATGTCTTCCTCTCAGCCACAGAAGGGAATAAGAGGATAACCAAAACATATCTTGTGCAACTCACACGAGTGCAGCAAGGAAAAATATCCAAAAGTAAATACTACTGGGTGCCAATATAACATGGACATCCCTTAAGCAACAATTTAAACTTGGGTCCTGACAAATACCCTATACTCTTCCAAATCCTTGACCTTAAGGATTAGCTTTAGAAACTGATGTGCCATGAAATCCTTGTCTTCCCCGGTGGCATCTTGAGATGACAAATTCTCCCACTGCACTAACACTTGAGTAATGTTCTGTTTATTCTTCTTGACTTGTCTGCTAGCTAGGACCTTCATGGGTGTAATCTCCATCTCCTTATTCTCATTCATATTTGGCAGTGTAGTTTGAGGTAGCATTCCACTGCCTAGCTTGGCATTCAGTTGAGGGACATGAAATGTGGGATGTATCTTGGACTCAAGAGGAAGTTATAGCTTGTATGCCACCTTCCCGATTCTTTCCAACACTCGGTAAGGGCCAAAGAATTTAGCTGCTAGTTTCAGATTCCTTCATTGCTGCAATGATGTTTGTCTATAGGGTTGTAGCCGTAAGTATAGCCAATCTCCTACTTGGAATTCTCTCTCAGTTCTCTTCTTATCATCTTGTTATTTGATTCTATGTTGAGCTTCCTCAAGAACACCTTTCAGTACTTGTCCCATGACTTGTATCTGCTGCAAATAATCATCTGCTTCTAGACTAATTCCAACATGGAATGATGTTACACCAAATTGTGGGGGTGTATATCCATACAAAGCTTCAAATGGTGTCAGCTTAAGGTTGGTATGGAAGCTGGTGTTGAACCACCACTCAGCCAGTGATAACCATGACACCCACTTGCTAGGTTTGTAACTACTCATACATTTCAAGTAAGTCTCAAGGCATGCATTCACCCTCTTAGTCTGTCCATTTGTCTGAGGGTGATAAGAAGTACTCAAATGCAAAGAGGCACCCATTCTTTATAGAAGGTATTGCCAGGAATTGCTCATAAATATACTATCCCTATCAGACATTATAGTTTTTGGTAACCCATGTAATTTAATAACTGAGTCCAGTATTACCATGGATAATGATGTTGATGTGTAAGGATGACTGAGTGCCAAGAAATGGTTGTACTTAGTATATCTGTCCATCACCACTAGGATAACTTCCCTCCCTTCAGATTTTGGAAGACCAGAGATGAAATCCATGTTAATGTCAGTCCAAGCTTGTTTAGGCACTGGTAAAGGTTGCAAAAGTCCAGTTGGAAGTGTAGTAAACCCTTTATGCTGCTGACATACATCACATTCTTGTACCATCTAAGTTATACTGTGATTCATTCCCTTCCAATAAGGTAACTAGCTCTAGATCCAGAGTGTCCTTCCACTGAAGAAGCATGTACTGCTGTCATAACCTTGTTTCTCAGCCCACAAGAATTGCCAATGTAAATTCTGCCTTTGTATCTAATGATACCTTGTTCCAGTGAGAACTCCAAAGAATTATTGTTTTCCAATATCAGTTTTGGAAGTAACCCTTGTGCTACAGTATCTTCTAAGTAACTCTCTTTCACTTTACTCAACCAAGGTGGTTGTAGTTGAGAAATAGCATTGCATGATGCATCTTCTGGGATTTTCACTCTTGATAGTGCATCTGATACTTTGTTATCACACCCTTTCTTATATTTCAGTTCATAATCATACCCTATAAGTTTAGCTAACCACTTTGGTTGCAGTAGTGAATGGAACCTCTGCTCTAAGAAGTACTTGATACTTTGGTGATCAGTGTAGATGGTGAATTTGTTGTTCATTAAGTCCACGTGTTGATTTCCATGACTTTAGCCATCATCTCCTTCTCATAAGTTGACATAGCTAAGAATCTGGTACCCGTTTCTTTGCTGTAGAAGGAAATTGGTCTCTTCTTTTGCATCAACACAGCTCTCACTCCCAAACCACAAGCATCTATAGCCAAATCAAAAGGCTTGTTAAAGCTAAGAAGAATGAGCACTGGTGTAGTAGTCATAGCTTCCTTAAGTAGCTCAAAAACCTTGAAAGCATGTGAACTCCATTGAAAATTGTTCTTCTTCAAGAGCTTATTGAGTGGTTTAGCAATAATACCATAGTTTTGTACAAACTTTCTGTAGTAACCAGTTAACCCTAAAAATCCTCTTAACTCCTTCATTGTCTTGGGAACTGGCCAGTTCTTCATGCATTCCACCTTATCTGGGTCAGCATCAACACCATCACCACTGATAATATTGGCCTAAGTACTCGAGTAAGATCTTACCTAAAGAGTACTTGCTCATCTTAACAAACAGATTATGCTCCTTGAGTAATTCCGGTGAGATCCAAGTGTTTAACATGCATCTCCATGTCAGGGATGTAAATTAGGATGTCATCAAAGAAAACCAATATAAATTTCCTTAAATATGGTTTGAAAGGCTTGGAAACTGGCTGGAGCATTGGTTAGTCTAAATGGCATAACTAAGAACTCATAATGCCCTTCATGAGTCTTGAAAGCTATCTTGTGAGTGTCTGGATGATACACTTTGATTTGGTGGTATCCAGCTCTCAAGTCAATTTTTGTGAATACCCTGGACCCATGTAATTCATCAAGAAACTTTTCTATTACTAGAATTGGAAACTTATCTTTACTGGTAATTTCATTCAGATTCTTATAATCCACACAGAATCCCCAACTCCCATCCTCCTTCTTAACCAGTAATATTGTTGATGAGAAGGGGTTATGACTAGGCGTGATAATTCCAGACTTGAGTATTTCTTGTACCAATTGTTCCACCACCTCTTTTTGCACATATGGAATTCTGTAGGGCTTTTGGTTTGGAGGTGTAGAAAGTGCTTTAAGGGGTATGTGATGATCATGAGCTCTCTTTGGAGGTAGGCTAGTGGGTTCTTGAAAGACTGAACTGTAATTTTTCAAAATAGGTTGTACAGGCTCTGGGGTATTGTCATGCACTTCAATAATTGTAATAGAGAAAAGTTGCCCCGTGAATCCATGCTTGTTCTTCTTGAAGTATTTATGGCATTCTTTTGTTGTCATCATAGATACTTTTGGAGTGTCAGTAGTCCCCTCAGCATAATCTCTTGATTTCCTCCGTTGAAAGATATAGTCATTTCCTTGAAATCAAACTTGACAAGACTGAGTCCTCTCATCCAATCCATACCTAAGACCATATCACATCCTCCCAAGTCTAATACCTTGATATCACATTGAAATTTATGCCCTTGCATGCTCCATGAAAAGTTTGGGAATCTAGCATCACTAATGAGTTTGTTTCCATCTGCCACAGCCACATGGAAAGCTGTTGTAGGCTCTAAATAGGCACCAATGTATCTAGATATCTTAGGATCCACAAAGGTGTATGTACTCCCACTATCCACTAGTATGGTCATAGGTATGTTGTTTCTAGTCATGCCTTGTATCCTAATAGTATTGTAAGACATGTTACCTGACAGTGCATGTAGAGATATCTCAACTTCTTCCTCCAATTCTTGAATTACTGGAGAGCTGACTGGTGATGCTTCTTCAAATGTACAATATTCTTCATCTTCTCCCAGTTACAACATAAGCCCTTGTCACTTCTAGACCTCATATATGCATAAGTGAGTTTCCTAATGGGAGATAATATTGGACTAGTGAAACCCTTTGGAGAAACAGAGTTTTTTTGGAGATGTCACAAAACTCCTGTGGTTGATGTGGCTTGGAATGGAGATAGGTGAAAGTTTATGGATGGACTTTGACTTCTTTATAATCTTCTCCAATATGACTTCTTGCATCCTAGCTAAATACATTTCCTATTTCAGGCTAGTTGGTGAAAACATTTTCACTGCAAGCCTCAACTCCTCCTTCAATCCACTTACAAAACTGGAAATAAAATAGTCCTCAGTTAGATGTTTGTTCTTAGCAAGCATGGGAGCCTTAAGTTCTTCAAACAATTCCTGATATTCAAGTATAGTTCCTTCTTGACTCAACTTATTGAATTCCCCAACTATGTCTTCATGACCTAGATCTTGGAACCTAAAGTTGATATAAACAGAAAACTCTTCCCATAATATGACATCTCATCCTTCCTGATAGTCTTGGAACGATACATCTGCTCTTCCATCTAAGTATAGTGAAGATAACATAACTTTTTTCTCCTCATCCATAACATGTAATTGGAAAAAAAATATACACTTACGAATCCAAGACCTAGGGTTATTACCATCAAACCTATGAAACTTAATTTTAAGCTGATAGGTGTAGAATACACCGTATTTACTATCTATAGAGTTTATGCTTTCTTTGCAATTTTTCTTGTAAATTATGTATTTTACGTGTGTTTTTGAGCTATTAGGTACTCTGGAGTCTCACGGAGAAAAAGAAGAAGAAATCACCAAATTTGAGCAAAAAGGGAAAATCTGTCATTTCAGAGGAGAACACTATCTGGAGACCAGTCACATGTTAAGGGGCAACTTTCTTTTGGAAGAATTATAAAAGGGCAGCCAGGTACGGTTAAGGGGTTACCATCTAGGGTATCCCTTATAAGTTATCAGGGGGTGTAATTGTCACTGGGTACCCCTTATCCAGAAAATATGTGTGTTATTAGCACCCAAACTGGGGTGGTCTTATCCCTGGGGTGTACCATTAACCCCAATCATTCTCAACCCTAAATCGAGAAAAATCTTCTCAGCCATTCGTTCATTTCGAATTTCACTGAAATTCTGAAGTAAGAAGCAGCCATTGCTGCTGCTGTTGTAAATCAAGAGAGAAAATTCGAGAGATTGAGATGGAGGCAGAGATGGAATTGGTGGTTGTTCTAGGGTAGATCTGTGAGACTCAGGTTTCATCTCTGTAAATTGAATAGGATTTGATGATTGTGCTGTGTTTCGGAGACGGAGAAGAAATTAGGGTTTGTTTATGAATGAAAAGATTAATTGATGAAGGAGTTGGAAGACTTGTAGAGAAGAGAGAGTTGATTCAAGAAATCTATGAAAAAAAACTGATATGGGTTTGTTAAGAATTAAGAAGTTGTTGTTGTTGTACTCATAAGAAGAATGGGGTTTGTTTCAATTCTTATGTTTGATGGTGATTCGGTCCCTGCAATTGATATAATAAGGTGATGATGAGGCTAATTGAGATTGGGTTACTATTAGTTATGGTTTTGTCAGAGTTCATGATGGGTTGAATCATTAGGTTTTGTCTATTTAAGAAATCAAATGATGGTTTTAATGATCTGTGGTCTTACTGTTGTTGCTGTGAAGATAGAGTTGCAATTTGAGACGGGGCATTGAATCTGCTGAGAAGATCTGTTGCTGTAATGAAATGGAAGATGGTTAACTCATGGAGGAGATGCAGATAGATTGAAATGAAGGTCAGAATCTCAGAGCAGGAGGAGAAGAAATTCAAGCAACTGTCGTTGATTGATAGTGACAAAGAATGGTTTATGGGTGAATGTGTTCGATTCACAGAAGTAGGAGATCGAGTTTACTGAATTTGGAGAATGAAGATTTGCTTGAATTAGATGTATGTTAGGTGTGTCACAGGTGAAGAAAAGTGAGGCCTGAATTTGGCCGGGAAGTCCTGTAAACAGACAGAACTCGGCCGGTTTTCCACTCAGGCGAGTTGACTCAGTAGCCGACGGTGACCGATCCAGAATGAGTTCCAAGAGCCGATTCGACCCGGCGACTCAGCCAACTAAGCTCTGACTAAGACAGATGATTGAGCTGACTCTCCTTTCCTTGACCTAGTCAACTAACAGAAAACCGTTATCTTAACCGTTAGTCCTAACGGTGGACTGACGGAATATTCCGTCGACGGAGAGAATTTCCAGGTAGACGACGGTGATGAATTCCGTCCAACTTCCGGCCAAAACCCCAGTTTTCCGGTGACCAAAAATGCAGAATTTTGTGTGAACTTCTCTCATGTGTGTGAAGACTTAGAATTGGGAATTGGATGAAAACTTGGAAGTTTTGGAGAATTGGACTAGAAATTGGAATATGGCTCAAATTGGGAAAGTGATGTTCTTATGGAATGTGGATTCTTTTCCTACAAAGATATGGAGAGTATTGAAGCCTATAGATAAAAGAGTTCTCTACAACTTTTGGACACACATCTACTTTGGAGAAGGAGTTAAAGTGCACAAGGATTGGAGGAAGGAGCAACCATCATCTTTTCAATAAGTTTTTCTTTCTTCCTTAATTATTATTATTATTGTGTGAACTCCAAACTATGAGTAGCTAATTTTCTTATTGATTGAGGATGAATTCCTAGTTCTTAATATATGGTTTGAGTTTTGTTTCAATTCTAATTTGAAGTTTTTCATATGATTATCGTTTGTTTTTACTAATATTAGTGTTTATGCTTGATTGATAGGTCGTTTGGGTGGCCAACTAAATTGATTTGTTAATTGATCTAAAGCTAGTGAAAGTTAGGGGATAAGTAATCATTTCTTGACTATTTACATAAGTAGAAAACACAAGACCTTGCGGAGGGATTCCGTGGAGCAATTGTGTGTAAAAACAACGTTAGCAAGTGGACCTTGATCTAAGAGTCTAACTACTAATATCAACCTAATAAATTCATAAATCTTAATGCGTTTAACTAAATTACATCTTGAGTGATCTAGTACTAGGTGGTTTGGTGAATAGAATCCGGTAGTCGAGAACTTCCGTGTCCGGTGATATAAGGGATTTAGGGGTTAGCACTGATCTAGCTGCTATACCTACGGTTGGTGATAATCTATGACTAATAAAAAGTGGAAAAGAACATAACTTTAATCATTGTTTTGCAGCGAAGAAGGATTCCTTGATCTATTTTCTCTTATTGAATTCAACTTACACTTTTTATTGCTTTGTTTATTTCTTTTGCTTTTAAAATCTTGAACCAATACCCCCCTTTTTGTGACATTATAAGACAACTATAATCTCTTGCTCCTCGTGGGTTCGATCTTGACTACCCTATATTACTTGTTAATTAGGTAGTAAAATATTAATTAATTTGTTGTGGTTACGACACGCATACAAATTTTGGCACCGATCCCGGGGAGCAACGGACGATTTTAGTTGTTTTTATTTTTCTTTTTGCTTTATTCTTGCTTTGTTAGATTCTATACCGTATCTAACTTAGTTTTGTGAACCTTGTTGTAGGTACTATATCTTTGGTGAATGCTTAAAAAGGGAAGACCGAGTCCAATACGTCTTCGATCCGGCAATCAACTAAAGGATTTCATTCGAGCGGTTAATACTCCGCTTCCTCGTTCTACATCAAGTGAGTTCGCAGATTCGGACATAGAAGAAGCAATGGGTGATCGTACACTCAAGGACCTAGCTTCTCACAAGCTCGATACACAACAATGGTGTATCCAAACTAATTCAACTTTCGAGATCAATCCTGGGTTGATTAGAGAATTACCAAAGTTTCATGGCATGGTGAATGAAGACCCAAACAAACATCTTATGGACTTCAATACCATAGTCATGGCCATGCTTCCACCGGATATTAATGCGGATGGAGAAAAGTTGAAAGCTTTTCCGTTCTCTTTGGCGGGCAATGCTAAGGAATGGTTATACTATTTGTCTTCCGGAAGTATCATAACATGGAATGAGATGAAGAAAATTTTCCTCGAGAGATATTTTCCCGCATCAAAAGCTACTCAAATTCGCAAGGAGATTTGTGGGATGAAACAACATGTGGGAGAGTCATTATATGAATGTTGGGATCGGTACAAGAGATTGGTGGCAAGTTATCCACACCATCAATTTAGTGACGCCATGATAATTCAATATTTCTATGAAGGTCTCCAAACAAGTGATCGATATCTTCTTGACGCCGCCGGTGGTGGTGCACTAGTGAACAAGACGGTGGTCGAAGCTACCGAGTTGATTGAAAGTATGGCGGAAAACTCGCAACAATTCTATGCAAGAGGTGATTCAATAGTTAAGTTGGTGCATGAAGTTAGTGACTCATCTCCACAATCCGATCAACGGTTAAACAACATAGAGAGGGTAGTGCAACGATTGGTCGCGGTAATTATTCGGATGATGAAACCGAACAAGTAAATGCTTTATATCCAAATCAAAGGCCAAGGTACGATCCATACTCAAATACTTACAATCCCGGTTGGAAGGATCATCCCAACTTTAGCTATGCAAACAAGCAAGCGACGGCTCCTAATCCATATGCGCAACAAGGTGGATTCCAACAATCACGTTTCCAACCTCAACAACACCAATTCCAACCACAACAAGTCAAGGAGCAAGATTCTTCGAATGATGACAAGTTGAATGTGATAATGCAAAGCATGCAAGGTCTCACTTCTATGTTACAACAAAACCAACAAAAGACCGATTCGGCAATCAAAGCTTTGGAACAAAGGACCGGTTCGGCAATCAAGGATTTACAAACTCAAATGGGACAATTGGCGACCGATATGAACTTAATGAAAGCTCAAACATCCACAAAACTTCCTTCACAACCATTTGTGAACCCAAGGGAGAATTGTTAATGCGGTTACTTTACGAAGTGGAAGACAAGTAGAGAGTCCAAGTCATCATGAAGAAGCTAGTGAAGAGGTAGTCAAAGACAAGGAGGAAGCCGTACCAAAGGAGAATTCAACACCAACCGCCAAATCCAAGGAACAGGTTCCTACTTTTACTACTCCACCTCCTTTTCCTAGTCGTTTTACTAAGTCCAAGAAGGAAGCTCAAGACAAGGCACTCATGGATATCTTCAAGAAGATAGAAATCAACATCCCATTCATCGAGGCCATCAAGACAATACCAAGGTATGCTAAGTTCATGAAGGAATTATGCACAAAGAAGGATAGGTTGCTTGATAATGAAATTACTAAAGTTGGCGAGAGTGCGTCGGCTATGATTTTGAAGAAGATGCCTACAAAGTGCACGGATCCCGGTGGTTTCACGGTGCCAATTACTATTGGTAAGAAAAGGTTTGAACATGCTTTACTTGACTTGGGAGCTTCCATTAGTGTGATGTCGGCCGATATATATGACTCCTTGAATCTTGGACCATTGAAAGAGACAAGAGTTATTATCCAATTAGCAAACAAGTCTAACATTTATCCAAAGGGACTTGTAAAAGACGTTCTAGTGCAAGTGAATGAATTAATTTTTCCGGTGGATTTCTTTGTCGTGGATATGGACAACAATGAGAATTGGTCGTCTACTTTTATACTTCTTGAGAGGCCATTTATGAAGACCGCAAAGACGAAGATTGATGTGGAAAAGGGTACACTCACTATGGAGTTCGACAAGGAAGTAATACACTTCAACATATTTGAAGCCATGCGCTACCCAAGTGATGTGCATTCCGCTTACTCCATTGATGGTTAGTTCATTAGCGCAACAAATGGTGGAATTGAATCAAGAGGATGAAATTGATGTGGTGTTGCAAAAGAGCATTGAATTGGACGTCCACGGCTTGTCTAACTTGGATGTTGAAATTTCCACGGAGTTGGTGGAGACGTGTGGTGCTTTGACGGCATTACAAGAAGCTAAGGGTAATGTTTCATATATTTATTTACCCGTGAATAATGAATTACTTGTACCATCTATTGTGAAGGCGCCTAAGCTAGAATTGAAGCCACTTCCGGACCATTTGAAGTATGCGTTTTTGGGAGATGGAGATGAGCTTCCGGTGATTATTTCAAAGAACCTCACACCGGTACAAGAAGACCGTTTGCTTAGAGTCTTGAAAGAGCACAAAACGGCTATTGGGTGGACAATTGCGGACATCAAAGGCATTAGTCCATCCATGTGCATGTATAGGATTCTAATGGAAGAGAATGTGAAGCCGGTACGTGATGCTCAACGTAGGCTTAATCCTCCCATGATGGAGGTTGTGAAGAAAGAGATACTCAAATTTCTAAGTGCGGGGGTAATTTACCCAATCTCCGATAGCAAGTGGGTTAGTCCGGTACAAGTGGTGCCAAAGAAGTCCGGTGTTACGGTTGTTCGAAATCAAGACGATGAACTTGTTCCTACAAGAGTTCAAACCGGTTGGAGAGTGTGCATTGACTATAGAAAGCTTAATTCCGCAACCCGGAAGGATCATTTTCCTTTACCTTTCATTGATCAAATGTTGGACCGGTTAGCGGGGAATTTGTATTATTGTTTCTTGGACGGTTATTCGGGATACAACCAAATTATGATTGTACCGGAGGACCAAGAGAAGACTACTTTCACTTGTCCGTTTGGAACATTTGCGTACAGAAGGATGCCGTTTGGTCTTTGCAATGCACCGGCTACTTTCCAAAGATGCGTGGTAAGTATATTCTCAGATTACGTGGAGCGCATTATCGAGGTATTTATGGATGACTTTAGTGTTTATGGCAATTCTTTTGATAGATGTTTAGACAACCTTGAACTAGTTCTTAAACGATGCATAGACACAAACCTTTTCCTTAATTGGGATAAATGTCATTTTATGGTAAACCATGGCATAGTACTTGGTCACATTGTGTCCTCTCGAGGGCTCGAAGTGGACAAGTCAAAGATAGATTTAATAAGAAACTTACAATATCCCACTTCGGTGAGGGAGGTTCATTCTTTTCTTGGACATGCAAGTTTCTATAGGAGGTTTATCAAGGATTTCTCCAAAATCTCCATGCCGATGTGCAAGTTACTACAAAAGGAGGTACCTTTTGACTTCAACAAGGAATGCAAGGATGTTTTTGACAAATTGAAGGCAATGTTGACAAGTGCGCAAATTATCAAGTCACCGGATTGGAATCTTCCTTTTGAATTAATGTGTGATGCTAGTGATTATGCGGTTGGAGCCGTTTTGGGTCAAAGAGTGGACAAGTTGTCCCATGTTATCTATTATGCATATAGGACCTTCAATGATGCATAAATCAACTATTCTACCACGGAAAAGGAGTTATTGGCTATAGTGTTTGCATTGGAAAAATTTCGATCATACTTGGTGGATACAAAGGTTATTGTGTATTTCGATCATGCCGCACTTAAATACTTACTAAAGAAGAAAGAAGCTAAGCCAAGACTAATCCGGTGGATCCTATTACTACAAGAGTTCGATATAGAAATTCGAGATAAGAAAGGTGTGGAGAATACCGTTGCGGATCATCTTAGTAGACTTGTTATGTCTCACGAAGAACTTCCATTACAAGACCGCTTTCCGGACGAACAACTTTTCTCCTTGGAAGAATCAACACCTTGGTACGCGGATATAGTGAATTAATTGGTGACAAGAAAGGTACCTAGTACAATGTCCAACTTCCAAAAGATAAAAATTAAGAAGATAGCGAAGAAATATGTGTGGGATGAACCATACTTATGGAAATATGGCGTTGACCAAATAATGCGAAGGTGCGTACCTAACTCCGAATTTCAATCAATTCTCTCCTTTTGTTATACTTTTGCTTGTGGTGGCCATTTTGGTTCTAAACGTACCGCTCTCAAAGTTCTTGAGAGTGGATTTTATTAGCCCACCTTGTTTGAAGATTCATATGTTTTTTGTAAATCGTGTGATAGATGTCAAAGAACGGGCAATCTAGGTGCTCGAAATAAAACGCCACTCACACCAATTCTCACCGTAGAGATTTTTGATGTGTGGGGAATCGATTTTATGGGCCCTTTTGTCAATTCGAATGGAAACTTTTATATACTTCTTGTCGTAGATTATGTTTCGGAATGGGTGGAGGCTAGAGCCACCAAAACTAATGATTCTCAAGTTGTTTGTGATTTTGTAAGAGAAAACATATTCACTAGGCACGGCATACCAAGAGTGTTGATAAGAGATGGAGGCTCGCATTTCAAGAAGTCTTTTCACGCTCTCCTCAAGAAGTACAACATAACACACAAGGTTGGTACGCCTTACCATCCACAATCTAGTGGACAAGCGGAAATTTCAAACTGTGAGATCAAGTCCATTCTTGAGAAAATGGTGAATACCACAAGGAAAGATTGGAGCTTTAAGCTTAATGATGCACTTTGGGCGTATATAAAGGCGTACAAGACACCGATTGGTATGTCTCCATATAGGTTGGTTTATGGAAAAGATTTTCATCTTCCGGTTGAACTTGAACATAAGGCTTATTGGGCAATAAAGAAATGCAACATGGAGTATGATGAAGCGGGGAAACAAAGAAAGTTACAACTAAATGAGCTAGAGGAGATACGTAATGATGCTTACGAGAGTGCCCGGATTTACAAGGAAAAGACTAAGCTTTTTCATGACAAGATGATTTCTTGGAAAAGTTTTGTTGTGGGACAAAAAGTCCTTTTATTTCATTCTCACCTTAAACTATTTCCTGGAAAATTAAGGTCCTGTTGGATTGGACCATATGTTGTTACTAATGTTTTTCCTTATGGTGCAGTTGAAATTACTAGTCATAGAGACAACTCGGTTTCCAAAGTCAACGGCCATAGATTGAAGCCATACTATGATAACATCTCCTATGTGAATGTGGATGAACTTCCATTTGAAGATTTGCTCCCTCTGGAGGAGTAATAAGAAGCAAGAGCTATGTCGGGCCATCGACTTTAAAACAAGCGCTAAGTGGGAGGCAACCCACCGGTTTTGTATTTCTTATCCTTTTGTTTTTATTTGCTTTTTGTTTTGTTTATTTATTTTTCTTGTTCCATATCATATTAGGATTTCCCACCTTGACTTTACTTGGACGATTCAATTACATTGAGGACAATGTAAGGTTTAAGTATGGGGGAGTGGCTAAGCATATGTTTAAAAAAAAATTTGCATAAAACCTTCAACTTGTAGTGATTTTAGAGTCACTAGCATACTTCTAGGTATGATTACATAGAGAATTTTGACCGACATAATTGAACTTGGAAGTGTTAGGGAACTACGTTCGGATTCCTTATTTGTTAGAGTGTTAAATACTGGATTTAATCATGCCGGTGATGCAAATTTGGTGCAGGAAAAAGTGCGTTATTAGAGTTGTTGATCAATCATTAGTGGAGACTACCCATTTTCATATCAACCAAGGCACCGACCAAAAATTCTTCCTTTACTAAAGAGCTTCTTTTGAGTGTGTGTCACCGTACGTTAATTCCAGGTAGAATGGTGAGCTACCCAATTTCACACCAATTTTCAGCACTATTTTGATCTCTTGAGTGCTAATTTTTGTAAATCATGAGGGTGACGTCTATGGATGAAAGCCTCCTTCTTGTAGTTCGATTTGCAGTTAGCACCATTCTCTCAACAACGGGTCCATAGAAACACCACAATCATCAACAACAAGGGAGCAACATCAAAATCTACAAGGAAAGTTGAAAAGGTTCAAGGTTTGCAAGCAACAATGGAACAAGAAAAGTGCTAAATTTCAAATCTAAGTAAAGCAACATACAATGAGCAGATTTTTACATATATGTTGAAGACTTACAATACAATGAGGTAATTCTATATTCAAGTATGAAGACTAATTTACAAGAGCGAAGAAAGTAAAAGGTGAGAATTATTGAAGTTTATGGTTTCAAGACGATACAAGTTGTGAAGAATCAAGCGGTAAAGTACTTTTCCACGGCCATGGTTGTTTTATTTTTCACTTTGATTTGTATTTTGTTTCTCTTGTCTAAAAAAAAAATGAAAAATGAAAAAAAAAAGAAAAAAAAAATGAGACAAGAGAAATATCTATTATTGTTTTGTTTTGAATAAGCCGTGGGGAAGGAAAATCTATAAGGAAGTTTCAAGCGACAAGGATTTTAAGAAAAAAGGTTACAAATTGTCGAGGATCTACGAAATTCGAAAGTTTATCATCAATAGTTGAAGCCGAAGACCAAGAAGATGAAGACGAGGAGAGGAAGACGTTTCTATTGGATTCCCTGATAGTGGTGTTATCATAATTTGCAATCGGATGTGAAGGTAAGTAAGTAATCTCATCCTCGATATAAGTGGTATGATTACATAGAGAATTCTGACCGACATAATTGAGTCACTAGCATACTTCTAGGTATGATTACATAGAGAATTCTGACCGACATAATTGAACTTGGAAGTGTTAGGGAACTACGTTCGGATTTCTTATTTGTTAGAATGTTAAATAATGGATTTTATCATGCCGGTGATGCAAATTAGGAGCAGAGAAGAATGCATTATTAGAGTTGCTGATCAATCATTAGTGGAGACTACCCGTTTTTTATCATGTGAGGCACCGACCAGAAATTCTTCCATTTGACTAAAAAGCTTTATTTTGAGTGTGTGTCACCGTATGGTAATTCCGGGTAGAATGGTGAGCTACCCAACTTCATACTAATTTTCAGCACTATTCTTGATCTCTTGAGTGCTAATTTTTTTCAATCATAAGGGTGGCGTCTATGGATGAAAGCCTCCTTCTTGTAGTTCGATTTGCAGTTAGCACCATTCTCTCTCTTGACAACAACGGGTCCATAGAAACACCATAATCATTATCAACAAGGGAGAGACATCAAAATTTACAAGGAAAGTTGAAGACATTTAAGGTTTACAAGCAACGGAACAAGAAAAGAGAAAATTTCATATTCAAGTAAAGCAATGAGCAACGAGCATATTTTTACATACATGTTGAAGACTTACATATAATGAGCATAATTATATATCCAAGTTGAAGACTTATATTCACAAGAGCAAAGAAAAGCAAAAAGGTGAGAATATTGAAGTTTATGATTTCGAGACGATACAATTTGTGAAGAATCAAGCGGTAAAGTACTCTTCCCACGGCTATGGTTTGTTTTATTTCCAGTTTGTTTTGTATTATTTTTCTTGTCATTTAAAAAAAAATAGTAAAAAAAAAGATGAAAAAAAAAAGACAAGAAAGATTTGTTATTTGTTTTTATTTTTATGTATTTAATAAGCCGTGGGGAAGGAAAATCTATAAGGAAGTTTCAAGCGACAAGGATTTTAAGGAAAAAGGTTACAAATTGTCAAGGATCTACGAAATTCAAGAGTTTATCATCAATATTTGAAGCCGAAGACGAATACCAAGAAGCGGAAGACGTTTCTATTGGATGCCGTGAGAGTGGTGTTATCATAATAGGCAATCGGATGTGAAGGTAAGTAAGTAATCTCATCCTCGATAATAGTGGTTGATTTCCTTTCTTATAGATCATCAGAAAAATGATTTTTCAAAATATTAAAAGATGTGGGTTTTTAAAATATTTCAGAAGTTATCCTTCCCATCATTCAACGTGTTGCAGGAATTCTCTCTTCATTCCTACATGCACACATGTGAGACCCATAAAAAAGCCGTCTTTTTGAGTGCAATTATCATAAAATCCTTTTTGGTGAGGCAAAAGTCGAGGCGAAATGCTTATTGATCATTTCTCAAACACGCGTTCTCTCATTATGGTGTGGTTATTTCTCACTTAACATTTAAGAATGAGAATATGTTCTTTAGTATTTCTAACTTCTTATTACTAGCATGTAGAAACTTTATGTCCTCATAACTTTTTGGATGCTTGGGACGCTGGAACGCTTTGAAGTTGTAAGTTTTAGTTTGATTTGCTCGAGGACTAGCAAAGTCTAAGTGTGGGGGAATTTGATAGGTGTAGAATACACCGTATTTACTATCCATAGAGTTTATGCTTTCTTTGCAATTTTTCTTGTAAATTATGTATTTTACGTGTGTTTTTGAGCTATTATGTACTCTGGAGTCGCACGGAGAAAAAGAAGAAGAAATCACCAAATTTGAGCAAAAAGGGAAAATCTGTCATTTCAGAGGAGAACACTATCTGAAGCCCAGTCACATGTTAAGGGGCAACTTTCTTTTGGAAGAATTATAAAAGGGCAGCCAGGTATGGTTAAGGGGTTACCATCTAGGGTATCCCTTATAAGTTATCAGTGGGTGTAATTGTCACTGGGTACCCCTTATCCAGAAAATATGTGTGTTATTAGCACCCAAACTGGGGTGGTCTTATCCCTGGGGTGTACCATTAACCCCAATCATTCTCAACCCTAAATCGAGAAAAATCTTCTCAGTCATTCGTTCATTTCGAATTTCACTGAAATTGTGAAGTAAGAAGCAGCCATTGCTGCTGCTATTGTAAATCAAGAGAGAAAATTCGAGAGATTGAGATGGAGGCAGAGATGGAATTGGTGGTTGTTCTAGGGTAGATCTGTGAGACTCAGGGTTCATCTCTATAAATTGAAGAGGATTTGATGATTGTGCTGTGTTGCGGAGACGAAGAGGAAATTAGGGTTTGTTTATGAATGAAAAGATTAATTGATGAAGGAGTTGGAAGACTTGTAGAGAAGAGAGAGTTGATTCAAGAAATCTATGAAAAAAAATTGATATGGGTTTGTTAAGAATTGAGAAGCTGTTGCAGTTGTACTCATAAGAAGAATGGGGTTTGTTTCAATTCTTATGTTTGATGGTGATTCGGTCCCTGCAATTGATAAAATAAGGTGATGATGAGGCTAATTGAGATTGGGTTACTATTAGTTCTGGTTTTGTCAGAGTTCATGATGGGTTGAATCATTAGGTTTTATCGATTTAAGAAATCAAATGATGGTTTTAATGATCTGTGGTCTTACTGTTGTTGCAGTGAAGATAGAGTTGCAATTTGAGACGGGGCATTGAATCTGCTGAGAATATCTGTTGCTGTAATAAAATGGAAGATGGTTAAATCATGGAGGAGATGCATATGGATTGAAATGAAGGTCAGAATCTCAGAGCAGGAGGAGAATAAATTCAAGCAACTGTCGTTGATTGATAGTGACAAAGAATGGTTTATGGGTGAACGTGTTCGATTCACAGAATTAGGAGCTCGAGTTTACTAAATTTGGAGAATGAAGCTTTGCTTGAATTAGATGTATGTTAGGTGTGTCACATGTGAAGAAAAGTGAGGCCTGAATTTGGCCGGGAAGTCCTGTAATGTATTTAACTCGTCCGGTTTTCCACTCAGGCGAGTTGACTCAGTAGCCGACGGTGACCGATCCAGAATGAGTTCCAAGAGCCGATTCGACCCGGCGACTCAGCCAATTAATCTCTGACTAAGACAGCTGATTGAGCTGACTCTCCTTTTCTTGACCTAGTCAACTAACAGAAGACCGTTATCTTAACCGTTAGTCCTAACGGTGGACTTACGGAATATTCCGTCGACGGAGAGAATTTCCAGGTGGCCGGCGGTGAAGAATTCCGGCCAACTTCCAGCCAAAAACCCAGTTTTCCGGTGACCAAAAATGCAGAATTTTGTGTGAACTTATCTCATGTGTGTGAAGACTTAAAATTGGGAATTGGATGAAAACTTGGAAGTTTTGGAGAATTGGACTAGAAATTGGAATATGGCTCAAATTGGGAAAGTGGTGTTCTTATGGAATGTGGATTCTTTTCCTACAAAGATATGGAGAGTATTGAAGCCTATAAATAAAAGAGTTCTCTACAACTTTTGAACACACGTCTACTTTGGAGAAGGAGTTAAAGTGCACAAGGATTGGAGGAAGGAGCAACCATCATCTTTTCAATAAGTTTTTCTTTCTTTCTTCCTTAATTATTATTATTATTATGTGAACTCCAAACTATGAGTAGATAATTTTCTTATTGATTGAGGATGAATTCTTAGTTCTTGATATATGGTTTGAGTTTTGTTTCAATTCTACTTTGAAGTTTTTCATATGATTATAGTTTGTTTTTACTAATATTAAAGTTTATGCTTGATTGATAGGTCGTTTGGGTGGCCAACTAAATTGATTTGTTAATTGATCTAAAGCTAGTGAAAGTTAGGGGATAAGTAATCGTTTCTTGACTATTTACATAAGTAGAAAACACAAGACCTTACGGAGGGATTCCGTGGAGCAATTGTGTGTAAAAACAACGTTAGCAAGTGGACCTTGATCTAAGAGTCTAACTACTAATATCAACCTAATAAATTCATAAATCTTAATGCGTTTAACTAAATTACATCTTGAGTGATCTACTACTAGGTGGTTTGGTGAATAGAATCCGGTAGTCGAGAACTTCCGTGTCCGGTGATATAAGGGATTTAGGGGTTAGCACTGATCTAGCTGCTATACCTACGGTTGGTGATAATCTATGACTAATAAAAAAGTGGAAAAGAACATAACTTTAATCATTGTTTTGCAGCGAAGAAGGATTCCTTGATCTATTTTCTCTTATTGAATTCAACTTACACTTTTTATTGCTTTGTTCATTTCTTTTGCTTTTAAAATCTTGAACCAATACCCCCCTTTTTGTGACATTATAAGACAACTATAATCTCTTGCTCCTCGTGGGATCGATCTTGACTACCCTATATTACTTGTTAATTAGGTAGTAAAATTTTAATTAATTTGTTGTGGTTACGACACGCATACATAAGCTTATGAGGATTAGTAATCTGATTGAAGATTTGATGATTACCTTGACCCTCTCCTGAGTTATTTCTTGAGTGAGATCCTTTAGGTTCTCTAATATACCATCGCCATTATTTAGCATGTTAATGATTCTATCTTTCATGGATTGTATGTCAACAGTTAACGATTTTGAAATGTTACCTTGGGATTCATCAAACTTCTTCAAAATTTCTTTGTGACTCTTCATCAGAGGGTTGAACTTCTTGTGAAGATCATCGAGGTCTTTCTGGTTAACCATGGTTCACATGTCACACAGATCGACTGCTTTTGATACCAATTGTAAGGACTTGCCTTACAAATTAGCATAAAAACAAGGTGAATCTCTATGGATAGAGATTGGAGAGGGAGGAACATAAATATTGAGAGAGAAAAACTTTTTTGATTTATTTTTTCATGTCTTCCTCTCAGCCACAAAATGGAATAAGAGGATAACCAAAACACATCTTGTGCAACTCACACGAGTGCAACTGGGTGTCAATATAACATGGACTACCCTTAACAATAGTTTAAGCAACAATTTAAACTTGATTCTTGACACAGTAACTAACACTTCAAAAATCAAAATCAAAATCTTAAGATTTATCTTCACAAACTAATCTTTTAACTAACAACTAATTAATCAAGGGAAATTTTGCCATTATCAAAATAATTTGCATTAGAGAATTTTTATATTACTTCATGATGCCCCTTTTGGTGTCTCCCAATTTGTGGAGGTATCCCCAAATGTGGATTCTAAATTTAAATTATAGTAAAATTTTGTTCCGTGAATTTCATCGGGGATCTGTGAACTTTTTAGCATGATTTTTTTTTAGTTACTGCTAAGTTTTGGATTATGAAGCCAGACCCAACTATATTCTCTATAGTTACGTGTTCTGATCTTGTTGTTTTTTATCGTATTGAGTACCATCTTCTCTAAGATTTTCTCGAGATTTATTCTCCGATAGGCAAGATAAAAAGTAGTCACAAACATCTTCGTCTCATCGTTTGTGATTCCACAATATCTTGTTTCGCTACCATACAATTAAGATTATTGTGAGGTGATTGATATTTCTAGGTTGTTCTTCGGGAATATAAGTCCGGTATATCAATTGATTCTTGTTTACCTTGATTTATCAAAAGATGAAACAAAAACTTCTAGGTATTTATGTGGAAGACAGATTTATCTATTCCATTGACTTTTCTGTGTGAGACTGATTGGTTTATCAAGTCTTCGACTTTGGGTTGTAGAAAATCTTAGTTGTGGATGAGATCAGCTAAGGAAATCAAGTGCGCAGAGTCCTGCTGGGGTTCAGAGGCGTAAGGAATGAGACTATACCTTGATCAGTGTGAGATTGGTTAGGGATCAACTACATTCCAGTACGAAGTTGACTTGGAGTAGGCTAGTGTCTGTAGCGGCTTAATACAATATGGTATTCAAATCTGGACTAGGTCCCTGGGTTTTCTGCATTTGCGGTTTCCTCATTAACAAAATTTCTGGTGTCTCTGTTATATTGTTTCCGCATTATATTTTTATATAATTGAAATATCACAGGTTGTGCGTAGTTCAATCAATTAGATAATCCAACCTTTGGTTGTTGATATAAATTTATTGAGACTTGAACATTGGTCTTTGGTACCGTTCAATCTGTTTCTCATAATAATCTGGCTTGCGGATTTCTATTTATTTGATTTGATGATTATATTGAGAAATAGAGATATAACTTTTGGATATACTTTTCTTAAGATTGAGTCTGATTATCTAGTTGATTCTCTTGAAAGTATATTGGAGTTAGTCCATACAGATTGCAGGCAAAATATTGGGTATGGTTGTTAGACCCCCGCTTTTTCAATTGGTATCAGAGCAGACAAACACGTTTAAGACCTCATAAGTCTGTATTTGTAAGCGATCTGACTCTATGGACAGTTGTGCTATCTCTGATAAATGCATCGTCAGAAGTAAAAGTTTTATTTCCATGAAATCAATCAAAGAGAAAGATTCATCTATCTCGAATTTAGATGAACATTGTGTTCCAACGAAACAGGATTTCACTGATAAATGTTACTCTGATTACCTTTCAAATGAGTCTAGCTCTGTTAAAGAAAGGGAAGTATCCAAAGAGAATGTGATTCTAAAACTTATTAGAATCCAGGCTGATAAAATCAATCGGTTGAAAAACAAAGTCAATGTGCTTATTGGAATGGTAAATGATCGTGACTCTCAATTAAAGATTCTCCATGAAGAAAATGCCCTAGTTTGTTCTTCACGAACCTTACTAGAGGCTAAACTCAAAGAGGATGTCTTGGAAATTGAACGTCTTTTGAGTAAACTCTCTATTCAAGGATGTTCTGAAGAGTCCACTATAACAATCGCTTCTAACTCAATTGAGACTTCAGTTCCAGAAGCTAAATCACAATCCCTTCCTATTGGAAAAGATGTGTCTGTTCACTCTAATCACTTTGGTGATCAGAAATTGTGTCTCTTTTTTGATTCAAAAGGACATGTTGAACGTAAGAGAAAATATAGGTTGAATGAAAATTTTATTGATCAACTTCAATACACCTTAGATTCAATTCTCAAAGGTATAACTGACATTCGTATGTCTAAACTAATTGGTTGTAGTACTCACCCTGTGAATCCATCCAGGAAAGTTAGTTCTATTTGTTCTTCGAATGTTCAAAATCGCAAAAACCATTTTAACTCAAATCGCCCAAGAAGACTTCAAGGATCTTCTTCGATTGAAAATGGAGATGATGTTATTCTTGATGTGAAAAAGGTACCGGAAGAAAGCAAAAATGGATATATGAAAGACAACCTGAATCTGATAATTAAAGGACATAAGGGGCTCATCCATAGTCTGTCGAATCCCTCTAGACAAAACTCTTCACGGAAGAATCCATAATATGCGTCGTATCTTGATGATAGTAAGTTTTATGATAATTTTTCACATCAAAAGGGATTTTTTTCCCATAATTGGAAGGAAAAAGAGACTCAACCATGAACACCATTCATTTAACGAGCTTAGGGCTCATACTTGTGCTAATTAATCACAAGGTTGAAATCTCACTCACAAAAAAAATCCTGGTTGGGTGGGATATGGTCATGTGTATTTATTGGTAAGTGCTTTCTAATTAGTCAAGTTATTTTCTTATCGCCCATAACTAAACTATTGTCTACAGAAAGCACTTCCTAAGTATTGTTCGTGTCTCAAGAATCTCTTTGTTTTTCTTGTTTTGGTCTTGAAGAAGTTTTTGTTGCAACTAAGGTGTCTTCTACTCTTGTGCTCTAAATTGTTTCTCTGTGGAGATATAAAATTTATTGGGCCAAAAATTTTGTGAAAGAAAATCTTCACGTAGCAAAATTATACTGTTGAGTTTTAAGGTACATTTTGTTTTGGTTTTGTTGTTTCTTTTGGGTTCAGATTGTGTTTGTATGGGTACACATGACTTAGTTGTCACGAACTGTCTTTAGAAACCCTAAATGTTACCTTCCCTAAAACCATTTAAATACCAAACCTACTGAGTCACGTACGCATACTCTAGGTTATTGTCGTTTTGTCAAGAATGTCTTCACCTTCTCGCACTGGTGGTTTTGCAAGAGGTTTTCTTGATAAAGGTATTGCTTTTGAGTCCAAAGGGCGGAAGAAAAGAACCCTTGTAGAAGATGATGATAAAAATCCTGATGCCTCATGCTTCTATGTATACTCATCAAGATATAGAACATGAGGATATGGTTTCTGCCGTAGTGGTTTACAATTTTCTAAATACTTTAAGGAAGAAAAACTGCAGGTCGTTGATACTATGAAAGGTCTCGATGTGTTAAGAACTGAGTTGAAAAAGGTTAACTATGACCTTGTTCTCATGAAGACACATGTTAAAGATCTTCTCAATGAGGATATCTTCTCTGAAGAAGCAGTAGATGTTGTCAGTCTCAAGCTCAAATATCTCAAGACTCGTGAGGGTTCCGGAAAAGCTCTTTGAATATTGTTCATGATCGGTTTTGATGGTTCAGGAGTTTTTTCGCTGTCTTTAGCTCGTTGATTTTTATTTGTCTAGGAAATTTCTTATGAGAATTTATTCTTGTGTTTTAAGAATGATAACTAGGGTTTGGAATATCCATTATTGTGAGCACACATAGCTATTGCCAACGACTTTTATCTTGCAATGTTTTTAGATTTATTTATTTAAATTCTAAAGTTTATTTGGAGGATGATTTTGCAGTGTTAATATTTATTGGTTTTATATATTGCAAAAAGTTTATGGGATATGTGTGTTTGAGTTCGTGAACTATGATTGTCCCATATATGTCAAAAGTTAAGCTTATTATGTCATTATGAAAGTATTGATGAAGATAGGATGAACTTTTGATTGCAAAGATTAAGTCTATTATATGTCTTTATGCAAATATTGATAAAAAAAAATTAGAATGAATCTTTGTATATTCCGCAGTATTGGTCTTTCCCTGATTCACTTCTATGTGAAAGTATTGTGTGACTCCATAAGCTCTCTTATGTTGAGCATTTCCGATTAAATTAATCACGAGTTCTCTTGTGGTTAATTTAACTGAGCTTTATGGATACAAATAAATATTTCATGTAATTTGTTAATGTCCAAAAAAATCCTTATTTTCTTGTAAAAGTAAGCTCGCTCTTGTTGTTATCTTGGGAATGATATTTTATGGGGGAGAGTTCTTAATTGAACTTGTGCTTAATTTTTGAATCTTTGTGGGGAGTGCGGCTATGGAATATTGTAGGAGTTTTCTTGTATCTTTATTAACTCCTTAATGAATTCATTTAGTTTAGACTATATGATTGCATCTAAACAAAGTTGATATGTTTTCTTTTAGTCATGAAGTATCTCTATGAGAATTTCATTATGATCCCACTAGTTTTCGTACATTTGCCAATTTATATTGACAAAAAGGGGGAGAATTAATGTGTAGTTCACACTACAAATACATATGGTTTACGGATCATTATGCAAGGGGGAGTGGTTTTCATGTGAGATGAAGTATTGACTAAGGGGGAGTGATACATATCACCATAGTATTGTTGTCAAAGTTGTGGCACAATTGGACTTTGATGCTGTGTAATGATACTATCACACTGTATAACAATGATTGAGATACTGTTTTCTCATTGTTATAGCTACGGATCTTCAACAACTATGATGCTGGGTTGAACATGTTCAAAATCACTGGAGTACTTGGAAGTGACGAAGATTTTGAGTAATATTGAAGAACTAAGGAAATCAAGCATTTGGATGAAAAGCTACAAAGTTTATTTATTTTGTAATCCATATGTATTGATAGTTTTGTCACTAAAATTGACAAAAGGGGAGATTGTTAGAGCACTGCTCGGTCGAACTCGCAAGTGTTGCTATCTCAAGCTTGTTGTCAAGTTTAGTTGCCAAAACTATAAATCTTGATTTCTATTCTACTTATAGATAAGTCTCGGATTAGGATAGAAAGTGTAGTTGAGTATTAGACTTCACGGCGTTCATTGATTGAAGATGAAGAACTACTAAGGGGAGCTTGTGGAACTTCATCAACAAAAGGTATGTGGAGACTTGAACTCATCAATCACTCAAAAGTCTATCTCTTATTTGAGACAAAAGTCGTTGTTTGTACTCTATTATTTTAGACTAGAAATGGGCTTACTTGGGCCTAATATGCTCTTCTTATTAGTCAAGTATGGCTAACAAGGCCTCACAAGTACATGGGATCCCATGTGCAAGTATCCAAGTCAAGGAAAGGAAGTGCCACATCATCAGTGACATGTCAGCAAAGCTTACCAATCAGAGAGTGCCACGTCAGCATTTAGGGTAACACGTCAGCGCACCACAGCAACATTAAGATGACAAGGCAGTGTGCCACGTCAGTAGAGCTTACCGATCAGAGAATGCCACATCAACATTAATGTTACACGTCAGCATGACACATCAGCAGAAAAGCACAGTCAGCAGTGACGTCAGCACGTCATAACGTCGTTAGCCATGTTATGACGCCCGTCATAACGCTGTCAGATATCTTAAGGTCGTTAACGTGTTAGCCAATCCGGATCTACCGCTATAACGATGTTATAATGCCGTCATCTGCAGACGTCACTTTGAAGTCATCCTCTCAGTCACAGTCATCTTCTCCGGCTCCGTCGTCTTCTCTGTTACAGTCAACGTCTCCGGTACCGGCGACAGTAGCAGAAACCCCCGACGACTGCCATTTCCGTCCGGAAACAGTTGGTCGTGATTCCGTGTATCTCGGTGTATCCAGTTAACGTACTCCTCGGTTATTTCCACCCCTTATATTTACACTGAAGGATATTTACGCCCACCTGGTTGAGCCGAGCCGGCTCACTGAGTCGGCAGCTGAGCCATTGATTTACTGGATGTTTCAGCCCACCTTCATTAGGCTTACGGATTTGTCACCCCACTTCGTGGGTTTAACCAATTACACCTATTTGCTTAGGCTTGACCATTTACTCACTTTTCGCTTAGCTAATTCCATAACCCTGGAGGAAGTTTCTGGAAACATCTAGAAGGGTTGCTAGCCAAGCCACGCAGGGAATGTAATGGAATATTCCAGGAGTTATGCAGGGAAAATTATTATAGGGAGGCATGCAAGGAAAATTAATACAGGGAGGCATGCAGGGGAATGGAGACAATTTATACTTACCTCGAAATTAGGGTAAGAGCCTGATTTGCAACTTATAAATTGATGGGTTCATAACCCTAAATGGTAAGAAATTTTCTTCAAACAAACTCCTGTAAAAAACTCGAGCTAACTTAAGCATCAGAGGTTTTTTTTAAAGGTTCCCCCCCCACCCACAAATTCATTATTCACGTGGAGAGAAAGGCAGTGGTTCCTTCAACTAATCATCATAAGATTTGTGTTTGGGGTAGAAATATTTTACCACACCAAATAGTCGTATAACTATATAGACTTTGATATTTCGAGCTGAGTTTAACTCGCTTATATATTTCTCGAAATATGTGTTGGTAAGCTTTCGATTTAACCAAGTTCATCTTATATTCTTGACGAAAGTCAATAAACGATCATGTGAAAATAGCCTTATAACATCTTACATGATTTGTGTGAGACAGTCACTTGATGTAGACTCGGAATATTTCGTATTGATCATTCGATCACTTGAAAATTGCTTTGAAGCTAATAATTTGTGTGAGACAACTATTGTCGTCTTCCGAGAATTTTTCAATGATTAAAATGGGAGTTTATATTACTTAACCATGATTAGATTATAAGCACAATATGCGTACTTGTATATGTGTTGGTCCAAGACCGGCACTTAGCATGCATACCCGTATGCGTACTGTATTAAACTGAAGTTTGGAAGTGTACGACAGTGTGCGTACCCATTTGCATACTGGCGAACACAGTCCAAGTATGGCTACTTAATTTTGTGTACCTGTTGATGGTGGCTTTTAGCTTAGAGTTAAAATCGTAAAACCCTAGGCAAGACAGTGACGTCATAGGGTTCGAGTAATAATAGCTCCAATGAATGCATTTATTGTACCCTTTAATATGTCTACGAGAAAATTGCCAGGGTACCTTTTTTTAAATTAATTACTAATTAGGGTTTCGATAGGCCAAAACTCTAATTCCCACGCCACATGTGCCGATGGCCAACCATGACAGCCACGCCCACCGCGCCAAGGAATGCCAACCATGCTAGAAGCACCCATGTGCCAATGACAAACCATGCCAGCCACATATCCACGCTAAAGCATGCCAACCATGATTGTTGTCCCAACACGCCATGCACAATGCTGGCTGCTAAAACAAAGGCCTGCAATAATCAACGACCACCTTTCCATCTAAGACACAAATCTTAGTCGTCCAAGGTTACCAGACAACACATGGTAATCTAGCCGTGCCACCATGATGGCCTTCCATACACGTCTACCAGAACGAAGGCGTGCGATAATCAATGGCCTCCCTTCAATCCCAGGATAAAATCCGATCCGTCCAAGGTTACCAGACAACACATGGTAACCTTTGACCCGAAACCCTAGTTTGGCCACGCCAAACTGCGCCAAGGCATGCCATGCCAATTGCATTCCGACCTTGCCGCGCCACCATGCTGGCCTTCCCTATACGCCCACCAAAGGCGAAAGCGTGCGACGATCAATACTACCTTTCCTCTTAAGATGCAAAATCTCGACCGTCGAAGGTCACCAAGCTAGCAAGTCTCCCAATCTCAACTTGCCAGACAACAACAAATGTGCTACATGTTTTCCATAAAAACATTCGAGACATCAACATATATTACAAACCGGGGGATCCTCTTTGGGTATTGGTTTGGAGGTTTACAGCGTGCGGCGTACACTACGCTCGTCATAAGGAAGTGTCATAAGGATGAGGCGGTTAGTAAATTCCGGGAGTTAATGGTGAAATGCTCTTTTTATGGAACATCAATTCCATGCATTCACGGTTTTATGGAACATCAATTCCATACATTAACGGTTTTATGGAACATCAATTCCATGCGTTAACAGTTACCACCTCCTCCCATTTACTCACCCATTTTTACATTCCTTAATGAGACCAGAGTACGTTTCACTTCGACTTGTATAAATAGGTCTTACCTATTTCCACCGAACAACAAGTTCAGTCAGGAACATACACCACTCAGAAAATGTTTGCTAGCTTTCCATTTGTTAGCTTCCCACTTTCTGATACAAGTCGTAACACAATTACTCTTCCAGAATCAACTATTCTGGTCTCATCACTTTCCTTGCTTCCCTCCCCAAAACCAACCCATTCTCCACCACTTTGTGACTGAAGCAAGTCTGGAATGGCCATTTCTTGGTTTAGGCCGGACTTATACAGATTGATCTCTCGAATCTAAAAGTACTCCCTTGCAGTACATTATTTAGGGTATAAATTCGTTTCTCACCCACACATCCGAAATTACCTAAATTAGCAAAAACTATTTTCACCCACAATTGGCGACCACAGTGGGAGATTGATCTTTCAGTTACAATGTCAATTTTCGACCTTATGCTTCGACCCAGACATTAAGAAGGTAGAAGCAGTAAATCCGTTCGGGAATCAACGACTCAGTTACCAGATGACCTGATTGACAGTCTTGATATGGCGAGGGATGACTGGGGACTTCCTAGAGATTAAAAGCAAACGATCCTCTCAGGGATCGACGAATCATATCAAGTGACTCAGGGATGACTTGGAACTTCCCAGAGGGTAAAAGAAAAAGATCCGCTTAGGGATCGATGACTCATATCAAGTGACTCAGGGACGACTGGAACTTTCCACAATCGGCGGTTTTTCCCACGAAGGTAAAGTCGGGCTTGCACCTGACTCATTTTTTATTAGCAAATCCAAAAAGCCGATTAAGTCTTGCCTAGACAAAATACATTGGTTTACTATTTCAACTTTTCACGGGAATGATAAAACCGATAACCATATTATGTTTCACCCTATGTCATCTACCAACACGGTTGATGTTTCACTTTCAATCGTAACCAAGACAACTTCATTTAAAAAACAATTCACTCCTAAAAGATTCATTCCAAAAGAATATTCCAAAAAACTGTCAAGGTAATATTTATCTGTCAACCCCAAAAATCCAAAAAATCAAAAACATAAACCAGGCGTTTCCATTTTCCTTTCCAAAAAAAAAAACCTAAAAATAAGAAGTTCAAAAGACAAAAATGTATTCAAGGAAAGTTTTCCAACAGCGGTTTGCTCCTCTTAGCAAAGGCCTCCCTTGTGCTTTGGAGACCCACCCTCTTCAACTTCAACTGCTTGCACAACTTCTTGAAGTTCGCTTCCTGCTTCTTCACCATGTCTGCGGAAGGACCTTTGACTGCTTTGGCCAGCGACTTATCAACCTCAGAGAAACCTTCGACGAACCAAGGGACATGGAATTTGAAGCCCACGCAATGTCACGATGGAACCTCCAACTCAAAATTACATCCTCAGAAACCGTATGACCAGTCACGTTGCACATGTCGTCAATCGAAGACAAAGCTTCCTCCACCCGCTTAACCAACGCAAATCGGATAGTAATTTGCTTGGTTATGGAAATATGACTGTAGATTTCACATATCTTGGTATATAACGCCGCATATTTAGATGCCACGCTAAATCCCCCAATCAACATATGACCTGGATGAGGGACAAGGTACGGAGGGTCGAAAGTGGCGCCTGCAACTGAACCAACAACCGGAAAGAGATCCCTAACTATGATTTCTCCAGTAGTGGCAATACCTTCAGGATGATGAACTTCAATGTCCAAGTCACCATCCGGCACAGTTTCCGCAATTGGAGTATAGATACACCTTCACTCGGGCGGGTTTCCACTTCAAAGCCATCCTCAGGAACGGTTTCCTCCTAGAATATCAAGACTTGGTTTTGATTCAAAAAAAAAAAAAAGATAGGAAGAGGAAGAGGAAGAGGAAAGAAAGAAAGCTCACCGATTCACTTCCAAACTCGCTGGATGAAGATTCAACACTGCTACCGGAAATACTATCCTCCCCATCTGAAGTTGCAGGAAATCCTACACTACACCCTTGATAAGATCTTACAGTGATTAACACATATTTGATGATTAAAACAACATTTTATTATTTGATTCTCAGAAATGTTTACAAGTAATGGAAGAAGATCAAGAACACAACCGCTTTCTTGAATTTTCTCTCTCCTCAAGACTTTCTCAACACTCAAAAATATATCTCTCCTTCTCTGAATATACTGGGTCTCTTTATATAGGGTAATTACATAGTGGATGATAGCTAAGTTGTTCTTTAATTTTGGATTTGGTTCACGATGCTCTCGCGATAGTTGTAATGCTAATGCTTGCAGGTACTGTAACCATCGCAGGACAATCACTCTCTTCCCGTGTTTCTTTATTCGTCAGTTATTACGTCATTATTCTGTGACACTCGCGAAGTGTTGTTGAAGAATTCGCGGTGATATTCGCAGAGTTGTGATTAATCTCGCAACAGTAATATCATGGCAGTATTCCGATCCTACATCTTGCCTCTTCTCATGTCTTTTCTGCGAAGGAGGAAAGATCATGGGAATTAAATCTTTTATAATGCCGCAACGGTTTATACCTTTGCGCTCTTCTGCTTTGACACATTTTTGTATTCTTCGCCAGCTGTTTTCACGTACTTTTTCTTCCATTCAATTTTTGACACGTCCTTTTCAACCGCTGCGATCTAACAATTCACGTCCTTTCTTTGCATTAATTGCATTCATCTTCTCGAGAACTTTCTTCTTCTATAAATACTTCTTTCATTCTTTTCTTTTCTTCTTTTTACTTTCTTCTTCCTCCTCTCTGCAACTTCTCTGCAATTTTACTGTTCTTCCGTAAATTCCGGATCTGCTATTGTTATAATTTTTATTTCGATCTTTTACTCCTTCAATCTTCATTCCAATACTAAAAATGGTTGCAGCTGGTCATAAAAATGTTATTTCCTTTGAGAGGATGCAAAAGAAACTTAAAGATAAAGGTTTCACCTTATTTACTATTCCTGAACAAAGCCCTAAGGCCGAACTCTCTGTTCCATTATTTTCTAATTTTCCATGTAACCATGAGAAAATCATAGTCTCGCTAGGCAAATTTGAGGCTGGTCTCCCCATTCCTCTCTATGATCCTGAAATTCCTTTATTCTATGAAATTCTCTCTCACGCGAAGTTCTCGCGGGCGGTGTATCAATTGAGTGGGGATTGTATCCTCTTAATGCTTGAGTATGCTACTCGCGGTGCTGATAAAGAATCTTGTTTCCCTGATGCTCCAAAGAATCCTGAATTTAATGGTGTCCCAATCGTTCCCGCGAAGTACACTGTGGAGAACTTCTTCTCAAATTACGATATAGTCACTTGTAAGAAGGATAGCACTCGCTGGGGTGTCCGCTTGCAAAATAAAGATAACATCGCTGAAGATGAAGTTCTTATGTCAGATATTGATTGGCATACGGGTAATAATCAAGGCCCTCGCCATTCCAATGAGGACAAATGGTTCATTTTTCCGTTATGTTTAGAGGGTCCCTACATCTCCGGTCCTCTTGCATTGTCTGCAAATCTCTCAGAATATCAACCATGGGTCTTCAACTGGTCTAAAAGAAATAAAGAGGTATTGCCTAACTGTCATTATTATCTTCCTCATTACTTCATACTCTCGCTGACTACTGCAATTTTTTCCAGATTGATAAGCTGAAACTTCATTACCAGAAATTTAGGAAGGCCAGTACCTTTTTAGCCCTCAAATCTCTCACAGATGAAGTAAGAAATATTCCTTTATGATTTTTAACAATATATTGTTGCCTCTATTTCTTACCTTTATCTGTGTTCGCAGGTTATCGAGGAAATAGAACCTATGAAGATTGTGAAAACTAAAGGGAAAGACAAAGACGTTTATCGCAAGGAGAATTCTACTGTTCCTCTCAAAGAGAAGTCTACCGCTCCTCGCAGAGGAAAATCTGGTGCTCCTTCTTTAAAGAAAAGAAAAACCCAATTCTCTTCTTCTTCAACTCCTCAAGCTAATGTAGAAAACTCGAGTGGTAATTCTGATAATTTTAATACTGATGTCCCTTCTACTATGGAGTCTTACCAATCGGATTCCTCCATGACTCAACTGTCCAAGATCTTCGGCGATATTACATATGGTATCGCAAATGATTATGGAGATGAAGCTCTTAATGTGGTATCACAGGCTCTCTCTAAAGTCTACAATGCTCCGATACTGGTTGATAATGATTCCCTCCAAGGAATCTCAAGATCAATATCTCCCAGTCTCTTAAATTCTCTTGGTATTCTGGTATTTTTTCATTTCTTTACTATACTTATGTATTCATGTCCTCGCCAAATTTAATTTAAATTGTTCATTCGCAGACTGGAAGAGCTTCCTTTGTTGTTGCCTCAGACTTAGAGAGGAGGTGTGCATCTTTTCGCAAGAAGAATGCCGTTCTTCGCAAGAATAATGTGGATTTGGAATATGAGTCCGCTAGTCTTCGTGGGCAATTGGAATCTGGGTCAACTGACCTTCAAGAAAAAATCAAGCAGTTGGAAACTGATCTAACTTTCTCGCAAGAAAAGGTCGCAAGACTCCAAGATGCGAATGATCATCTTTATGGTAAGAAATCTTTCCATTTCTTTTTATCCTTGTATTCCCTTACATTTTTTTCTTATTATTCTTCTTCGCAGATGTTTATGGCCTTTCTGACGAAGCTGTATTCCTTCGTTCTTTTCCAAACCCAATAGATGATAATACACTTCTCAATCTCCTTAATGAATCCTTAGGCAGTTATTCAAATGAACAGATTAACTCTCTTTCTGTAGATGATCTTAGATCCAAATTTCATCTTTTAGCAATTGATCATAGATCTAGCTTGAAAGCGGCCAATGCATCCAAGCGTCAATATCTTAATTCTAAAGAAGAAATCAAGATTCTAAGAGCCCAAAAAAGTGATCTTATAGATGAAAGGGATCGTATCTCTAGACAAGGATCACAAACCTTAGAATATTTTCATAAAACCCTTCTTGAAGTCCAAATTAACAGAGATAAACTTATCCGCGAGAGAGATGATCTTGTTGAAAGATAAAACCAAATCCGTTCCCGTCTTCTTATTAACGATGATGATGAATTTTCTTGGGCTGCAAAGATTCTTGACAACGCCAGAGCTAACTTAGGTGTAGATGTTAGTCTTCATTTTGAACAGGCGGACTTAATTAAGGACATGATTTCTGAAAGAGAAGGTTGCTAATTGTTCTTCCTCATTAATTTCTTGTCATTGATCTTCTTATCTTTGCAGAATTTTCAATTTGTTGTTATATATTCGCAGGAGTTGAGAAGAGATATACTGAAAGAATTGGAGAACTTGAATCCGATAAGAATCAACTCGCAAATACTCTTGTTGCTCGCAATGAAAAATATTCAAGGTTGAAAGATCAATTGAAGATTACTGCTGTGAATTTTAGTAATGCCCTTATTGGTATTCATAACAAATTCATTAAAATGGTATGCAATAATCATAACATTCATCATTCTACATATCCTGATCTCGCAGAAGAAATTCCAGCGAATACTCCAAACCTTGTTATCTCTGATAGCGAAGCTGAGGAATCTGACGAGGATGAAGCTAATGGTATAGGTGAAGAAGAAGAAGAAAAATCTGGCGAAGATGATGATGGATCTAATTAGTCTTGAACCCCTCTATAATATTTTTTCATTTATCTCTTTCTCCTTGTATTGTACTGCTGCGAGTATCTCCAGCTGTAGTTGCAGAATAACCTACAACTACGCCCTCAATCGAATTAGTAAAAACTCAAGAAGTTCTTGATGGTGAATGATAACTTTCTTATTAATTCTCTTAATTGATTACATAGAATTATCAAAATGGAACTAGAATAGTTACAACTTTTTCTATTCTCTTTCCTAAGATAATTTCTTACACTCACTAAAAGAACCTCTCGAATTTTACATTTGAACTCCTATTTATAGTAAAACTTATGCAGCTGTATATGAATTGTGAAGTATCGCAATTCTTCCTAGAAAAATTATTTCATCCTCGCAAAACTTCATATTTTCCCGCACTACTTCTATCATCGTATCATTTTATAACTCTTTCCTCCTTTATTTATTACGATACTCGTGAATTATTATCTTGCGATATTCAGTACCTACATCTTGCCTCTTCTCATGTCAATTCTACGAAGAAGAAATGATCGTGAGAACATAACCGTTACTTAGTCTTTTAGAATTTGGACACGTCTTTTGTAACCGTCCTTTTCTAGTTATTCCCTTATATAACTCCTTTATATTCTCTTCCTTTTCTTCTTCTTACTTCTGCAATTCTATCTTCTATTCATACTCTCCATTACTGTTTTCTCTGCAATTTTTCCTTCTATTATATCTTCATGATCTCTCCAAGGTAATTCCCTTCTATCTCCGCGCATTTCATTTGTTCTCCTCTTTAATTTCTGTATAATTTGTTATCTGATTTTGGTTTATTTCAGCAGAATAACTCCTCAGATGAAACCTCAACTAAAAAATTCAAGCCCTAATCCACGAAGAAGAAAATCTGAGAATCAAAAGGTAGTTAAAATACTTTGCCTTCTTTCCTGAACAATATATTGTTGCCTCAGTTTTTAATCTACATTTTGATTGATTGAGTTGGCGAAAAACCAAACCCTGGTAAGAGATCTCGATTAACTAAACCCACACCATTAATTCCGATTGATGATTTCCTTCCTGAAGTTGATAAGGAATTTTCTTCTCCTCCTCGTGAAAATGCTTCTTCACACACTCCTGCCTCTACTCCATTACCTACCTTTCAATCTCCCATCAGTGTCAATTTATCAACACTTCTTCAAGATCAACCCTCACAAAATATTTCTTCAACTTCTTCTCTTGAAAAACAATCCTCGCAAAATATTTCTTCAACTTCTTATCTTGAAAAACCTATCTTATCCCCAAATCCTTTGAGTGCTATTTCTCCAGACAATTTGCAGCTTGCTCTTATTCCTTCAAATTCTTCTCCTCTTCCTCAGGAAATTCGAGATGGAATTTATTCAACTTTCCGAATGTTATCTGAGGTTTTGACCAATACTGCGAAGTCTACTAATGTTCGTTCGCAATATGAGTTTTGCGAAGTTCTAAATAATTTCGTCAATCCAGACATTTCTTCTTCACGTCAATCTTTGGAAAAAGAAATTTAATTGCTTCGCCAATCTTTGAAATCTTCTCAAGCAGAATGCGAGGATCTCCGTAAAGAAAATTATCATCTTCAAAATAATTCTCTCGACTGCACGATTCTTCGCAAAAGAAATGATGAATTGAAAGGTATGATTACTATCTTCATATTTTCCCTTTTATTTACTTATATTCTTCATATGCTTGAAACATCCATTAAAACCCATTCCCCTTTATAGAATCCATCCAGAAATGTAGAAGATTGGTACTTCACCATGAATCAGATGCAACAGAATATCGAACCAAGCATGAAAGCCTCTCAAACCAATTCTCCCATTTATCTAATCTTTACTCGTGTGCTCTTGACAACTCTGACACTCTTTTTCAACAGAATACTCAATTAATATATGATCGAAATTTTTTGAATGATGACATATCTCAACTTTTTTCTTCCTTAACTAAAGCTAATTTGAGAATAGAAACCTTATTAGAAGAGAACAAAACCTTATCAGAAGAGAAATGTTCGTTTTTGAATACAATGATTGTCTCTTCGCAAGAATTAAAAAATCTTCAGAATAAATGTTGCGATCAAGAAAATCTTCTTTCTTTGTTGAAAGGTGAACTTGAGGAATTAAAGAAGTCTTCAGATGCTGAAAGAGATTCTTTTGTTATTGAGAAGAATTCCCTTATTAATAAGAATATAGTCTTGAGTACCAAGAAGAATCAACTTGAAGAAGATTATTCGTCATTAAAAAGTCTTAATGCCAAACTTGCGAAGGATAAAAAATTTCTTCTTTCTAAAGATCAAAAGCTTCAATCTCGACTTAAAGGATTAGTTGGTGATGGTTTTGATAATGCGATGAATCAGATGAAGAACTGTTGTCTATCTTTAGCTCAATCTCTTACTTCGCAAAGAGAAGGTAGTCATTAAAATTTGACTGCCTCTGATATATCTTTAAATTTCGTTATACTCGCAAATTTTATCCTTTGAATTTTGTTTTATTCGCAGAATCTGAGAACAACCTTCGTAACGCGAAAGCTGGATTAGAAGCCTCCTGTTCCGAGCTTCGTAAGAAAAATGCTTTGCTTTCTACCCGCTTAATCAACTCTCGTGACCGTGCTACTCGGAGATTCAACTATCTTGCTTATTCCAAAGATATCGAAGATACCAACCATCAAAAATCTATACTTCGTGAAAGTCATCTGAAAGCTCAAGTCTTTACGAATAACATTCTCTTATCAAGAGCCTTGCCTCGTGAAAATTACTCCTCTGAAAATATCTGACGATGAAGTTGCTCGTGAGCCTGATAGTGATTTTGATTATGAGAGTGATGATGAAGATCTTGATGACGAGAAAGAATCTATTCCTCAAGGAGATGTTCATGTTGCATATTCTTCAAAGGATGATATCTCGCAAAAAGTCGAAAGTCGCTAATGACCCTACTCATCTTAAAGATCCAAAGACAAAGTGTTGATGAAGCATGATAACATTCTTTTTTTAATTTATCATTGACTCTCCTGTCTTCCTTTCTTTTGAATTCCTTCTCTTAGTTACTGTTGGTTTTCTTTTTGCGAACAATTCTGTTTTTTAAGAAGTACATCTGATATTTTGCGAAGATGATTTAACCTTTCTTGATATTTTGCGAAGATAATTTAACCTTTCTTTAATTAAATGTTTTCCTTATTTTTCCCAATTTGATCATATGAAGAGAAATAATATATAACTCACAGATAAAGCTTAGTATCTCCTTTTACCCCTATTATTTCTCTTTAAATGATTAAACATTGTTGGAAGTATTAGAATATCTGCCTCAATTTATCTTACGAAGTTTCAACTTGTTACGATTGTAAATAATAAATCCTCCCTTTTAAGTATAAGAAATAAAATATATGAAATATCCTTAATAAGTATACTACATATACAATACCTTTGAAGAAGTATTAGAAGTACTAAATCCGTCAAATGAAGAGATATAAGAAGTATTAGAAATACTCGATCTACCAAATGAATAGATATAAGAAGTATTAGAAGTACTCAATTCACCAAATTAAGAGATATAAGAAGTATTCAATCTGTGAATAATTATGTAACATATGACGAAGTATAATGATTACTTAACCTTCACCAAATGACATATCCGTTGAAGAAGTATAATAAATATGAGATATTCTTGAAGAATTATAAGAAGTATTCGACTTTTGGAGAAATATTCAATATATGGAGAAGTATAAGAAGTATGTAATTCTCGTAAACTTTCACGAATATGAACTTATCTGTATTTGATTGCTATCAAAATCGCATCTTTTGTAAAGTCTTCGTTAAAATTCTTCAATGATGTTGTCTTCTTTGATAGGACTTCTTGTAAAAATTCTTCAATGATATTGACAGAGTTGTCTTCTCTTCAAAACTTCATAATGTATATTCTTGTAAAATTTCTTCAATGATATCGACGAAGCTGTCTTCTTTTCAGATCTTCATAATGTATATACTTGTATAATTTCTTCAATGATGTTGATGTAATGAATTTCATTAATTTTTGTGGTCTTATTATGCCTTCCTAAGTAAAGGTCTTATTTTGCCACCTCTTTTGTAGTAAATTTTTGTATTTGCGATAATATGACAAGCCTGAACATTCTTGCGAACATACAGCCTCGTGACATTATTGTCTTGCGATGAAATCGCAGGACGTTTTTACACTTTCATGTAATAACCCATTGATCTCATCTTAACTTCTTTGTTTCATTCTGCGAAGTTCTTTTTGTATGTTTTCCTTCTCTCTTTTTTTTTTTTTTTTTAGAATGCTCGCAGAACTTCATTTGTTGCACAAATATGACAAGCCTTTATGTTTTCGCAAATAAGAAGCCTCGTGACATTTGCGTCTTATAGCACGTATCAGCTCCCTAATGGAGGGTGCTGCCCTTTATCTTCCCCCTGGTTGCCCCTTCAAGGAAGCGTACATCGACCATACAAGGTTAGCTCTTCCCATCCGGTTCGCCAACAACTTGACTTTTGATCGCAACCTCTTATCCTTTTTTCCTATAGGGCTTATAGTTACGAGGTTGCACCCTATGGGGTATCTTTGGGCCAAGTGCATCATTTGCCAAGACTTGTCAAAAATGGCAGATGTGGTTCAACCTCACCCGGCACTCTTGACTCAACCGTGTACCTCGGCGCCTTGATCGTTTTATGCACTTCTTGGGAAAGACAGTATGCCTTAGTCGCCCAACCTAAATCCTCTTACACCGCATTTTATATTGCGTAATGTCGCTAGATTAGGTGAGAATCTAAGGTGTCTAACCCGGATAGGTACCCCATTATTGGGTTGTACCCCTAAATTTTTACCATGTACTAAGGGTCCTTGGTGGTGTTCCGGTTACCCTTAGCCACGTTTATAGGTACCCCCTTAAATGACGTACTTTAGGACTTTGCCTCTTACGAAATATAGCTTCGCGAACTAGGGTGTACGCCACAAAGGTTTGCCTCGTATAAAATTTTTCTGCTCTCTTTCTTTTTTTTGGAGGCTGATCACAGATTGCGGTCTTTTATTCGCAAATTAATGAAATTTTAATCGCAATATAAATTTTGAAACTCGTAACTTTTCCCAATTTCCTGCGAGCAAACAATATTCGTAAAAAATTTCATGAGTTTTATGGATAATACCTTTTCAAATATAGTCTGTTCCAAGGTCTACCAAGCCTCAAACCCATGTCTCTCCCTTATGGATCCATCAGCCGATAAGCTCCGCTTCCTACAACTTCTTTAATAACATATGGTCCATCCCATTTTGGTGCTAATTTTCCTCCATTTTCTTTTTGATATGGAGGTGTTTCTCGCATGACCAAATCACCTGGTTTATATCCACATTCAATGACTCTCTTGTTGTATTCTCGAGCTAATCGTTCCTGATAAATCTTCATATGGGGCAACACCTTTTCTATTTTTTTCTTCCAAATCATCCAATTCACTTAATATTACTCCCGCACTTAAATTTCTTTCCCAAGCTTCTTTCTTTGTTGTCGGAATTACAACCTCTGTGGGTAATACTGCTTCTACTCCATATGTTAGACAATAAGGAGACATTCCAGTTGCTTCTCTTCTAGTTGTATTATATGCCCAAACTGCGCTAGGTACTTGCTCGCACCATCCTTTGAGATGTCCTTCTAATTTCTTTTTGATTGTATCTGCGATTGTTTTATTTGTTGCTTTCTTTTGTCCATTAGCTTGTGGATATAACGGGTTGACTTCCCACATTTTATCCTAAAAGCACTGAGTAACATCTCTATGTTCTACCCCTCAAATTGTTTTCCATTATCGATACTAGTTGTCTTTGGAACCCCGTACTGCAAATGAGGTTCTCAAATATGAATGTAAAAACATCTTTATCACGAATATGCTGTAATGCTTTTACTTCTGCGAGCTTCGTGAAATAATCTGTTGAAACTATCAAGTATTGCCTTTGTCCAGATCCAGGTATAAATGGTCCAACAATATCCAAACCCCATTTACCAAAAGGCCAGCAGCTTGTTGAAGAAGTTAATGTGGCCCCTGGTGCATGAATTCTTTTACCATGTCGTTGACATTCCTTGCATCTTCGTACGAACAATTTTGCGTCTGTATGCATATAAGGCCAGTAATATCCTTGTATCTTTGCTCTATATGCTAGAGATCTTCCCCACTATGATTGCGACTTCTCCTCCATGTAACATCTTCAATATTTTTTCTCCTTCTTCGCGAGTTAAGCACCTGAGAGGTGGTCCATTGAAATATTTTCTATATAAAATTCCTTCTCGCAACTCATAGTTTGTTGCACGACTCTTTAATTTATGTGCTTCTAGTCTGTTCCTGGATATTTCTCCTCATTGCGAGATATGCATGAATTTCTTTTCTCCAATCTGCGATGTTGTTTGATAACTCTCTTTCTACTTCCATCGCAACAGCTTCCTCAATTTCTTTCTCTTTGTCTACTGATGGGTGTTGAATTGTCTGTATTTGGATATTTCTTGTATTTGGATTTGTCATCATGCTTGGAATAAATGCAAAAGCATCTGCGAGATGGTTATATTTTCTAGATATATGTCTCCATTTTAATTTTGGTATCTTCGCAGATAATTCTTCAACGAGTTTCTTGTATTTCTTCAAAGAAGATTCATTTGTGGTATATTCCCCTTTAATTTGACAAATCACTAACTGCGAATCACTTGTTATCCTTATACTTTCGAGCTTCTTTTCTATTGCGATATTTAATGCATGCACTACAGCTTCGTACTCTGTTTCATTGTTCGTGGATGCAAATTCTAGTCTGAATGAGAATGTTGTTCTTTCTCCTTCTGGTGAAATCAACACGACTCCAATTCCATTTCCCTCACTATTGGATGATCCGTATACTAGAATTTACCATCTATCTGGTTCTGTTAACAAGTCTTTTGGATTTCCAAATTCTTCTTCAACATCCATCATTTCCTCTACTGCTTCATCTTCTTCCAAAGGAAATTCTGCCAAAAAATCTGCGATGACTTGTGATTTTTGCGATGACAATACTTCGTATTTTATCTTGTAATGGTTTACTTGTGCATTCCACCTTTCTATTCTTCCTGACCTTTTTGTGTTCTTCATGATTGATTCAATTGGGACTTTGGTTACCACTTTTATCACATGTGCTTGAAAGTATATTCGTAAGTTGAATGATGCATAAACCAGGGCTAAGATTAACTTCTCCATTTTAGAATAATTCTTCTCTGCTGCATTAAAGGTTTTACTAATGTAGTAAATGGGCCTTTCTACTCTCCTGCGTCTGCTCGCAACAGAACTGCACTTAGAGCATATGGAGTTGTTGCGAGGTATACCAATAATTCTTCGTCTCTCTCTGGTTTCTGTAGTATAGATGTATTTGCGAGGTATTCTTTGATTCCTTGAAAAGCTTTTTCACATTCATCAGTCCACTTGAATTTTGCTCCCTTCTTAAGTATATTGAAAAAATGCTTGCACTTATCTGACATTCGCGAAATAAATCTTCCAAGTGAAGCCAAGAGTCCATTTAGCTTTTGTACTTCTTTTACCGTTGCAGGTGTTGGCATGTCACGAACTGCTTGGACCTTTTCTGGATCAACTTGTATTCCCTCTTTTGATACTATGTATCCCAAGAATTTTCCAGACGAAACCCCAATTATACATTTCTCGGGATTTAATTTGATGTTGAACTTTCTCATTTGCTCAAATATTTCCTTCAAATCTTGCACATGATCTTTAGCTTCCTTGCTTTTTATCAACATATCATCTACATATACCTCCAAAGTTTTATGTATCCATTTCGCGAACACTTTTTCAACCATACATTGATATATAGCACCCGCATTCCGCAAACCAAATGGCATCTTCACATAACAATACAAACCCCTTGGAGCAAAAAAGGCAGTATGTTCTTGATCTTCTTCTGCGAGTGATATTTGATTATACCCTTTATATCCATCAAGTGAAGTGACTCTATCATGACCTGCAGATGATTCCACCATTTGTGGTATATCTGGTAATGGAAAACTGTCTTTGGGACATGACTTGTTTAGATCAGTGAAATCTATGCAAATTCTTATTTCTTTATTCTTTTTCGGAACAATGACCATATTCGCAATCCATTCTGGATATTTTGCTTCCCTTATGATCCCTGCATCCAACATCTTTTGTAATTTTTCTTTTATCTGTACATGATAATTTTGTGATATCTTCCTTATTCTTTGTTTGAATGGTCTTACATTTTTATCTATGTTCAATTTATGACACGCCACTGATGGATCAATTCCTGGTATCTCATCTACACTTCCTGCGAAGATATCTTTATATTCTCGTAAAAGATCAATAGTTCTTTTTTCTTCTTCTTCATCCATCTTAGTTCCAATTCGCAAGAATAAAGGCTCCTCTTTACTTCCAATATTTATTTCTTTAGTTGGTTCAGCTGCAACATAGCTTGGACTTTGCTCCCCCATAGGTGTTGGTTCTTTGATTATTTTTGCTGGTTCCCCTTCTTTTTCTGGAATTTCATTTGGTATACCTCTCCCTTCCTTTGCTCTTATTGTATACACTCGGAATTCTTCTTCTTTTCTTGTTTCCTTCGCAAGTTTCCTACGAAGTTTTTTTCTTTCTTGCTCTTCCTCCGCATTGCGTTACTTCAATTTGATAACAAAATTTTGCACTATCAAGATCTCCTTTTATTTCTTGTATTCCATTTGGTGTAGGAAATTTGATTCTCGATGTAATGTTGAAGCAACAGACTTTGATCGCATGAATCCACGGCCTTCCTATCAGCATGTTATATGGAGATTCCATATCTATCACACACAAGATTACATGTGTTTCGATTTCTCCTAGTAATATTCGCAGCGCGATTTCCCCTTTAGATTTTGTTGTAGATTTTCCTAATCCATGAATAAGACATTTTGAATTTGTGATTTCTTCATCTTTAATTCCCATCCCCTTAAGTGCATGATAGAATATGATATTAACAGAACTCCCTGTATCAACCAAAATTCGGTTTAATTTCCATTTTTCTCTGACTTTCTTATCTTCTAGCATGATCGGAATTGTGATCACCAATGGTGAAGTGTGGTTCAAGTCTTCATTTGGAATTTCTGCTGCTGAAAATGTGATTTTCTGCTTTTCCCATTCTTCTAAAGTTGTTATCTTTTCTTCCTCCATGATCTTTCTTCCTCTACAATCTCGCTTGTATATTTTTCCCTTCATATTACTATGAAATTCATCAATCATAGTCTTTGTGATCATATTACATTCTTCTTTTTTGCAATCTCCATCTACTGACTTCATTTGATCTTCAAATTTTCCACAATTCCCTCAAATTTAGGCTACCACAATTCTCAAGTTCCCTGTTTCTAGCGCCAATTATGTAGTTGCAGAATAACCTACAACTACACCCTCAATCGAATTAGTAAAAACTCAAGAAGTTCTTGATGGTGAATGATAACTTTCTTATTAATTCTCTTAATTGATTACATAGAATTATCAAAATGTAACTAGAATAGTTACAACTTTTTCTATTCTCTTTCCTAAGATAATTTCTTACACTCACTAAAAGAACCTCTCGAATTTTACATTTGAACTCCTATTTATAGTAAAACTTATGCAGCTGTATATGAATTGCGAAGTATCGCAATTCATCCTCGCAAAATTATTTCATCCTCGCAAAACTTCATATTTTCCCGCACTACTTCTATCATCGTATCATTTTATAACTCTTTCCTCCTTTATTTATTACGATACTCGTGAATTATTATCTTGCGATATTCAGTACCTACACCAGCTTCTAACATTCCTTAATGTATAAATTTCTTTTGCTTCTATCTGTAAATTGAAAAGCAATTCTTTTCTGCGATATAATCAACAACATAATTATTAATCTTTAACTATCTGTGTAAATGTGTCATATAATAATGTGTACGTAAATTTATCATATGATGATGAATAACAATTTTATCATTCTATGCATTCCCATACTTTCCTCTGTTATTCATCCGCAATATGAAAAAATTGAGTAGAGCTTAGATATCAGTTGTAAATAAAGTTGAGTTGCGAGCATCATCGCAAGTAACAGTTGTATACTTTTATGATCTATGCGTAAATATCGCAAATTTCATAATCTCTGCAGAAATATCGCAGTCATTCAAATTCTTGTGGTATTATTATGCCTTCCTAGTTAAAGGTCTTACTTTGCTACTTTTTGTATTTGCGACAAAATCGCAGGACGTCCTTACACTTGTATGTAAAAACCTATTGATCTTGTCTTATATGTATTTTTTCAATTTCTTTGCGACAATATGACAAGTCTAAGTTCCCTTGCGAGAACAAAGTCTCATGACATTGCCGTCTTGCGATGAAATCGCATTACGTCTTTATACTTTCATATAAAAACCCATTGATCTCATCTTAACTTTTTCTTATGGCTTGTTGCCTCTGTATAATATTCGTCACGCGACAATATGACAGGCCTAAATGCTCTTGCGAGCGTAAAGCCCCATGACATTGCCATATTTAGACACTTATCAGCTCCCTAATGGAGGGTGCCGCCCTTATCTTCCCCCTAGTTGCCCCTTCAAGGAGGGCACATCGGTCATACAATACTAGCTCCTCCCATCCGGATTTACCAACAACCAATTGTTTTCGCAGCCTCTTGTCATTTATGCCTATATGGCTTATAGTTACAAGACTGCACCCTAAGTGGGGTTTTCTTTGGGCCGAGTGCATCATAGCCAAGACTTACCAAGAATGGCCAGGGTAGTTTCGTCCGTCCCGGGCATCCTTGGTTCAACCATGTACCTCGGCACCTTGGTCATACTCTGCACCCCTTAGAAGAGACATTTAGTCGTCCAACCAGGGTATAACCTTATATAGTTGGAAATCTAAAGTATCTCTCCTGGATAGGTATCTCAAAGAGATGGACCCCAGTCTCCGTGGCTCAGGTTCCAGCAGCGGTATAACCTTATCCCCGAGCCACGGAAAGAGATACCCCCTTATATGACGCACTTTAGGTCTTACATTTGCCTCTTGCGAAATTGTATCCGCGAACTAGGGTGTACGCCATTTAGGTTTGTCCCATTCTTATGTCTCTGCGAAATTTTATTCGCGTTTCATGCGAATATTGCAATTCTGGTGAAATTTCTTTTTTTGATCTTCTCCTTATTTGCATTTAAACTCTTGTATAATTTTTCAATTTCATTTCTTCCATTCAAACAAAATATCCTTTTCAAATATTTTCTTCAACAAATATTTTGCGAGTTTTTAAACGAATCATTCATAAATTTCTTCGTTTTACCTTTCTACTTACTACTTTTTGCTTATGCTCTTTAGTTGCGTTTTGCATCTGCGATATGCTCGCCAGTCATACACTCATGTTGATTTCGCAGTATTCTCTCCTCTCGCCGCTCTATTATGTCAACCATCAGCTTATTACCTCTTTGTTTTTGCTTGATGCTTCGTTTCCAGTGTCTGTTCTTTGCTGCCCTTTCCTCGCAAGATTCCATGTAAATTTCATAGCATTTCTTCCCATCATCCCAGTTTCCCTTTATTATTCCAACACCATTAGAATGAGGAAATTTAATACAATGGTGAAAGGTTGACGCCACACCTAATATCCCATGTAGCCAAGGTCGACCAATCAGGGCATTATAAGGTGATTCAATATCCACAACGCAGAATAGAATCTTAGAAGATAACCCTTTTAATGGAATTAGTATTGTAATTTCCCCTTTGGGCTTGTTGGCGGTACCGTTGAAACCATAGATTTTATAGGTTGATGGTATCATATCTTCGTCTCTTCCACCCATGGTTCTGTAAGTATGATAAAATAATATATCAACTGAACTTCCAGTATCTATTAGAACTCTATTAATTGCCCAGGAATCTTCAGTTTCACCATTATCATTTTCTTCATCTTCTTCTTCTATTTGTTTTGGATTTTTTTCTAACCTTACCACCAGTGGGTTGTCATGCATCTCGCCAGGCTCTGGTACTTCTTGTGCAGTGAAAGAAATAGTTTGATTTTGCCACTCCTCTAATGGCGAGACTCTCGCGATACATTATCTCTCTTCCATCTATTTATCTCGCGAAGAATCTGCTTAGAACATTGTCGTGGAAATCCTCAATAATTTTATATGAATGTACGATGGAATTACAGAACAAATTCTTCGCCTTGTCTCCAACCTCTATCACAAATGTTTCTGCTCCTTTTACAGTATTCACTCTGTGAATATCTGGTGATGGTGGTAGTTTCTGAGATTGCGGATGTCCTATTAGAAAATGATTTAACTTTCCCTGATCAATCATCCTCAAAATTATTCTTTTTACATTCCTGCAATCGTTTATTGAATGACCATGAAAATGATGGTAAGGACAAAATTCTTGGTTTCGATTATTTTGATGTGGCTCTTTTCCCATGTTCCAGGGTGATGGTATATTTTCCATCAAAATGATAGCTTCCCAAATTTTTTTAATGCTGGCATTCAGGGGTGGCATCTTAATTTCTTCACATATTACTCTTTGATTCCCTTGTCCTCTGAAATTATTTTGTCTCTGACCACCATAAGTTTCTTGTGGCTGATCAAGTCTTTGAATTTTATTATTTCCACCGCGATTGTAATAATTCTTTTCTGTTTCATACTCCTCTTGATCTCGACTTCCCATAGCTACTAACTTCTGCTGTTTTTCAATCACCACTTTCTCTTGTTGTGTCTGCGAGGTGCTCGCCACATTGTTGATCATTTTAGGAAGTAAACTCCCATTCGCCGCTATTGAGCTGGTGTTTGCGACTGGATATGATTCCATCTCATTTTGTTTTTCCTCCAAAGCAATGTATTCTTCTTGTAGTTCTCGTAACTCAGTCATTGTGATGGTATTTTTTATTCTGAAAATTTGTATGTACAACAGATTGGTTGCGAACATTGCATTAATGAAAAATAAAATGAGGTATCTCTCATCCATTCTTCCTGCCATTTCACTGCACATTGTCTTCCATCTTATGGTTAGGTGTTTCAGACTCTCTCCAATCGTCTTTTTTAATCCAAATACATCTTCAATACCAGGTCGTGAATAATTGTTGCTTATATATGCTCCCAGAAATATAGCTTGCAAATGGTCGAAAAAAGTTATTGTATTTTTAGGTAAGCCTTCGAACCATTTTAACGCCTCGCCAGTTAAACTAGATGCAAAGTACTTGCATAACACATCATCATGGTTTTCCCATTGTAGCATACACCTAACATAAGCCTTAACATGTTGAACAACACAGGTAGTCCCATCGAAGATACTGGTTAATGCTGGTAAATTTCATTTTGGAGGGATTCCTCTTAATTGTACTTCTTGAGTGAATGGAGTTCTCACAGCTTCTTCAATGGCTTCATCAAGTTGTCTCATGCCTCCTTCTCTTCTATTATTCAACATTCCCCTCATTTCTGCTAATTCTCTTAAAATTTGTTCATTTCCAGCTGAATTTTGCTCCATCGGTCTTTTCAGTGTAGCTTATCTTCTTCTAAGTTCATGTCTTTCTTGTCTTGCGAGATTTTATGTATCTTCATCTGCATCTTCATTCTTCCTTCTCCTACGATTTTCCATTTCAACTCCTTCTAGATTTTGCAACTGATTATGTCTCCCAATTTCTTCTTTGCGAGTTTCTTCATTTCTCATCTCTTCTCTTCGCTGTCTTTCTATTCTTCTTTGTATTCTATCAAATTCCTCATTGATATTATAGTTATGGCGATTTTGTGTGTGTCTTCTTTCTCGATTGTCATGATTATTTTGCCGTATTGCTTTTTGAAACTCTTGTTCTTCAATTTTTGCTCTTAATCTTTCTTTTTCGCAAGCCAGTCGTGCTTGTTTAGCATAATGCCTCTCAATTTCCTCCTCAATGATTCTTTGATTTCTTTGGATTTCTTGCCCATGTAATATTTTTCTACCTTCTTCTCGATTTTCTTCACCATCTTGGTTATTTCCGCCCTCTTGATTTCTATTATCACGTCTACCATTCACAGTTTATCCGCGTGGAATGTAGCGATCACGAATCATCTCTTCTTCTCTATGATGCTGCTCTTCATTTGGATTTTTCATTCCCTCTCGGATATTTGCTCCATCATTTCTCATAGGGTAATTTTTCCTTGGTTCTTCTCTAAATGATCTTGAACTTGATCTAGCAGTACTTCTTGATCTCCTATTTAGCAATCTCAAATTCTCCATTCTTAACTCGTGATTCTGTCTTGTTAAATTTGCACGTTCTTCTGCTTCTAACCTCCTTTCCTCTTGTATTCCTTGTCTTAAATCATCTGTTGTTTCATTTTCGCCTTCTCCATGAATTAATATTTCAACCACCCCTTGATCTCTTTCTTCTCTTCTCTCATTTCTTAATTGTCGATCTTCTGCTTCCTCCATCGAATCTGATCGCCAAGTATGCACGCTAACTCTATCATAATCCACAACTCTATATTGTATTGGTGTTTGCTGATTTGGCTATTGAACTTGATTTTCTCCTTCATTCCTTGTTCTATTTTTTCTTGTTATTATCCTTGAATATTCTCCCATTTCATTTGTTTCTCCACCTGCAAGTCTTTTACTCCTCCTTACGGTTGTTGGTGGTTCTAATGTGTTTCTTCTTCTTCTAGCCATTAATCTTAGTAATCTGTTGAATGTTGCATAAGATCTTTCACTAATTATTCCAAATTCCTTCCAATCACAATGTCAATTTTTATCTTTTTCTTCAAATAATCATCAATTCATCCCTGTTTCGGGCGCCAAAATGTAGTTGCAGGAAATCCTACACTACACCCTTGATAAGATCTTACAGTGATTAACACATATTTGATGATTAAAACAACATTTTATTATTTGATTCTCAGAAATGTTTACAAGTAATGGAAGAAGATCAAGAACACAACCGCTCTCTTGAATTTTCTCTCTCCTTAAGACTTTCTCAACACTCAAAAATACATCCCTCCTTCTCTGAATCTATTGGGCCTCTTTATATAGGGTAATTACATAGTGGATGACAGCTAAGTTGTTCTTTAATTTCGGATTTGGTTCATGATGATCTCACGATAGTTGTAATGCTAAAGCTCGCAGGTACTGTAACCATCGCAGGACAATCACGCTCTTCCCGTGTTTCTTCATTCGTCAGTTATTACGTCATTATTCTGTGACACTCGCGAAGTGTTGTTGAAGAATTCGCGGTGATATTCGCAGAGGTGTTGTTAATCTCGCAACAGTAATATCATGGCGATATTCCGATCCTATACCATCACTGGCCTCCGAACTCTTTTCCTTCTCGGATTCCCATTCACCATGGGTAGGCTCAGCATCGCCGCTTTCCGTCTCAAGAGATGTTGTATTCTGACTACGTGCAAGTTTAGTGAAGGCATTCTCACTACTAAGACCCTGGGCAAGACACAAGAACGGACACTCTAAAATGAGGCAAAGACATACGTAATACGATTAAATCAGAAAGAAAATTACACGTACTCGCATATTGGAAGAACTGAAAGTTGGGAGAACCGTTGGACCCGACTGAAAACCACCAACACGACTTTTGGATCTTCGCTCCTTCACTTGGGGAATATCTGCATTCGGTCTAACGGATTTTAGTTTGGGATCCCTCAGCAGTGGATGTTCCGCTAAGACCGCAAGAGAAGGCTTTCCGCGATGGTTCTCTACCACACTATTCACGAATCCATGGATGGCAAGAAACTCGTCCTGCCAAAATATGTTATATTTAGAGGTTGTTGATGGATTTCGTTCCGCAAGCAGGAAAGGGAGACTTTTACCCGACACGAGAGCACCAACATCAAGAACAATTAACAACGGGACTTCTGGAATGACCGGCTGACGAACGAGTGGGATCCCTTGGTCAAAACCCATATGCTGAGCCACTCTATCGATGTTGTAAGAGATTTCTTTGAAAGATCCTCGCAAAAAAGATGGCACATGACCGGGCGTGCAGCTTCGTATGAACACTATCTCTCCAACACTCAGATCCTCTTTATCAGACGACAAATACATCTTCAGAACATGAGCAAAGGTATTGATCTGAGTTATAGACGCATGTACTGGATCCCATGGACGAAAATTAACCGCGTACGAGTTGTCAAAAAGTTCGTCCAGGTTCGAACCAGTCTTTGGGTGCCTGTTCGACCAGCGCAGTATCCTAGAGCCACCCCAAGACTCGGGAAGTACAACTAACAGTATCGGGGGATACTTCTCGAAATGCTCCCACATCCATGCCTGTAGAAAAGCGGCATGAATTAACGAATCCACTTTCATGTAGACGTTTGAGGCGCGCATGTCCGAAACCAGCTGATCCAAGTGTGCATACAGAGAACCAAGAAACAAACCTCCAATAGGGAGAATGACGCCTTTTGCCAATTTTATGGCAAACTTGATATGCTCCTGTCTTATCTCTTTCTTACCCGATTCGTCGTCAAAAATATCTCTGGATAGCCAAAGACCCAAGAACGCCGCGACATGAAATATACTATTCTTCTGGTTCGACTTTAATGCGTCAGGAAACCACTAAGACACCCACCAGTCATAAAAGCATATGGAAATAATCATTTCACCCCACCTGCATATAGCCGTATGAGTGTCTGGACACCATCTGGAAATAAAAGTAACCAAGCCTAGAATATCTTTCCTAATTTGAAGAACTGCGAAAGCCATGACAACATCAATAATCTGCGCCTTGTTCAATCTGGCCTTTACACATTCCTGGCTCAACATGAATCGCATCCATTTCTCAAAGGGATGCAACGGGCTTACACTGGACTTAAATTCAATGGGAGAATCATGGTACTCTTTTCTCTGAATACATAACCTTATTATACTACTCGGACGAACCGACTGGGGCTCTCATTCACTTTCCGAACCAGTCAGGAGGATCGACTCATACTTGGGATGATTTTTTCTAATTGTAGCAGATGTTGTGAAGAACTCATCATCTATGCTTGGCTTGGAATTACCCACATCCTTCGGTACGACAGAAATTATTGACATCCTAATGGAAATTCTATTACGCTGATTCCACCACTGTGATAACTATAATGGAACAATACGAACAGAGATTATTACATAAAGCGCATGGAAATTATTTTATCAGACACAAGAGAGACATCCTGGACGCAAACCAATCAGTTTCAAAGTCATTTTGTGTATATGCGAAGAAATGCGAAGAAATGGGGACTGACAGACTCTACATCACCACTTCATGCAGCCGGAAACTCGCGCCCAGCCGAATATGTGCGACCCACCAAAGGAAATCATACACACGGCCACACTAGAAAGAGAAGGAAACCCTAAAATCTAGTTCTTTCATGATAATAGAATGACAATCCTCGTGCACACCTACTTCACACAATAATTGAGGTGGCCAACATCACTACAGCATTCACGCCTAAATTTTATTACAAGTTCAAGCAAAGCATACCTACGGCTAGTGTTCACGCCAATAATATTTCTACAAGTTCATGAAAAATTACGCCTATAGCTAGGGTTTACACCAACACAAAAGAAAAGAAAAAGCAAGTTAAAGAAGAAGTATTGGAAGGCATACATGGGATTCACTTATTCGCTTTGCTTTACTGCTACCACAAAGCTGGGATAAATAAATAGGCGTGAAACAAAAGGAGAATCCGGCCCTCCTTTTATATACGTGGTACATGGGAGTTTGAACAAGGAAAGGATTTCCTATTTAATAAAGTAAGGAAAATAGGAAACCGGTCACGCAAAGACCAATTACCACGCCAAGACCGCGCCACCCCTTGGCCCTACGTGCCAAGTCGTCCGCTATGCTTTGCCTCTCCAAGCCTCCCATGCCTTGGCCCCACATTCCAAGCCGTCCGCGCCCGCTTTACCTCCCAAAGACCGCGCTTGATTTTCCCTTCCAAGACCGTGCCATGCCTTGGCCTCACATGCCAAGTTGCCCGCACATGTTTCGCCCCGCCAAGCCATCAACGCATTCATTATCTCTCCGAAATGTCCGCACGTGCTTTGCCTCTCCAAGCCGTTCTTGCGTGATTTACCTCTCCAAACCATCTGCGCTGCGACTTTCCAATACCAACAAGTTCGCCAAGTAAGCATCATGATGTTCCCTAGCCCAGCCAAGGTGATGTGCGGTCAGACCAAGCCAACAATCTTCATCTCATCACTCCACGGTCTGCATCCCAGTCAAGGTAGTCAATATCAGTTGTATAGGCCGATATTAAAGGTTTTTATAGGATATAGGAAAAAATCTATACGATATTGAAAATATCGGCGATACGAAGGAGAAACGATAAAAACGCGTGTATCGTCCTGTACGGACCGATATATCGGTTTCACTTGTACACTGATAATATAGGTTTCACTAGTATAATGATATATCAATAATGTATTTTGTATTTTGATTATGATTTCTTGAACTTTTAGTTCAAGAAAGTAACCCCACTAATTTTGGTAACTTCATATATGATTATGGTGGATGTAATTACTGTAAATGTGATGTTGATGGGCTAACAGAATTCAATGTTTGGTTTCGTTGTTGATAGTATAAGCCTCTAATTAACCACCTTTTATTTTGTAAGGTTGAATTATGTTTACTACAATTATTATTTTCTATTATGGTTATATCCATATATATTTTTTTTGATAAATAATAAATATAAAAAAAATCCTAATGATGTATCGCCTATAAAAACAGATATTATCATTCGTATAGGTGCATAGGACCCGACCGATACGATACCGATACACGATATTAACTACCTTGATCCCAGTATAATTTATGCAAGGTTGCCAACACGGGAAGCAAAAAAAAAAACTTTATTCATCTCTCGAAAAAGGTTAGTCAGATTTTCCTGACCATCTTTGCATGATTTACGTCTCGATTCCTTCCTTGTCTGTCACCATATTATGCTTACCTCACAACAATGCCCATGTTCCGAGCTAAGCAGGGGACTTAATGTTGATGGTGGTTTTTATCTTAGGGTTAAAATCGTAAAACCCTAGGCAAGACAATAACATCATAGGGTTCGAATAATAATATCTCCAATGAATGCATTTCTTGTACCCTTTAATATGTCTACGAGAAAATTGCCAGGTACCTTTTTTTTAGTTAATTACTAATTAGGGTTTCGATAGGCCAAAACCCTAATTCCCACGCCACATGTGCCGATGTCCAATCATTCCAGCCACACCCACTGCGCCAAGGCATGCCAACCATGCTAGCCGCACCCCTGTGCCAATGGCAAACCATGCCAGCTGTTAAAGCATTGCTCGGTCAAACTCGCATGCGCTGCTATATCAAGCATGTTTGTCAATGTTAGTGATTAAAACTATAAAGTCTTGATTTTTATTATACTATAGCTAAGGTCTCGGACTAGGATAAAAAGTGTAGTTGAGCTCAATAACTCCATGGCAATCATCATACAAGACGAAGGACTACTCAAGGAACCAGTGGATCTTCATCAACTAAAAGGTATGTAGAGGCTTGAACTTATCTATCACTCAAAAGTCTATCTACACTATCTCCTATCTTGAGGCAAAAGTCGTTTTACTATATAGACTAAAGATATACACATGTGACATTTCGAGTTGAGTATATCTCGCTTATCTATTTCTCGAAATATGTGTTGGTAAAGCTTTCGCTTTAGCCAAGTTCATCTTTGCCTAGTGACGAAAGTCATGTTATGTTTCAATCACTTTGGAAATTGCTCTGACGAAAACTAGTTCGTGAATAAAAACTATATGACGTCCTATGAGAATGTTTCAATGATTGAAATAAGAGTTTAGAAAATATAACCACTACGGATATAAACATTGTTGTGGTAACACATATATGTATAAGTCCTTATGCAGTTGAACCGAAGTTTGTGAACTTTGTTGATCAAGTGAAAACCGGAACTTGAGCAGTCAACCCAGTCCGCGAACGAGCGTAGTTCTAGAACCCGAGAATTTTTGTTGGAGTTGAAGTTTGGTTTTAGTCCGCGAACTGACTAAAGTTCTCAAACCTGAGAATTTCTGCTGGAGTTTTTGAACTCCAACCGGTTACTTAAGTCCGCGAACTTGAGTGGTTATGTCTAAAAACGATATTCGTGAACTTATTTAAATTATCTAAGGAATGCTATTGCAAACCATGGCTTTATAGTTCATGAATCGATTCGAGTGAATCACATCGTTTTTGCTTCAATTGTGTCTTGTGTAGTACATAAGATCTCATAGCAATTGAATAACTCTCTAACTAGTTCATTTGAGTCATTTGGACTAGTTATGGTGAAGAAGAATATGGTTGATATGAAAGTTATCATTTGGATAACCATTTGGTGGACTAATCTTGAACCAACTATTATACACATTTGGGTACGGTTACATAAACCAAAAATCGTCAAGTACATGTGTGTATGGCAAGCTAAGTTTTTGATCTAACGGTTGAGAGATATTAGCTTGTATCTAATCAGGTTTTCATCTAACGGTGAATATTGAATTCTTTTTTACTAAGCTAACATTGATTGCAAACCCTGATTTGAAAGGCTATATAAGGGAGAACTCTAGCAACTGGGAAACCTAATCCCAACACATTCTGTGTGATACTAGTTTGCTAAGCTAGAGTCGTTTCTCCTTTAACCTTTGGTTTTCTTCTTCTAAAACCAGGTTAACGACTTAAAAACTTCATTGGGATTGTGAAGCCAGACCGATGCTACTTTTCTTGTAGTTGTGTGATCTGATCTTGCGATTTCTATCATACGAGTACAATTGTAATAATTGGATTGAGATTTATTTCTTCGATATGCAAGATATAAAAGTAATCACAAACATCTTCGTCTCATCATTTGTGATTCCACAATATCTTTTTTGGCCGCGTCGATTAAGACTATTGTGAGGTGATTGATAAAACTGAGGTGTTCTTCGGGAATATAAGTATGGTTTTATTGATTGGTTCCTATTCACCTTGATTTATCAAAAGACGGAACAAAACTCATAGGTTTATTCGTGAGAGACGAATTTATCTATACTGTATACTTTTCTATGTGAGACAGATTTGTTTGCTAAAGTCTTCGGCTTTGGGTCGTAGCAACTCTTGGTTGTGGGTAGATCAGCTAAGGGAATCAAGTGCACAGTATCCTGCTGGGATCAGAGGAATAGGAGCATAACTGTACCTTGGATCAGTGTGAGATTAATTGGGGTTCAACTACAGTCTAGACCAAAGTTAATTTGGAGTAGGCTAGTGTCTGTAGCGGCTTAATATAATGTATGTTTTAATTTGGACTAGGTATCGGGGGTTTTCTGCATTTGCGGTTTCCTCGTTAACAAAATTTTGGTGTCTGTGTAATTTATTTTCCGCATTATATTTTGTTATATAATTGAAATAATACAGATTGTGCGTTGTTCAATCGATTAGAATATCCGACCTATTGGTTATTGATTTAAATCGATTGACACTTGGATATTGGTCTTTGGTACCATCCAAGTTATCTATCCTTGATTAGACTCGCGAATCACATTTGCTTGAGTAAATCAAATTGAGAGATTGAGATAATAACTCCTTGAGTATTTTCTATTGATTGAGTCTAGTTGATTCTCTAGAAAAACAACTTGGAGTTGTCCATACAAATTGTTAATCGAAATATTGGCTGAGGTTGTTAGACCCCCGATTTTTCACCAACCACACCCACCACGCCAAGGAATGCCAACCATGATAGCCGTACCCTTGTACCAATGGCAAACCATGCCAGCCACATCTCCACGCTAAAGCATGACAACCATGCTTGTCGTCCCAACACGCCATGCACAATGCTGGCTGCCAAAACAAAGGCATGCAATAATCAACAACCAACTTTCCATCTAAGACACAAATATTAGCCGTCCAAGGTTACCATACAACACATGGTAACCTTTGACCCATAAACCTAGCTTGGCCACGATCATAGCTTGGTCGCGATCCTAGTTAACGGCATGCCAAACCCTTGGCCCCATCATGCCAAGCCAAACCGCACCTTGCCTTGGCCCTAACCATGCTAGCTGCACCATGTCCCAACGGCTTGCCAAAACCTTGGCCCCACCATGCCAAGCAATACCGCACCTTGCCTTGGCCCTAGCCATGCTAGCCGCACCATATGCCAACGACATGCCAATACCTTGGCCCCACCATGCCAATCCAAACCGGACCTTACCTTGGCCCTAGCCATGCTAGCCGCACCATATGCCAAACCCTTGGCCCCACCATGCCAAGCCAAACCGCACCTTGCCTTGGCCCTAGCCATGCTAGCCGCACCATATTCCAACGGCATGCCAAACCCTTGGCCCCACCATGCCAAGCCAAACCGCACCTTGCCATGGCCTTAGCCATGCTAGCCGAACCATGTGCCAATGGCTTGCCAAACCCTTGGCCCCACCATGCCAAGCCAAACCGCACCTTGCCTTGCCTTTCCCCTAGCCATACTATCCGCACCATATGCCAAATCTATGGACCCACCATGCCAAGCCAAACCGCACCTTGCCTTGGCCCTAGCCATGCTAGCCGCACCATATGCCAATGTCATGCCAAACCCTTGGCCCCACCATGCCAAATGCACCTAGACGCGTCACCATGCTGGCCTTCCCTACGCGGCTACCAAAACAAAGGCGTGCGGCAATCAACAGTCCCCCTTCCATCCCAGGAGCAAATCCTAGATGTCCAAGGTTACCAGACAACACATGGTAACCTTTGACCCGAAATACTAGTTTGGCCACGCAAAACCATGCCATGCCAACGGCATGCCAACCTAGTCGCGCCACCATGCTGGCCTTCCCTACACTGCTACCAAAACGAAGGCATGCGATAATCAATGGTCCCCCTTTAATCCCAGAAGCAAATCCTAGCCATCCAAGGTTACCAGACAACGCATGGTAACCTTTGGCCCGAAAACCTAAGTTTGGCCACGCTGAACCATGCATGCCAACGACCATGCCAACCTAGTCGCACCACCATGCTGGCCTCCCCTACATGGCTACCAAAACGAAGGCGTGCGACAATCAACGGCCCCCTTCAATCCCAGGAGAAAATCCTAGCCATCCAAGGTCACTAGACAACACATGGTAACCTTTGACCCGAAACCCTAGTTTGCCCATGCCAAACCGCGCCAAGGCATGCCATGCTAATTACATTCCGACCTAGTCGTGCCACCATGCTGGCCTTCCCTATACGGCCACCAAAGGCGAAACCGTGCGACGATCAACGGCTACCTTTCCTCTTAAGATGCAAAATCTCAATCGTCGAAGGTCACCAAGCTAGCAAGTCTCCCAAGCTCAACTTGCCCGACAACAGCAAACGTGCTACATGTTTTCCACAAAAACATTCGAGACATCAACACATATCACAAACTGGGGGATGTTCTTTGGGTATTGGTTTGGCGGTTTACAGCGTGCGGCATACACTACGCCCGTCATAAGGAAGTGTCATAAGGATTAGGCAGTTAGTAAATACCGAGAGTTAATGGTGAAACACTCTTTTTATGGAACATCAATTCCATGCGTTTACGGTTTTATGGAACATCAATTCCATATGTTAATGGTTTTATGGAACATCAATTCCATGCGTTAACAGTTACCACCTCCTCCCATTTACTCACCCATTTTTCCATTCCTTAATGAGACCAGAGTACGTTTCACTTCGACTTGTATAAATAGGTCTTACCTATTTCTACCGAACAACAAGTTCAGTCAGGAACATACACCACTCAGAAAACATTTGCTAGCTTTCCATTTGTTAGCTTCCCACTTTTTGATACAAGTCCTAACACAACTACTCTTCCAGAATCAACTATTCTGGTCTCATCACTTTCCTTGCTTTCCTCCCCAAAACCAACCCATTATCCACCACTTTGTGACTGAAGCAAGTCTGGAACAACCATTTCTTGGTTTATGCCGGACTTGTACATATTGATCTCTCGAATTTAAAAGTACTCCCTTGCAGTATATTGTTTAGGGTTTAAATTCGTTTCTCACCCACACACTCGAAATTACCGAAATTAGCAAAAACTATTTTCACCCACAAATAGTACCCGTTTGCATACTTGAATGGGTTATGTCCTAAAATCTGTTTGTTCATGAACTAATAGATTTATATAATATAAGGAATGCAATCTTTTGAAAACAGTGGTTATAATATTCATGAGTTGATTCGAGTGAATCAAAATAGATTTTGCTTCAATTGTATCTTGTATACTTCTATGAGAATATAAACAATTGAACAACTCTAGAACTAGTTTCATTTGAGTCATTTGAACTAGTTATGGTTAAGATGAATATGGACGATATGAAAGTGTTCATGTAGCTAACTTAGGTTAATTATTGTTGAGCCAACACGTATACACGTTTAGGTACGGTTACCCATATCTAAATGAAGTCACTTTTCATTTGTGTATAACAAGCTAAGTTCGATCTAACGGTTGAAAGATATTAGCTTGAGTCTAATTAGGTTTTCATCTAACGGTGAATATTGAATGCTTTGTTACCAAGGTAGCATTGATTTCAAATCCTTATTTGAATATTATATAAAGGATAACTCTAGAAACTGAGAAACCTAATCCCCACACCTTCTGTGTGATACTAGTTGCGACTAGAATTGACTCTCCTTTTACCTTAGGTTTTTCACAAACCATGTAGGTTAATGAGTAACGACTTGAACACTTCATTGGGATTGTGAATCCAGACCCAACTAGATTCTCTGTAGTTGCGTGTTCTGATCTTGTTGTTTTCTATCGTATTGTGTACTATCTTCTCTAAGATTTGCTCGAGATTTATTCTCCGATAGGAAAGATAAAAATTAGTCACAAACATCTTCGTCTCATCGTTTGTGATTTCATAATATCTTGTTTCGCTGCCATACGATTAAGATTATTCTGAGGTGATTGATGTTTCTAGGTTGTTCTCTTGGAATATAAGTATGGTATATCAATTGGTTCCTGTTCACCTTGGTTTCTCAAAATACGGAATAAAAACTTTTAGGTATTTTATGGGAGACAGATTTATCTATTCAATAGACTTTTCTTTGTGAGACAGATTGGTTTATCAAGTCTTCGACTTTGGGTCGTAGAAACTCTTGGTTGTGGGTGAGATCAGCTAAGGGAAGCAAGTGCGCAAAGTCCTGCTGGGATTCATAGGCGTAAGGAACGCGACTGTACCTTGATCTGTGTGATATTTGTTAGGGATAAACTACATTACAGTCCGAAGTTAAATTGAAGTAGGCTAGTATACGTAGCATCTTAATACAGTATGGTGTTCAAATCTGTACTAGATCCCTGAGTTTTTCTGCATTTGCGGTTTCCTCGTTAACAAAATTTATGGCGTCTGTGTTATTTCTTTTCTGCATTATATTTTTATATAAGTAAAATATCACAGGTTTTGCGTAGATCAATCAATTAGATAATCCAACCTTTGGTTGTTTATATAAATTGATTGACACTTGAACATTGGTCTTTGGTACTGTTCAAGTTGTTTCTCATAATAATCTGGCTTACGGATTTCTATCTGTTTGATTTGCTGATTACATTGAGAAATAAAGATATAACTCTTGCATATACTTTTCTTAAGATTGAGTTTGAATGTCTAGTTGATTTTCTTACAAGTATATTGGAGTGAGTCCATACAGATTGCTAAGAGAAATATTAGGTGTGGTTGTTAGACCCCCCACTTTTTCAATTGGTATCAGGGCAGGCAAACATATTTAAGACCTCATAAGTCTGTGTTTTTAAGCGATCTGACTCTATGGACAATTGTGCTATCTCTGATAAACGCATCGTCAGAAGTAAAAGTTCAGTTTCCATGAAATCTATTAAAGAGAAATATTTGTCTATCTCGAATTTAGATGAACATTATGTTCCAACGAAACAAGATTTCACTGATAAATGTTACTATGATTACCTTTCAAACGAGTCTGACTCTGTTGAAGAAAGGGAAGAAGCTAAAGAGAGTGTGATTCTAAAACTTATTAGAATCCAGGCTGATAAAATCAATCGGTTAAAACACAATGTCAATGTGCTTATTGGTATGGTAAATTATCGTACTCTCAATTAAAGGTTCTCCATGAAGAAAATTCCCTAGTATGTTTTTCATGAACCTTACTAGAAGCTAAACTCAAAGAGGATGTCTTGGAAATTGAACGTCTTTTGAGTAAACTCTCTATTCAAGGATGTTCTGAAGAGTCCATTATACCAGTCGCTTCTTACTCAACTGAGACTTCATTTCTAGAAGCTAAATCGCAATCCCTTCCTATTGGAAAATATGTGCATAGTTCTTCCTCTAATCAAGGAATCTCCACATCACACGGAAGGAAGAAATCTCCTAACGATGGTATTAAGATTGTTCACTCTAATCACTCCGGTGATCAGAAAGTGTGTCTCTTTTGTGATTCAAAAGGACATGTTGAACGCAAGAGAAAATCTAGGTTGAATGACAATTCTATTTCTCATCTTAAACACACCTTAGATTCAATTCTCAAAGGTGTAACTTATATTCATATGTCTAAACCAATTGGTTGTAGTACTCACCCTGTGAATCCATCCAGGAAAGTCAGTTTTATTTGTTCTTCAAATGTTCAAAATCGCAAAAGCCATTTTAACACAAATCGTCCAAGAAGATTTTGAGGATCTTCTTCGGTTGAAAATGGAGACTTCGATTATACATATTTGATATTGAGTTTAACTCGCTTACATCTTTCTCAAAATATGTTTTGGTAATCTTTCGCTTTAACCAAGTTCATCTTATATTCTTGACGAAAGTCAAAAGATGATCATGTGAAAATCGTCTTGTAACATCTTACATGATTTGTGTGAGACAGTCACTTGATGTAGACTCGGGAATGTTTCGTATTGATCATTTGATCACTTGAAAATTTCTTTGAAGCTAATAGTTTGTGTGAGACATATATTGTCGTATTTCGAGAATGTTTTAATGATTGAAATGAGTGTTTATAATAATTAATCATGATTGGATTATAAGCAAAGTATGCGTACTTGCATATGTGTTGGTCCAAGACCGGAACTTAGTATGCATTAATCCTCTGTAACTTGAATCATCACAAGCCCAAGTTCTAGTTCTTCTCAAATCTCTTCCATTCATCTCCAGTAACAACGGCAGAAACCTTGTTTCTTCCTTGACTTCTTTGGCCAAGTCCTATTTGTTAGATGCCTCTCGACCCTTGATAAGCAGCCACAAGAACCATGGCAGTAACACACCTTGCTTTCGACCCCTAAACCTCCATAAATTGAACCTCAGAATCCATGGATAGTAGATTCAAACCCTTGTTATAGGGCCAAGAAAATATGGCAGACTAACCCATCTCGACCATGTCTTTTCGATGCTAGTTCCAGTCATAATACAACCTAATACTTGACCCCCACTCTCCATAAACTCGTGCTTCAACTGAACCTGACCTCCTCGCTGGAAACAATCACAAGACCCATATCATTCATGGCAGCTGAAGTTGGTGCAGTGTCAAAGTAGCTTGTAGCTAAAGTTGTAGAGAACTGGTCACTCAGGCATTTTTATAACACATTGTGTGTATCCTGCAAACTGGTGATAGTTATATGCCGGTTGTGTATTCGATATTGCACAAACTCCTTCCATGCACATCATTCTCTTTGAACAATAACCCAAGACTCTGAATTCATCAAACACACAAAGTCAACCCAATTTCTATCATTCACACGAAAAACTGATGGCAGAAATGTAAATTTCTCTTCCTTATTTATTGCTTTCAAAATCTGTCAAGCACGCATAGACTCAAATTCGAGCAAAACCCATTCATATTAATCATTCGAGAACGAGCCTGGACTCATGGCTTGCCGGTAGTGTGACTTGGTACATCTCTTGTTCCAGCGACCAGAACCTTGGTCAAAAATATGAAACAATCGACCTAGTATGAAGTTTAGGTTATAAGAGAAAAGCAGGTGGCACCCCTTAGCAAAGAACTAGATGAGTTTAATAATCTGTTTCAAAACTCAATGGCTTCCTTGAGCATAGTGTGTGACTGCTTCAGTATTTCTTGTATTTGACACTTTTTGAGACTTACAATGCATGTTAACTTCAACTCCATCAAATCTTAAGCTCGCCAAATGATGAATTGTGCATGTTTTTCGCTTCTTTTAACTACATGACTCCAAAAAAATCTGCAAAATGGAAACAAAGTGTAATATACAAAAATAGAAGAGAAATAGATACGAAAAGCATAAGAAATTGACATTCAAAAGATGTGTTTTAGGCTCCTATCACTTCCAGAAGCCATCATGTGACTGGTTACACTTTTATGTGACGGTTATACTTTGCTTCCCGAGGTTATCATGCGATCGATTACCACTAACCTCTAATACATCATGTGACCGGTTACATCTAGCATCCCAACATAGCATGTGATCGGTTACACTAAGTGACCGATTATAACTAGATACTCATTATTGGCCGTGACCGGTTACACCTCAAGTCTTAACATAGTCAAGATAGGTTCTACCACTGTTAACTTCATTGGTCATCCAAAAAAGATATTCAAAAAATAACAAGACCAATCATGATTTCCCTTTCGATTATAAAAACAGTTCGTACATCTACTTCCCTAAACTAATGTAAAGATATATAGTTTTCTAGGATGAAATCATACTTATACAATGCACACATAATTAAATAAACATATACAATAGATTATGTCGATGTCGTCTTTATGAAGTTCCAAAAGATAGGCGTTTATACTTCTTACTATGCTTCCTTGATACTTTGATCATACTATTATGACCAAGTCTCATCACTAGAGTATTATACACAATATATACAGCTTCGCATGTTATGTTTTCAATATAGCACGACTTGAAGGCTACGTTAGGAATTGAAACAAGATTAAGTCAATATTACTATCCCCAAGTGGAAGTGTGATGTCATCATTATAGTCGTTACTTCTTCTCATTCTTCAGGTCTTCAGAGTAATGCTTGTATGTCTCAACATTCCTAGACATTTAGTCTAACCTAAACGAAGTTGACTCTAGTGTTTAATCAAGCGACTCTAGAGGAGTTTTGATACTAAAATATGACAACTAACCTTGACATACCAACGCTTGGTGAGTTCAACCGAGCTATGCTCTAACAACCTTGATTTAAGTTGCATTTGAACCCTAAACATTTGGGGTACAACCCAGGGGTAGAGCTTGTACTATGGGAATGTTATTTTCCACCCTCCATGGCGCCCGTTTCGCACCTTGTTAAATGTGATTATCTTGATTGCAAAATATTGACGAGCATGCTCACACCTGCCCATGAATTAAAATATAAAGCCCACCAAATATTGAGGCTGCAAACTATTTGGGTTTTGGAGCTTCATAGGATTTAAATGTGTTGGATGTGGTTATGGTGGGCCTAATCTATATAAAAGGTTAAAAATACTTTTCCACTATAACTAATCTGAATATTTTCTTCTTCATCTCCAAAAATTTCTGATTTGCCATCAATTCTCAAACAGAATCATCAGCGGAATCGAAAATGAAGAATTGGTGAATGAAGCAGTTGAAACAGTAGTTAATATTCCAAAAATGACTGCTATAAGATAACAATTGAAAAACCCATTGTTTATTTTTGTTTTTGGTTATCTAAAAGATGAGATTAAATGACGTGGCTCAAAATTGGTTTTTGTGAAATCGTATACGGCTGAGAGTTTTTATTTATCCAACCTTAAATCATCTATTACGACTAGGACAATAATAATTCCCAGACGTAATGGTTAGGATATTTTGAATTCCAAATTATAAGTATTTTTTAGAGTATAGATCGATTAAACCCACCAAGTGTTGGTATGTCAAGTTTGATTGTCATATTTTAGTGAACCAAAACTCATTTAAGAGTCGCTTTATTTAAATGTACTAGAGTCAACTTCGTATAGGTTAGCTTGAAAGTATTAGGATGAGACATTACAAGTATTGCGAAGACTTGAAGAAGTGAAGAAGTACGGAGCTACAACCACAACATCATCCTTCCACTTAAGGTTAGTGATATTTGACTTGAACTATTTCATTCCCTAACATATCTTTCAATTCGTGCATATTGAAAACATAAAACTGCGAAGCATGAACACTCTAGATAGACATAGTATTAAGGAATACAATATGAAGTTTCTTGCTTAACCATTAAACTTTGTATATAAGACATCAACATAATCGTATGAATGATATTGTGATTATGTATGGGTATGAGGTGAAAATTTCATCCTAGGAAACAATGTTTTTACATGTGTATTAAGGAAGTAAGTTCATGATATGTGTTGTGAACCGAAAAGGAAATCTCCAGGTGTTATTGGGGCTATTCTTCATTACAAATCTTATGAACGACCAATATGTGTGATTAGTATAACTGCTTATGACATGTTTGTGTTCTTGGTAAAAATATTCACATGAGGTCTGACTTATGTATTGGTATGACTTTTATTAGTGAACCGATCTTAAGTAATCTCCTGGGGTATGATCGGGTTTGTGAGTGTCTGACCAAATTTGGGAGAGGGGAACCGATCCTAGTAAGAGGTGAAGTACATCATAAGGGGGAACTGATCCTTGTATGAGGTGCATCAAGGTTTATATAAAAAAGGGGAACCGATCCTATGAACATGTGCAACACGTTTTTAGGCAAGGGAAACGATCCTATGGACATGTGCAGTGCATACAAGTTAGATACCAAATATATGTGAGGAACCGATCCTAGTACCTAGTCAGCCTAATTTTGGTAAGCTAGTGTGACTATGCACAATACTCACATGGAGGTAGAACCGAAACTTGTTTTGGTAGAACCGTTACACCCATGGTTTGTGATTGAGTGTTACTTGATCAATCACATAGTTCTTGAAAGTCAAATGAACCAATTCTAAACTTGTTTGGAAGTGTGGTAAATTGGTTTCAAGTGAGTAAGTATGAAAAAGGACTTGTAAGAGAAAGATGTCGACACACTTTGAACATGCACATTGATGTGTATTCTTTTATTGTTCAAATATATTCCTTAACAGCTAAGAAGGAAGTAAATCCCAAGATCGAATATAAATAAGTTAAGAATCTTTTAATTAAGGTTTTTAATTATATATGGAAAATAAGAATTAGTAATGTGCATTTGCTAAGTAAAAATTTTCCAAGGAGATTTCGATCATTATTTTGAACAGTGCATTCACAGGAACTATGAAAACCGAATTTTGGTTAATATGGAAAAGTATCTTGAGAATATTTTCGGTTTTTGAAATTCCTTGGTGTCCAAACTTCCTTGTCTATAAATACTTTGAGTTTGCATTTCTAGCCAACTAATCCTTTGTGACAGTAAACTTCTTATGTAGTACTGTTACTGGTGAAGCCGCCTATCGGAGAGGAGAGTAATCTAATTAGGTGAAATCTCTTATGGCTGCTCAATTTAAAGTCTTCTTTGGGATTGAGAAGCTCTAGCACGACCCGTTGGTGGGAAACTAGATATTGCGGTTTATCTTTAGTTTTCATATTGATTTGATTAACTAACGGTGGTTCAACTTTGATTGCACCTAGTTTGTTTAGGCTTGAGAATCTTCTCTTCTGATATAAGATTCACTCAAACTAGTTCAAGGTTTCAACAGGGATCTTTAGACTGTTGTTATATCTAAAGACGATCTTGTGATAACCCATTGTTAACAGACTCCGTTCTATATATGATTGATCACAAGAGATTCAAGTAGTTGTGTGCAGGTGTTTATTGAAGATCTAAGAATATTTGAAGACAAATAAGAAATAAAAGATTTCTTACTTGGTTTTATAATCTTTGGTGTGCACAATACTTGTTTTGGTAAAATAGGATCCAATTAATAATCGGTTTATCCTTGTGGTAGATTGGATTGATTAATTGAGAAGATCGACATCAACATAATTCTTTGGATTAAGAGTGTTGTTGGCTTAATCTTAACGATTACCTTTTGGTGATTGAACATAAGATAGATCTTAGAACCTGGGAAAGGAGTTTATGTTAAGATAAACAGAAGAGCCTTGGTGCAACTTATATCACTTGGTTGAAGAGAGTTCATACCAAACAGATTTGTTGTTCCTTTACTATTTGGAATACAAACCAAAGGAATTGGTCTAAGTACGTGACTTGTTTACTGGTTGGAGGTGTGGGAATACAGACGGAACTAGGTGAACTATAGGTTTAGTTGCTTGGTCTCAACTATACGAAGTTGGTTTATTTTGTATAGCTGCGTAATCCTGAGAGTATTCAATTCTGGACAATGTCCCGGGGTTTTTCTGCATTTGCGATTTCCTCTTTAACAAAATCTTGTTGTGTCATTTACTTTATATTTCCGAATTATAATTGTTTTATTATAATTAAAGTAAATTGTACAAACGTTAATTCCTATTTACTTGATACGCGAATACTATTGAGTTTGGTTAAGTCCGAACCTTTGTATCAAGTAAACATACTTCGTTGTTGTATTGTCTCGATCTTGTATCCATAGACGATCACACGAAGTGTGAACCGATTAGTCGCATTGTCTCGACTCAGTCCATAGACAATCACTTTCGGAGAAAGGACTTATAGGAAGAATTTTTTTTAGCTTGAGATATATTTGGGTACCCTCACCTTTTAAATTGGTATTAGGGCAGGCAAACTCGAAAAGATCTAACAATATGTGTTTGTTGCAATCCATCCTATAAGAATTGAATCCATTTCTGGTTCAATTAACGTTAAGCAAGAGTATGACTACTCAAAGGTTGAAGATGTTACTACTTAGTTGACTCATGATTCAGGAGTTTCTAAAACATCTGTATCTTTTTCTGATAAAAAAGAAGATGCTGATAAAGAGTTTGTAAAACTCCTAAAGCCTATAAAATATTTGTCTTCTAAAATGGTAATTTTAAAGACATAAGCAAATCTTCTTAAACATGAGATCAGAAATAAAAACAGCCAACTAGATAGTCTGGCTGAAGAGAACATGAATCTCACTGTCAGATTATAAGTTGTAACACCCCATGTTTTTAGCATGGCGCATGCTAAAAGGTGCGCCATGGCCCGAGAAGAAGCTTCATCCAAATCTTCCGTTGCGGAGGAAAAGGAACATTGGCCCTTAGACAATGTGTTGGAAGTGTACGACCAACATGACCGGACGTCGGGTTAGCCAGGGTGGTAAGGTACGTCCATCACTGCCTGCGGAGTTGATAAATGATTTTTGGTCCCCCAATCTAAGTTGTAAAAATGTCATTTTTACATATATAGGGAGGGGTAGTTGGTTGATGGTGCATATGCGGACTATGCACCAAGTAAGCTTCATAGCTTAGCCGGAAGAGTATAAATGATGCCTAAGGCTCATTTATAGTTGCGTAGCCTCACGAAGAGGGCATTTGATGCTTAGGCATCGTTATGCCATATTGCGTACCAAACATGCATCACTTGGATGCATTTCGATGGAATGGCCTATACGGACTAGGTCATTTCCATTATTGATGTGTCATGGCCTCGCAAACAAGTTGGTTTAAGCTTTCTGTCCCTTCGTGGATGAACTACGGTCTGTGCTTGATCCATTTAGAGTAGGGAAGGGTACGTAGGCAGCCGCAATAAGTTGAAGCATTGCCGGTCCAGCACGTTGTCGCTCATATCATCTAATTTAGAGATGGTTGCGACACTTTGGCCTCTCATATCATCTGGCTCGGTAGCTCGATGCAAGAGATGATTGTGGCCAAACTTGATGAGGCAAGTTGCATTCCATTTAATGGATTCTCATACTTCCTATCAAGGCGTTCGACATAGGCTAAAATCCCGAGTGTCGTCATTTAGCTCAAGAGGAGTCCATTTTGATGGGAAACGGCCCAAAGATCAAGACATGTTGGTCACCAGAATATAGCCAAATTCCATCATTTAGGGCTTTAAAAGGCCGTTTTTTGCCGTTTTAGGAAAGTTTTTGCTTTCTTAATAAACCCTTTGCGGATCAAGGGTGAGTTGGAACGGTGTGGAAGCTAAGTTAGCTGCATCATGCTCCACGAGTATGCTTGCAAGGGAAAATGGACGTGCATTTGCCTAAGCTTTAAGTCCCAGATCGTAGCTTCATCATGGCGCATCGGGGAAGTTATGGCCTGCGGGGCAACGCTCCAAAGGCGTAATTTTCCGGTCCGTCACATAATCTCTTGTTAATTTTCTTAATAAAGAGACATGTCCAATGACTATGACGAATGATGTTGTTATTTTAGTCACATCTGAAACAGATCAAGATGATGGTGGTTTGCCGAACTACACCAAGTCAGAAGGGGATGAGAAACAAGCTTCAACATCTACTGATGATCAAATGAAATCTTGTCCAAAGGAAACTTTGAACCGATTCCATGATAATGATCTTAAGGAATACACTTTTCAGTCACTTGATAGGAAACTTATACTTCTTCAACATACTGTGGTCAAAATATTTAAGGAAGTTTCTTGTCTTAAAAAACTGAAAGATAATTCCTCAATAAAAGACAAATTATGCCGCAACCCTATAAGATAAACTCAAAAATAGAGAAAAGAGTTGACAATATCTTCGGGAAGAAGATTCCTCCTCATCCATGTCGAAACAATTCTTGTTTTGATGAAGAACGATTCCAGAACGAAGGGAAAGTGAGAATCTCTGCCAAAAGGAACAATGAGGAATGTCCAATAATTGTTTCAGACAATCACACTGATGTGAATCATAAGGAAGTCCTTATAATGAGAAAATCTTATGAAAATATCATTGAAAGAATTAAGAGAGATCTATCAATCTCTAACAATTCTCACATCGATACAATTTCTCCATATGATCATATCTCTAGAGTTAGAAAACATCATCGTCTTGGGAGAAAATACATTGGGCAGAAATTCCCTAAAAGAAACATGAACTATGGTTCTGATATTTAATATAAGCTTGAAAAAGCTTATTCTTCCGATGCAACTTAGTTGTATCAAAATCGTGCATTCTCATCCTCATCTGTGCTTCTATTTATGGATGGGAATTGCACAATAAATCTGGAACACATGTGTTTGTGTAATTGATTATCAGAAAAGTTGTAACTTTTATGGGTAGATGTGTATCCTAAAAATTGTTCATATTTATCATGATTTTCTAGATAAGTTTTATTTGGAATTTTTGAATAAAACTAAGAAGTTCGGACAAAAGGAAACAAAATATATTCTTTAATATTTTCGGGTTCTTCTGATATCTTTCGGTCCGAAATTTATCCCCTTTTATAGGGAAACTATCTCCTCCAGTATGTTGATACCCTGATCAGTTATCTTATATATAACCAAACATGCCTCCAACAACTCGCAGTGTCTCAAAGACTAATAAAAAGGAGGCTCAAAGGGTTAAAGATTGTCAAGGAATCAATACTGAGAGGAAGAAAAGAAGCATATTAAAAATCATGTCATATTATGATTCTGAAAGTTCGGTTGGATCACAAGATGAGTCATGTCTGTTGGCCTACAATATATAAGATCCAACCAAAACCAAGTGGGTTAGTTATGATAGTATGATTGACTATATCCATGGTTTTGAAGAACTAAGAACCAATCAATATCATAACAACGATTCGAAATCTAGATTGGCTCAACAATAAGATTGAGGAAACAAAAGCTGAAATTGCTAATATGAGAATTCAAGTTGAGAAACTTGAGAAACAAGAAGTGGTTGCAGACAAGTCTCTTGAGACATGCTTTAATCGTTTGAATACTGAAGAAACATCAGTGAACAACAAGAGCACCACTAGAGATTAAGTTATATGCTGTAATATTTAATCTAGAAAAATAGACATCAATTTTTGATTTCTTTCATTGATTGTATAAGTCTATTATGAATAAAGTTATTTTTATAATTTTTCTTGTGATAGTTTTTGATTTACATAACCGGTGCTTGAATGCTTTATTTATTTGTTATGTGTGTTTATGGGATGTTTGATTTCGGTTTTATTACCTTGATATTCGATCTCATAATATGTTGTGAACCCCTATGGTTTGGGTGACTTTTTGATTTAGCAGGATTAAGTTCTATCCCATGTTGGTAGGCTTTATCAAAGGAGCATGAGGGGTTCCTGTACAAACAATATGTGAAAAGTCACAATATGTTGAATCGTTTTGGTTTAGCATAAAAGCATATGTGTTTCGACGGTTTTCAACTTTTGTTTGCAATTGTTAAAACCGATTTTCAACCTTTCTCTGGTAAAGGTTGGTTGTTGTTATTCTTTTGTTTTTGCATAAGTATGACAACATAATGGTATTTCGATATCAATTCTCCCTGAAAGAATAAGACGTGATCATATTGGAGAAGCTGGATGTGAAATTGAGGTAACAATCTTGTTAGTTAATTGTTTTCCTATTTTAAGAAAAGCCTATTTTTATTTGATATATATATATATATTGCTTTTGCTTTTGCTTAAACGAAATTGTCGGTACAATTGATGTGTTTATTCCATTATGTATGTGTGGATGTTTGTGTGATTCAATTGGTTCCGGTTAAGTAAAACTATTGTTATCTTGATTTGTTGTGTGATATCAATCGTTTAGTCTTACGAAAGTTTGGTGCAATTGTGGTGCTTTAATGTTTATGTTATTTCAATTGCTTCCAGTTAAGTAAAACAATTGTTATTTTGATTTATTTTATGGTATCAATTGTTTAGGCTTACAAAATTTCGGTGCAATAGTGGAACTTTAATGATATATGTTGTTTCAATTTCTTCCGGTTGAGGTGAGTAATTATGCAAGTTGATTTATTGGTTTGTATGAATTATTTATGGCTTAACGAATGAATATATTGACGGGATGAGTTGTTTAGTCCAATTCTATTTCGGATAAGATAAACTAAGTTAATTTTGATCTTAGATAAACTTATCAAAGTGGGGGTTTCGGTTATTCAAGTCTAGACGAATGCCTAAACAAGGAAATGCTAGTTAACTAACCTAGTATTTGGCTTGTTTAAAATCTAAAGGTCTAAGTTATATGGATAATTAGAACCTGATGAGAAAAATGGAGTTTATCTTTGTTTTGGTCTTATCGAATGAAGCGGTTGTATTTATACAATCGGTTTAGCAAAGGAACTAAGTTACTTAGTTGATTTTTGGTTTGCTAAACTAGTTGGGAAAATTGCTTCGGGCAATTATTTCGATGATAACATATCAAAACATAATTACTTTGTAGTTTCGGTTTTGATATTGGTTATCAAAAATGGTATGTGTAACCCTCGTGCTTGACTCTACAGGTTGCAAGTCTATTTTGAGATTTGTAAGATCCCTTTCGTGTTGTCCTTTATTTTTTCTTTTCTTTGTCATTTTTGTGACAAAAAGGGGGAGAAATATATGAAGTAAACAGGTGATGCTGGTATCAATTTTATGTTGATTGGAATGTGGAAGAGGATAATGGTGCTTGAACATTTATCTAACGAATGAGGAAAAGCACAGCCTAAGGGGGAGTAATATATCATATGATTGGGATAACAAAGATGCGCAAATTGAAAATCTACCTATCTCACCTTTAGGGGGAGTATGAGCTTTGTTACTATAATGTCAACAACGGCATTTCAAGGATTGAATTGATTCAGGTTATGTGCTGTTGAATTCGGGAATCAAGCATATGTATAATGAATTATTGTAATTTGTTTATCCATATGATTGTAAGAGTTTTTGTCACTAAAGTTGACAAAGTGGGAGATTGTTAGAGCATAGATCAATTGAACCCACCAAGCGTTGGTATGTCAAGTTTGGTTTTCATATTTTAGTGAACCAAAACTCATTTAAGAGTCACTTGATTTAAATGTACTAGAGTCATCTTCGTATAGGTTAGCTTGAAAGTATTAGGATGAGACGTTACAAGTATAGCGAAGACTTGAATAAGTGAAGAATTACAAAGCTACAATAACAACATCATCCTTCCACTTGAGGTTAGTGATATTTGACTTGAACTGTTTCATTCCCTAACGTATCTTTCAAGTCGTGCATATTGAAAACATAAAACTGCGAAGCATGAACACTCTAGATAGACATAGTATTAAGGAATACAATATGAAGTTTCTTGCTTAACCATTAAACTTTGTATATAAGACATAAACATTATCATATGAATGCTATTGTGATTATGTATGGGTATGAGGTGAGGATTTCATCCTAGGAAATAATGTTTTTACATGTGTTTTAAGGAAGTAAGTTCATGATATGTGTTGTGAACCGAATAGGAAATCGCCAGGCGTTATTTGGGTTGTTCTTCATTGCAAATCTTATGAACGACCAATATGTGTAATTAGTATAACCGCTCATGACTTGTTTGTGTTCTTGGTAAAACTATTCACATGAGGCCTGACTTATGTATTGGTATGACTTTTATTAGTGAAACCGATCTTAAGTAATCTCCTGGGGTATGATCGGGTTTGTGAGTATCTGACTAAATTTGGGAGAGGGGGAACTGATCCTAGTAAGAGGTGCAGTACATCACAAGGGGGAACCGATCCTTGTATGAGGTGCATCAAGGTTTATAGAAGAAAGGGTAACCGGTCCTATGAACATGTGCAATACACGTTTTTAGGCAAGGGGGAACCTATCCTATGGACATGTGCACTGCATACAAGTTAGATATCAAATATATGTGGGGAACCGATCCTAGTACCTAGTCAGCCGAATTTTGGTAAGATAGTGTGACTATGCATAGTACTCACATGGAGGTAGAACCGAAACTTGTTTTGGTAGAACCGTTACACCCATGGTTTGTGATTGAGTGTTACTTGATCAATCACATAGTTCTTGAAAGTCAGATGAACCAATTCTAAGCTTGTTTGGAAGTGTGGAAAATTGGTTTCAAGTGAGTATGTATGAAAAATAACTTGCAAGAGAAAGATGTCGACACACTTTGAACACGCGCATTAATGTGTATTATTTTATTGTTCAAAGATATTCCTTAACAGCTAAGAAGGAAGTAAATCCCAAGATCGAATTTAAATAAGTTAAGAATCTTTTAATTAAGGTTTTTAATTATATATGGAAAATAAGAATTAAAATGTGTATTTGCTAATTAAAGATTTTCCAAGGAGATTTCGATCATTATTTTGGACAGTGCATTCATAAGAATTATGAAAACCGAATTTGGGTTAATATGGAAAAAAAATCTTGAGAATATTTTCGGTTTTGGAAATTCCTTGGTGTCAAAACTTCCTTGTCTATAAATACTTTGAGTTTGCATTTTTAGCAAACTAATCCTTTGTGACAGTAAAATTCCTCTGTTATATAGTTACTGGTGAAGTCGCCTATCACAGAGGAGAGCAATCTAATTAGGTGAAATCTCTTACGGCCGCTCAGTTTGAAGTTTTCTTTGGGATTGAGAAGCTCTAGTGCGTACCGTTGGTGGGAAACTAGATAATTACGGTTTATCTTTAGTTTTCATATTGGTTTGATTGACTAACGGTGGTTGAACTTTGATTGCACCTAGTTTGTTTATGCTTGAGAATCTTCTCTTCTGATATAAGATTCACTCAAACTAGTTCAAGGTTTCAACAGGGATCTTTAGACTGTTGTTAGATCTAAATACGATCTTGTGATAATCCATTGTTAATATACTCCGTTCTGTGTGTGATTGATCACAGGAGATTCAAGTAGTTGTGTGCAGGTGTTTATTGAAGATTTGAAGACAAAGAAGAGATAGAGATTTCTGACTTGGTTTTATAATCTTTGGTATGCACAATACTTGTTTTGGTAAAAGAGGATCCAATTAATAATCGGTTTATCCTTATGGTAGATTGGATTGATTAATTGAGAAGATTGGCATCAACACAATTCTTTGGATTAAGAGTGTTATTGGCTTAATCTTAATGATTACCTTTTGGTGATTGAACATAAGATAGATCTTGGAGCCTGGCAAAGGAGTTTTTGTTAAGATAAACATAAAAGCCTTTGTGCAACTCATATCACTCGGTTGATGAGAGTTTATACCAAACAAATTTGTTGTTCCTTTACTGTTTGGAATACGAACCAAAGGAATTGGTCCAAGTACATGACTTGTTTACAAGTTGGAGGTGTGGGAATACAGACGGAACTAGGTGAACTATAGGTTTAGTTGCTTGGTCTCAACTATGGCAAGTCTTCTATTTTTAGATTTCAACTTTTGATGTCAGATTATAAATTTGAATGAAATTCAGAAAAAAAAATTTATCAGATTATCACTGGATGAAACCAGTTTCATCCTTAATTTGTGAAGTCAGACTTGAGAATAAAACTGGTTTCATTTTGTACAATAGCAGTTTCAGTCGGTTTAATATGATTTTTTGTTTTTGTGTTTGTTTTGTTTCTGTCGGAATATTTCCTTTGGCATACGGTATCGTATCAGGTGAAACTATTGATAATTGGCATTGGTTATTGGAAAAATTAAAAACGTGTATTAACTATTATTTTGGATCGCCATGAGGGTTTGATCCAAGGTATTCGTGATATTTTTCCAACTTTCCGTCATTGTTGTTGTTACCATCATTTGAAGAATAATGTCCGCAAGAAGACCAACAAGAAGAAGGGAGAGCATGGTGATGCGATGGATTTGTTCAAACAATGTTTCTATTCATCAACGCATGAAGTCTTTCATGAAGGTATGAAAAAGTTGAAGGATATGGGATGTGATGGTCTTCACAAATTCTTGAGTGACCTTCCAGTGGAATGTTGGTCCAATGCACATTGTCTTGGATGTCGCTATGGCGACATGTGTTCAAATATTGCAGAGTCGTTCAACTTTTGGATTAAGGAAGAAAAAGGTATGCCTATTGTCACACCTATTAACTGGATTTGACTTAAGATTATGGATCAGATGAGTAAAAGGAAGTTGAAGGGGGAGACATATAAAGGATTCATTTGTCCCAGGCTAGAGAAAAAAGTAATGGCTTTCATTTGTGCTGGTGTCCAATGGAGAATAACTAAGTCTGGTGACATGGAGTGGGAACTTTTTGATGGAAAGCACACGCATGTTGTTAATATTGAAAAGTTTCATTGCATCTATAGGGTTTGGTTTACTGAGCAGTTCCCTTATGATCAAGCTATTGCGTGTATGCATTAAAATAAGATCAATGTTTACGAGTACATTAATCTGTTTTTCAGCATTGCTAGCTTCCGTGCTTCGTATGATCGTGCTATCAAGCCCATTCCCGATTATGACAAGCCTATTGATGTTGCTACTGGAATTCTCGTGAACCCACCAATTATCCTAGGATTAAAAACTGGTAGACCGAGGAAGAAGCGGATTCCAAACACTGGTAGCGCAATTTTCAAGATACCAATTACGTGCTGTAACTGCCGTACTCAGGCACATCATAACAAGACGACGTGTCCTCATCCTCCTGCGAAAAAACAACATTAAGAACCTGCTTAATAAAATCTTTACCATGATAGTAGTTAGTACACGATTCTTTTATTAGTTTATTCTTCTCTGCAGCCTCTTGTTGCATATTTAAGACTCATTTACCTTGAATTATATGGTTGTATTTACCTTGGATTGTTTCTTTTGTTCATAAAAACATATTTTATGGAATTATTTTTTTAAAGTATTGCTCTTCAGTTTTATACTATATATGTTATAGTCTTATGTTGATTGGCTTTAATTGCACATTCCCTTCAGTGTTCACTGTAAAATTTGAATGTTTGCAAAGATTTAGATTCAATTGTACATGATGAAATTGGGTTTCATCCAAGCCTGGTTACCTTCTGACAAAAAATTGCAGTTTTATACAGGCCAGGATGTAACTGGGTTTCATCCAAGCCTGGTTACATTCTGACAAAAAAAAGTATTTTCAACCTGCAAATTTAATCATTTTTTCCTAACATATTCAAGCACAACTATCATGAAATTGAAGTATATGCATTTTTCAGTTAAAAAGTTCATATTTCAATTAAGACGAATCCACGGATCACAAATGTATGCGAATACTTAGTCCAACAAAAAAAAAGTACTTCCATATGAACTACATTAATAAAAAAATTCTAAACAACCTAAACACATCAAACTTTCCAGCAGCTATTCTCATCAGTTAGGATTTCATATGCGAGATTGATTCATCTTGTGCCCATCTCCTCTCAAAGAGTATCTTTGCCTTCAAAGGAGTAACCGTTTGTCATTGCCCATTCCATGAAGTAGATAACATACATCAACGAATCATGACTGCAAGACAAATGAATATGTAATGTCACTTTACTGATCTAGAAAAAAAAATGTAATGTCGGTTCAAACTTCGTTTCTGTTGGTATGTTATAATTTCAATTCAAAGAGTTAACGCCCTACCTTTTGCACTATTGTGGACAATCCGATTTCATGACGACATCAACATTATCCATACTAGTACTTTGAAGTTGAATGAGAAAGAAATGATTTATTCTTTCCGCCGTCATTTTAGCATCTTTTAAATAGTTTGAAGAACCTAGGAGAGAATTGTAGTGTGTCCAAGTTCTTCCATGGATGTCATAGTGAAGCAATGTGAAATGTTTTTCTCATTCAACATTGGGATGAACAAGTGTTGCGTTTCGACATCAATCTTTTGAAGTTCAACATTTATCTTATCTGCAGCCTTTATCTCATCTCCCGCAATGACATCAACCTGAAGACGAATTTGAATCAAAACCAGTTAAACCATATTTTCAATATGGATGAAACTAAATTACATCCCATGCTTAATGCTAGATGAAAACCAGTTTCTGCAAGTATCAGATGAAACCCAGTTGCATCCTATATAAAATAGCTAGATGAAACTCATTTTTATCCTACACTAGTGAGAGAATTATGTTTCAAGCAACAGATGCAAGCCAGGTACGTCCTACACTAACTTAAAGTTATATGAAAACAAATTGCAGACCTAAGATCATTCATTTTAAAATGTAGTATTCAAAATGTTTACCCATGCAAGCGCGCTAAGAAAGATTGACTTTAAGTATCCTTTGGTATCACCGCCAGACTGAAACAATTATCTCCATTTTTCGACTTTGAACTCCAAAATAGTGTTCACCAATGGTTGATTGAAAACAAGTTGTTCTATGTGTTCTCCACTAATACATACACCTACATTGGATTTCCAAACGCAATCGCTGCATTTAAACAAGTTTATCTAATTTCAGACAAGCACATGGGTTTCATTTTTTAACATGAAATAATAAAAGTAGAATGTAAAAAATAAAATAACAGCAAAAGAATACAAATATGTACCTTAAATTTCCAGTTCCAAAGTACTCCTTTATTAACTGCTCTTCAGCTAGTCTTACTCCGTAACTCAAGTAATCTTTCCACAGCTTGTTGTTCCTTGTTAACTTCTTCAACTTATCGTCCTTCTGCTTCTTCTCTGCATGCTCATGCTCATCTGTTACAAACTTATTCTGTCTAGCCCTTTTATATACGTTCTTCACTCTATTCTCAATTGATCCAATTTTACTCATAACTGCCAGAGGTTCTGCTGCGATAATCTCTTCTTCGGTGATTTCTGGTGGATGAACTGGTGCTGGAGGTTCTGCTCAAGGAACTGGTGTTACAGGTTCTGCTTCGGGAAAATCTTCAGCTTATGGATTTGCGGCTCCACTGGCTTCACCTGCCTTGCTAGCGTCTTCAGGAACAACACCCTCCACTAGTTTGCAAACCTTCTCTTCACGAACAACACCCTCCACTGGTTTGTTCATCTCTTAAGTGATGTTAAGGTTGAAATACTTCCCGGGTGGAGTGTAAAGAACAACCTCAAGAGGTGAAGCTTGCGGAGTTTTTGGAGTTGAAATAGTTCCTGATTGAGGCTTGAGTTGCGCTTTCAAGGCTTCCACTTGACTTTGCAAGTCCGAGATTATCTTATCATTTGCTTCAGACTCAACCTCCTTTGCTTCCAACTCTAAATTCCTTGCTCCTAACTCGGCATTCAAGTGACGGATAATGTTTTCCTTCTCAGCTAGTTCATTCTTCAACTTGGAAACATCATCATCATCTTCATCTTTGTTTTCTTCTTCATCATCAAACAAGCATAACTGTTTCTCCTCTTCACTCCAACTACCAACAAAGTCAACAACCTGCAAACACATAAATACATAAACACAAGATGTAATTGATTTCGTCATATGCTAACACATGATGTAACTGGGTTTCATCCACTGATAACACATGATATGACTTGGTAGAAAATGGGTTTCATCCATTAATACCATAAGATGTAACTGGTTTCATCCAGTTATTATAGGGGATATAATTTTCAAAATGAAACTAAACTTAATCAACATAATATGTAACTGGTTTCATCCAGTTATAATAACATCAAGATTTTTACCTGATTGCTTGAAAGAGTTTCAAGCTTCCCCTAAATTTCGCAAGATAATTTATACAAGTCCCATCTTGCAAACCTTGGCCATGCATCATTGTTGTCTTTCCTAACAATGCCTTCGCCTTTCACTTGCTCAACAATCCATAACTGCAACAACAAAAGATAGAAGTTAATAATCAACACATGACTCATTTAATGCAAAAAAAATAAAAATATTTATTCAAAAGATAGAATACGATACTCACCAGTAAATAGAAGCTACAACCATTGATAGAGTAAGGTGTCTTGTACAAGGATTTAACGCTTTGCATTAGATGATCATGGATTAAATCCGGCCAAGAGACTCTATTAATTGTATCTATTGACTATGGGCAGTTCAAATACCTATAGTGGACATACATACCTCCTGTGTTTATAAAGAAGATTGTACATAACATGAACATCAACAAAAGTATCGCCAAGTCTTATTCTTTGCCTTCTCCATTCATAGCAGTCTGTATTCCTTCGAGGATGTATTTATTGTGCAATTTGTCCCCAATATTCGCCTCTTTGCTTTTCTTCTCTTTGTCTCAGGCTTTCTTATTTTTCTTCTCTTTGGCTTCAGCTTCCCTTTCCTTCTTCTCAGCATCCCTTCTCATTGGCTCCAGAAAGTATTTGGTATAAAATTCAGAATCTTTAAAACTAGGTTCGTCCTTTGGTCCATAAAGTTTCTTATCTTCTTCACTCATACGTATTCTCTGCATTTTGAAAATAACAGCAAGATGGTTTGGATCAGTCTTGAAAACTTGATCACCAATCTTGAATGCCAACTATTTCGGGTCAAAATTTCTTATGATGAACTCTAACGCCCTTGGATCTTTGCTACATTCTGCCTTGCCCACTTTTCCTTGTTTGATCGCCTCAATAAAGCTCCAGAAATTAATCTTCCTTAACACAGCCTCTTGTCTTTCGGTAAATACGAGTGATTCAAGCACTTCAACTGTCGGTTTCATGTTTGATCGGAACGTTTTCTTTACTTCTTTTTTCTTTGGCTTGTCTTCGTCCATTTCAGCATCCACATTCTCCATGTTAGACTCACCACCCACGTCCACATCATGCTTTTTCTTGTATTTTCTTTCAGCACCGGCACTCTTCTTACTCTTCTTGCTACTGCTTCCTGCAATAATTTGGATGAAACCAGTTAAGTTATATTATAAATCTGTGGATGTAACTCAATTACATCCCATCTTTAATGCTAGATGAAAACCAGTTTCTGCGGGTATCAGATGAAACCCAGTTATATTCTATATATAATAGTTAGATGAAACCAAGTATCTGCAGGTATCAGATTAAACCCACTTACATCCTAATATTATACATGTTAACATGGTCTGAAGAAACAAAGACAAGTAGTTTTACGCTGATATAGCCGCTATTATTAGTCCCATAATCACACCAAATTAAAACCACCGAAATATGCAAACCATCAAACACTTCTTAACACCCTAGTACAAATCTTCATCCACAGATTAAGCAATATGAAATTAGTTTCAACATGTAACACAGATCTTCATCCACAAATTTATTATAAAATCCTAGTACTTATACTAAATCATCCCAGTTAGACATGTACACTGGATGATACCAGTTCCATCCACACCAAAAACTCCCAGATTAACACTGGATGAAACCTGCTGAAACAAATTCAACACTGAAATAAAACCAAATTCACCCAATTTCACTTCAACCAATTTAACATTGAAAATACTTAAACAACTATATGCAACCCAATTTCATCTAACACATACTAATTGAAATAAAAATAAAAAAAACAATTCCACACAGAATGGTACTGAAATAAAAATAAGAAGAACCAATTCAACAAATTAATCATGAAATTATGTTAATAAGAAAAAAACAGAGTTAGGGTTTGTAAACTTACTAGTTTTAGGATACATTCTGTGGATCAATTGAAACCGAAACTCTTCCAATACACTGAAATGGTAAAAACCCTAATTCTCAGAAACTGATTTCCGGGTTGATGGTGTTTGACAGACGATGGATGAAAAACAATTTTCTGGTAGTGTTGATGATTGGGAACCGGTGGATGAAACTGATTTTGTGGTTTTGAATTTTTTTATGAGACGGTGGAGGAATTTGATGGTGAAGGAAAAGATGAATATGAAAACTCACTGGGTTTTCAGGAGACGGTGGAGGAGAAGATGAAGGAGACGGTGGAGGAGAAGATGAAAACTCTTTGGGTTTTCAGGAGACGGTGGAAGAATTTTATGGTTTTGAAAACTTTTATGTGAGAAGATGAAGACAAGGTGAATGTTATTGTGAGAGAGGGAGATCGTGGGTGTGACGGTTACAAGGGTAGTAACGTCTCTCCCAATTAAAATTTTCTTTTGGACATTTGACCCAAGCCTAATTCCTACCGGTCCATATGGCCCAAAAAACATTCCCTTTTGGCTATATAACCCATTCTATGTACTTTGTACTCCCATCAAACATAGTGTCTTTTTCAAAGAACATGAATCTTTGCTTATTGTTTTTCGTTAACCAGAATAATATGTTCCTTACTTTCTGGTTAATACCAACTATGGAGTTGGCATTTCTGGTTAATACCAACTATGGAGTTGGCATTCATAGGGTACTATGTAAACTTCAATGACACGTAAAAATATGTTTTTGGTTTAATGTAGGAGCCAACAGTATTTGTAGGGTAGTTAGCATTGATTTGCAGGTAATATTTAACGATAGGATGTCCTGATAGTTTAAAAGATCGACACCCTTATCTATAATAGTCCGTTCGACCGAACAATACTGCAGTAATCCATATTTATGGAAAGTTTAGTCCTTCGAAAAAGTGATCCTGGCATAATAACGATTCACCTGGGAAAAAAAATATTAGCCCCCCCAAACTCAAATTCCTAGTTCCGTTGCTGAGACCAAAAGCTCTTTAATCACCATAGACCCATTTCTCTTTCTCAAGAACAACAGCTGACTGCAATGCTCGTCACCATATTTCGACCAAACTTCAGACCATATCGAAACCCATTGAAACATTCATTTTCAAAATCATCTTAAGAGCTTCGAATTACACCCAATTACGGACCATACAGGAACTGCCCAGATTGATTGATGTTGTTTACCACATCATCACTTCAACCACCTTCGCTAGGAATCTTCATTGCTACTTTCACAGCAACCAGTTCAGTCTATTCCATCAATCCTAGACGTGACCCATTCATTTGTATTGATCCACGAAGTCTTCATCTCAGACCATAAAGATGGAGATGATGGAAGTTGTGAAGGAGACAGAAAATTTCCACTCCAAACCCTTCTTTAATTAATAAGAACGCCACCTGCTTGAGACTTCCTTTTGTTATATCAACCCACTAGTGAAGTTCACGTTTCTGGCAAGCAAAGTCAACTCCGGTTTGTCTCACTTGGTGACTCCCTGGATGTATGATGACTTCAGTGACGCAACAACATGACTTGTTGCCTTAACAACCCACAGTTTCCTTCATTAAGCTCTGAATCTGGTGCAGATATATGCAGCAACGATGATTTTAGCCGTAAATGTCATTTTGCTTCTATTCAGCCATAAATTGTAACAATGATCGGGTTTGCCAGTACTATCTACAAAAGAACTAAAATAGTGTTGTTGGCCAAAATATTGAGTCATATATAATATAAATATGGATATAAAATGTAGCACTTACATGCTTATCGAAACCTATAATAGTCAATCATCGAAAAAACTTGAATGACCTTATATCAGAAAAGTATGACCATGGAATATCAAGTTTGATAGGTTAAGAATAGATATACCGCTAGTCAATCAAATCAATAGTTAGAACTAAAATAACAATACAATTTAGTTTCCCACCAACGGTACTACTAAAAGCTTCTTGATCCGAAATAAGACTTTAAATGAAGGAAACACAAGATACTTCACCTAATTAGATTACTATCATCTATCAACGAGTTGGTTTTCCCCAAAAATGGTTAAGTAGTGTGTCAAGGGATAGGTTTGTAACAAAAACAAATGTCATTAGAAAATTTTAGATTTGAATCCATTCTGGGTACAATAGATCCGCAACAAAATTCTTCGATTCTATAAACAGTTCGATATAAATGTTGTTTACGCAATACAAAGGGTATATAGCACTAAATATAAGCCACAACCGGGATCGAAGTGTCAATGACATTGGTCAGGGCATAAGCATCACTGCTTGGCTAGCATATTGTGTTAAAACTAGAGATGGGTACGGTTACACATTGCACAACGTTTCACCAAACCCTTCAGTACCGACATTCCCATCGCTGGTGCTTATGTACTAGAATAGTAGCATTCCCCCATTCAACTTATTAGAAACCGCTGAGTCTTTATTACGAGACTCATCGGTCAATTACTTGACCAAGTACCATTATACGACTCTGTTAACTCAACAATAGCAACATATTGGCCCTACTGGTTGATTTCTACGAGACATCAAATATGTCACATGGGGGATATTCATTAGGGTTTTGGTTTGGTGGTCTACGGTAGATGATGTGTGCCAGCTCGCACTTGTAACTGAAAGAGACTAAGTCATGATAAACACGTAAGGAAAGAAGAGATTAGTGAACATGTATTAATCAGTTTTCCCAGCAATACATAAAGGATTTTATCATGTTTTCTATATCTTCTCCAATCATCTTGAGTCTTATCGATTTTTCCAAACTTCAACATGTTTTCCACTTTTTACGAGAAACTGGTGTACTACTATTACTATAATTAGGCATTTCAACTTATTCACAAATTGTTAGAGCATAGCTCGGTTAAACCCACCAAGCGTTGGTATGTCAAGTTTGGTTGTCATATTTTAGTGATCCAAAAATCATTTAAGAGTCGCTTGATTTAAATGTACTAGAGTCAACTTCGTATAGGTTAGCTTGAAAGTATTAGGGTGAGATATTACAAGTATTGCGAAGACTTGAAGAAGTACGGAGCTACAACCACAACATCATCCTTCTACTTGAGGTTAGTGATATTTGACTTGAACTGTTTCATTCCCTAACGTATCTTTCAAGTCGTGCATATTGAAAACATAAAACTGCAAAGCATGAACACTCTAGATAGACATAGTATTAAGGAATACAATATGAAGTTTCTTGCTTAACCATTAAACTTTGTATATGAGACATCGACATAACCGTATGAATGCTATTGTGATTATGTATGGGCATGAGGTGATGATTTCATCCTAGGAAACAATGTTTTTACATGTGTTTTAAGGAAGTAAGTTCATGATATGTGTTGTGAACTGAAAAGAAAATCTCCAGGAATTATTGAGGTTGTTCTTTATTGCAAATCTTATGAATGACCAATATGTGTGATTAGTATAACCTCTCATGACTTGTTTGTGTTCTTGGTAAAACTATTCACATGAGGCCTGACTTATGTATTGGTATGACTTTTATTAGTGAAACCGATCTTAAGTTATCGCCTGGGGTATGATCGGGGTTGTGAGTGTCTGACCAAATTTGGGAAAGAGTAAACGATCCTAGTAAGAGGTGCAGTACATCACAAGGGAGAACCGATCCTTGTATGAGGTGCATCAATGTTTATAGAAGAAAGGGGAACCGATCCTATGAAAATGTGCAACACGTTTTTAGGCAAGGGGGAACCGATCCAATGGACATGTGCAGTGCATACAAGATAGATACCAAATATATGTGGGGAACCGATCCTAGTACCTAGTCAGTCGAATCTTTGGTAAGCTAGTGTGACTATGCACAATACTCACATGGAGGTAGAACCAAAACTTGTTTTGGTAGAACCGTTACACCCATGGTTTGTGATTAAGTGTTACTTGATCAATCACTTAGTTTTTGAAAGTCAGATGAACCAATTCTAAACTTGTTTGGAAGTGTGGTAAATCGGTTTCATGTGAGTAAGTATGAAAAAGGACTTGCAAGAGTAAGATGTCGACACACTTTGAACACGCGCATCAATGTGTATTCTTTTATTGTTCAAAGATATTTCTTAACATCTAAGAAGGAAGTAAATCCCAAGATCAGATTTAAATAAGTTAAGAATTTTTTAATTAAGGTTTTTAATTATATATGGAATATAAGAATTAGTAATGTGCATTTGCTAATTAAAGATTTTTCAAGGAGAATTCGATCATTATTTTTGGACAGTGCATTCACAAGAATTATGAAAACCGAATTTGGGTTAATATGAAAAAATATCTTGAGAATATTTTCGGTTTTGGAAATTCCTTGGTGTCCAAACTTCCTTGTCTATAAATACTTTGAGTTTGAATTTCTAGCAAACTAATCCTTCGTGACAGTAAACTTCCTCTGTTGTACTGTTACTGGTGAAGCCTCCTATCGGAAAGGAGAACAATCTAATTAGGTGAAATCTCTTATGACCGCTCAATTCAAAGTCTTCTTTGGGATTAAGAATCTCTAGCGCGACCCATTGGTGGGAAACTAGATATTGCAGTTTATTTTTAGTTTTCATATTGATTTGATTGACTAACGGTGGTTGAACTTTGATTACACCTAGTTTGTTTATGCTTGAGAATCTTCTCTTCTGATATAAGATTCACTAAAACTAGTTCAAGGTTTTGACAAGGATCTTTAGAATGTTGTTAGATCTAAAGACGATCTTGTGATAATCCATTGTTAACATACTCAGTTTTGTGTGTGATTGATCACAAGAGATTCAAGTAGTTGTGTGCAGGTGTTTATTGAAGATCTAAGAAGATTTGAAGACAAAGAAGAGATTGAAGATTTCTGACTTGGTTTTATAATATTTGGTGTGCACAATACTTTTTTGGGTAACAGAGGATCCAATTAATAATCGGTTTATCCTTGTGGTAGATTGGATTGATTAATTGAAAAGATCGGCATCGACACAGTTCTTTAGATTAAGATTGTTGATTGGCTTAATCTTAACTATTACCTTTTGGTGATTGAACATAAGATAGATCTTGGAACCTGGCAAAGAATTTTATGTTAAGATAAACAAGGGAACCTTTGCGCAACTCATATCACTTAGTTGAAGAGAGTTGATACCAAACATATTTGTTGTTCCTTTGCTGTTTGGAATACGAACCAAAGGAATTTGTTAAAGTACGTGACTTGTTTACAGGTTGGAGGTGTGGGAATACAAATGGAACTAGGTGAACTATAGGTTTAGTTGCTTGGTCTCAACTATACGAAGTTGGTTTATTTTGTATAGCGTCTTAATCCTGAGAGTATTCAATTCTGGACAAGGTCCCAGGTTTTTTCTGCATTTGTTGTTTCCTCATTAACAAAATCTTGCCGTGTCATTTACTTTATATTTCCGCATTATAATTGTTTTATTTTAATTAAATTAAATTGCACAAACTTTAATTCCTATTTACTTGATATGTGAATCATATTGAGTTTTGTTAAGTCTGAACCTTTGTATCAAGTAAACATACTTCGTTGTTGTATTGTCTTGATCTTGTATCCATAGACAATCACACGAAGTGTGAACCGATTAGTTGCATTATCTCGACTCAGTCCATAGACAATCACTTTCGGAGAAAGGACTTATAGGAAGGAATTTTTTTAGCTTGAGGTATATTTGGGTACCCTCGCCTTTTCACAAACCATCCGACAATTAGTTATCTCCATCAAAATCAAAGAACTCTCATAGTAGTAGTTTCACATCAAAGTACAATTACTGGGTATTTATAATTTGAAGATATCAATTATAATCACATCACCACTCTGATATCTCACTCTTTCTTTGTTTCCCTTCCTAAGATTAACGATATCTCATCTCTTTGTGACCGAAAAATCACTCAAACTGCCATTTTTTGGTTTAGAGTGATCTTCGTACTATTTTGATCTCTCAAACTCACATTAATTCCCCTACTCTCACTTTATTTGTTTTATTACACCTAAAACAACGGTGGGAATTACAACTAGATTCTTGAAAAAATGGATCCAACTGCAAATCAATCTAAATTTAAACCTAGCTGTGAAAGTCTCCAACCTATTTATGGCTAGTAAATTCTTTATAGTTTAGTTGTAAATAACAAGAAAATACATCTATATTTGGGAAATTGGTCTACTTCCTAGCCATAATAAACACCGCAAACGAGATATCTAATTTGGAGTGTATATGAACTATTTCAAGCACAAAAATAAAATAAAATAGCCGGTTGTTATGAATTATGGACACTTCTTTATGAAGTGATATAATTATGTTTTTGTTTTTGATTGTTTAGGTTTAATCGATGGAAGGGTAACTCAGACATTTGCAATGCTGTAACACCAAACCAACAATTTAGTCATTGAGTGTAATGTAAAAACCCTTCCTTTATTGGATTGAGAAGTCCCTAAATTAGTTTTTATTAAGGGTGTGCATGGTCCAGATTTGGCCGGTTTTAGCCTCATCCATATCCAATCCAATACATGGCGGACTTGTCATTTGACATCCGCATCCAGTCCATCATCCAATGAATAATGGATGGACGGGGTGGATGCAGTTGATCTAATGGATTTCTTCATGACACTTCATCTAAACATAAACATGACAAAAACCTCAAATAATAATCGAACAAGAAATAACAAAATTTCAAAAGTAATAAAAGAACCATTAAACCCTACTAAAACAAAACACTAAATCTATATAAGTATTATGATTCGAAACCACAATAGTAAACCACAACAATAACACAAACAACAAATCATTATTACAAAAACACGATTGTACTTGTTTTCGGTCCGCCTAACGTTCACGCTTTAAAAATGCGAATGTAAATGAATGCTAAGTGAAGATGAATATGGTGATCATTCACATACTTTACGAAAATTCCGTACATATTCTCAATGTAATGAATTTGGGTGTCCAATAAATTTCCAAACTCCGTTAAATCCCGAAATCCGCATCCAGTTTATTAATGTATGGTTTAGAATCATTCATATTCAATCCAAATTTCGTTGGATCCCGGAATCCGCATCCATTTTACCCACCGAAAAACGGAAGGGCCAGTTGGGATCCACGAATTCGATCTCGAATGCTCACCCCACGTTTTAAAGTAAAACTCACTTTCTTTTGGAACCATTTTTGGGGACCATGGTTTTTTTAAGGGGACCATGGTTTCAATTTTAGGAGGACATTTAGAAGTAAAGTGAAGCCACCCCTTATCCACATATTTTAGTTAATGACCAAAATACCCTTATATTATTTAAAAATGAATTAATTTATTTTTGAGAAATAATTTTTTTTGAGAAGTTTTACATTTTTTTCCTTTTTTTTTAAATTAGCTTTGGTTCGACAAGTACAAATTCGCAAGTATTTTTCTCGCAAACCCTTTAGCGAAAATGCAAATTCGGAGATATTTTCCCACAAACCCATTGCTTTTAATTTGTTTTTGATTGAAAAAATCGATTAGAAATCATCAAATTAGGTTTGAAATGTTAGTTACAGAGTATTGTTTGGTTAGAAGTAGTTTAAAAAAAACCTAGTTTTCTAACCGAACTCTCTGAAACATAGAACACCAAGAATACGTCGGTTAGAATGAAAAATTTCCTTGCAAACTGAACTCATAGTTCGGTGTGTTCGCAAAAGTTTTAGAAATTTTGTACCTAACCGAACTTTGAGTTCGATCCTTTCGCAATTCTTTACTTAACTGAACTCCTATATGAAAATACACTGAACAAGGTTCGGTTATATTCATAAAAATCTTTGCAAACAGAACTGAAAGTTCGGTGCGTTCACAAAAGTTTTAGAAAATTTTTACTTAACCGAACTCTTATCTAAAAAAACTTTTATATATTTTCTCTTAGCGAACTTCTAGATTTATTATTTTTCCCTAGCCGAACCACGTACAAAAAAATACAAAAAAAAATATTAAAAAAAATTGAAAAAAAAAAGAAAAATTAAAAAATTTATTAATTAATAAATATTTAATTTATTAATAAAAGGGTAACTTAGTTATCTCCACCTTTTAGGTCTTCTTTTTTTGAAAGAAAGCTATAGAGAATTTCATTAAGGCACAAAGCCAACATTGAAACATTACATGACACTTTTTTCACTCTCTATTCTAGACCAGATATAAGGTGGGAGTTCAGAACTCCATTTGCTAGCACAGTTATTATTCCTAGCATACTTAGAAAGCAGATCAGCTACTTGGTTACACTTACTATTTCTAAAACACACTTGAACACTACCTAAACATTTAACTAGGTGTTGACATTCTCTGATAACATTTGCATCTTCTCATCTAGTGGTGGTTTGGTTGCCCTTTATATTTTCCATAACCTCTTTGTTGTCTCCTTCCACTATGATATTCTGCAACTGCAACTGAATGATGATCCAATGAAGAGCTTTTAGAACAACTACTACTTCAGCTTGGGAAACATCTCTAGCTCTTTCTACTAGAGTCCAGGATTCCACCATCATCCCTGTAAAATCTCTAATGATTAGATCAATACCAGCAGTAAAATGATCAGGTAAAATAGAAGCATCAATGTTAATTTTAGTTTTCCTGCAGGAGGAGGCATCCAACTATTATTATTTCTATTAGCCTCATTTTTGTGCATAATGCTTCCAGCAACTTGTTCAATGTTAGTGCTTGGAACTATATGAATTTTATTTTATGTGCAGAAAGTTAGAATCCCGTGTCTTAGGTTTGAACTTGTGCAGCTGATGTTATTGAAGATAAGCTCACATCTGGATTTCCAGATCAACCACATAGTAATAGTAATAATATTTATTCTTATTTTTTTGTGGAATCCTATGTTGTTATCTGGATTGGTCCAGCTTCTTAGCCATTGTTGGATATTTGTTATACTGCTAATTTCTTGAAAGATCTCTGGGGAAACAACATTCCAAACATTTCTAGCATACTTGCATTGAATCAACATATGAGTGATGGTTTCTTGATCTGAGTTGCATCTCTGACATTTCATTTACTGAGTTTGATTGTATCTAGCACATCTTTCATTCACTGGGATTATATCATGAGCTACTTTCCACAAGAATAATTGACATTTATGAGGAATTTGCAGGTGCCATAAGCTAAGCCATAACCTTGCTTCCTCCTCCTTGTGAGCCAGATTTTGATTCTTTTGACATAGAATAGCCTTGTATGTAGAATTTACTGTGAATTGAACACTTCTGGTTAGAGGCCAAACTATCTTATCTTCTAGTTGCATTAATGGTATGATATGTAAGATTTTCTATATTTGATCTTGAGTGAAGTATTTCTGGAGAGAGTCTAGCTTCCAACTCAGATTGTGTGTATCAATCAGCTCGTGCACTTTCATGTAGTAAGGGTATTCTTCATAGTTGGAGAAGTTTTGTTGGACTTGTTGAGCAGTGAACCCTTCTATCCAGTTATCTCTGAAAGCATAAACATTCTTTCCATTCCCAATTTTCCATTTATGGAATTGCTTCACCCATTTGATGCCAGTACATATGCCCTTCCATATGGCATTCCCATTACTTGAAACATCATCCTGCAAGATATCTTCCTCTTTAAAATGTTTTGCTTTTAAAACCTCAGCCCATTTCTTGTCTTTTTCTTGGACCAGTCTTCAGGCTAGTTTGGTGACCATGACTTCATTAGAGATTTTCAAGTTCTTGAACCCCAATCCTCCCCATCTTTTTGGAATACTGATACTTTCCCATGACTTGAAGTAGCCTCTTTTAGCTTGCTTTTTGTTCCACCAGTATCTTCTTTGTATTGCCTCTAATTGATTTATGTTTTGTTGAGGTAGAATGAAATAGCTCATCTGAAACTGGGCCATGGAATTAATGACAGCTTGTATTTGGGTACTTCTTCCAGCTTGGTTTGTTATTTCAGCTTGCCATTGAATAAGTCTTTTCTGCATTTTCTCTTGTATGTTTCTGAAACATTTTGTTTTCTTTCTTCCAATAAACAGATTGATCCCAAGGTATTTCTCTTCCATTGGCATGACATTCATGTTTAGAATATTGCATATTTGTTTCTTAGCTCCTTCATCCATTTTTTTGTTAAAATGAATGCTTGACTTATCGAGATTCACCGTTTCGCCAGAAACCTTGTTGATGAGGTCTTTGAGATTGTTGATGGAGTTCACATTGCTGAGGAGAATAAAATGCAGTCATCTGCAAAGAACAAGTGGGATATTGAAGGGATTTTCTTGGCGGGGTAGATAGGAGTAATGTTTCGATTGTCCACTGAAGCTTGAATCATTCTGCTGAATCCTTCCATGCATATGATGAATATATAAGGAGATAGACTATCTCCCTGTTTTATACCTCTTGTTGGTTGAAAAGTTTCAATTGGAGACCCATTTAGGATGATGGAGATAGTGGTGGTGGATATGCATTGGTTAACCAAATGACACCAATCATCTGAGAATCTTAGCCTTTTGAGAATGTTAATGATGAACTTACACTCCATTCTGTCAAATGCCTTGGACATATCCAATTTTATAGCAATTGCTCCATTACTGTTTTGAGTGTTCTTCATGTATTGTATGACTTCATGAGCAATGATTGTGTTGTCCATTATGTTCCTCCCAGGGACATAAGCAGCTTGCCGGGGGAGATTATTTTGTGTATAAGAGGTTTCATCCTATTTGTCCTGATTTTGGAGATGATCTTGTAGGATATACTGCATAAGCTTATGGGTTTAAAATCTGAAGGGTTTTGAATACATTTATTTTTTGGTACGAGGGTTTGAAAGGTGTGGTTGAGTTCTTTGAGTAGTTTTCCTTTCTTGAACCATTTTAATAACATCACTACCAACTATATCCTAATTTTTCTGATAGAATCCTGCTTAGAATCCATCAGGGCCTGGAGCTGACCATGCTTTAATTGAAACACATTTTCCTTGATTTCTCGTTCAGTTAGAATTGCTGTGAGCTCCAGATTCTCTATCTCTGAAATACAAGGGGTAATAAGATTCAGAATTTCACTGTCATCCTCAGGCTGGATAGAAGTAGCTATTTCTTGGAAGTGTTCTCTGAGAATAGCTGCAACTTCTTCTCGTGTGTCCTTCCTTTACCCTTGATTGTCTTGCAGTTCATATATTTGGTTGCAACTTCTTCTGTAATTAACTTGGACATGAAACACTTTGGAGTTCCTATCCTGGTATTTAATCACCTTTTCTCTGGATTGTTGATAAGCTATTCTGTTCTTGACCTCATAAAGATTCTTTAACTGTTGTTGTAAACTTTGATGCATCTGGTTGTCTATCACATGTTGATTCAGATAATTTTAAATGTGTTCTTGTGTTTCTTTAATTTTCATGTTTGTATCTCCATATTCTTTTATTCCCCACTCTTTCAGGCATTTTTTGGTAGCTCTGACTTTGCTTGTAAATTTATAAGCTTTAAATCCTTGAGTGTTGCATTTCCATCTTCTTTTGATTTATTCTTTACAGGTTTTGTTAGACCGCCAGTGTTCATAGAATTTGTAGGGTTTGCTTAGGTTTTCTGATTGAGGATTAGTGATTAACAGGATTGGAGCATGATCTGATCCAGAAGGGATAAGTTTTTTTAGGGTAGCATTTGGAAATAGGCGCATCCAAGTGGATAAGCATAATGCTCTATCCAATCTTGTTCTGACTTGGTTTAGTTGATCTCTATGATTTGACCATGTAAAAGGGCACCCTGAGAATGGTACATCCATTAGGCCTAAAGATGTGACAGTGTTTACAACAATTGGGAGAGATTGAGTTGGGTTAATGGAATAACTTTTCCTTTCATAGCTGTATAAAGTGGAGTTAAAATCTCTCATTATGACCCGTGGCATGCTCATATTTCTTCCCATTTCTTGGATAAAGTTTCATTGAACCCGTCTATCATTATCATATGAAGAACTATACAAACATGTTAGAAACCACTCCTTGTTAGCATCATTGTTTTCTATAATGACATTCACAATAAAGTTAGAGCTATGAATGAACTCTAGGTTCAAGCCATCTTTCCATAATAAAGCTAGCCCACCAACTCTAACTCTATCTTCATTGCACCAAATATTGGGATATTTCATTTGTTTTAGCAAGTAAGAGGCTTTTTTCACAGTTGATTTGGTTTCATAAAGAAAAATAATATATGAACTGTAATTGAAAATGCAGTTTTTGAGGTGGTCTCTAGTTAGTTTGTTTCCTAAGACTTGAAGGTTCCAAGATAGGATTCTCATTTTAGTTTTAAAAGATAGACAATAAGTGTTTAAAAACTGAAGATGCTGGAATGAATTTAAAAAAAGGCTGGTTTAGAAATAATACCACCGAGTTTCCTTATCCTGCATTTGATCCTAGGTTGTTGTTGATGTACTTGTCCCAGTCTCCTTCTTCTTGAGCTCCCATTTGAATATCATTATCCATCTGCTGCTGACTAGATTCACCTTCCACATATCCCTCAACCATATGATTAGATCTAACTTTGGAACTTTCATTCTCCCTTGTTCTCTTGAATCTTCTAAATATTCCACTTCTATTGCCCTGTTCTCTGTGTCCCTGTGAGGCAGCATTTGAGTTCTCTCCTTCTTGAGATGATTCTTGGTACATAGAATGACAGTACTGGCCATCTTCTGGTCTGACAAAAAGCACCATATTGGACTTTCTGCTCTTGTTTCTCTTTTTTGGTGAGATTCTTGTAGGGGCATCATCAATATTCCAGTACTCATTCCTTGTCATACCATAGGGAATCTTATCAGGAAACCTGAACAGGTTCTGAGATAAATCCCTGACATCATTAGCTTTGTTATTACAGTCATCACTATTGTGACCAATGATGAAACAAGCTAGACACAATTGATGTGGATGCTTCTGATAGTAGAATGGAATCCACTGTGTGCAATCAGCTGCATTTTGAGCTAGGAATCCTCTAATGAGAGACTTGGAGATGTCAATTTCGATTAGAGCCCCAATATCATTAGAATCAACTGGTTTTGCATCTTTAGGATCCAGTTCTTTGACTTCACCTAAGATCTTCCCCATTTCATTAGCCATATACATATTGAGAAACTCCGCTGGTAAGTCTTTGAAGATGACCCAAAATTGTTGTTTATCAAAAGCAATGTCTCTATAGTTTTGGGTTGGATTCCACGGTTTGAGAATCTACAGAAAACCATCCATACACCATGGAGCTTCTGACAAAACCCAATCCCAATCATCTTTGGACTCAAAGGTGACCGTGAACAAGTTATTGCTTTTTTTTCTCAAGTCAAAGTTACTAATATTTTCTCCCCACATCAATTTAGCTTATTTTTCAGCAAAACCTCTACTCACAGAGTTATGAGTGATGACTTTTCCGATAATGCTATAGCCATTTCTTTGGAGACACAAGCTCGGGTCAATTTGAGCAACATTGATAACATGTCTGATGTCGTCCGAAGAATAAATTGAAGCATAATCAAACTGGTTGGTGAGATTATTAACATCTTCAGAAGCCATGACTGAGTTTAAAATATGAGGTTTTGAAAGCAGAAGTAGTTGATAATGAAATTGACTAATAGTATAACTGTATTTATAGGGGATTTTAAGGTTCTTATCTTTCTACGTGTTTGAATCAGTTCGAAATGTGTTCGATTTGTCATTCCTTTTGCGACAGATTTCAAACGACAGGGGAAGGAACTTGCAACTTTCTTCCTGGCATCATGTAATCGAGAAGACGAATTATTCAATGTTTCCATAGAATCGAGAAAACTCTCTTTAACTGGGACAAACGTCTACAACAACAACACCAAGGTCTTAAACAAGACATGAAAACTCGAGCAACATCAGAACCTGTAAGCCATAAAGCAAAGAAACAAAACCCAACGTAGAACAATGAGAAACTTTTAAGGAGAAGCAAACAAAGAAGAGGGAATCTGAGAATTAAATTAAGTTGAAGTGATTCTGGGTAAAAGAGTTTCTTTAATCATTGACAGATGAGCAATAACTACTCAAACGGTAATTAAATTCTTTGAATTTTTGACATGCAAAAGGATTGAATCACATTAATGGCGAAAGAAAACTTAGTAAGTCAATCGCCGAGTTGCAGAGGTTAACTCGGACCGATTCCAGCTGCTAGTATCACCTTTTAGGTCACCCCTTCTAATCAAATCATGGTCCCCTCAAAAAAGTCATGGTCCCAAAAAAATCATTTTCTTTTGAGACGGAAGCATACTAGTAGTATTTAGTTTGACAGGACCAGACCCGGGTCCGGATCCAATTCGGTAAAACCTAGTGTCTTTAAAGAAGAAAAGATGGCTCTAGAAAGGGGGCACCAAGTTCTTACTTCTACGGACTGATTTATCCTTTTTCTCTTCTTCTTGTTACCCTTTAAAAGTTCTATCAGAGTCTTGGTTCAGGTGACTGATCTCCAATATCTTGTTAATCAGTATATGATCCTATCAACTTCTCTTGATCATAATTTTGAAATCAACATTGTTATATTGGTTGAAAAGAACAACTATGGCAAGCGGTCAGGTAGTTATGCGTGCCAGGTATAAGAACAATGGCGTCAAGGATCCTGGCGTTCAAGGAGTTCTTATTATGGTACTAACCCTAAAACTTTTATAATCCATAAATTTGTTCTGAAATTTTCCTTTGTAATTAGGAGGAGTCAAAAGATAAAACACAGAAATTGATATTCATGATTCGTTTTTTGGCAAATTGATTTACTGTCCGTTATCCCCCAAAGTAGTATATTAAGTATCTATTTTGCACGAATATCTTATACTCAGGAGATTAATTTCATAACCTTGAGCAATGTTTCGTTGAAAGATTATGCGACTTACACATTGGAATGTACTGAGTAGTTATGTCACTGTGGAAGGAACTGAGATTATAATGGGAAATATTGGAAGACAAAATGTAATTATCTTTTGGTGTTTGATACAACTCGCAAGTGTCAATGGAAGAATCTTTGCAATTTTTGGTATCGTCAATTGGTAATTTTGTAATTTTGTATAATGTCTCCTGGACCAAATTCGTTTAGTTGGTTTCTATGTATCTTGATACTTCAGTTTTAGATATGGTGATAGCTCGGTCCTGAGCACATTTACTCGTCAACTATTTTTTTAGCCTTTGCGTGCGTGTCTTTTAAACAATCAATTAAGCATTCTTTGTGAATTGTCCTTGTTGCAGACAGAGGACAAACTTGATTTCTCACCTGATGATCCTATGCCATCTGCAAAACTCAATGTTGGGTTTAGATCCATTAAAGGTAATCCTTACCGGAAATGTGTTTCTATTCACAGATTTTAGATAGTTGTTGTGCAAAGGGGGAATTAGTGTCATTAAACTCAAGAACAACTTTTGATGGCATGGTTCTTAATAGCCAAAGTATCTCTTTTCTTCTTCTCTATTGGTACTATACTACTATTATGAACTTGATTTTTATTTCTCAAAGTGATAATACTAGGGATAATGATGAGTGAACTCAAAGCCTCTCTTATATCTGAATAACTAATTCTCTCTTTTCTGTTGCTTGCATTAAAGGTACATTTTCTTTTGGTGTAGTGGCTCTTCTTATTGTCATTCTGTTTGTCCACATAATTATTCAGGTCACAAATTTAGCAGGGAGGGAAGCCAAAAACAAGCGCTACTAATGCTTACAGGGGTAAAGGATTTAATGCTGTTCTATTGTTGTGTGAATTATTAGTTCTTATAACTCTATAATGTTTATGCCTTTATGCCTTTTTGCATGTTTTGTTGTTCTATTTGAGCAGATTGCTCTATTGCTTTCTTTTTTATCTAGTACTCATCTCAAACTGCATCTTGGGCAGCTTTTTTGACACCATTTTGGACAGCTGGTCTCACTGGGGCTACATGTGCCTGGAGAAACTCTGATCTTAGTTGACAATAATCTTTATAAACTGGTCTTTTGTTTACCCCGATTTTTCCGGTTAAGCGTTGCTTCCCTTAAGTTTTAGATTTTTTTTTATTTTTTTTATATAGAATTTAGTATTGTTGGAAGGATTATAATCTGTTAGATGATATTCTGAAAGTTGGCTGTAGAAATTGGGTCCTAAGAGCTGTCCAAATAGGAAGGTTCTTCTGGTGACCAGCATATTTTTGAAACTTATCTGTTTTGGATCTTCGTTATTGAAAGCAAAACTGTTTTCCTTTGTGTTGTTACAGAGCGATAAGAATTACACATTTGAGTTTGATAAATTTACTGAACGTGATATATGCCGAGATTTTGTTGGTAAGTTCCTCTCCTGATATTAACAGTCACTTATACTATTGACTTAAAAGCTATTTATGTATTTGTCGAGGTTATTAGCTAAATAATAAGATGGTTACTTACATATCACTTCCCGTCATCTTCTATAAAACCTTTTATAGTTGTAGTGTTCTACCTGATGTCTTCCAAATGATGCTTTTTGCCTGAAATATGTTACCTATGTTATAATGTCTCGTATGTTACCAATGTTGTAATGTCTCACGAACAGGAAAGGTCCTTGGAAAGATCCAAGCTAAGGAATCATCTGCATCGGATGCCAAAGTGGATCCCGAGAAGTCTGCAACTACACTGCATGATGAACAGCTCCGTCCAGAAGAAATGAAGCTTCGGATGAAACTGCTAGCTGAAAATAGGTAACCATGCTATATCTAAGCACATCTACAATTTCTCGGTTGAGTTCAAGATTATGGAAGATTCCTGAACTTGCCATTTTATTGTTTGTCGATGGTGTTAATTAAAAAAAATTGAACAGTGAGTTGCAGAAGCTACATAAGCAATTTGTAATTGGTGGTGTTTTGACTGAAGCTGAATTCTGGGCCACAAGAAAGGTTATGCATATATGATACTAGATTAGTAATGTTTTTACATGCTTCAAGTACTAACATTCTTTTGTTGATGTCGTTTGTTTACAGAAATTGCTTGCTGTTGATGGCAGCAAGATGTCTAAACAGCGATTGGGGTTCAAAAGTGCGATGCTTGCAGATGTCAGGCCACTGACAGATGGCCGGGTACACCATGAATTTCTATTAATGTTTAGATTTCTTTCTTGAATACATCCCTCATAAACCCTTCAAAATGTAAATATACATAATTACATACATACAAACATAATAAATTTTGCTCTAGAAGTCTGTAATTTTATTTTATTTTTGTCCTTTCCAGACAAACAAAGTCACTTTCAGCCTGACTCCAGAAATTATTCAGCAGGTATGTTATAGTAGGACTTCATTTTTCTGGAATTATTTGCCTGGTGGGTGCTTGTTTCAAAATTTGTTGCTTGTATTTCCTCGAGTGTTCTATGTACAGATGCATAGTCTGTACTGAGGGTTTGACAGCGCTGACGTTCTTTCCCCCCACCGTATATGGTTGTAGTGTATACGTAGTTGAATGCAAACAGAATATAAATCGGAAAAATATCCTTTGATCCTCTTTTTAGTGAGAGTACAAGTTCTACATTAGGGAATGTAATATTACTCCATATATAGATCTGTATCTTTTCAGTTGCCTTCACATTTTAGCTGACAGGTTTCTTTGAACATAAGTCCTTCTGCTCTATCAATTTGTTTGGCTCTGATATTTAATTTTTGGGTAAAGAGGTTCAGTTGCAATCATGCAAATGCAAGAGAACGTTTGAACATTCTTCTGTAAAAAGCCGAGGAAAGTAATAGTTTAAGTTTGCTGATGTGACCAGATTTTAAATTAGGGTCACAGTCTCAGGTACATAGTTTTGATTGGTTAGTATGTATACGTTGAAAGCTTCCAAATCTTATGGAAGTGTTACCTTTTCTGTTCATGGCTGTTACAAAGACATTATTTTCACCATCGAATGGATTCGGTTTGTGAATGTTATAGTTCTTCTCTACTAAATGGCCTTGCCATTGATTTAAAGCTTCTCTTACTTTCTTAGTCAGGACATAATTCCACGTGTTAGTAATTGAATCTATCTATTACTCTTATTTCAGTTTTTTACTTCTTGAACTACTGTCGCAAATTAATGGTAACCACGTGCTTTCAAAGTAGTTGTTTATTATCAATCTTATTTACATTAGTCATTAGCTAATAATTTTGGGCACTTTCCTTTTAGGCTTTAGTTGATGATTTGATTCTTTGCAGATTTTTACTGAAAAACCAGCTGTTCATCAGGCATTTCTGAAATTTGTCCCAAGCAAGGTAAGCGGATATGTCCTTGCTCTTTTGTCTGTTATGTGCCAAGAATTTAACTCATGAATTAATATACGGGTTCCTTCTCTCTTTAGCTATAATATACCTATCATCATGTGATTCTCATGTTCTGCTTTGTGATTTTGTAGATGACTGAAAAGGATTTCTGGACAAAGTATTGTAGAGCAGAGTTTCTCCATAGAACAAAAAATGCTGTTGCAGCTGCGGCTGAAGCTGCTGAAGATGAGGAGCTCGCTGTCTTCCTGAAGCAGGATGCCATATTGGCCGGTGAAGCTCGCCAGAAGGTTCTTTTTTTTTCTTTTTCTTTTTGTGTTTTTTGGTATAATATGATAGAAAATATTACCTAAATGATATACTTTCTTTTTTCGTTTCTTTTTTCCTTTTAGATGTGCATTATAATTTCCAATCGGGTGCAAATGATTTTTTCCATGCTGCTACTTTTCTCGATTATACACTTCTCATATACTATTTATACTTGTTGTTGACACATTCTGGACTTGCAGATCAGGCGTGTTGATCCAACATTAGATATGGAAGCTGATGAAGGGGATGATTACATACATCTTCCGGTACAACACCTATACCCTCTAAATATTATATCTGGGCTATTCTCATTATGGACTGAATGACTCTCTCTTTATAACGTCTAATCCAAATGCTAAATGATATGCAAAATATAGAAAAGATGAAAACTGATTCATGGTGACAGTTAGGTTTTTTTTTTCCTTCTTGTTCAGAAGTCTGAAATCTTTTTTTCACATTTTTTTCTTAATTGCAGCATTTGTGCAGCAAAACAACCCCAAGAGGTGCTCTAAAAGTACCCTCCCTAGTATTCAGTAGGTGTCCACTATTGCTGTGACTTGGGATAGTATAACTGTTAAAGCTTGCTTTCTCGAATCTTACGTGATTTAAGTTAACCTTAAATGAAAGAGGAGAAGGGATAGTAGTATAACTGTTAAAGCTTGCTTTCTTGAATCTTACGTGATTTAAGTTAACCTTAAATGAAAGAGGAAAAGGGATAGTATAACTGTTAAAGCTTGCTTTCTTTGAATCTTACGTGATTTAAGTTAACCTTAAATGAAAGAGAAGGCAAATTCTCTCTCCTGGACATAATTTGAATGGATGCCCACCAGTTGTTTCTGGAATCACATCATATGTTTTTGTCAGCTTGAAAGACAACTTTCTATTTCCATTATCCGTGATTTAAAAACACTCACCCAATGTGTAATTTGGTGCACCAACATGCAGGGGGCAGGAACCCTTATTGAAACAGCCCTTCTTTTTTTTGCCAATTTTAGCAGAATTGACAATTTCTCTCTCCTGGACATAATTTGAATGGATGCCCACCAGTTGTTTCTGGAATCACATCATATGTTTTTGTCAGCTTGAAAGACAACTTTCTGTTTCCAATATCCGTGATTTAAAAACACTCACCCAATGTGTAATTTGGTGCACCAACATGCAGGGGGCAGGAAATTGAAACAGCCCTTTTTTTTTTTTTTTGCCAATTTTAGCAGAATTGACAATTGGCAAACAAATTCGTTCTTCTTTCTGGAACATCTTCTATTGTGTCTTCGTGTGTTCATTTTCTCCATTTTAACTTCTGCTTACATTTTTGTTGTATGTAGGATCATGGAATTTTTCGCGATGGGTCCAAGGAGTTTACTGATTCCGAATATGAACAATATAAGAGGACTCTCGCACAAGATCTTAACCGACATGCAGCAGTGGTCTTGGAAGGACGGACTTTGGGTCAGTGGTCCTCATTATCTTCTGCTGCGGTTTTATTTTTATTTTTATTTGATATGGCTTGACTTTTGGGGTCATTTTGACCAAGGTAGTATCAATACATTATTTCTGATTCTTAGATATCTGCATACTTCTTAATTCCAGCTTTTTCTTTCTTTCTTTCTAGATGATTAAGCAGATTCTGGCATTTCTCATACCCTTTCTTTGTTCTTCTTCATGAATGTGCATGCAGATATGGAACTAGGGGACACACGAACTGTAGCAGAAGCACTTGCCAAGTCCAAAAAGGGTTAGCAATGATAATTTGGATATGTTGTTTTACTTTCTTCATTTTGTTTTCCAGCAGAGTAGTAGTAGTGTGAAAAATTGAAACGTTTGTTGCTTTGCAGCTGACTTAGCTACGCAAATGTCTGATGAGAAGGCAAATCACAATCGTTCGGAAAGGGCTTCTCGAATGGCTGAAATTGAAGATCTTCAAACACCTAATAACCTTCCATTCGCACCTCTGCATATTAAGGATCCACGGGAATACTTTGACTCTCAACAAGCTAATGCACTCAAAGCCCTAGGAGATACGGCAGTTGGAACAAAAACTATCAATTGTAATGTGAACACGGCACAAGCATATGGGTTTTTGAGGAAGTCAATCTCTGAGATGAAAGTAACAGGATTGAGTGATCCTGTAATTGAGTCAGAAGTTGCTCGTAAGGTTCTTATTGGTTTGTCTCAGCAGTTATCGAGTACCAAATATAATCTTGGGAAGAATCCACAGGAAAGTATCCTGGATAGACTTCCGAAGAAAACTAAAGAAGAGCTACTGCACTTCTGGATATCCATTCAAGAATTATTGAAGCATTTCTGGTCATCATATCCTATTACAACAACATACCTTAATACCAAGGTAAGCAGACTGAAGGATGCCATGGCAGATATTTATCCCAAGCTGCAGGGAATTAAGGAATCCACACAATCAGATTTTAGGCATCAAGTTTCTCTCCTAGTTCAACCAATGGTTCAGGCTCTGGACGCTGCATTTACTCATTATGATGCAGATTTGCAGAAGAGATCAATGAGGAGCTGAGTAAGATAAAATGGTATTGTTTCTTGCACCTCCCAGATTGTTGATAGCCTACCCTACTATACACGGATAAACATTTAAGCTTTGCAGATAATCCAAGTACCTTCGAGAAGAAAAAAAGTTGAGATTAATTTTTCAGTTTGTTACAGAGTAAACAATTTGCAAAGGTGATGAATATGAGAAGTGGAATGCAACTGAAGAGGGGAAGAGGATTAAAGATATCATTGAAAGTTTTAAGGAACAGGATGACAAGAAAAGACTACGGAAGCCATGGAAGAAGAAGTTGAGCTGATATGGTTAAAGATGATAAAAATCAAGAGCGAGAACAAGTTGAAGATGTCATCTTGCCTAAATAATGTTGCTCATATTAGTGAATATTGATGCATGTATTTCCCTTCAAACTTTCATAAATGGGCTTTGTCTTTATGACTTACTTGATAATGGGCTTTTTTTTATAGATGTTTCTCATAAAATTGTATACTACTCTTTCATAGCTCAAGATTACGGATAGTGTGTAGCAGTAGTGCCTAATGAAAGTTTCGAGAAATATTACAGGGTTATTTCATAGTCTTTCTTTTCTCAAATTGTATGTTACTCTCTCAAATATAAAGTTTTAACTTGCAAAATGCTTTTGTTAGCGCGGGGTTGAACTTCTTTGGCGTTGTTGAGGACCGTCCACTCTGCCAGTGCTAGAACTTTATCCCATTTTGCTAACTAGGGGCAGGCAACACACTTGGTTTGACACAAGAAAGGTGTCACATTTTAATCAAGTAGAGATGATTCATCATCTGAATCTCCACTTACGCGTCCATTCATGCAATTAACACAATAGACACGTACACAATACCTAATTGCCACCTCAATATCCAAGCCACATTATAAAATCACATGCATTCTGAGAACGTCGATTCCACAGCAAATGTTTTCTCGGGTAAGAATCTCTTCATCGAGAATCTTATTAACTTCTATTCCTACTTCTGCTAAATTAGGCGATCGGAATTTTCTTTTAGATTATCCTCGGAAATCTAACTTTCCGGTCTTACACACTAAACTTCCGGCAAAAACAGGAGGAATACTATTCAGGAGAATGGCTTCAGGAGGACAACAATTTCTACCTCAAAAACAAGAACAACAACCAGGGAAAGAACATGTGATGGAGCCTACTCCACAATCCACGGCTCAGGATTACAAACCCGCTAACAAACTTCGTGTACTCTGCAACTCTTTTTGGTTTTCACTGAAGTATTTTAGTCAGAACTGTTCTATATAGTGCAACTGTTCATTCTTTTGACTTAACAGAAAACTAAAAATGCAAGGGCTTTGGATATGTTTTTGCAGGGGAAGGTTGCATTGGTAACTGGTGGGGATTCAGGAATAGGAAGAGCTGTTTGTCACTGCTTTGCTCTTGAAGGTGCAACAGTTGCATTCACTTACGTCAAATCTCAGGAAGAGAAAGATGCTAAAGATACACTTCAGATGATAAAACAAGCAAAAACAAGTGATGCTAAAGACCCAATTTGTATACCAACTGATTTAGGTTATGATGAGAACTGCAAACAAGTTATCGATGAAGTTGTTAATGCCTTCGGAAAGATTGATATTCTTGTTAACAATGCTGCTGAACAACACAAAGCAGGTTCTATTGAAGATATTGATGAACAGAGGCTTGAAAGGGTTTTTAGGACTAACATCTTTTCGTACTTCTTCCTGACTAGGTAAACTTAACATTTACTCATCCATTATTGTTCTGTATTTAAATTGATATTTCCTGCGAGATTTCTGTACAGTACTCTAAAATGTCAGATACGAGTGTATAGGCATGCACTGAAGCATATGAAAGAAGGAAGTTCAATTATAAACACAACATCAGTGACTGCATATAAAGGGAACCCAAAGTTACTTGATTACACCTCAACAAAAGGAGCCATTGTTGCCTTCACCAGAGGTTTAGCACTTCAGCTAGTAAGCAAGGGAATTCGTGTTAACGGTGTTGCTCCTGGACCAGTTTGGACACCGTTGATACCGGCTTCATTTAGTGAAGAAGAGTCTGCCAGTTTTGGTAGTCAGGTGCCTATGGGGAGGGCAGGGCAGCCCCATGAAATTGCACCGTCTTACGTGTTCTTAGCTTCAGAAATCGACTCTTCTTACATTTCTGGACAAGTTCTTCATCCTAATGGTGAGTTCATGATTCATGCATGCCAACTAGGTTTTTCTTACTACTTACGTTTTCAGCAGGTGGTGATTATAAATGTTGTTGTTTTGCAGGTGGTACAATTGTGAACGGTTAATCCTCGATCTATTCCAAAGCTAATCAGTAGAATTTCTGTTCTCCCTCTATGTTGGTGTCATGTGTTTCTAGTGTGTTGCTATATGGTGTTACTGTCAACTCTGTTCTTGTAAGCTAATATCTAGTGCTTCTAAGTTTTAAGTAAATGAACTAAGATCAATAAAGAAGTTGTTGTTTACCCGACTCTCCAGTCCTGCAAAAAGAATTCGTTCAGATTCTTCAGAAAACCATTTTGGAGGATGGCCACAGACCCGTGTGCATACACCACATTCTACCATTAAAGACTAATAGCATTACTCAAAGTCAAGACTACTAAAACCTTAGAAACACCAAATTCTACCATTAAAGACTAATAGCATTACTCAAGTCTTAAGACTACTAAACCTAAGAAACGCCTGCAACAATTAGAGGATAGCACTAGCAGTGAGTAATAGTAATCATTGTTGCTTTCTAGGTAGGTCTGTTCAACTTGCTTTAATGGCTGGAACTTGGAAGACTCTCATGGCATGACGGAGGTGTAATTGTGAAATATATGTACTTGTGCCTTATAGCTATGTTAAAGAACTGTTGGCCTTGTGCAAACCAAATCAGAAAGAAACTCGCAAAGAGTGACCCTGAAGACCCAAGTTTGTAGACTATGGAAATTGCACCCAAGTTTGTAGACTAGGGAAATTGCAATTAAGTAATGTTTGTGTGTACCTAAGCTACACCATAAAGTGACTTTTCCAAGTCAAGTTAAACTTGTCTAGAGTTTCAGAGAGTTTCTTTTTTTCATTGCAGTTATATTGCAGTTTTTGGTTTTAAACTTGTCTCTTCTGAATTTTACTGGTAAGTACAAAATTTTCAGTCAAGCAACAGGCTTAAAAATCAGAAACAGAAAAACTACATAGGCCGACTAAATTTTTGATTGAAACAGCAAATGACTGACTAGATTCTGATTGAAATAACAAATGATGCATGCATAAAAACATAGCAACACTGCAACTAATATACAAACAAACACTGAAAGAGAATCAGAAACAGAATGGCCATTTTTTTTTCAGCTTTCAAGTCTCGAATTCTTACTTTTTCCTTTTCCATCAAATGTGGCGGCTAAATGTCAAGGTGAATTATCGAAGCAGATCTCAACACCATTTCCCCCCTTACTTTTTCCTTTTCCGTCAAATGTGGCTGGCGGCTAAATGTCGAGGTGAATTATCGAAGCAGATCTCAACACCATTTCCCCCCTTACTTTTTCCTTTTCCGTCAAATGTGGCGGCTAAATGATCAAGGTGAATTATCGAAGCAGATCTCAACACCATTTCCCCCAATTCCAGCTATCTGGCAATGGAACCCCCACGACTCCAGCTCTGCTATGACTTTGTCAATAACATTTCCAGATAGCACTGAAATTATTTGGTCAAGGAGATGCACCATTAATGAAGTAATTCACATGCTATCAGAATGTTACTAAAAAATGGAATAAGTACTACAATCATGGCATGACTTTGTCTAGTTGAACTGTTTCACGGATGGAGAGCATATAAAGGTATCTAGTTTGCTTATAAAATAGACTTATTGTGATGGAGAGGAATATATCAGCAGGAAATGCAAGTCGTTCATGGCATCCACTAAACCATAACGGACAGCACTCTAAGGTAGGGCATTCAGGGGATAAAATTAGAAATGATTCGGAAAAGTTATATTCTTAAAACCATGCATAACAAAGAAAAAGAAGGATACATGTAGGTAACAATGTCAGAACACAGCCTCCTCCGCCTGCCCCAGTCAGCTTGGAAGATAGCTTGTACTTCAGAGTCGTTCGCAGAACTGTTTCTATAGAAGCATGACTAACCCCCATACACTGAAGCAGCCCTTGGTTCATCTCCATCAATTCTTCCAGTTTCTCTTCCTTCTCAGTTAGCGAGAGGGGATCAGCAGCAGATGATTGGATAATGGAGGATAACTCCTTACTGATATAGTCAACTGCTATAAATACAGCATTCATAGCTTCTGGATGTCTCAGTGTTCTCTCTGATACACCAGCAACTAATGCCTTTGTGTTCCTACCGACCTTTGTATTAGTGATGAGCATCCTTAGTGGCATACTGGACTTCATAAGAGTCAATTTACCAGATTTGAACATAATCATATTGCCTGTTAGGAAAACAATGGTTCAAGCAATTTTTATAATTATTATTCAGAATCCAGACACATGGTGTACGCATTAATCCTTACTATTATCAGCCTAAAGGAAGACTACCCCCATACAAGCGTTAAGGGGGGCATGATGAGGAGGGAGGAAAAGTAGTGCTGAAAAGGCGAATAAAAAATTTCAACGATTTTCATCCAAGATGAATAGAGAACATACCGAATGTGCTTACTGTGTTGTCGATTCCTGATGGTTTCCCATGAATTATTTTTTCTCCTTCGTATGCCCAATTGTTCACCAATTCCAGATTGTCCTCCCTGAAACTCAACCAACCTTTGTGTCCGAAATCTAAACTTACAGCACTTGTTAAAGCAAGCAATGCAGCTGAGAGTGACACGCAGAATGAAGCAGAAGAACCCAAACCAGAACCAAGTGGAAGAGTAGAAGTAACAATTGCTGTAGCAGGTTTATAACTGATATAGAGAGGTAAACAAATCGAGGCGAAAAATGTAAGAAAATAAGAAAGAAAACAAGTAAACAACTAACAAATGTAGTAGGAAACCAAAACTCAAAATGTATACCCATGAATTGACGGGTACATCCAGAGAAATGCAGAAAGACCAGAAGCAAGTTCGATTTTAGCCTCTGGGATATTCTGTTCTTCAACTAGACTAGCAATTGATAACAGTGACTCAGGGGAACATGATTGTGGTTGAGAAAAAAGAGGATTCCCTAAATCAGGAAGTGCGTCTTTTATTTTTTCTATTGGCCATGAGAACTCTAACCCCATATCCTCAAGCTTAATTTTTAGTAATCCATCATTGGCATCTACAAGAAAATAAGGAAACAATATTTAGAAAAAGAAAAAAACCCAGTGCGTAATGAAAACAGACAATAAAACCAAAAAATTGATCTTGGTGATATACCAAGTGAACTAATTCATTCTGAAAACAAACACCAATCGGAAAAACCAAACAGGATATCGGAGTACTGAATTGTGTAATTGTATCCCATCATTCGGTTACTACTCCCATAAAAGATACTAACTATTTTAAGAAAATGATAAGAAGGCCAGGTGCAGGGTGAAGAATCCCCGAGCTCTTTGGGTCCAAATTTCAAATCAAAGTACTTCAGAACCATGATGCCCTTCAATACTAAGCAATCAGAATCATGGATTTGGTGTACAATTTAACAAGGCTTGTCAACATGAAGGATGCAAGCTGATAGACTTGTCTCATCTTCTTTAAAGGCCAACTGATCACCATCTCTAAGATTATACTTTTGTTTCTCATCTTATTGATTAACCTATCCTATATATCTCTTTCCAGAATATGCCAAAAAGATTAAACAACATGACAGTTGAAGGCTTAACTGACAGTTAAAGAGTGCTAAACTTGTACAACTACACATGCAGATAATACTAGCTTTAAACAACATGACAGTTGCACGAAGAAGAGCAACACCAGCCAAGTCAAGTTAAATACTACAGTCACAACCACAACAAAAGCTTGTCAATTTGTGTAAGTATGTTCCAATAGAAAACAGATATGGCCTTTATATCATCAATCTGCGAAGGATTTGGCATAGAGAGAGACCAGAGAGGATCAAACAATGAAAATCTTTGAATAACTACATTGTATTCATCCTATTCAAATTTACATAAACTTGATGCCTTTTACAGGCAGTGATAGACTCAACTGTTTTCCTACGGAATAGGCATCACAGCCAAAGATACAAAGGAATTATACTCTTCTAAGGACTAGGACTAACATTACTGACTGTCACCACTAACTCTAACAACTTATGATTAAGTCATCAAACAACTACTTTAAACAGCTCAATAAACATTAGTATATGTGAGTAATACTTGCACACTATTAACCAAACCACCAGGTCCTAAGACCTAGTCTCACTGTGTAGCTTTAAACTCCAGCTGAAAGACATACTGATACTGCGGATCAAACTGTATGCCTCGTAGAAACTAAATCAATCTCATCTGGTCTGAATAGTATCCTAAGTCAATATCTGGTCTGCAGATGACTTAAAGAAAAATATTTTTTGTTATGAAAAACGATCACAGGCAATGTTAGCTGGTTCACACTAAATTTGTTCATGGAAGGGTTGGTATCTTCTACTTGGTATATCTAATCTTGTATTGTGCTTTATGTAACTACTATGTGGTATACAGTACTTGGAATCTTGCGCAGACAAACACCTAAAAAACACTGTTTCATCCATAATTTTCCCAATAATATGTCTAGCAAACAACACATGATTCTTGTATATTTTTCAAAAACAAAGTGAGTAAACGTAACCATGCTAAACATCTCAAATTGAATAGGTAAGGACATCAAGCTGTAAAGGGAATTGATAAAGCTACTTAAATATAAGCAGCTGCAAATACTATTCTACCTGAAACTGGCACTATAGTTGCGACAAACTTGAAGCTCATTTAATTTATCACAAGAAAATAAAAGAGCCACTGTCAGAGATGGAAGTATAATGCAGCCTCATTTAAGTTTGAATTGGTCACAACTTGAAATGAGGCTGAATTATATAAGAATTATTCGATACCATAGTGCTCATACTAAATGAACATTGTCATGTTAAATGAGTTAGTTAACTGTTACTTCCATTCAAACTGCACAGGTCCTTTTTATTTCAACCATAATTCAGCCTCACTTGGTTTACATATAAACTGCAAAGTCCTTTTGCTTATATTTAGGTCCCGGGGGATAGTTGGTTAAGAACTTAAGATATAAGAATTGGTCCAGAATTGAATCATACAAACATGCAAAAGAAGAAAAGTATGCATGTCTGACTCTTAATAAAAATGATTGATTTCATCCAACAAACAGTTCAGTTCACTTAAATCCATAAGTTCTTTTTGTGATGGATTCTATGTGGTTTTCACAGAAGTAGTAACAAAATCCTTTGATATACTACCTGAGTCACTCACTCCTACACTACGGACACCATCAGAAGTAATTATCTTTTGAGTTGGTATTTGTACTTGGATTATGTTTACTTTGTTCAGTATATGATTGCACACAAGAAAGCTTGTAGGACGTTCCCCTGAACAGCACAATTGAACTACCTGACCTCTTAATCACTAATCCTCCAGTTCTACTCTGATAAACACAAAATGCTTTGCAAATTAAAACTGGAAAATGCCCTACAAGATTTAACCAATAAATGAATATCCACAAATAAACATGTAGCTAGGAAGAAGCTAAAAGAAAATACATCATTAAATTCCTTGATATCCACCAAATCATAGTTGCCAACGGATATTAAAGAATCTAATAAAATATCTGGAATTTTAAGGACGAAATCCAATGATTATTCAAAGTTTCCATCAAGGATCTAACATCTAAATTTGGTGGCACTATTAAGTGGGGTTGTAGTCTCTTTAAAGACAGTAAGCCCGTCCTACCATCTTTACGCGTATGTCAGTGTGTATATGTGAATAGGGGAGCTAATGCTGTTGAGTTGAGCTTAGCTGAATATGTCTGTAGTACTGGTTGTTCTCAGATGAATGGTTTGTAAGCTTTTAAATAAAGCAATTATTATGAGGACTCATTACTATAAAACCGCATGAACAAAACCCAAGCAAAATCTCATTAGAATCCAAACTATCCACTACAAACAAGTCTATCTTGAAATTTAAATAGATCACATATATACAAAGATCCATAATGTAATTTGGTTCCAGAACACGAAATCAAAAACCAAATAGGCCAGGTAATTTCAGGAATAATACTAAATTTTGAAAACCATATCAACCATTTACTAACTAATAATACAACCACATCACTGATCACCCCCACCCAAATTCCCCTAACAAGAATCGATGGGAATACAATAAACCCAAAATTGAACATAATGATCATAGTTTCACCAAATCACACGAAGAGATCAAATTTCAGAAAACAAAAAGGAAGGGTTTAATCAAATTTCATACCAGAATCACTTGGAATTTGGAGAGTAGTTGTGGTATATAGATCAATTGAAGCAGCAACAGCAGCAGATCCATGAACTACAGCATGTTCACCAGTAAGAATGATTTTTCCGGGTGCTCGAGCTGTTACTTCCATTATCTTTTTCCTTCTCTTAATGAAATTTATTCGAGATTAGAATTAAGTATATAAAGATATCAACTTTGTTGAATCATGGTTCGCAAATTTGGCTCAAAATTTTCAAAAAGATTGATTGAGATATGTTTGATTGTTCGTTTGAAGTTAGGGTTGTTGGTGAAAAGTGTGTGAATTTTTTAATACTTCCTATTCAAGTGGGTTTGGCCAAACCCAAACGTGTACAGATGTAATTAACCGTGTTTTTTTTTTTTTTTTATAATGTCCTAGACTAGTGGTCCCTAAACTACATCCAAACTCCTTAAATTTGAGTGGATTTCAGCAATTACAGTGTTCGAACCCCTACCTTCATAGTGGGAGGGAGCATGCCAACCACCAAACCACTTGGTGATTGGCTAATTAGCGTTGTGAATCTTATGATTCCCGAAGTATAGTTGGGTCCACAATGCGAATATGAAGTATAGACGGGACATGAGACGGTTACACATGGCTGCCAGCAGTGGAGGCAATAAGACGGCATCAAACTGCTAGTTTTAGTGGCTCAGGTATACTATGGAAGCGTGTAGTTCATCCAACTGTAGCAGCAACTGGAGAATTCTTCGTCCTCAATGTTGTGCGGCTCAAGATAGGTTGGTGGATATCGGACATGAGTTGGCTTCTCGTTGTTACCTCTGCTAGAACGATGTGGAAAGTTTCATTCACATAATTTGGGAATGTCTGATTGCTCAGAATTTCTGTAAATGGTTGGCTGAGGTTTTAAATCCTCATTCTGTCGAGGCAATGACAAACAAAAATGCAATGGCTATGGGGTTGAGAGTCTCATTCGAAACAAAAGAGTAGCAAATAAAAAACCTAATTTGGTGTTATTATGGATAGAGGGAAACCCCTTTCGACCTAAATTCAATCGTACACTCAAGTGAAGGAGTGTATGATAGTCTCCACCATACGGCTAAATAATCGTCGTGTAAACTAAAAGGAGATATTTAGACTTTGGGTCCCAATTTTGTGACCATCTTTGAGTTTGGGGGTTGCACAGACGCGAACATGACTAAATTCTCAAAAAACTAGGACGCGGACACGTATATATATATATATTTTATTTATATATACAATTATGTATTAATACATCAAATTCAAGTGATTTGATCCTGAAAATTAGAAAATTTTGCTGCATTATGTTGTTTTTGTGTATAAATTTCAAAAGAAAAGAAGAGATCGTTTGTTTATACACGCTGAAGGTCTAGTAAGCAATAACTATTGAACATATGGCACAATCAAAATGCATTCTTAGAATGACACATGCCCGACCAAGGATAGTTACATAATGTCTTTACAAATGCAAAACCCTAATAAAGACCTAACTATCCCATTTATTCTCTCTGTCTTCTTATTCTCGCCTCCTCTTCTTCACTTTCCTTCACCGTCGAATAGTTTTGCTTCATCTTCTAATAACACTAAATCCACATCTACTTAGTTATCTTTTCTTTTCCGTATTCTTTAACGTTTCACCTCTGTTAGCTATGTTATGATAGTAGGACAAAAATTTGTTCCAAGACTTTACTTTTGTATCTCGAAGTATGTAGAAAAAATGTTGGTGATCATTGTTTACTGACGAAAGATCAATGTGTATGGATCTGTAATGTAATTATTTAATGTTTCATATATATTTCCTTAAGCTTATTATTCTGTATTCTAATCGGATGAATCGGTTTAATGATTGATCTAAATGTTTGTCTTTCTTCATTTATTTAGTAATAGTAAAAATAAAGAAATAAGTTTAAATAAAAAATGAAAAGAATATAAACGTGTTAAACCCGAGTTATCAGTGCGTCCAAACTAGACGGGAGTGGGACACACACGTGGGTGCGTCGGACACACGTCGTGTCAGCGTCTGTGCAACCCATTTGGGTCATAGGAAATTTTTAATTAGAGTTTGGATCTCAGGACTTGGGTTGACCATCTTGACCGTTAGAACAGTCAGTTATATCATGCAAATGACTGAAATATCCTTAACAATCACTTAATTTACCAGCTACACCAAACGGATCTTGTTTCTGTGGTCAGTTAGGAATTTTAAAATCTTAGCGGCCTCATTCTTCTCCTTCATTATTTCGGTCTTCTTCTTCCACTCTTTATGGAACAAAATAAAAAGAATCCTAGCATCAGACAATGATTCATCTGATATGTTTTGTTAAAAAGAAGCTTTAATCAAGGGTGATTAGTTAATTATTGCAAAACAGATAATAGATTGGGTGGGTTTTAGATTCTAGTTTCAATATATATGTATCATGAATCTACTCTAACCAACGTCTTGTTTGGGATGTTATAAAGATCCAAAATTTCCCAGATTAACAAAGTCTTCTTTAATTATGTTTCCCTTTGAAAAGAACATAGTTTCAATTAAGGGTTTATGTCTGAAATAAAAATTTGGGGATTTTGGTAGAAAATGGGAAGTTCTAAAATCAATCGTACAATTGGGTGTTTGTGCCTGTTTTGGGTTGATTCGCATGTTATTTAGTGTTGGAAGATTGTAGAGTATTGTGTATGATTAAGTCCTCTATGTTTTGTGTCTGCTTGAAAATTGCTAAAGCTTTTTGTTGGCCTATTTCTTCTTGATTATGGTGATGGAAAAATCATGAGAAATGAATTTGGGTTTTGTTTTTCTCTGTGACTGTTGTTCTTCAAGAGAAATAGGAAATTCTGACGGAGGTAGTTTGGTTTTGGAGATGAAGGTTTTATGCTTTGGAGTGCAGATATCCATGGAATTGAAGATGACCAAGGGAACCTACGTCTGTGATTCACATATGTGCTCATTAATTTCATGGATTATGTTAATAGATTATAAGTTTTGAAATCATCTCAATATGGAGTTGGAATCGTTTGATCATTACAGCAAGCCAAATGTTTGAACTACATACTAGATCAGAAAATCATAAAGGTTTTGTTAGCATTTAGCGATGCACTCCAATTGAAATGGTTTTGGGAGTGATAATGAGATTCAGGTGGCGCAGTGTTGGACGGAGGCGGTGATGGTGGAGGAAGTGGGAGATCGGTGTTAAGTAGATATATATATATATATAAAAAAAGCAACCATACCCCTAGAAGTTTAGTGATTGGTTAAGTGCCAACATATTTGAAAAAAACAAAATTCTTCACAAAAACTTCAAATAATAAATTGAAATTATAAGTTTGCTTTTTCAGGTTTTGATATAATTAAAATTATAACTTTCTACCATGACTCACTTGCAGTCATTCCCCCGACTCAGTTTTATTATCTGAAACCACTGTATGAAACCTAAACCACCCACTAAACCACCGTCTGTAAACCGCTACATCCACTACTCCCACCACCACCACCATCATCTCGACGGGTTAGAGTGGGGTGGAAGGTTTTTAAAGTTTGCCTTTGGATTTCCTTATTGATTTTCGACGTCGTTTCTCTCCTTGTGAATTTGATATTATTCTTTTAGTTATTTTTTCTGATCGTAAATCCTGGATATTAGTTATTTGTTTGTTTTCGTTTGATTGTTCTTCATACACCATGAGTACTGCTAGTAATTTGGTGGTTTCAATGTCGGATTTATGTTTTAGTGGGTGCTTGAGCTGCAAGCGCTTCTCCTGTTTGTTTTTATGCCTCAATGACTGCCGCGGGTAAAGGTATTATGCCATGTCCCTTCAAGGATTTTCATAGGTGCCCATATGGGGGGATTGGGAGTAATGGGTTTGCATGTTTGATCCCCCCATCTGAAGCAACTACACCTCTGCAACATGGAAAGAAATACTGCACTTCAACAGGCCATAAGAAGCAACTTGGATGTTTTTACAGGTTTAGAGGAGACTTTGAGGTCTTTAAAGCAATGGATGTGTTTTGAATGTATGAGCATCCAAGCCTGGAGCAGGGTATGCAAACATGAAGAAGATGTTGATATTAGGCCGGTGATATGTGATGCTTCTAGGGATATAGTTGAAATAATTTTAGGGGTAGCTAGGCCGGGTTTGCAAGAGGTTTATGTTCTATTTGGGGTCGGTGATTTTGAACTGAATGAAGAGAAAGTAGATGCGGTTTTCAGAGCTCCAATATGCACTATCAAGAGTATTCTGAAAGGATGTAAGATGGCATTTTCCCACACCTTTAAGGAAGATCTCTAGAAAGTTATGGCAGAACCTATTTGCATTAGGCATTGGGTGAGATTATTGTTGCTTCCCCATTGTACACTGTGGGTTTTTCGACCTAAAGGTAGGGCAGAATGTAAGTCAGGTAATCGTAAAGCAATGCAGCAGAAACAAATACTTCAAGCACTTACAATTTTGGGCGTACCTGGTGGGGCACAAAAGCTTGTTCGTGAGGTTTTGAAGTTACCAATATCAGGGGTGTTTGGATGGATGATGATATGGAGGAAGACAACATGCATGGTACCAATGTTACAACTTGTTTGCGCAAGGTAGCATACTGGCATTTCACTGCTGAAGTTAAAGCCATCCGTTCATCAGGGGTAGTGCCGCACAATGCGAATACAAGGAAAGCGTTAGAGGATAAACATCCGACCATGCCCCCTCCATGGAAACCAACTATTCCTCTGCATGAGACATCTTTAGTGGCTAAGGTAGGAACCGTTCTCAGATGTATTAAATCGTTTCCTAAGGGAACTTCGTGTAGAAAGGATGGTCTACGGGCACAACATTTGTTGGATGCTTTTTGTGGGGAAGGTTCCATTGTTTCGGCTGAATTAGTCACGACAATTACAAGGGTTATCAATTTGTATCTTGGTGGGATATGCCCACTTAAACTTACGGAGTTCATGGCATCAGAACCCTTAACACCTCTTCTCAAAACAGATAAAAGAATCTGTTACATTGTTATTGGGACGATTTGGCGACGACTTGTGTCCAAAGTGGCAATGAAAGGGGTGGGCAAGGACATGAAAGCATACTTTCAAGATTTTAAGTTTGGAGTAGGTATCTCAGGAGGTGTGAAGGAAATCTTACACGCCGTGAACAGGTTTGTCAGAAAACATCATACATATGCTAGCCTTACTATGTTAACTGTGGACTTCGTCAATGCCTTCAACCTAGTTGACCGGACAGCTATGCTTTTTGAGGTACATAAGATTTATCCATCTATATCGCCATGCGTAGAATATTTATATGGCCAACCTGAAAAACTGTATGTGGGAGAATCCCGTATCTTTTCATCTACAGGGGTGTGCAACAAGGTGACCCTTTAGGACCAATGTTATTTGCTTTAGTGCTTCATCATCTTGTAACGAAGATAAATGAGCAGTGCATTTTATCCCTACAGACTTGGTATCTTGCTGATTGCCCTATTATTGGTGACACTGCAGAAGTGGCCAAGGCACTTACCGTTGTCCAAGAAGAAGGGCATGCGCTAGGGCTTATATTGAATATTAAGAAAAAAAAAATTGGCCCTCTTGCGATGGAAAGAGGATAAGTGATGAGATGTTTCCTTCTGGAATCTCAAGACCAGATAATGGGGTCAAACTATTAGGAGGTGCGGTTAGTCTTGATGATGGGTTTGTGAAGGGACTTTCCATTAAGAGAGCTGAAAAGGCATTGGATTTGATGAAGGTTATATATAAGCTCCATGATCCTTAGAGTGAATTATTGCTTCTACATGCATGCATGGGCATCTCCAAACTGCTTCTTGGTCTTCGTATTTGCTACTCAGAATACATTGTGGAGGCTGTAAATATTTTTGATAGAGGTTTAAGAGAGGTGATAAAGGGTATTGTGGTTTGTGGGGTGCGTTCTTTGGAGAACTACAGTGGTGGCTATCCTCCTTACATATTAGATATGGAGGTCTTGGCTTATACACTGCTAAGGAAGCATCGCAATATGCTTTCCTAGCTTCGCGTGTTCAATCTTGGGGGTTACAAGATCACATACTGAGGAGTAGTGGAGTGGAAGGCATGGATGGTAACTTTGATAAGGCTCTGAAGACATTACAAGTAACTCTTCCTGATTTTGACTTTAGCGGTTTTACCAATACAGACACCGCCCCCTTAAGGCACAAAATACCCTGGCGAGTGTTCTTTTTGGTAAAGTGGTTAAAGATATGGATAGAGTTTACGAGTTTTCGGACAAACAGAAAGTGGTTTTTGGTTGCCTGCAAGCAACACATGCCCAGGATTTTCTCCTTGTTATTCTAATTGAGGAACTTGCACAGAAGATGACACCCTTGGAGTACCGATCCATCCTTAAATACAGGTTGATGATTCCTCTATTCCCTTCAGATTCGCGATGTCCCGCCTGCTTCATAGGATGTTTGGACTCATATGGGGAATATGCAGTTCATTGTAAGGTAGACCCTGGTTTTAAATATAGGCATGATCATGTGAGGGATACTTTATATGATGTCTTATGGAGAGACGGTATTTTAGTAAAGAAATGAGCGGTTATCAATTTTTTGACTAACCTACTTGAGGGGAGATCAAAACTCATGCCAGCGGATGTTCTTATTTTTGGGTGGGATAATAGGAAACACGCATGTGTTGAACTTACTTGGGTCTCGTCGTTAGTAGGCATTGGACATGGTACATTTACGGTTGGACAAGCAGCACTAAGGGATGCCTTAGGTAAGATATCGAAGCATGAGAAAGCGTGCGTTGACAATGGACATGCTTTTATTCCCTTTGCTTTCGATACTTTTGGTTACCTAGGTCCAGAGGCGGTTGGACTTCTCAAGAGAGTTCAAAAAGTCACGCACAGTAATGTCATGACCCTCGGATCGAGAGAGTTTATTTTTAAGAGGATAGGTTTCGCAATTCAAAAAGGGCTTACGACGCAGCTTGTTGCTCGTTTGCCTGCTATGTAATTATCGTTCAGTAGTCAATTAATTAATAAAATTCAAAATAAAATAATATTATTAATGTAACGGTCAGGACGGTCAACCCAAGTCCTGAGACCCAAACTCTAATTAAAATTGTCCTAGGACCCAAACTCAAAGCTGGTCACAAAGTTAGGACCCAAAGTCTAAGTAGCCAAAAACAGCAAAGCAAAGCCGTGTGAGTTTGAAGTTGCTAAAACATACTCCCTCCGTTCCTAAATAAATGTTGGTTTCTATAAATAGATGTTTCAAAAAAAATAGGCTGGTTTCCCAATTGGGAAAGTCAAATATTACTTTAGTTTTCTGGGACCACTTTTCTCTTAACTTATTTTGATGACAAGTGTCATGTGGACCATTTCACTTTACTTCTTTTGCTGACAAGTGTCGTGGGGACCGTTTCACTTCACTTCTTTTATTGACAAGTGTCATGAGGACCACTTTCAATGATTAGTTCTCTTAATTTCCTTAATTTTCTCTAAAAACAAAACCAACCTATTAATTAGGAATGGAGGGAGTAATATAATATAAATATACTTTAGGCATAATTAGATATTTAGATAAATATGAATCTTATAAACATTATATACAAAAAAAAAAGGTGTGGAAGGATAATTAAGTGCCGTCAACAACATTGTTTCTTCCAAACGGCTAATTAACAGCTGTATAGTCTCTCCACCACTTCTTCTCGTAGTGAGAAAGTGAAACTCACTCTATCACATGGTCTCTCTATCACTTTGAAAGGGATAGTCTCTCAATCACTCTATCCCATATCCCTTGCTCTAAGGACCTATGGTTATTAAGATATCCAAGTCACTAAATCATAGTCAAGGGAAACACCTAATGCTGCTTGTTTTGAAGGTGAAAAGGTTAGTTATGATGCGTTAAAAACTAAGGTTTTAGTCATAACTGCAAGTTATTCTCGTAGAATTAAAATTTATATGAATAATTTTTTTGAGGACCTGGCCCTTGTCAGATTGTTCAATGTAAAACATCTCAAAGTAAGATCTAGATGTCTAGTGGAGTGAAAATGGATTCACCTAAGGAGGAAAAATTAATGCTCTGTTGTGATGGTGTTGGTTGCATTCTTATGGATACACAAGTGCTTGTGTTGGGGATTTAGAAGTTGGGATAGATAATGCAACAAATTTTGACGCTGAAATTGAGGCTATTGTAACTAGGTTGAAGTTGACTATAGATTGAGCAGTTTTATGGTTGATAAATAAAATTGTGGTGGCGTCGGACTCCAAAAGTGTTGTTAGGGATTTTATCAGCACAAAGATACCTTGGAGCGATGGGTCGATGACGTAGAGTGAAAACCAAGTACACTAATATCTCTTAAAAGTCATACGGTTAACTTTCAGCGGATATTCTGTCGAAACATGTTGCCAATTTGAATCAAGGAACTTTTAATTCTTTTCATGGAAGACTGGACTTCTTAACAAGCATTGATGGGTCTGGTATCAGATACTATAGATTTAATTAGCTGTTTAAAGAGGCTTGCATGTCAAGCATTGGGGGGTTTGTTATTAGATATTATACATTTAATTAGTTGTTTAAAGAGGTTTGCATGTCCTAATTATCTTTTTAGCTTTTAAGGGCTATCTCTTCCGTTTTATTTTCTGATGTAACCTATTTAGCTATCAATATATCTTTATGACTTAGCTAAAATAAAAAACATGCATGGCTGCTAACAAGGGTCTTTTTTTTCTTTCTCTTTTGATAAAGAACTAATACTCTGAAAATAGCTAACCATCTTGGTTGGGTATACATTGTTTATTGTTTTTGGGGGGTGGGGGTGGGTAGACCTAACTTTATGGATTGAAGAATAGGACTTTACTTGGTAGTATGAGATACATATTGGCACAGCCTCATGCAGTGCAGGTTAATCATATGTTGTGGTACATGATAAGAATGTTTAAATACATTTTACCTCTATCTCTCACGTGTCTATCGTGTGCTTTGTTTCTTTCATACGTGAACATCATGTACGTTTGCTTTATGATTTGTCTTTTGTCGGTTAGTCATACTATAAGTGTGAATATCATTAATTAATCTTTGTGTATTGTAATAACCTCTTTGTAATAAATCTTGTTAATCATAATGATACACTGTCTGTAATGAATCTTGTTAATCATAATGATACACTGTCAGTATGGCATCAGACAGGTTAGATTATGGTTATTTTCTTTTTCTTCCTGATCCTCTTGAATGCTTCTCCGATCTTCTTCATCCGATTAAGCAAGATCGGTATAGTGCATCAAATTTCTATGTTTGAGAGGTTTATTGTCTATTAATCTTGATTTCTTTTCAAGATTTATGTTCTTTATCGAGTTTTTTTTTCCTCAGATTTGGTTTTTATAAACATTTTCTTGATCCAATTCTTTGTTTCTGATTCTTTTGTATGGAGAATCCAACCACAATTTCGTGTAGTCGAGTTCCACTCACTCAACTGATAGGATTTGTAAATCTCAAACTTAAAGAGGATAATTTCTATACCTGGAGAAACCTAATGAGTCATGTGATTCAAAAGTATAAACTGATGCGATTTATAGATGGCTCACATCCATGTCTTCCTTAATATACCTCGCCTATAAATGAAGCTAATGGAATTGAAAATCAGCTCTACACTGACTGGATGGATGAAGATTCTACGATTATCATGTGGATCAACTCAACAATTTCTGAATTTGTTATAGATTACTTTTCCAGATCTGTAACTTCTCATCAGTTGTGGAAAAGCATTGAGAATCGATTTTCTCAAGCTTCTTCAACACATTCTGTTCAACTACACACCAAATTACTCTCTATAACTCAAGATGATAGATTTGTTCCATATTTTATTAACGAAATCAAATCTCTCTCTGATTGACTTGCTGCATCTAGTGAAGTTATATCGGATAAATAATTAGTTGTAATTACACTTAAATCTCTAAATTCATATTACATTCCTTTAGCAACTTCAATGAGGCAAAAAAATCAACCTATTACATGTGTTGAATTGCATAATAATCTGTTGAGTGAAGAAGTTGTGGTTAGTGAAAGGAAAAAATTAGCTAATATTGATTCAGAAAACAAAGCTTTCATGGCTAATAAAGGTGGCTTCAGAGGTGGTGGCTATAATAATAATAGAGGTGGTTCTTATAGAGGTAGAGGATATACTTGTGGTAGGTTTTCTGGTGGCAGATATCCGAATCCATATTTTTTTATAAGAAATCCTTCATGCATAGGTTATATTTCCAATGAGAAGCTTATTTGTCAGATATGTAGAATTCTAGGTCATACAACTGATAACTGTCATCAGAGACTAAACTTCTCTTATCATGGGAGAGCTCCACCTACAAACCTAAGTGCAATGGTAGCAGCTACTGATATCTTTGATGCTGAGGAGTGGATTGCAGACAGTGTAGTTAACAATCACATTGTTTCTACTTTAGATCATCTTCAAGAAGTAACTCCATATGATGGTTTTGAAGTCGTACAAATTGCAAATGGAGAAGGTATGACCATATCTTACAAAGGTAATTCCAGTAAACTTGTTAATATTCATTTTTTTCTTCTAAATAATGTTCTTACTATGCCTCAGTCATCTCATAATCTGCTTTCAATTCACAAATTTACCTCTGACAATAATGTTCTTTACCTCTTGATTCACATGGATTTTCTGTGAAGTATCTATACTATGGGAAGATCCTTTTTCAAGGTCCACATAGAAATGGACTATACCCTATATCGTCCAACTCAACACATCATGCCTTTACATCCACTGTTAGGGCATTGATCGGTTGAACCCACTAGCGTTGGTATGTCAAGTTAGTTATCAAATTTAGTTACCAAAACGCATTCTTGATTTAGTATACTAAAGTTAGTTTCAGACTAGATTAGGTCTAAGAAGTAGAGTATAGAATCGAAGTTATCCTTGAAGAATGGAGATTGAAGATTACTAGAAGACATCCATGAAAAACTTCATTAAAGTTTAATAACAAATACTTGATTCTCTTGTTTACTTTACCTCTCTACTTTACCTCTCTATCTATCGAAACAAGTGCTCATTCTATGGAATAATTTCTATGATACAAACACTCAGAGATCACAACAGGTTATTCCTATTCCAAGTGGGTTTGGCCAAGCCCAAACGAACATAAATTCCACAAAAATTCTTCTTGAACCGACAAAAAAAACTATCCCAAAGTCATGTTACTCACATCCCTTTACCTTGTGGGGGGCCAAAAGTGCCCCCTACTAATCCCAAAGGGTGCAGGGCCCATATTCATGTGAATACACGTTTTTGTCGTGTTTTTTTTGTGCGGTTGATTAAGAACCACTGTAAATTCCAATGCATCAAGTTGAATCAGTTGGGTCAGACCAATGCGAATATACATCAGAGACATAATCCAGGAGTTCATGGACGGAGCCAGAAACTTGGCTAAAGGAAAGCATCATAGGATTAAAAGCCCAAAATATTGGAAATATTAGGCTTGAGAGCCAATTAGGGTGGATGTGCAACAACACACCCTTGCTTTGAACTGGTTCCGCCTCTGCAAGGGTCAGCTTCCCCCTCACCAGCTTGTGAATCTTGACTTTTTATTTTTTTCATAAATATAACCAGCCACAGTTAGACATGGATGCTAGCAGGGGTCCAATTTGTTTAGGAGTTTACAAACGTGGAGGATGTTTTTTTTTTAAATGGAATTTGGTACGCCCCAAATACATTGGTACCTCTATTTTCAATCTTATAGTTTAAGAAAGTCTTATTTTATCCAGCCATCTCTCTTATCATATTACCAAACTTATATCGAAACTGTTGGAAAATTCGCAAAGCCTTTGGGGTCAGATTATGGGGGCAAAGTATATGAGAGGTACTAACTTTTGGGATGCTAAAGCATACTCATGGAGATTTTCCACTTGGAAAGCTATCATTACTTGGAGAAATGATATGAAAGATGTATATTTATGGGTGGTGGTGGATGGAGAGTCTATTAATGTCAACAAAGATCTTTGGATACCACAATAATCAATCATTCTCCGGAAGGAACTAACCTTGAAGAGAAAAACTATGCAGAGTTAAAGATCTTATGGTGCCAAATAAAAGAAAGTGGAATGAAAAGATGGTAAAGGTTATGTCCTTCTGAGGTAAACAAAATTCTGCAAATTATATTTCTAGAATGAAAGATCGACAACATGACAAATCCTTGGTCTCATCATCCAAGTGGAACTTTTTCCGCAAAATCCTTCTTAAAGACTGTAAAAATGAGACAAGCTTCTTCATTTAATTTTTATAACCAGAAATTCAACTGGATATTATATTGGAAAGTTAGAAATCTTGTTCCAAAAATATATATATTTATGTGGAGACTTCTTAATTAATAATGGACTTGCTACCGGTAGTGCCATGGAAATATTTATTTAGGGCATTGATCAAAACTGCGGGCTTAGCAACTCTGATAGAGAAACACTAAAATGACGAGGGTACCAAGTACACTACAATTTATTCGTATCAACCTACCACAAACTCACCTTGTGCAATCTTATAGACATGGTAACTGTTAAAATATTACTTCAACAAGATGTAACTTGGTAATAGCTTAAATTTGTGACTGAACCAATCTATGGATCGTACCAAGTTTTATTAACGTACAAGTGTATTTACTTTAATGATAAAGAAAAGTAATATAATGCGGAAGTACTGTAAATCACACAACACACAAGATTTTGTTAACGAGGAAAACTGCTTGGCAGAACCCCCAGAACCTAGTTCAGTTTTGAATACTCTCACAATTAAGCCACTATACAAATTTGACTACCGCAACTTCGTATGGTTGAGACCAAGTAAACTACTCCCACTCTGTTCTTTCAGTATCCATGTGCCTATAACCAATATGATCTACGCATGTGAATCCCAAGATAGAGTCTACTATCTCAAGTTGCTTCACCTACTGTGAAGACTTCTGCTTCTCAACTTCATTGGATCATAATATGCAACAGTAAAGGACTAACATGTTTCAGTAACCACTCACTTTTAAATATCCTTGATCAAAAGGTTAATCAAAGATATTTTAAGTAAAAGGATCTTATGTATACTCAATATATTCTTCTTTTAGGTCAAAGATCAACCAAGACAAAGATTACTGAAAAAACCTACCTCGGTTTACAAACTATGAAAGCAATTATCTTAAGAGAAACAACGAGATAGATTTTCGATCTTTACAACAAGTCTGATATTTATAAAATATACTTCGTGTTTAGATCCCTGCGAATCATGTTTGCTCGAAGTATCATAAAGATCATAATACCAACAAAAAAAAAGTCTTATAGTCTTTAATTTTGAAAGTACCTGCACAAACAACTTGATTCCTAATAATGGTCGATTATACATAGAACGAAGTTTGTTAACTTTGGATGATCATTATTCCTATCTTCAAATCTCGAATCAATAAATAGATCTGAAATATTCAATCCTCGAACAAATTTGAGTGGCCTTATATCAGAATAAAAGGACCGTGTAATAATCAAGTTTGATCTATTAAGGATAACTACATTGTTAGTCAATCAAATCAAATAATCGAAAACTAAAAATAATAGTACGATTTATTTTTGCACCAAAGGTACTACTAAAATGTTCTTGGTCCCAAAGAAGACTTTAAATGAAGGTAACACAAGAGATAAATATGGAACTATCTGATATTTTTGCTCAAGGTAGGTTGGTGAACCAGTCCGGAAACCCTAGATATATGAGTTTCAGAAATGCAGGAGGGTTGGAAAACCAGTTCGCAAACCACAAGTTCAGATGGGGACAGTTCACGAACCATTATGAACTGAATTTTGGAAGTTGGTATTATAGGCTAGCAGTTGACGAATCCGGTTCACAAACCATGGTCAACTGAGTTCGGTATAGTCTCGTAAGGTTGGCGAGTTCAGTTCACGAAACATTGTACCCTGACTTGTGAACAAGCCTAACCATTCACGAACCATTGTAACAACTGTCATGGTTTAAGACTTTAACAAGTGCTTAAAGACTTATTTTTTAAATATGTTTAGCATTGCTAGAACTCTTACACTTCTAAAACTTCATTGATCACTAAAACACTTATGTGTGTGCATCATGATTAAATTATTAGGTGTTTAAATGAACATCAAATTGCTTTAGTTCTTTGGCACACTTTCCAAATTGAACAATTTAAACAATCATTGCACACGGTTCCAGAACTAATTCCTAGTGTATATTCTTTTATTGTATTCTCAAGACTAAAAAGTGTTTTCTTGATTCTCAAGTTTTCTTAGCTTGAATTCTAAGCAACCCATGGTCTTTGATATCTATAAATAGAGATTATCTTTCAACTAGGAAATTCAATCCCTGACACTTTGTGTCCTAGTTGATTCCAGAGTCGTCCTATAAACCGAGGTTTTCTCTGAGAAACATAATTAGGTATACGACTAAAAAACTTCGCTTTGGGGATTCGTGAATCCAGGTCCTGTTAGATCATTGCTCGGTCGAACTCGCATGTGTTGCTATCTCAAGCATGTTTGTCAATGTTAGTGATCAATACTATAAAGTCTTGATTTCTAGTCTACTATACCTAAGGTCTCGAACTAGGATAGAAAGTGTAGTTGATCTCAAGAACTCCATGCCGATCATCATATAAGATGAAAGACTACTCAAGGAACCAGTGGATCTTTATCGGCTAAAAGGTATGTGGAGACTTGAACTTATCTATCACTCAAAAGTCTATCTACTCTATCTCCTATCTTGATACAAAAGTCGTATTACTATATATACTAAGATTATACACATATGATATTTCGAGCTGAGTATATCTCACTTATCTATTTCTCGAAATATGTGTTGGTAAAGCTTTCGCTTTAGCCAAGTTCATCTTTACCTAGTGACGAAAGTCATGTTATGTTTCTATTATTTTGGAAATCGCTCTGACGAAAAATAATTTGTGAATAACAACTATATAACGCCTTCTGAGAATGTCTCAATGATTGAAATGGGAGTTTAAACAATATAACCATTGGAGGATATAAACATTTTTATGGTAACACATATATGTATAAGTCCTTATTGCTTGAACCGAAGTTTGAGAACTTTGTTGATCAAGTGAAACCGGAGTAGTATGCAAACTCATTCTGCGAACTTAGTGTGCAAACTCAATCCGCGAACTGGCGGAAGTTCTTGTCCGAGAATTTCTGCTGGAGTTTGTGAACTCTGTCCGGAAACATAAGTTCGCGAACTTGAGTAGGTTATGTCTAAAAATGATGTTTGTGAACTTATCTTAATAAACTAAGGAATGCTATTGCAAAACGTGGCTTTATAGTTCATGAATTAATTCGAGTGAATCACATCGTTTTTGCTTCAATTGTGTCTTGTGTAGTACATGAGATCTCATAGCAACTGAACAACTCTCTAACTAGTTCATTTGAGTCATTTGGACTAGTTATGGTGAAGAAAAATATGGTTGATATGAAAGGTATCATTTGGCTAACCATTTGGTTAACTAGTGTTGAACCAACTAATGTACAAGTTTGGGTATGGTTACACAAACCCAAAATCGTCAAGTACATGTGTGTATAACAAGCTATGTTTTCGATCTAACGGTTGATAAATATTATCTTGTATCTAATCGGGTTTTCATCTAACGGTGAATATTGAATGCTTTGTTACTAAGCTAACATTGATTTCAAACCCTGATTTGAAAGACTATATAAGGGAGAACTCTAACAACTGTGAAACCTAATCCCCACACATTTTGTGTGATACTAGTTGTGCTAAGCTAGAGTCGATTCTCCTTTAACCTTTGGTTTTCTTCTTCTAAAACTAGGTTAATGACTTAAAGACTTCATTGGGATTGTGAAGCCAGACCGATACTACTTTTCTTATAGTTATGTGATCTGATCTTGATGTTTCTATCGTACGAGTACAATTGTAATAATTGGCTTGAGATTTCTATCTCTGATAGGCAAGATATAAAAGTAATCACAAACATCTTTGTCTCATCGTTTGTGATTCCACAATATCTTTTTTCGCTGCTTCGATTAAGACTATTGTGAGATGATTGATAAAACTGAGTTGTTCTTCGGGAATATAAGTCTGTCTTTATTGATTGGTTCCTATTCACCTTGATTTACCAAAAGACGGAAAAAAAAATTCATAGGTTTATACATGGGAGACGAATTTATCTATCTTGTAGACTTTTCTGTGTGAGACAGATTTGTTTATTAAAGTCTTCGACTTTGGGTCGTAGCAACTCTTGGTTGCGGGTGAGATCAGCTAAGGGAATCAAGTGCGTAGTATCCTGCTGGGATCAGAGGCGTAGGAGCATAATTGTACCTTGGATTAGTGTGAGATTGGTTGGGGTTCAACTAGAGTCCAGGCCGAAGTTAATTTGGAGTAGGCTAGTGTCTGTAGCGGCTTAATACAGTGTATGTTTAATCTGGACTAGGTCCCGGGGTTTTTCTGCATTTACGGTTTCCTCCTAAACAAAATTATGGTGTCTGTGTTATTTCTTTTCCGCATTATATTTTTATATATATAATTGAAATAATACAGGTTGTGCGATGTTCAATCAATTAGAATATTCGACCTTATTGGTTGTTGATTTAGATTGATTGACACTTGGATATTGGTCTATGGTACCATCCAAGTTATCTCTCTTTGATTAAGACTCGCATATCGTATTTGCTTGAGTAAATCAAATTGGGAGATTGAGATAATAACTCCTTGAGATATTTTCTATTGATTCAGTCTAGTTGATTCTATAGAAAGTAACTCGGAGTTGTCCATACAGATTGCTAATCGAAATATTAGGTGTGGTTGTTAGACCCCCTCTTTTTCAATTGGTATCAGAGCAGGCAAACACGCTCAAGACCTTACAAGTCTGTGTTTGTAGCGATATAACTCTATGGACAGAGGTGTTATCTCAATAAACGTATCACCAGTCTTCGATGGCTCTAATTACTTATGGTGGAAAATTATTATGTGAGATTTTCTTCAAGCACGTGATTTTCAATCATTGGTATATGTTGTTAATGGATATGATGCTCCCGTTGAGGCAGTTGGAGGTGTAAACGTTCTAAAGAATATTGGTGAATACCCTCCTGCAGAGATTCTTGCTGCAAAGCAAAACTCCTACGGTTTGAATGCCATCATACATTCCATTACCCCAAATCTTCAGCACCATGTGTCTAATTGCACTAAGTCGCAAGAAGCTTTGGATATCTTAGCAACCGTATTTGAAGGTAATTCCAGTGAAAAGGATGCTAGACTTCAAAATCTTAATTCCGATTAAGAAAACCTTCGTATGGCAGATGAAGAAACATTTGATGAGTTTAATCACAAAGTGTCTGAAATTGTTAATGCATCTTTTGCATTGGGTAAGACTATTCCTGAAAAGGACATTGTGATGAAAATTCTCAGATCGCTGCCATCTAGATACGATTTTAAGAAGCATGCCATCGTTGAGGGAAATAACCTTGATACTCCAAAAATACGTCGGTTGAAAGCTTAAGATCTTTGATCATGAACATTTGTACAAATCTAAGGACGTTGCCTTCAAAGCACTAAAGGACACTAAATTACTTGATAAAATTAAAAAAGTTTACATCTCTGAAGATGATCACTTTGACACAGATTAATCAGATGAAGATCTTGACAAATCAGTCTCGATGATCACAAGACAGTTTAGGGATCTTCTGTTGAAGAGAAGTAAACGGTTCTCCAGAGATAAGCCCAAGGCATCAGTCAAACCTCATAATCGTGTTCCTCCTAAAATAGGGATACTGATGAAACTGATGATGAGGATATGCCTCAGTGCTTCAAGTGTAAAGGTTTTGGTCATTTTGCAAATAAATGTCCAAATCGGAAAAAATACACTGGGAACAAAGGTCTTGCCGAAACTCTTGATGAAATGTCTGACAATTATGACTCTAATGAAGACGAGAAATCAAGTGTTAAACTTCTTGGTGAAAATATTGATTTTGATAATTATAGCAATAACCATTCTGGAAGAAAAAGTTGACCCTTTCCTTGGAAACTCTGTTTATAATATTTCAGGATCCACTATGTGCCTAGATGCTTGCACATCTCAGAAGCCTGATTATTATCCAAGTATGACGTGCATTCATGGAAACTCCAAGAATGATGTCTTCTGATGAAAAAGAAGGTAATGTGATTGTTAAGACATCAATCATGAAGGAAAAAGAAAAATCTCCATTGCCTCTAACCTTGAAAAGAAAAAGAATGAATATGAGGAAGCCAAGAGATGTTCCTTCAAATTCTCAGAAGTTTTCTGATGTTCTTGAAGTGTTAAAGGAGCTACGAAAGGAGATTCAGCAAATAAAGGCTTTTGTGTATAAGACTCTCGAGATTCAGAAGGCCCTGGTGTAGTTGAAGGATTTCCTAAAACACACCCCTTATCAAATCTTGATAACAATTCCTAGATCTAAATATAAAAATGGTGATAAAAATACTAAAATTATAAATAAACACCAAGATTTTTACGTGGTTCGACCAATGTGATCTACATCCACGGATCTTCACTATAATATTTTGTAACTACATTTATTTACATCTACAATCTCCATTAATGGAGTTCTTGGAAGAATTCTAGATCTAGTTTTGGGGAAGAAAATGATAAAGAAATTACATTTTCTCTCTCTAAAAATCTCTCTCTCAAAAGAACTTTCTCTCTCTTCCTAAAAAATATTCCCCCTTTCTCTCTCCTGCTCTCTTCTTTATATAGGTAATTACATAGTGGATGACAGCTCATGACAGCTCATTTACAGCTAAACTTTCCCTTAATTTCGGATCTAAGTTCTGCGGTAATATCTTTCGCAAGCTTTCTTCATTTTTCTCGAGCTCCGCTTCATTTCCCTCAAGTTTCTCCATGTCTCGCAGGATTTTTCCCTCTTGCTATATTTCTTGCGAACTATCATCTTATTCTTGCGAGTAATGATAAAATCTTCACACATTTCGTCATTTCTTGTAATTATTTGCGACACTTGCCATGTGTGGCAGGAATCTTTGCAAGAGCGTTGTTGTTGTGAGATTCTGCTCCTACATTTTGCCTCTTTTTTCTTGAATATTGCTTGAAAAAATCCGTTTTTGTAGCAGTCTTTGATCTTGGTTCATGAAGGAACAAGCGAAAGAATACCAAACTTAAAAAGTATATACTTGCCTCTATTCTTTTGCGAAGTTCTGAAGCTTTGAGAAGTAATTAGAAGTATCATCTTTTTGAAGTATGCGAAGCATGAAGTACTCAATCCTAGAAATATAAGAAGTATCTGTCCTTGAATAAGAAATATTGCCTCTATTCATGCGAAATTATCTCTTCATTTTTTGGTGAGAACTCTTGCCCATTTTGGAAATGATTCTTACCGAGAAGATAAAGAACATAAAATATTTTCTTGGTAATCCCTAGCTGCCTCTGTTCTTTATCTATGAAGAAGAATCCTTGAGAAAATGTTGAATGAGTAAATTGCTTCTTTATTCTTATGTTGCCTCTGCCTCAAGTGGTAATCACTTTAAGAAAATAATCACATTCTTTGAAATTCTGGATGAATTTGCGAATTTATGAATGAGTCTGCGTGATTATGAATAACCCTGCTAATTTCTGAATATTTCTGCGACTCTCTAAATATTTCTGGGAATTTTTGAACATTTATGCGAATTATGAATAGTTCTGAGAATAGTGTCGCAAATAGTGCTGCGAATTATGAATAGTTCTGTGAATAGTGTTGCGAATTATGAATAGTGTCGTAAAATAGTGTTGCGAAATATCACGGTATTACGCTGTAAAATTTTGTAAAATTCTTGTGTACTTCTCTCTTTCTTTCTTGCGACTATTTTCTGCGACAAATTATAATTTCCATTCTAGGTATTCCCATACTTGCCTCTTGTTATTAATCTGCAATATGATAAATGAAATAAGACTAATATAAAGTCGTTAGCAATCTGTTATACGCTTGTAGGTATAACCTCTCTTATGGTCTTATTTTTCCTTCCTAGTTAAAGGTCTTATTATGCCACTTGTCTTCGACAAGATCGCAGGACATTCTTACTTTTATATGTAATAATCCATTGATCTTGTCTTATCATTTATTTTTGATCTCTGCGACAATATGATAAGTCTAAGCCATTTTGTGAGATTAATATTTCTCCTTGCTTTTTAAGACTTATGACATTGCCGTCTTTGCGATGAAATCGCAGGACGTCTTTGCGATTTATATCCTCTTATCATTGATTTCATTTATCTCATCTTTTGATCTTATCGCAAAAACCCATTGATCTCATCTTAACATTTCTCTAGAGGCTTTTTGGCCTGTCACGCGACAATATGACGGGCCTAAATATTCTTGCGAATATAAACTCCCATGACATTGCCGTCTGTGTCACGCGACAATATGACGGGCCTAAATATTCTCGCGAATATAAAGCCCCATGACATTGCCGTCTTTTTTGATACACAGCTCCCTAATGGAGGGTATCGCCCTTATCTTCCCCCCGGTTGCCCCTTCAAGGATTATACATCGGCCATACAAGACTAGCACTTTCCCATCCGGTTCTGCCAATAACCAGTTGTTTTCGCAGCCTTGTTCTTTATGCCTATATGGATTATAGTTACAAGACTGCACCCTAGTGGGGTTTTCTTCGGGCCGAACACATCATAGCCAAGACTTTCCATGGATGGCCAGGGTAGGTTCATCCGTCTCGGGCACCCACAGCTCAACCGTGTACCTCGGCGCCTTGATCATACTTTGCATTCCTTAGGAGAAACTCTCGGGCGCCCAACCAGGGTATAACCTTATAAAGTTGGGAATCCAAGTTATCTCTCCTGGATGGATTTTCTATAATCCCAAATCTCCATGACTAGGTTCCAGCAGCAGTATAGCCTTTCCCATAGTCATGCAAAGAGATACCCCCCTTATGACGCACTTTAAGGACATTGCCTCTTACGGAATAGAATCCGCGAACTAAGGTGTACGCCATAAAGGTTCGTCCCATTCTTATATGTTTTTAGGCGATTTGCGCCTGTCTTATGCATTTGCATTTCTCTCTTGTGAAATTTTATTCGCGTCTGTTGCGATAATTTCGCATTTCTTTATTTTTTTCATTTCTTGCGATAATTCCGCCATCTTATGCAATTGCATTTCTCTCTTGCGAAATTTTATTCGCGTTTCTTGCGATAATTTCGCATTTCTTTATTCTTTCATTTCTTCTTTCATTCTCATAATATCATTTTTGAAGTAAATTCTCTGTAAAATCTTTTGAAATCATAGAAATCTTCTTTGAAATCTTGCGATTATATCGCGTCTTTAAATCAGAAATGTTCTACAAAAATATATAAATTTGATTTTCTTTTTTTTTGTAATTTTTAAATCTTTGAAAACTATTGAGATCTTTAAATTTTTGCGATGAATTCTTTATTGTAACCGTTTGAAAATTTTTGAATCTTTCGATTGTATCGCTTTTTGCTAATCTAATAAAAAAATCTCTGAAATGTTTTGAAATCTTAGAAATTTTAGAAATCTTGTGAGTATATCACTTTAGGTAAATAAAATAAAAAATCTTTTATCTTTTGTAAATAAAATATTCAAGGAAATGGTACTTATCTTTTTCGGTTTGTTGTTGTCTCTTGCGAAGTATTTGAGTTGCTTGAAAATTGAGAAGAAATAAGAAAGGAAGTCTTGTGAAATTAACTCTTGATCTGCGAAATATATCTGCGAAATAATCTCCTATTTTCTTCTTGCGAAATAACCAAAGATCTTGCGAAGAAATGAAATACCAAATTTCTGCCCCTAACCACTCTTGGCGAATTTTCTTATGTGAAATAGATGCATCCTGCGGAAATTGGACTTCACTTGCTTGCTACTCAACTGTTTGCGTGAAATAACTTGGTGCATTTTATTCCTGAGTGAAATAGCTTTGGACAAACGACACTTTAACCATTTGTACGCTAGTTAAAATAATATCTTGAAATAGTTGGGCTTGTCTGTTGCTCATATCTCATTGTACGCTGGTTTATAATGTGCGATCTATTGTATGCTGCTTCTTTATCCGTCTGTACCAACTTATGTTTGCGAAATATTCACTTATGCTGCGTCTGTTCGCAGAGTGTTCATTCTGCGATTGCTTGCAAAGTAAATGTACGTGAAGGAAATGTTTACGGTATAAATCTTTTGTGCTGCAAAAATTCTGCGTTCAAAGTGGGACTTGATCCTGCGACCTGTTGAGTGTTTTCTTCACCTCAAAAAATTCTGATGAACATAATATAATGATGAACATACTGTATTATAATTAATTTTCTCTTGTTCTTTTCTGTCGTTATTTAGCTTCTGATGAACATCGTCATTTTCTTTGTTGCTGTATGCGATATCATACTATTGAACGTCCAATGTTGTATAGTCTATATATTTAGATTTCATTTGCTTGCAACTCTGACGTCTTGACCATCATGCATGTAGCCATCTACTTGTTCTGTATCCCTTCATGCAAATGTTTTCTTTTGATGCATGCAGCCATCTAACTTCACTTTTGTGACTTGTCTTATTGTTTTCCGTGTAATTGAGTGATGTTTCATCAAATTTTCTCTTTGCTCTAAAAATTTCTCATCACTGCCACGAATCTTTGCTGTTTCACGAATTTCTGAAGATGTGTCGAATAGAAGAGGTAGTAACAGTAATATATCTTTTCCTATTGCATCAGAAACACCAGTTTTTCCATCACCTTTTCGAAGCACATCATCAACAGAAGCGTTACTGGTATCTTCTTCTACCACCTCTCCTTTTGCTTCTTCGCTCATCCGTGTGAACCATCAACAATTTCATCCAGTAGTTCTACTACTGATCACAGAAGGAAGCTAAATACTATGACTTCTTTTCTGGAATCTGGGAAAGAAAGTCTGTGGTGAAAACGGGCTTCGTATTTCTTCTTTACTGATTGCCTACGTCTTTGGTCACAAAGTGGATTGCATCTTCGCTAAATGTTAACTAAAGTAAGTGACGCAATTCATTCTCCGCATGAAAGTTAGGTTCGCAGATTGTTAAACGCAGATCATTATATTCTGGTTTTTAGCTGCTTATGATCGCTGGTTTTTAGTTAATATGGCTGTACTCAATTTTTCTTTGTCTGCACTCCCTATCATCCTTGTCTCTTCTATCTCTTGAAATATTAATTTCCTTCTCTAAAATGGTTGACAATTTCAACTGTCACGAAGTAATAAGTATGCACCTTCGCCAAAGTTGTTAACGAGTTTAGATCTTTTTCTTATTGTTCAGAGACTATCTTGTTACGTATTCATGCGGCTAATGGTAAACTTTGATTGAATGAACTTTCCTTCTGCATTTTATTTTTTTTTACGTTTCCAATATACTTCACAAAACTAAACATATTCTTCTCTTACTAATACCTCGCTTAAGTAATCATCTTCCTCTCTTGGTTTTTACTGGATCTTGTGACAGAATTACATTAACTCTTCTTGGTTGGAATATTGCGTCCGCTGTTGTGAATCTGCGAAGTTAATAAGTAGAAATAGAACACCACGGACTGCAGCTTTGTTCTTCTTCATCGTTGCTGGAATGATTGGTTGACAAGACGGGATGTATATGATCATGTGCATTATTTCCCGCAAGCTGGTAATTTAGCGAGAATATATACATGTGGTATTTCCCCCCTTGAATGATTGATTTGGCGCAAGTGTATATTTTTCTTCGCAGCTGATGGGTTTGCGTGATATCACGCAGGGATATTTTTCGTTGACTTAGGACTATCTCGCAGGGTCCAAATGGTTAAAGTAACTTATGAATCACCAACTGATGTTTCTCAATTTCCAGTGAGTCAAATTGTTTTTGTTAACTCTTTGTTTAGACCCACAAACTGATGTTGCGTCTCATGATTTGCCAGGAAAACAAGCTTCAATGATTTGTCTTCTTCTGCAATGAATATTATTTGATCAGTAGGAGACAAATTAAGCAGTTCACGTCTTCTTGATGCCTTTACATTGACACTACACTTGAGTGCCCAGCCAGCGTGACTAGTATCCATCTCAAATATGTCAAAACAACGACCTTCCTTATCACGTTTTGCAATAAGGTACAAATAGCATTGGTACTCACAAACACCAGTATTGCTTACGTAGTACTACTCCCATAAATTCTCGACCAATATCAAAATAGATCACAGTTCTGTCCCCTGCATTCCAGTTTACATTTTGAATTGTTAATTATTGTTTTTGTAAATATGATCATGCAGCTGGTGATGAACTTCACGAGAATAGACTTCTCTTTTCTTCGCTGCCCGACCACTGCGTTGGCAGTTCTGGTCATTTTTTAGCTCATATCTTTCTTGGGCTAACTCTGTCACTGATAGCTTTCAGTCTCCATTCCTTTGTTCGCTGATTTCTCTGTCCGCTTTGAAGTGATCTTCTTCAATAATTGAACTAGATAAAAAATATAAACAAAAGTATTTTTTCTCTCCATTTCCTTCGCAGCTATAAGATTGTTTCCCCTGCTACTTTCTGTACTAGTATGTCTTTGTTTGTATTCTGTTGGATGTTGTTTCTTGGAATTCAAGGATGAAGCTATTGATTCTACTGAGTGCTGAATCTTCTTCTTTTTTATAATTGAGTGTTGTAGGTTGTGCGTGATATCACGCAGAACCATCAGTTGCGAAGAAAGACTCATATAATGTAGTTGAGCTGTTGATTCTCCATCTACATAATTGAAAAATGTAGCGTTGTAGAAAATTTTTAATTTGACTAATAGGAAATGTAGCTAATGCTCATTTCGTTAATTATCACAATTTTAGTATTGTTATTACAATTTAAATTTAAGATATGAGAGTTAAGGATATTCCCTTTTAATTAATTGTCTGTAGTATTTGGTAGAGATGTGTCGCTGGCTCAATATCTCGCTACGAGTTAGCTCCTTGAGTATGAGAAGGATAGTTTCTTTTATTTTTGCAGTTGTTGGTGTTCTTTGTTGGTAAAGCTTGGCCTGAAGCTTTACTGCTATGCCTTCACTTGTATTTGATATGTGGCGTGTCTCTGCTTAATTTCCTCCTGAGAAAGTGATTACCTTCTAATAGGTTCTTTCGCTAAAAACTGTTGACCAAATTTTTCCTGAAAATAAACTTTTAGTGCGTATAAAATTTTTCTCAATAATTTTTCTGTAAAACCACTAGGTCTAAATAGCTGAACAGAATATTAAATGAATAGAGAAGAGAGTTGTCCTTTTGAGACTAATTATTCGTGTGAATTTGTTCGATCTCATCTTGGTTGTTGATATTTTCTCAAAATCAAACGCTGCTTCTGCTGATTTAGAGATTCATCCTTTTGACATAGTTTTGCGTCTTCAAAATTTCCTCTTGGTTGCCGATGTAGACACAACTTCTCCATTACATAATTTCCTCTCAAAATTTTAGATCTCACGAATTCTTACTCTCCTCGTAGCCAATTTCTTTGAATCTTCTTCAATCTATCAAATAACAGTCCCTGTTTCTAGCGCCAAAATGTAGTTGCAGGATTTCCTACAACACACCCTTATCAAATCTTGATAACAATTCATAGATCTAAATATAAAAATGGTGATAAAAATACTAAAATTATAAATAAACACCAAGATTTTTACGTGGTTCGACCAATGTGATCTACATCCACGGATCTTCACTATAATATTTTGTAACTACATTAATTTACATCTACAATCTCCATTAATGGAGTTCTTGAAAGAATTATAGATCTAGTTTTGGGGAAGAAGATGATAAAGAAATTACATTTTCTCTCTAAAAATCTCTCTCTCAAAAGAACTTTCTCTCTCTTCCTAAAAAATATTCCCCCTTTCTCTCTCCTGCTCTCTTCTTTATATAGGTAATTACGTAGTGGATGACAGCTCATTTACAGCTAAACTTTCCCTTAATTTCGGATCTAAGTTCTGCGGTAATATCCTTCGCAAGCTTTCTTCATTTCTCTCGAGCTCCGCTTTATTTCCCTCAAGTTTCTCCATGTCTCGCAGGATTTTTCCCTCTTACTATATTTCTTGCGAACTATCATCTTATTCTTGCGAGTAATGATAAAATCTTCACACATTTCGTCATTTCTTGTAATTATTTGCGACACTTGCCATGTGTGGAAGGAATCTTTGCAAGAGCGTTGTTGTTGTGAGATTCTGCTCCTACACCTGGTTCGACAACAACAACCTAGAAGGTTTATTGATATAAACTCCTACCTTAATGAACCTTATGTTCCAATGGTTGTTGACGACAAGGAGTTCGGGGACGATAAAGAATTATTCAAAGGTATTATAGCCTAGTAAATTTTCTATTTTTTCTCTTTTGTTTAGAAGAATAACTAGTGTTTGGAATAACCATTATTGTGATTATACATAGCCATGTCCAAAGTTTTCATCTTCTTGTTTTTAGATTTATTGTGTTAAATTCTAAACTTTTTTGGAAGATGATGGTTGCAGTATTAATCTTTTGATTTTATATATTACAATATCTTGATGGGATATGTGTGTTTACATCCGTGAACTTAATTGTCCCATATTTTGTCAAAAGTAAAGTCATTCGTGAATTGGTATGCAAATATTGATAAAAGAATGAATAGACTTTTGGCATAACACAAAAGTTAAGCCTATATTGTCAATCATTGATGTAAGATAGGTTAAAATCTTTTGTGATTCAAGGATTATGTCTATTGTGTGTCATTGTGCAAATGGTGATGGAAACATAGAATGAATCCTTGTGTATTCTGCAGTAATTGATCTTCCCTGATCCATTTTTTGTGTATTACTATGAGACTCCGTATTGTGTCTTATGTTGAGCACTAGACAACCAAGTTGATTATTTTTGTGATTAGCTTAGTTGTGTTCCGTAAGGTACTTTACGTAGAGTAAATTGAACTAAAAAATCATCTTATGTGATTATTTAGTTATAACTCCGTAAGTTTTTCTCGTGTTGAGCATGATTGACTGGGTTGGTTATTTTTATGATTAACTTAATCATCGCTCCATAGATTTTCTTATATGACTATAAACGATTAAATTGATTACTTTTGTGATTAGTTTAATTGTGTATTCCGGTTAGATTAATTATGAGTTCTCTTGTGTATAATCTAATCGATTTATTAAGTCTCCATAAGTTTACTTGTGTTGAGCATATTTAGTCAAATTAATCTTGGTTCGCTTTGGTCAATATGATTGAATATTTATTTTTGGATTCCAAATTCATACTTGTATGTAATTTGTTGAGTCTAAAGAAATCCTTCTTTTCTTTTGAAATTAAGGTCGCTCTTGTTGTTCCCTTGGGAATGACATTTTATGGGGGAGAGTTCTTTTGAACTTGTTCTTAATTGCCAAATCTTTATGGGGAGTGCGTCTGTGGAATATTATAGGGGTTATCTTATATCTTTATAAACTCCTTGATGAATGCATTTAGCTTCGGCTTTATGATTGCATATAAACAAGATGATATACATTTACCTTTGGTCATGAATTAATATGTAGTTCATACTACAAATACATATGGTTTTTGGATCATTATGTAAGGGGAGTGGTTTCCATGTGAGATGGAGTATTGACTAAGGGGAACTGAAGTATCACCATAGTATTGTTGTTAAAGTTGTGATGCAATTGTACTTTGACACTGTGTAATAATACTATGACACTGTATAACAATGATTGAGAACTCTTGTTTTCTCATTGTTATAACTACGGATTTTCAACAACGATGATACTAAACTTACAACCTTTGGGATCATTGGACTACTTGGAAGTGACGAAGATTTCGAGTATTGTTGAAGATTAGACATGTGGAAAAGGAGCTACAAAGTTTATTTATATTTTTTTTTATTCCATATGTATTAATAGTTTTGCCACTAAAATTTACAAAAGGGGAGATTGTTAGATCATTGCTCGGTCAAACTCGCATGCGTTGCTATCTCAAGCATGTTTATCAATGTTAGTGATCAAAACTATAAAGTCTTGATTTCTAGTCTACTATAGCTAAGGTCTCGGACTAGGATAGAAAGTGTAGTTGAGCTCAAGAACTCCATGGAGATCATCATATAATACGAAGGACTAATCAAGGAACCGGTGGATCTTCATCGACTAAAAGGTATATGGAGACTTGAACTTATCTATCACTCAAAAGTCAATCTACTCTATCTCCTATCTTGAGACAAAAGTCATATATAGACTAAGATTATACACATAGGATATTTTGAGCTAAGTATATCTCGCTTATCTATTTCTCAAAATATGTGTTGGTAAAGATTTCGCTTTATCCAAGTTCATCTTTACCTAGTGATGAAATTCATGTTATGTTTCAATTATTTTGGAAATTGCTCTGACGAAAAATAGTTTGTGAATAACAACTATATAACGCCATCTGAGAATGTCTCAATGATTGAAATGATAGTTTAGAAAATATAGCCATTAGAGGATATAAACATTGTCGTGGTAACACATATATTTATATGTCCTTATTGCTTGAACTGAAGTTTGCGAACTTTGTTGATCAAGTGAAACCGGAGTAGTATGCAAACTCAGTCTGCGAACTTAGTGTGCAAACTCAGTCCGCGAACTGGCGAAAGTTCTTGTCCGAGAATTTCTACTGGAGTTTATGAACTCCGTCCGGAAACTTAAGTCCGCGAACCCAGTCCGCGAACTTGAGTAGGTTATGTCTAAAAACGATGTTTGTGAACTTATCTTAATAAACTAAGGAACGCTATTGCAAACTGTGGCTTTATAGTTCATGAATCGATTCGAGTGAATCACATCATTTTTGCTTCAATTGTGTCTTGTGTAGTACATGAGATCTCATAACAATTGATCAACTCTCTAACTAGATCATTTGAGTCATTTGGACTAGTTATGGTGAAGAAGAATATGGTTGATATGAAAGTTATCATTTGGCTAAGCATTTGGTTAACTAGTGTTGAACCAACTAATGTACAAGTTTGGGTACGGTTACACAAACCCAAAATCGTCAAGTACATGTGTGTATAACAATCTATGTTTTCGATCTAGCGGTTGATAAATATTAGCTTGTATCTAATCAGGTTTTCATCTAACAATGAATATTGAATGCTTTGTTACTAAGCTAACATTGATTGCAAACCCTGATTTGAAAGACTATATAAGGGAGAAATCTAGCAACTGGGAAACCTAATCCCCACACATTTTGTGTGATACTAGTTGTGCTAAGCTAGAGTCGATTCTCCTTTAACCTTTGATTTTCTTCTTCTGAAACCAGGTTAACGACTTAAAGACTTCATTGGGATTGTGAAGCCAGGTCGATACTACTTTTCTTGTAGTTGTGTGATCTGGTCTTGCTGTTTCTATCGTACGAGTACAATTGTAATAATTGGCTTGAGATTTCTATCTCTGGTAGGCAAGATATAAAAGTAATCACAAACATCTTCGTCTCATCGTTTGTGATTCCACAATATCTTTTTTCGCTGCTTTGATTTAGACTATTATGAGGTGATTGATAAAACTGAGTTGTTCTTCGGGAAATAAGTCTGGTTTTATTGATTGGTTCCTTTTTACCTTGATTTATCAAAAGACGGAACAAAACTCATAGGTTTATTAGTGGGAGATGAATTTATCTATCTTGTATACTTTTCTGTGTGAGACAGATTTGTTTACTAAAGTCTTCGACTTTGGGTTGTAGCAACTCTTGGTTGTGGGTGAGATCAGCTAAGGGAATCAAGTGCGCAGTATCCTGCTGGGATCACAGGCATCAGAGCATAATTGTACCTTGGATCAGTGTGAGATTTGTTGGGGTTCAACTACAGTCCAGACCGAAGTTATTTTGGAGTAGGCTAGTGTCTGTAGAGGCTTAATACAATGTATGTTTAATCTGGACTTGGTCCCGAGGTTTTTCTGCATTTGTGGTTTCCTCGTTAACAAAATTCTGGTGTCTATGTTATTTCTTTTTCGCACTATATTTTTATATAATTGAAATAATACAGGTTGTGCGTTGTTCAATCAATTAGAATATCCGACCTTATTGGTTGTTGATTTAAATTGATTGACACTCGGATATTGGTCTTTGGTACCATCCAAGTTATCTCTCTTTGATTAAGACTCGCATATCATATTTGCTTGAGTAAATCAAATTGAGAGATTGAGATAATAACTCCTTGAGATATTTTCTATTGATTGAGTCTAGTTGATTCTCTAGAAAGTAACTCCGAGTTGTCCATACAGATTGCTAATCGAAATATTGGGTGTGGTTGTTAAACACTGCTTTTTCAGGTCCGACTATCTTTACCTTGATAGTTCGTGTATCCTGATCTTGTTTTTCTGTTATCGAGATTTTTGTAATCTCTTTTAGGCTAGATAGATAGTAATCACAAAGTTTTATTCGTCTCATACTTTGTGACTCCTCAAGGTAGATATATGAAAATTGATCTTAGTAGATCTTTTGAATATTGTTCTTGAGAGGTGTTTAAGAACCTAGGTTGCTCTTCGGGAATCGTAAGTTCCACATTTGTGAGATTTGCTTGCTTTGTCTATTGCAAACAGATTTCCTCACCTTGGTCTTTGATCTAAACAAAAATCAAATAGGCTTATCTGTTAGAGGCAGATTGGTATCAAAAGTCTTCACTTCAGCTGAAGCAACTCTTAGGATGTAAAGGATTCGGCTAATAAGGGAATCAAATGCGTAGAGCCTTGCGAGGTTTATGAGGTGTAATGAGCGCTACTGTAACTGATTCGCTTGGAAGGTGGATTTGGTTTCAACTATGTTCAGTCCGAAGTCTGATAGTAGTCTAGTGTCTGTAGCGGCTTAATAAAGTTTGGTATTCAAATCTGGACGAGGTTCCGAGGTTTTTATGCAGTTGCGGTTTCTCATCAACAAAACTTATGGTGTCTTGTGTTTTTCCTTTTTCGCATATTGTGATCGATTATGGTACTCGTTTCTTGTAGAATTAGTATCCTGAAAGATAGATAACAAGTTTTATTGCTTGGCAAAATTCCTATTGAATTATTTGGATACGACTAGATTTATCTTGGATATTATTTATTGAGATCGTCCAAGTACTCTTATTAAGGATCAGGTTCATGGACTCCATAGTTTATAATTATGATCGAGAAGAGTTGGAGATATAAACTCTATATACATATTGTCAAGGATCACTAAGTTGGTCTACTTTCGTTTGTATTAAGTTTTGTCCATACAGGTTTCCGAATGAAAAATTTGGTGGTGTACTTGGTGCCCTCTCATTTTCAAAAGGTAACTGTTGAAAAACCTAAAAATGGTATAGCAACCTTAGGAAAAACTTCATGGTGCGGGAACATCATGGGTTGATGCGCATGTATGCCATCCTTGTGTGAATTAGATACACTTTCTGGTTTCCAGGCTTGTAACTGCCGAGCTAAATGTTAATCCCATGTCCAAAACTTCAAACGATCTTCGACTCTCAGCGCCTACAATTCATATTTCCGGCACACGAGCTCCATTTCAAGTCCATGCCCTTGTATTTATCTAACCGCAACAAAGAGAATTAAATTCTCTTTTAGCTTCAGTTTCGCCAACAATGTCTTTGGTCTCCAATTTGTTGACATGAGCTTTAACCGCGTGCAGCGATGCAACCAATTTTGGTGCTTTTTCTTCCTTTTTGTGAATGCAAGCCATTGTTCCTGAAAATATAAATACAAAACGTAATATACAAAATAATAAGAGAACTAATAAGAAAAACGTGCAAAATCGATATTAGAATTAGGTGTTTTAGACACCTATCAAATTCCCACACACTTAATCTTTGCTAGTCCCCGAGAAAACAAAACAAAACTAAAATACAACTTCTTTTCGTTGAGGTTACGGTTACTTTTAGCGAATGTAACAAGCCTTTGAACTACTAGGTGTCCCTAGTGGACGAGTTATAGTCTCGTGAAGGTTTACAAGAGGTGTACCTACAAAACCTTTTACTCCAAATTCCAACTACCTGTGAAGAATATATGAACAAATCCAAAATGACTATTGGAGGAAGTACCTTGATGCGAATCCAATACATATGTAAGTAACAAAGCTCTACTCAGATAGTCGAACAAAACCACAATACTCAGAATCTAACTAACCACAATCACACATGAATAGATTAAGAAGATGTATATAAAGATATATGTTTGCGAATGTTGACTAAAGTGAACGACGTTTCCCATATCTGTCTGAAGGTCACTGCCAAAATCGACTTATGAATCCTAATGGATTGAGATACTGGTCTAAACACTAATATCAACTCAGCTGGCATATACAAGGGAACCAGTGGTCGATAATCCTAATTCTAGATCAGCTCAGATGTCATATTATACAAGGGAACCAGCGGTCGACTTATTAATAAAACAATGATAATAATTGTTTTCTTTTCTTTTCCTTTTTCACTTTTTTTAATCCTTTTCAATATTTTTTTTTTCTGAATTGACAACATGATTGGATCTTTTGGATCCAAGCGCATGCTTCTTGTCAGCAGATTACATGGTAATTCCCATGGATCCTGTATTCCACGCTTGTTTAGGTGATGGAGACAGGGATAACACACACATATTGATATCCAAGTGTCAATCTATTTTTTTTATATTTTTTTTCTTCAATTTTTTGGTTTCAAATTTATATACCACGATTGGTGTAATTGGTCTGGGTTTTTTCCCCTTAGTAACTTAATCCTCTATTTCATCCTAACAGTCATAACAATTTGATGATGGTGCCCTACCAAATCACTTAGAGAAGTAAAAAGTTTGCAAAAATAAAAACAGAAGGTGATATGGTGACGACTCCGAGATATGGTGAAAACTATCATGTTATTTCTAACACCTAAGCTCCTTTTAGTTAATGGGTTCCTCAACTCCTACAACCAAGATGTTTCCATCCACTTATATTGTTTAATGTCATCCTGAAGGCACAAGTTTCTAGATTTCGGAGTTTATAAAGCAATATTTTTTCTTCTATTTTTCTATTTTTTTTTAAACTAAAGGCATCAAACTCTACAAATTATATACATATTACATAAATACTCCCCCACACTTAAACTTTACATTGTCCTCAATGTAAATTTAGTCATTCAAAGTAAAGTTCAAGGTAAGAAATTCCTAAAATGATATGCAAAGGAATAAAATAAAGATAAAATGCGTAAAAATAAAAATATAGGAATATAACGACAAAAATGATACTCCAACGCATAGCTACTTTTGAACGATAGAGGATGAATACTAAACAACCTATTTAGTTAGTATCTAATCCCAACTCAGCCAATATATACCTCATCGTCAAGAAAAAAATCCATCTACTTATAAAGGCTAGTGTTCATTCTAAATTGTTCAAAAATATCTAAAAGTTGGAGTTTTGATATGCAAAATAAAGACAAAATGCTTTTTAAAAAAAAGGATAAAGATGCAAAACCGATGGGTTGGCTCCCACTTAGCACTTGGTTTAAAGTCGTTTGCCCGAATTTCAGCTCCAATTACTCCTCTAAAGGGAGTGGATCACTCAATGTGACCATATCCCGATTCTCCGTTACAAATTGCTCATAGTATGGTTTCAAACGATGGTCGTTGACCTTGGAAACCAGCCCTATTTTGGGACTAATAATTTTAACTGCACCATGAGAAAATACGTTAGTAACAACAAATGGTCCAATCCATCTGAACATAAGTTTACCGGGAAACAATTTAAGACGAAAATGGAATAAAAAAACTTTCTGACATATTTCAAAACTCTTTCGAGTAATCATTTTGTCATGGAAAGCTTTGGTCTTTTATTTTTAAATGTGTGAACTTTCATATGCATCATTACGTATCTCTTCTAATGCATTGAGTTTAAGTTTTATATGTTCACCAGTTGCATCAAATTCCATATTACATACCTTGCTAGCCCAGTAAGCTTTATGTTCAAGTTCAACGGGAAGATGTCAAGGTTTACCATAAACAAGCCTAAAAGGAGACATACCAATGGGTGTCTTGTAAGCTGTCTTATATGCCCATAATGCATCATTGAGTCGATAACTCCAATCTTTCCTTGAAACGTTCACCGTCTTCTCTAGGATGGACTTAATCTCCCGTTTGGAAATTTCAGCTTGACCGCTCGTTTGTGGATGATACAGTGTGTCAACTTTATGAGAAATGTTGTACTTGTTTAGAAAAGCGTGAAATGGTTTCTTGAAGTGTGAACCTCCATCACTAATCACCACTTGAGGTGTACCAAATTTAGAAAAGATATGTTCCTTCACAAACTCACAAACAACTTTAGAATCATTAGTAATGGTGGCTTTAGCTTCCACCGATTTGGAAACATAATCTCCAACAATAAGTATATAAAATTTCCCATTGAAATTCACAAAAGGTCTCATAAAATTGATACCCCAAACATCAAAAATCTCAACATCGATAATTGGTGTTTATGACATTTGGTTTCTAGCACCTAGATTGCCTGTACTTTGAAACCTATCACAAGCCTTTCAAAACAAATATGAATCCTTAAACAATGTGGGCCAATAAAAGCCGCTTTAGAGAACCTTGAGGGCTGTCCTCTTAGCTCCGACATAGCCACCACAAGCATATGAATGACAGTAATTCAGAATTGATTGGAACTCAGATTAGAGTACGTACCTGTGAATCATATGATCGGATCAATACTTCCATAAATAAGGTTCAACTCAAATATATTTCTTAACTACCTTCTTGATCTTGTGTTTTTAAAATGTAGACATGGATCTAGGTACTTGTCCCATTACCAAGAAGTTAACAATATCAATGTACCATAGAGTTGTGCCAACAACCGCAAAGAGTTTCTCATCAATGAAACTATTATGCAAAAGAATCGCTTCTTCGGACACAACCAATCTTCTTAGATGATCCTCTACGGTATTATCACTACCCTCTTGTCCTTGTGTTGATGATGGTTTTTATCTTAGAGTTAAAATTTTAAAACCTTGCATCTGATATGATGCCACTCTGTAAGAAAACGGAGCCACGGGTGTTTACCTCTCCACTGGCATATTTATTGAGCCATTCAATATATTTACATGAAATTTATCTAGACTGGCGCATGTAGAAACCATCCCAAATGTTCTGTAAATTTCGGCGCCTTGCCTATATTCACTTAATATAAGTTTATTAGAATGCTTTCTATGCTATGTTCCCCGGATGAACCCTTAATGTTTATATGGCATAACAATTTGTGTTCACTCGCAGCAGAGTAGCACGAATTTCCAAATATCAAGGATAAGGTCTTTACATAAGGTATTCAATCAGAAAGCATGCTGTTCCCTGACAATGAACTTAAAATAACTCTGTGTCAATATATATGATTCAATCAATTACTTTTGCGCCTTGCGTAATATACCAGACCTTGTTGGTCGAAAGTAAGCATAGGAAAACTAGGAAATTAATCCGCCATGGATTAGTAGGGGAAAAACCTTGCCCATAATCAGAAAACAGGGAGCCCCAGCAGCAAAGGGAGGCGTGGCCATGCCTTAGGCCAGCTGGCGCCACTTGCCATTGACTACGCCCCATCCTAAACCGGCCCTATTTCCCTTGACCAATCAGGTTGTTCTAAAGCCGCCACACTCACACCAGAAGTATATCCACTCCAATGCTTGGCCAACCCTCTCATTCCTACTGACCAATCAGGTCACTTTAATTGCGCCACGAGCACTTAAGGTGTGGCCGTACCTTAGGTTTGGTTGGCCCCTTTTCTTGACCAATCAAGTCGCTTTAAACTTGCCACCATACATTAAAGGCCAAACGCACCCTGCCACGCCACCATACTAACCGGCAAGCCAAATGCACCCTACCACAAACACATATAAAACGGCATGCCAACATGCCACTATACCGCAATAACATACCGATGTGCCACAAATGGCGCCACCACGTGCTAATCTGGTTTTAATCCGTGGCCAATTCCATAACGGAATCCAATTAGGATTGCATGATTGAAACAATACTTTTGCTTCAGTAGCATTAGACAAAACCCTAATTTTCGGTCATAGACTACAACATGCCACGAGCCACTTTAGCCTTGGCCACGTCGCCAAGCCCTAACTTTGGCCACGACGCCAAATCCTAGCCTTGGCCACACCGTCAAATCCTAGCCTCGGCCACGCCGCCAAGCCCTAACTTTGGACACGACGCCAAATCCTAGATTTGGCCATGCTTCCAAGCCCTAACTTTGGCCACAATACCAAATCCTATCCTTGGACATGCCGCCAAGCCCTAACTTTGGACATGACGCCAAATCCTAGCCTTGGCCACGTCTCCAAGCCATAACTTTGGCCACGACGCCAAATCGTAGCCTTGGCCACGTCTCCAAGCCCTAACTTTGGCCACGACGCCAAACCATAGCCTTGGCCATGCCACCAAGCCCTAAGTTTTGCCACAGAGCCAAATCCTAGTTCTGGCGATGCTACAACGCCACAGGTGTGGCCACGACACAACGCCATGGCTACGCCAAGCGCCACTATGACAATGGCGCCACTTGATATACAACGAGGTATGGCCATAATCAATGGCCATCCTTCCTCATGAGATGCCATCTCAGCCATCCAAGTTCACCACCGAACTAACATGCTTGTGGCAAGTTTTAGGCGACCAGCTGCCTAAATCTAGTGGCCATGGCTACCCCAGGTGCCACTTTTACCACCATTCCAGCCATGCCACATTGCCACTGGCATACATCGAAACACCACTTCGCCATTATCGAGTGCCAACAGAAGGTAGCCATAATCGACAACTACCCTTCCTCACAAGATGTAATCTCGGCCGTCCGAGTTCGCTACCGAACTAACATGCCTATAGCAATTTTTAGGCGACCATCCAAAACGAGCCTAATAGCATCACATGCTATTTTCCTACGGTAAGTCCCTTAACTTTGAATTGCCACACGTAGCAAAGTGCTACATGTTTTCTACGAAAATACCCGAGACATCAAACATGTCATAAACTGGGGGATGCTCATCTGGGTATCGGCTGGCGGTTTACAGCGTATGGCGTGCAATTCACCCGTTACAAGAAAGTGTCATGAAGCGGGAAAATTATTGGCGGTGAAAAGAAACAGTGTAAATGAATTCATTTTCTTCATCATGGAAGCATAATATCTAACGGTTATACGAATTCGCTTCCTTCATCATGGAAGCATAATGTCTGACGTTACGTTTCAATATGACTTATATAAATATGCTTCACCTATTTTGACAAAACGACAAGTTTTGGTCAGAGAACAACACAGTATCCATAAATCACCTGATAACTTTTCATTAATTATGCTAGCCAGTTCTATTTTCTGATACAAGTCGTAAACAACCACACCTTCAGAATCAACGATTCTGGTCTCGACATTTTCTTCGCTTCCCTCCCTAAGACTAACCCTTCTCCTTCACTTTGTGACCGAAGCAAGCATGGAACGAGCATTTCTTGGTTTAGGCCAGGATTGTACAGATTGATCTCTCGAATCAAAAAGTACTCCCATGCAGTGCGTTGTTTAGGGTTTAGATTCGTTTCTCATCCACATACCCAAAATTACCAAAATCAGCAGAAACATTTTTCACCCACAAATAATTGGTGACCACAGTGGGAGGTCAATCCTTCGGTTGAAATACTAATTTCCAATTCCATTTTCAATCCCAATTTCAAGATGGTAGAGCTCAGGTCCGGGTCAGCAACAAACCCTAAAAATACTAGCGCTGAAATTATTTTCGGTATTAGCGTTTCTTCCAGTAGCGTTAATATGCCACATGTCAATACCAGCAGCGCGGAGAATGCTCTTTCAGGCATTACACCTTCGGTCACCAGAGCCAGAGCCACTGCCGCGGAAAATGTTCCTTCAGTTGTTACACCTCGAGTCACCAGATCCAGGGCCGTCGCTCCCCCCCCACCCCCCCAATGTTTCTTCAAATGTGACACCTCCAACCGTCACCAGAGCCGCTGATACTCCACCATCAGTACGAGAGACTGGGGGAGCCAGAGTGAATCGGCCCCATATTACCATTGCTGATTTGATAGAAAGATAGTAAGTTCTTGCTAAGGATCAGATGGACATGGCTTCGACTCCGAAATAGGCGCTTCTTTTCCTCAAGACACTAACAGAGCGGCTACCATAGGAATCATGCCAACGAGAGCCAATAAGGAACACCTTCAATATTCCTGGCGCCGATGCCTCAGCAAGGTGCACCTTTGTAGATGAAAAGACTCATTCAGGGGGTCCAACGGAGAGAAATTAGCCGTCTAATTTTGTCACACGAGAAGATTTGGAATGACTTCTTCGAAACCGAGACAAAAGTGATTCTAAAGACATGCATCAGCATCAAACCCCGTATCCTCCTAAAGTACAAAGAATTCCTCTTTCGAGAGGGTACTATTCTCCTCAGTTCTCCTTGTATGACGGCACCGGTAATGCACGTAAACATGTCTCTCGATTTTTGGAATCCTTGGGCGAGCACGAATACAACCATGTTCTATGTTTGAGGGAGTTTTCGAAGTCGCTTACCGTAAGAGCATACACCTGGTACAACAGCATTACACCAAACAGCATACCCAACTGGGGTGACATGGTTACGGCTTTCTACAAGAAGTACTTCTTTGTGTCTGAGAAAATTACCTTCTCAGATTTAGGAAGGATGTTTCAACGAAACAATGAACATCCAAATAATTATGTCAAAAGATTCAGGATTCAAGCGCTGGACTGTCATGACACAAATGTGACCGAACATCAGTTAGTGGATTCTTGCATCAATGGTATGGTTCCCATCTACTGTGTTTTACTGGAGAATCTGCGATTCCAGATGTTCTCTGAACTTCATGAGGCTGCTAAACGGTCGGCCACCATAACGCCAACATTGTTGGAAATAACCAGGCCAGCCAAGGTTGAAGACGCATGCAAAACTCGAGGAAACAGACGTCTCATCAAAAAGAAATATAATACTGGCCCCACTGTGAGCGTGGTAAGTGAAAGAGGAAATAGGAAGGCTCTAGTGGAAGAACAACAATCCAAGCGCACAATGCCAGCATATCAGGTGGCACCACCGTGAAAGATCGTAGCTAAGGATCTTGCGCAGCATAAAAAAGCCGAAGAAAAAGCCTTAGATTTCCCATTACCAATCGAAGAGGTAATTGAACTCTTGGAAGCATGGATTCAAGATGATGCCATCAAGCTGCCTCCTATCAGACGCCAACCAATTGAAGAGGAAGTGGTGAATCCTAAGTATTGCCGCTACCATAGATTTTTCCATCACTCGACCATTGACTGCAATAGGTTAAAGCGTATTTAAAAAGAAAAGGTGGAGGCATGGGAACTTCAACTGGGCAATGAGGGAGTTTACAGAGATCCTCTTCTAGTCATGAGTTGCATGGTCACCGGGGACTCTGTTAACAAAACTGTATAATCCATCATGGAGCATGTATGCGAGATTCTCTATTTCTCCAAGGCTAGCGTCAAGATATATTTACTTCCCTTAATCGAGTCATGTCGGGAAAACGAATTTTTCCTATGGAAAAAACTACTCCAGAACCCAAAATTCTCTTGGAAAGCATGCTGGAAAATATAACTGGGGACTACTGACCACAGTTTATCTGAGGGACGCCGAGCTTGACAACATATTGATCGACACTTCCTCTGACTTCAACATCGTTACCATCAAAACTCTGAGAACTGCGGGAAATTCGAAGCAGGAGGCTACCCGTTCCCCAATCGTGGTCAAAAACTTGAAAGGAGAAGCAATAGACGCATATGGCTACATCAACCTCGAAATTAAGGTGGGAGACACTCTAACACGTGGAAAATTCCACATTGTCAAAGACCTCTCAAATTACGACATGATTCTGGGGTGTTCATGGGTACACGACAACAAAGCAAAATTGGGAGTGTCCCCTCTTCCGGTGTCGATGCCCAAAATAATTTCTAACAAACCGTCCAATTTTGAAGAGTACATGTTGTCGTATCAACAACTTACCAATGTAACTCAATTATCTGGAGAAAGCCCATCGACGTTCATCCACAAATTCCGAACACAAGTAAGTCTGGTTAAACAACCCTTTTTGCACCCAGCCACTTCTCCTCTCGTCCAGGCATGGGGACTTGGTCCAGTTATAAACCCGGGCGTCATTAAGAGATTTGAATGGGACGCTGGGCCTTTCAAGTGCTTTGTCAAAAATTTGGAAGCTGCCGCAGTCAAAGATGACGAGCTCAAAAATCAAGTGGTTGCACAACGCCCAAACACGTTTTAAATTGGAGATATGGTAGTCAAGACAATCTCGTTTCAAGTTGGAGATGTAACAGTGAAGATAGTCGCTCAACCTGATTCGTCTAAAGAAAAGGAATACAAGCCATATCTAGTGGCAGATGCTATCTTGGGTGGTTACTGCAATCTCATCAATGCCGACAAATCGGAAGGTTTGACGATTCACTCGCGATGGCTCAAGCCCTTCAATACCTAAAACGTTGTGCTAATTCTCCTCCAGCGTTCTCCTTTTAGTATTTCCTTCAGTAATTTCCCCTTTCATGCAATGTTTGTAACTTCTCTAAAAATGATTCAAGTGCTGGCATTCATGACTAGAGTTTTCAAATTTCAATTAAAGAACATCTTTCCTTAAAAAAAAAACTCCTGAACCATCTTAAAGGAAAAATACCAAGTGAACCCAAACTCTCACAGAGTCATTACACGTCTATTGAAAACCAGAGAAACCAAACCCCCACAAAAATATCTTATTCGAAAAAAAAATACTGAAGAAAAGAATAATGCAAGAAGGAAGATCATCAAGCAGCGGTGCAGACACTTTCCTTCAAGAATCTCTATCCACGACTTTTACCTGACAGGTTTTATCTACTTCTCTCATGACGTGTTATCCATCTTGTGGCAGCTCACACTTCTACGCACTCAGGCGACGTGCCACAAAAGCCCTGGATAATTTGTAAGGGAAAATCCAATAAAAGGTTGGTCAAATCCTTAATTGTTGCTACTATTTTCCTACGTTGCCTATTAGCATTATTGTCTTTTGGCTCTCTTTCCGGGGGATTGTTATGGGGATGAAAGAACTGGTTCTTCGCAAAAGGGGTTTTAGGGTCCTTTTGAGAGATTTTATTCGTTCAATCAAAGATATGAAATTACCAAAGCAGCATAAACGAATGAATATTACTCGGTGAGACATGGCTTCAGTCGCACACTAAAAAAAAAACTGAAGTATCAAAAAAAATAAAAAAAATTCTACAAGCTACGAAAAGATTGTTTTACTTTAGAGAAGGAAATCGTAAAATGGGAAAACTAGTTGTCAATGACAAAACACCTTGGTCAATGACGCCTCCATCATAGCTTTTTCAAGCACTTGCCCCAACACCTTCTCCGACAGCAAACATTCCATCGAGAAGCAGCTTCTGTAGCAGCATCTTCAACATCCCATCTAGAAGTCGTTTCAGCAACAGCTTCAACATATTCTTATGTCGTCTCTCTATCTGCCTTGACGGCATCTTCAACGGTCGCTCCGATTTCCCCAACTGTAGTTTCGACATCCAATTCAGAAGCTTCTTCAGTCTCGCAAACCACGGCCTCTTGGGAATGCTCCGGTTCGTCCACCTCAGAATAAAGGATTACGATACCATTATGAACAAGGTAATTAAACTGGCTCTCGTCTAGAAGTTTCTTGGACTCATTCCTTCGCCATTTCAATCGATAGGCGAGTCGTTCAGCCTTGGCACTGAGTTGTGGAGAAACTCCATCACGTTGATATCTCCCGATGCGCTGAGATGCTTCATCATGTCTCCACTTTTCCTCCATGTCCATCGAAGCCATGAAAGACTGAGCACGCATCCTCACGATGCGTAGATGGGTGAGAGACATGCCTTGTATAATCTGGTCGGCTTAACGGAACAAAGGGTTGATTTTATCTAATACCTCCTTGTGTGAAGAAAACCTGGGTTTGTCAACTTCAAAAAATTTCTTTGATTCAGAGGTATGATCATCACCAGAAGATCCCATTATATGCTACAAAAAAAAATTACATTATGTATGCATCGGCAATCTACGTGATGAATAAAACAAATTGAGAGCTATGAGAGGAGACTCGAGACGGTACCTGTGAGGAGGATGGACGCAATTCTATGAGGATCTATATGAAAAAAAGATAATTGGCTCACCTGGACTGCTGATGGAAAGAGGCTTTCCGCTATAGATATAAATCCAATGATACGAAAATAAAAGGGTGGACAACGCTTTTTATATACATTGTATTTTGAAGTTTAAGTAAAAGAAGTTTTATCCTATCGGGTCATGCACAAAAGAAGGCATCCGGATCCGCAATGCTAGCCAGAAGCTCTCCCTGCCATTTCGTGACCTAGCCAAATGAGCGCCTTCTTCACCGCTCAAAGAAGCTCCATCTCCGCCAGCTCCACAGCCTAGCTAGCAATTCCATGACTCCAGCACCCCGTGATCAAATCCGTACTACCTCTGCCCATTCTGCGAAAAATGCCTACTCCATCTTCACTGTTTGGTAGCCAAAGTGCAAAGTGTTATATCCACCATTCCACGGACGTAGCCGAGCTGTCCACCATTTCGAACAAGCGGCGCCATTCCGCAGCGCCATCTCCGTACGGCCAAGAATGAAGCACCATCTCCGCCGTTCAAAGCAGCGCCACCTTTCCCATTCCAAGAAAAGCGTTATCTCTGCCCTTTCTGCGACCTAGCCGGCTCCATCTTCATTATTTGTCAGCCAAAGTTCTTTCACCGATTCGCGGACCAAATTGTAGTACCATTTCAGCCAATCAGTAGCCAAAGTCTCAGCACTGATGCCAACACCCTATGGCCAAGTCATAATTACGCAGAGCCGCCAACACAAGGATCATGGATTCCTCATGCCTTCCACCAAAGGTTAGTCGAATTTCCCTGATAATCTCTTCACGTCTTGCTCTTTTCAATTTTACTCTTATCTGTCACCATCTCATGCTTACCCCGCAACAACGCTATTGTTACGTGCTAAGCAGAGGACTTAATGTTGATGGTGGTTTTTAGCTTAGGGTTAAAATTATAAAACCTTGCATTTGATGTGACGCCACTCTGTAAGGAAACGGAGACACGGGTGTCAACCTCTCCACTAGCATATTTATTGAGCCATTAAATATATTTACACGAAATTTATCCAGACTGGCGCATGTAGCAACCATCCCAGATGTTCTGTAAATTTCGGCGCCTTGCATATATTCGCTAAATATAAGTTTATTTGAATGCTTTCTATGATATGTTCCCCGGCTGAACCCTTAATGTTGATATGGCATGACAATTTGTGTTCACTCGCATCAGAGTAGCACAAATTTCCAAATATCAAGGATAAGGTCTTTGCATAAGGTATTCAATCAGAAAGCATGATGCTCCCTGGCAATGAACTTAAAATAACTCTGTGTCAATATATAGGATTCAATCAATTACTTTTGCGCCTTGCGTAATATACCAGACCTTGCTGGTCGAAAGTAAGCCTATGAAAACTAGAAAATTAATCCTCCATGGATTAGTAGGGGCAAAACCTTTCCAAGAATCAGAAAACAGGGAGCCGCAGCAGCAAAGGGAGGCGTGGACATGCCTTAGGCTATCTGGCGCCACTTTCCATTGACTACGCCCCAACCTAAACCGGCCCTATTTCTCTCGACCAATTAGGGCGCTTTAAACTCGCCACACACACATAAGTTGTGGTTGGGCCCATACTTGTCGGCCCCATTTCCCATCGACTAACTAGGTTGTTCTAAAGCCGTCACACTCACACCAGAAGTATAGCCACTCCCATGCTTGGCCGACCCTCTCATTCCTGCTGACCAATCAGGTTACTTTAAATGCGCCACGAGCACTGGAGGTGTGGCCGCACCTTATGTTTGGCTGGCCTCTTTTCTTGACCAATCAAGTCGCTTTAAACTTTCCACCATACATTAAAGGCCAAATGCACCCTGCCGCGCCACCATACTAACCGGCAAGAGAAACACGCCATGTCACAAACACATATAAAACGGTATGCCAACATGCCACTCTACCACAATAACATACCGATGTACCACAAATGGCGCCACCACGTGCTAATCTGGTTCCAATCCGTGGCCAATTCCATAACGGACTCCAATTAGGATTGCATGATCGAAACAAGACTTTTGCTTCAGTAGAATTGGCTGAAACCCTAATTTTCGGTCATAGTCTACAACATGCCACGAGCCACTTTAGCCTTGGCCACATCGCCAAGCCCTAACTTTGGCCACGTAGCCAAGCCCTAGCCTTAGCCAAGCCGTCGAGCCCTAACTTTGGCCACGACGCAAAATCCTATCCTTGGCCACGCCGCCAAGCCCTAACTTTGGCCACGCCGTCAAATCCTAGCCTCGGCCACGCCGCCAAGCCCTAACTTTGGTCACGGCACCAAATCCTAGATTTGGCCATGCTGCCAAGCCCTAACTTTGGCCACGGTACCAAATCCTAGCCTTGGACACGCCGCCAAGCCCTAACTTTGTCCACGACACCAAATCCTAGCCTTGGCCACGTCTACAAGCCCTAACTTTGGCCACGGCGCCAAATCCTAGTTTTGGCCATGCTACAATGCCATAGGTGTGGCCACGCCACAATGCCACGGCTACGCCACTGGCATGCCGCTATGCCATGGCTACGCTAGGCGCCACTATGCTAATGGAGCCACTTTGCTATACAATGAGATATGTCCATAATCAATGGCCATCCTTCAACATGTGATACAATCTCAGTCATCCAAGTTTGTCGCATATCTGACAGGCTTGTGGCAAGTTTCAGGCGACCAGCTGCCTAAATCTAGTGGCCATGGCTACCCAGGCGCCACTTGCACCACCGTGCCACTGGCATGCACAAGCTACACCAGCCATGCCACATTGCTACATGCGTACATCAAAACACCACTGCGCCATTATCGGCCCAATTTCCCATCGACCAATTAGGTTGTTCTAAAGCCGCCACACTCACACCAGAAGTATAGCCACTCCCATGCTTGGCCGACCCTCTCATTCCTACTGACCAATCAGGTCACTTTAAATGCGCCACGAGCACTAGATGTGTGGCCGCACCTTATGTTTGGCTGGCCCCTTTTCTTGACCAATCAAGTCGCTTTAAACTTGCCACCATATATTAAAGGCCAAAAGCACCCTGCCGCGCCACCAGACTAACCTGCAATCCAAACGCGCCCTGCCACAAACACATATAAAACGGCATGCCAACATTCCACTCTACCGCAATAACATACCGATGTGCCACAAATGGCGCCACCACGTGCTAATCCGGTTTCAATCCGTGGCCAATTCCATAAAGGACTCCAATTAGGATTGCATGATTGAAACAAGACTTTTTCTTCAGTAGCATTGGCTGAAACCCTAATTTTCGGTCATAGTCTACAACATGCCATGAGCCACTTTAGCCTTGGCCACATCGCCAAGCCCTATCTTTTGCCACGTCACCAAGCCCTAGCCTTGGCCACGCCGCCAAGCCCTAACTTTGGCCACGCCGCCAAATCCTATCCTTGGCCATGCCACCAAGCCTTAACTTTGGCCACGCCATCAAATCCTAGCCTCAGCCACGCCGCCAAGCCCTAACTTTGGCCACGGCGCCAAATCCTAGATTTTTCCATGCTGCCAAGCCTAAACTTTGGCCACGGTACCAAATCCTAGCATTGGACATGCCGCCAAGCCCTAACTTTGGCCACGTCACCAAATCCTAGCCTTGGCCACGTCGCCAAGCCCTAACTTTGTCCACGGCGCCAAATCCTAGTTTTGGCCATGCTACAATGCCACAGGTGTGGCCACGCCACGGCTACGCCACTGGCATGCCGCTATGCCATGGCTACGCCATGCGCCACTATGCCAATGGCGCCACTTTGCTATACAATGAGATATGGCCATAATCAATGGCCATCATTCCTCATGAGATGCAATCTCAGCCATCCAAGTTCGCCGCCGAACTGACAGGCTTGTGGCAAGGTTCAGGCGACCAGCTGCCTAAATCTAGTGTCCATGGCTACCCCATGTGCCACTTGCACCACCGTACCACTGGCATGCACAATCTATGCCAGCCATGCCTCATTGCCACTAGTGTACATCAAAACACCACTGCGCCATTATCGGCCCCATTTCCCATCTACCAATTAGGTTATTCTAAAGCCGCCACACTCACACCAGAAGTATAGCCACTCCCATGCTTGGAAGACCCTATCATTCCTACTGACCAATCAGGTCACTTTAAATGCGCCACGAGCACTAGAGGTGTGGCCGCACCTTATGTTTGGTTGGCCCCTTTTCTTGACCAATCAATTCGCTTTAAACTTGCCATCATACATTAAAGGCCAAATGCACCTTGTCGCGTCACCAGACTAACCGGCAAGCCAAACACGCCCTGCCAAACATATAAAATGGCATGCCAACATGCCACTCTACCGCAATAACATACCGATGTGCCAAAAATGGCGCCACCACATGCTAATCCGATTTCAATCCATGGCCAATTCCATAACGGAATCCAATTAGGATTGCAAGATCGAAACAATACTTTTGCTTCAGTAGCATTGGCTGAAACCCTAATTTTTGATCATAGTCCACAACATGCCACGAGCCATTTTAGCCTTGGCCACGTCTCCAAGCCCTTACTTTGGCCACATCGTTAAACCCTAGCCTTGGCCACGCCGCCAAGCCCTAACTTTGGCCACGGCGCCAAATCCTAGCCTTGGCCACGCCGCCAAGCCCTAACTTTGTCCACGCCGCCAAATCCTAGCCTTGGCCACGCCGCCAAGCCCTAACTTTGACCACGGCGCCAAATCCTAGCCTTGGCCACGCCGCCAAGCCCTAACTTTGGCCATGACGCCAAATCCTATCCTTGGCCACGCTGCTAATCCCTAACTTTGGCCACGACGCCAAACCCTAGCCTTGGCCATGCCGCCAACCCCTAACTTTGGCCACGGAGCCAAATCCTAGTTTTGGCCATGCTACAATGCCACAGGTGTGTCCACGCCACGGCTACGCCACTGGCATACGGCTATGTCATGGCTACACCAGGTGCCACTATGCCAATGGCGCCACTTTGCTATACAACGAGATATGGCCATAATCAATGGCCATCCTTCCTCATGAGATGCAATATCAGCCATCCAAGTTCGCCGCCGAACTGACAGGCTTGTGGCAAGTTTCAGGCGACCAGCTGCCTAAATCTAGTGGCCATGGCTACCCCAGGCGCCACTTGCACCACCGTTCCACTGGCATGCACAAGCTACTCCAGCCATGCCACATTTCCACTGGCATACATCAAAACCCCATTGCGCCATTATCGGGCGCCAACAGAAGGTAGCCATAATCGACGGCTACCCTTCCTCACAAGATGTAATCTCAACCGTCCGAGTTCGCTACCGAACTAACATGCATGTAGCAAGTTTTAAGCGTCCAGCCAAAACGATCCTAATAGCATCACATGTTATTTCCCTACGGTAAGTCCCTTAACTTTGACTTGCCACACGTAGAAAAGTACTACATGTTTTCCATGAAAACACTCGAGACATCGAACATGTCATAAACTGGGGGATGCTCATCAAGGTATTGGTCTGGTGGTTTACAATGTGCGGCGTGCAATGCGCCCGTTACAAGAAAGTATCATGAAGCGGGACAATTAGTGGCGGTGAAAAGTAATGGTGTAAACGAATTCATTTCCTTCATCAGGAAGCATTATGTCTGACGGTTACACGAATTCATTTCCTTCATCATGGAAGCATAATGTCTGACGGTTACACATTACTCTATTCTTCCACCACTAAATTGTTTCCACTTCCTACGAGACCAAGGGTACATTTCAATATGACTTGTATAAATAGGCTTCAACTATTTTCACCAAACGACAAGTTTTGTTCAGAGAACAACACAGTATCCAGAAATCACCTGATAGCTTTCCATTAATTATGCTAGCCAATTCTATTTTATGATACAAGTCGTAAATAACCACACCTCAGAATCAATGATTCTGGTCTCAACAATTTCTTCGCTTCCCTCCCTAAGACCAACCCTTCTTCTTCACTTTGTGACCGAAGCAAGCCTGGAACGGCCATTTCTTGGTTTAAGCCAGGATTTTACAGATTGATCACTCGAATCAAAACATACTCCCATGAAGTGCATTATTTGGGGTTTAGATTTGTTTCTCATCCACACACCCAAAATTACCAAAATCAGCAGAAATAATTTTCACCCACAAACACCTTGATTTGCATGTTGAACTCTTGAAGAAGAAGTATCCATCTTATGAGTCTTGGCTTAGCATCCTTCTTTGTTAGCAAGTATCGAAGTGCAGTATGGTCTAAGAAAACAACCACTTTTGTACCCACTGAATAATATTTAAACTTCTCTAAATGAAAACACTATGGCTAAGAGCTCTTTTTCAGTAGTTGAGTAGTTAATTTGTGCTCCATTGAGAGTTCTAGAAGCATAATAAATGGCATGTGGAACTTTACCATATCGCAGTCCAACACGGCTCCAACAACATAATCACTAGCATCGGGCATTAACTCAAAGGGCTTGCTCCAGTCCGGTGGTTTGATGATTGGTGCGGTAGTCAACAACTCCTTCAAGGTGTCAAAAGCCTCCTTGTATTCCTTGTCACAATCAAAGGTCACATATTTTTGCAAAAGTATACACATGGGCATTGCAATCTTGGTGAAATCCTTGATGAATCTCCTATAAAAACCTGTATGACCTAGAAAAGAGCGAACCTCCCTCACATATATGGGGTATTGTAAGTTCTGAATCAAATCTATCTTAGATTTGTCCACTTCTAACCCCCTATAAGATATAACATGACCTAGCACAATCCTATGATTCACCATAAAGTGATACTTTTCCCAATTAAGCACAAGATTAGTTTCTACTCATCGATTAAGAATAAGTGTAAGGTTATCTAAGCATTTGTCAAAAGAATCACCATATACACTAAAGTCATCTATGAAAAACCCTATGATGCTTTCAACATAATCTGAATATATACTTACCATACAACGTTGAAAAGTGGAAGGAGCGTTGCACAAGCCAAATGGCATACATCTATAAGCAAAAGTGCCAAAAAAAAAAGTAAATGTCGTCTTTTCTTGATCATTCGGAGCTATTATAATATGATTATAGACTGAATAACCATCAAGAAAACAATAGTGAGAGTGTCCAGCCAATCTTTCAAGCATTTGATCAATAAATGGTAAGTTAAAATAGTCCTTTCGGGTGGTAAAGTTGAGCTTTCGGTAGTCAATGCAAACTCTCCAACCGGTCTGAATTCTGGTTGAAACCAAGTAATTATCTTCGTTTTTCACCACCATAATACCGGACTTCTTTGGAACGAATTGAACCGGGATTAACCATTTGCTATCGGATATGGGATAAATAGCCCCTACATCCAACAACTTCAGGATTTTTTTCTTGACTACTTCCATTATCAGAGGGTTCAAGCGATGTTGAGCTTCTCTTGTTGGTTTTCCACCCTCCTCAAGAAGTATTCGGTGCATACATGTGGAAGGGATGATTCCTTCGATATATGCAATAGTCCAACCAATGACAGACTTGTACTTTCTTGGCACCTGAAAAATTTTCTCCTCTTGCACCTTGGTAAGGTCTTTGGAAATGATCACCGGTAACTCTTCCTTGTCACCAAAATATACGTATTTGAGGTGATCCGAAAGAGGTTTCAACTCAATAATAGGTGCCTAAACAATCAACGGTAAAAATTTCTCATTAGTAAGTGGCAAGGAAACATAAGAAACATTATACTTTTATGGAACTTCTTATTATGAGTTTAGAGATAAAACAACCTCTTTAAGCTCATCATACATAGACAATTCACTTTCAAGGTCTTTGTATTTTCCATTACTTAAACCCTTCATTATGGTATTTTATAAAACATCATCATCATTCAATTCAAAAGTATGTTGAGCAAGAGAATCAATAACATCAATTGAAAAAAAGGAATGCACATCACTAGGATATTTCATGGCCTCAAATATATTAAAGCTTATGATTTCATCATCAAATTCCATAGTTAAGGCGCTTTTAAAACCATCTTTCTTTGTTCTAGATGTTCTCATGAATAGTCTACCCAACATTAAGGAGGTAGAAAATGGTGAATCTTCATCCATCATGTCAAGAACATAGAAATCGACCGGAAAAATGAGATCATTAACCTGCATCAAAACATCTTCAATAACCCCTTTCGGGTAAGTATTAGACCTATCAGCATGTTGTATAAGAATATTGATATTTTTAAGAGGTCCAAGATTCAAGGATTCATAAATGGAGGAAGGCATGACATTAATGGATGCTCCTAAATCTAGCAAAGCACGTTCAAACCGGATTTTACCAATAATACATGGTAAGGTGAAACTGGGGCTGCACAGGAACCGTCCCATCCCGTGGAACCGTATCGGAACCGTGGTCAGATGGGATAGGTACAAGTACCAAAAACTGGTACCCTACCTAGAGTAGGTACAAGTAACGGTTCTTGGCTATTCCCATCCCATCCCGTCCCGTAGTATCGAGCAACAAGTAATAACGTGTAATAATAGTTAGGGGTTTTGAAAACTAATTAGTTTTTGTTGATTTCTTTAGATTTGAAACTGATTGTAATTTTTTGGTTTTTGATTTTAGGGTTTTGGAATTTTTGGTGTGGTTCATAACTTCATTTGAACTTAGAACTTGGAAGATCTTTTGCTTTTTCTTTTCTTTTTTCTTTTATAATTTTACATACGCTACAGGTAAAGAACCAGTATGGTCCCATCCCGTACCGAGTTAAACAGGTACAGGTCCTGTCTCATACTGCATAGGTACATGTACAACTATAGGTACCGTCCATAGGGAGGTACAGATACCGAGCTAGGTAAAAACCCGTACCGTCCCGTACCATGTGCAACCCTAGGTGAAACTACCGAGATCTTTCAACTTAGGTGGGAGTTTCTTTTGAAGATATGCTGAAGAATTCTCCCCCCACACTCATTACCTCATTACTGATCAATTTGTGCTTGTTAGTGCACAATTCCTTTAAGAACTTTGCATAGCGAGGAATCTGCCTTATCGCCTCAATTAGTGGAATGTTCACTTCAATCTTCTTGAAGATCTCCAAATCTCTTAGTATAACGTCTTTTTGTTTGACTTCGCAAACCTGCTAGGAAAAGGCGGAGGAGTAGCATAAGTAGAAACACGAGTTTTAGAGTTAGAATTTGTTACCAAATCATCCTTTTTAGGGGCCGTTTCACCCTCTTCTTTCTCTAAATCAGGTTCATGGGGCACCAGTGATGTAGCTAGTTTCTCTACTTGCTTCCCACTTTGTAGCTCAATACCATTGGAATTCTCTTTATGATTCAATGGTTGCGAAAGAAGTTTCCAGCTACTTGTGCTTCCAATTTACTCACGATAGTAGCTAGTTGACCCATTTATGTTTGCATGTCCTTCATAACCATCTCTGACTTTTGCTTGTCATGCGCCATCATGTTGAGAATGAGGTTCAACTTGTCATCTATACTCGTGCCTTAAGTTTCTTGACATGGCTTTTGCAAGAATTGGTACCCACCTTGTTGATTAAAAGGAGGATTGGAAACTGCCGCTTGCTTGTTGGCGTAGATAAAATTGGGATCTCGCCAACTCGGATTATATGTGCTGGAATACAGATCATATCTTGGCCTTTGCTGATTTTGGTACATAACACTTGCTTGATCAACATCTTTGGTGTATGATGATGGTATGATGGACGCTGTTATTTGTTGCATCATCCTCTCCATGTTACCCATTTTATGCTCCAAATGTGAAGAATCACCAACTTCATTCACTTTCCTTACCATTGGTTCACCTCGAGTGTAGAATTGCTGCGTGTTTGCAGCCATGTTCTCTAGCAAGCTTGTAGCTTCAGCAATGGTCTTGTTGGTGAGTGCACCACCACTTGTGGCATCGGAAAAAGCGGGGTCTAACAACCTCACCTAATATTTCGATTAGCAACCTGTATGGACAAACTCCAATATACTTTTATGAGAATAAACTAGACAGCTAGACTCAATCAATAGAAAAGTATATCAAAGAGTTTTTATATCTTTATCTCTTGATTTAAATCTTACTCAAGCAAACTGTGAGTCTTGATTAAATACAAGAGAGATAAACTTGGATGGTATCAAAAACCAATATCCAAGGATCAATCAATTTCCAATCAACAACCAAATGTTGGATTTCACAATTAATCGATACAACACACAACTTGTATTATTTCAATTATATAACAAATATAATGCGGAAGAGAAATAACACAGACACCAGAATTTTTTTTACGATGAAACCGCAAATGCAGAAAAACCCCGGGACCTAGTCCAGATTGAACACCACACTGTATTAAGCCGCTACATATACTAGCCTACTGCAAACTAACTTCGGTCTGGACTATAGTTGAACCCTAAACAATATCACACTGATTCAAGGTACATTTGCTCTCCTTACGTATCTTATCCCAGCAGGATACTATGCACTTGATTCCCTTAGATGATCTCACCCACAACTAAGAGTTGCTACGACCCAATGTCGAAGACTTTAATAAACAAATATGTATCACACAGAAAAGTCTACGGTAATAGATAAATACGTCTCCCACAAATATACCTCTGAGTTTTGTTCCATATTTTGATAAATCAAGGTGAACATGAACCAATTGATAAACCATACTTATATTCCCTAAGAACAACTCAGTATTATCAATCACCTCACAATAGTCTTAATCAACGCAGTGAAAAAAGATATCGTGGAATCACAAACGATGAGACGAAGATGTTTGTGACTACTTTTTATCTTGCCTATTAGAGATAGAAATCTCTAGCCAATTATTACAATTGTACTCGTACGATAAAAATAGCAAGATCAGATCACACAACTACAATAAAAGTAGTATTGGTCTGGATTCACAATCCCAATGAAGTCTTTAAGTCGTTAACCTGGTTTAGAAGAAGAAACCAAAGGTTAAAGGAAAATCGACTCTAGCTTAGCACAACTAGTATCACACAGAATGTGTGGGGATTAGGTTTCCCAGTTGCTAGAGTTCTCCCTTATATAGTCTTTCAAATCAGGGTTTGCAATCAATGTTAGCTTAGTAACAAAGCATTCAATATTCACCGTTAGATGAAAACCTGATTAGATTCAAGCTAATATTTGTCAACCGTTAGATCGAAAATATAGCTTGTTATACACACATGAAGCGCACATTTGTAGGCTTGTTTAACCGTACCCAAACTTTTACATTAGTTGGTTCAACAATAGTTAACCAAATGGTTAGTCATATGATAACTTTCATATCAACCATATTCTTCTTCACCATAACAAGTTCAAATGACTCAAATGAACTAGTTAGAGAGTTGTTCAATTTCAAGGAAATCTCATGTACTACATAAGATACAATTGAAGCAAAAATGATTTGATTCACTCGAATCGGTTCATGAACTATATAGCCACGGTTTGCAATAGCATTCCTTAGTTTATGAAGATAAGTTCACAAACATCGTTTTTAGACATAACCTACTCAAGTTCGTGGACTGGGTTCGCGGACTTAAGTTCCCGGATGGAGTTCACAAACTCCAGCAGAAATTCTTGGGTCAAGAACTTCCGCCAGTTCGCGTACTTAGCTCATGCACTTCTCCGGTTCTCTTGATCAACAAAGTTCGAATACTTTGGTTCAAGAAATAAGGACTTATACATATATGTGTTTCCACAACAATGCTTATATCCTCCAATGGTTATATAGTCTAAAATATCATTTCAATCATAGAAACATTCTCAGAGGAAGTTATATAGTTGTTATTCACAAACTATTTTTCGTTAGAGAAATTTTCAAAGTGATTGAAACTTAACATGACTTTCGTCACTAGGTAAAGATGAACTTGGCTAAAGCGAAAGCTTTACCAACACATATTTCGAGAAATAGATAGGCGAGGTATACTCGGCTCGAAATACCAAATGTGTATAATCTTAGTTTATACAGCAAAATGATTTTTGTCTCAAGATAGAAGATAAATAGACTTTTGAGTGATAAATAAGTTCAAGTCTCCACATACCTTTTAGTCGATGAAGATACACCAGTTCCTTGAGAAGTCCTTCGTCTTGTATGATGATTGCCATGGAGTTCTTGAGCTCAACTATACTTTCTATCCTAGTCCGAGACCTTAGCTATAGTAGACTAGAAATCAAGACTTGTAGTTTTGATCACTAACATTGACAAACATGCTTGAGATAGCAACGCATGCGAGTTCGACCGAGCAATGCTCTAACAATCTCCCCCTTTGTCAATTTTAGTGACAAAACTATCAATACATATGGAATACAAAAAATATATAAATAAACTTTGTAGCTCTTATTCCATATGTCTAATCTTTAACATTACTCGAAATCTTCGTCACTTCCAAGTACTCCAATGATCCCAAAGGTTGTAAGTTTAGCATCATCGTTGTTGAAAATCCATAGCTATAACAATGAGAAAACAAGAGTTCTCAATCATTGTTATACAATGTCATAGTATCATTACACGGTGTCATAGTCCAATTACATCACAACTTTAACAACAATACTATGGTGATATGTCACTCCCCCTTAGTCAATACTCCATATCACATGGAAACCACTACCCCTTACATAATGATCCGAAAACCATATGTATTTGTAAGTGTAAACTACATATTAATTCTCCCCCTTTTTGTCAATAAAATTGGCAAAGGTACAAGAATGGGATCCTAATAAAATTTCCGTAAGAGAAGTTTCATGACCAAAAGTAAGCATATATCATCTTATTTAGATGCAATCATAAAGCCGAAGCTAAATGCATTCATCAAGGAGTCTATAAAGATACAAGACCTATAATATTCCGCAGCCGCACTCCCCACAAAGATTTGGCAATTAAGCACAAGTTCAATTAAGAACTCTCCCCCATAATATGTCATTCCCGAAAGAACAACAAGAGCGACCTTAATTTCAAAAGAAAATAAGGATTTCTTTGGACAAATCACATATAAGTATGAATTTGAATCCAAAAATATTCAATTAAATTAACCATAAAAGAACCCATGATTAACTTAATCGAATATGTTGAACACAAGTAAACTTATGGAGACTTAACTAAATAACCAAACAAGATGATTAATTTAGTTCAATATGCTCAACATAAAGTACCTTACGGAACAACAACAAAGCTAATCATAAAAATAATCAACTTGGTTGTTTAGTGCTCAACATAAGACACATTACAGAGCCTCAAAGTAATACATAAAATGAATCGGGGAAGATCAATTACTGCGGAATACACAAGGATTCATTCTATTTTACATCACCATTTGCACAATGACATACAATAGACATAATCCTTGAAAACAAAAGATTTTAACCTATCTTCCATCAAAAGTTGACATAATAGGCTTAACTTTTGTATTTTTTAAAAGTCAATTCATTCTTTTTATCAATATATGCATATCAACTCATGAACGACTTTACTTTTGACAAGATATGGGACAATCAAGTTCACGTACGGAAACACACATATCCTATAACAATATTGCAATATATGAAACCATAAAGATTAATACTGCAATAATCATCTTCCAAACAATTTTAGAATTTAAACAAATAAACCTAAAAGCATGAAGATGAAAACGTTAGACATAGCTATGTGTAATCACAATAATGGCTATTCCAAACTCTAGTAATCCTTCTCAAAAATAAGAATAAATTCTCATTAGAAGTTTCCTAGGCATCAAGACAAACTCGTAATGCACATATAAGATGATTTGTCCTTACATGGTAGAATCAATCTTTTTCGCATGTATTTACACCAATAATAGCCACCAAAGGCGTGTAAAATATTTTATTAACAAAGAATAACATACAAAGTCAATAACGACCATGCACCATAGTTCACATAGGATGATTGTGAACATTCAAGAATTCCATACCACTGCATACTACTTTCCATTATTGAACTTCCTTCTTTGTGATTCACCAGCAACATTCATGTAAAAGCTACAAATTAGCTTAAAAGATTAGTACTCCATGAATTCAAGTGCCCAAGTCCAAGAGAAGTGGAACAAGTGCGACAAAATGGAGCAAAACATTCAAAAACAAGAGACAAGAAAAATACCAATCTTAACTCATCCAAATTCAGGATTTCTCATCTCCAATTTGAATATAATTCAAATAGAAAGATAATTCAAAAAGAATGAGGTCATTCGGAGTTCGAAAGAAGAAGTTACGGGCAAAACATGTTTACCGAATATCGTCGTCTACAGGCAAGTATGCATACGGGTATGCGTACTTAAACCCCTGGATTTTGATTTTAAATGATGGTATGCACACCTGGTATGTGTACCATGAAGTCCAAACATTCCAAACCACTATTTTCAAACCTAAACATTTAATAACTTTAAACACGGATCAAGTTAGGTAGAAATGAACGATAAGCAAGGTACATGGATCATTATAAGTACTCTAAGCAAATAAAACACACAAATATTGCTCAAGCTTATAGACATACCTTTTTAGAAGAATCCAATCGTCTTACCGAACATAATCTGTGTTCCCCAATTCTCATGCTTCCCTCACCGTATACATAATAGGGCATTCCTTGGTGAGGATGCACTTAAAACACAACTAAGTTGTGTTGCGGTGAAAAATGTCTTGCTCACCCACAAGTGACCTTTGGATTATCATGAAAGAGATCGCTTTTAGAACCTTTCACATCTAATTCCATTTTTCCAAAAAACTTGTTAAGTTCCAACATCATGGATACTGCCTTCTCCATAGTCATGGAATTTTCTGGAATATCATTTCTTTTCACACTAGAAGCATCATTGGATTTCTTTGGTACCCACTTCTGAGTGCGTTTATGAACAACCAGAACCTTCTTCCCATTACTCTCTTCAAGATTTCTCGGAAGAGAATTGGATTGACTATTCTTTTGAAAGTTAGTCTTTCGACATTTGGGAGCATCGGATCTTGTCTTCGTCTTTACAAAGTTATCCTTTTGATAACCATTACGATTTTGAAAAGGCTTCGTATGACGTTTATAGGAAAAACTAGGTATATCACCGCACTGATTTCTTTGCCTAAAGGTTAGATATTCACAACTTGTAACGTTAAGGGGATTAGTCTTAACATATGATCTTGGTTTCACAACTTCTTGTGATTCCCAAACAAGAACATCATGAAGTTTCTCATTCCTTATACGGAAACGACATCTCCTTTCCAGGTGACCTTTATTTCTGCAATAGTGGCAAACATAAGGAATGTTCTTACCTCGATCCGTGTGTGCTGACTTTGGAGGTTGATATACTTTGCTCTTTCGAAACTTAACTTCCGGTGAAGGTATTTCACTTTTGCCATCAGTGGAAACCTTTTTTTGAGAAGAATCACTAGCCTATACAAACTTTACCTCTTTGCTAATACTTGGAGCATCTATTCCCTTATAGCCCAATCCTCGTGTATCGCGATGATTTTTACTCGCTCCTAGCATAGTGGTTAATTTGATTGAACTAGTATTGAAATTTTTGATTTAACGATTAATGATCGATGAAGAACGATGAAGAAGATGAAGAAAAAAAAATCGAAACCTAACCTTATTGAGTTTCAGATTTTTGATTTGGTTTGGTTTTTAGAATGGGGGATGTTTGATTTTTAGATTTTATGTTTTAGTAAAAAGGGCATAACAGTCTTTTCATAATGTTTTTTTAATTAATCTAAGGGTGTTTTAGTATTTTCGCCCCCAAAAAACACCCCTTAACAGCCACCTTTGGTTGGGGGAAGTAATTCATATCCCCCAATTAATTCTCATATCCCCCAATTAAAAGTTCAAAATTAATAACGCTTGTGTATGGTTAAGTTTTGTAAATTAAAATAATTATAAATTAGAGATATATGTTTTGTGTATAAACTAGATAATTAATATAACACTTGTTAGGCGTTAGATGTTAAAACATAATGATATAATGTATAAAATAAAAAGACTCAATTTGCTAGAAATGTTGTACGAAAATTATCTTTAGTTTAACAAATGATCCAATAAATCTGTAAAATGAAACAAACATACATGAAATAGTAATAATAGCAATCGAATATTTAGTGTAATATTAGAATTAAAAGAAAATAAATTCTTATATTGTTAGGATCCTTCTTCGTAAACAGATTTAATCATCTTTGGAATGGATTTATTAGTATGAAGAACTTATACTATTAGGATTTAAATTAGAATTATATTGAACATAACTTAAATTAAAATCTCATTAACAAATATATAGCGATAAAATAATGATTATGATTAAATAGCCGTGGAAAATTATTAGTGCTCATTTATAATTAAGTCCTGCAAAGTTAAATAATAACAAATTTGAATTTTGTGTTTTGCGTATTAAACCAGATAGATAAATAAGACTTCTTCTGTAAGATTTAGAACATGAGGTCATATAAGGCACAAAATAAAGATTAAAACATGTTAGCGATCTTACGCCTAGTTTATCTTTAGTCCAATAAATGATTCACTAAATTACTAAATTATACACATGAAGTGATAATTATAATATTTGAATACTTAGAACAAAATTAAAGGAGAATAAAATTGCATGTGAAATAGATACTTATTATTAATACCCAAAATCTATAGACTATCAAAACGTATTATAATTTTATGCAAACTCAAAAGTTAAATCATATTAAATTGCTAACAAGATATACTATATTACCAAGATATACTATATTACCGATTCAATCTGAATAAATAAAATCTGTCATATTAATCTTTTCGTGGAAGCAAAAATTATATTTACGAGATTAGGGTTTAATAAAATTAAACTAAGTATCATTACTAAACAATTATTTTAATTGTATGTTAGTTACACTAGTAATCAAATAAGAAAATTTGATAAAACAATAATGAAAATGATAATATAATTAAGACAATAATTTTTGATAAGATAAGTAATTAATAACATTATATTTTACTCATTGCTATAAAATTTAGAGTTATTGTAAATATCATTTGAATAATAATTATTGGATAGTAATAGCAAAATGTAATTTTTATTAATAGTACAACTTAAGGATTATTTAACAATAAAATATATTTAAGGAAATAAAGTTAGATGAAAACAAATCGAGTATTAATAATAAAATTAAACTTAGCGTTATGATTAATTACAAATTAACTTTTATCGGTCTAAGTAACAAGAAATAAATGTTATAATAATGATGAAAGTATTAACATCAAATAATTATGGAAAAAAATTGTTAGCGGTTACTTATTATAACTGTAGATGCATTTTACTACAAACTACATCCAAAGGATATAAACCTCCTACTCATGCAAATGAAAGTAGACACTCAACAATGAACACAAGATATACGTGGTTCGGTATGATTACCTACGTCCATGGGGGTGAAAGGGTGAATCTTATTACTTCAAAGTGTTACAATGGTGTTGCTTTTGACCAAACTTCTTACACGACTAACTCCTTCTTCTCTGGTGAAAACTATTCTCTCTCTCTCTCACAATTCTAACCTCCTTCTTCTTGGATACAAGTTACTCTATTTATAGGAGAGGTTTCATACAACCAATGTTAGGGTGTTGGTCATGTTACATCTATTCTGAAGTTCTGTGATCGGGCCTGCTTATGTCGTCCCTTCTTCTATGCATATGGCCGATGTATCTTGATTCCTTTGCCCGTCTCTTGTACGAGCCGACCTCTTCGGGTGTTCTCTTGGCACGATGTCGCCTGTATTGTGTGTCGCCCTTCTTATCTGTCGCCTTTTCAGTTGGCCGATGTGACGCGTGTCTTCTTATCCATTTGACCACAGCTCCTCGTTTGACCAGCCGTGTCTTGTATTGTCAGCTTTGTCAGAAGCCTGGGGTCAAGTCTTGTCCGACAGTTGTAGAGCAATCACGCCCGATCCACGTGGCTCCTTAAATCTCGCGCCTGTTGGTCTTCATTCCATGCTTCACGCTTCTTCGTTTCTGGGTGTGTCATAGCCTAGGATGTTTCCACCTAGCCTTGTGGATAACTTACACCTACAATAACTAAATAAGCAAATAGATACATTGGAAATAAATAATAGCAATATCTGGATAATCGATATAACATTAAGTTATTTTTTTTAACAGTACATGAATTTAAAAAATTTATACGGTAGTACATCAAGGTTAAAATATCAAATATTATAAATTGATGTGAATCGAAATTGGATTACTTGTGTTGATAAAATAAATAAATATTAAAAATAAAAAATTTGATGGTTATTTATTTAAAATACTGTGAACTATTATACATTTTACGAAGTAAACTTATAAGACATACACCAGTTACAATAAAAGTTTAAAGACAAATAAATCTTAACAAATTAATACTTAATTGATCGTAATAAGTTTGCACTTAGTTAATCCAGCACTGGAGAATAGTTAGGTTGGTAATTCTGATGTGTTCGGGTGATACTTGTTAGGTAGTAGGCATTGTCAGGCGTCGCGAACCTAGACAGGGCAACTGCATTCTTGTATCACTAGGCATTGAAGGGAGACTTGCTTCTATTAGTAAACTAATAGATCCCAAATTTTAATGAGAAACTTTATTATTTAATATCTTCTAAAAGTACTTAGAACCAGTAAGTTATTGACTTGGAAATTAGTGTATAAAATTTTCATGTAAGAAACTTAGACTTCCCTATTTGATAGAATCTAAATCAGTGTAGTTAAACCTAGAGCTACAAATTTTAGATTTTAGTAGTAGAAAACCATATAGGGTTGTATTTTGTTTTATTTTGTGTGTACTTAGACAAGAGATGGGATTATTCTATTAGGTGGGGAGTATATGAAGACCAGAAGGATGGTTCGATTTTCGAGGACAAAAATGTTATAAGGTGGGGAGAATGTAAGGACTCTCGAGCTCGTCAACGCTATTAGACTATTCAAGAGACGTCTTAGCTGTTAATTACTCGATTAGTGTAAATTGAATGATAATTATTAGGAATTAATCTAACAACGATCAAGCTACGAAAATAGTATCGTTAGATAGGTCTCCAAAAGTTATGCGAGATGGACTACTCGAACGTGTCAATCGGATATCAGATGAATAAGATATTATCAGTTTTGTATGAAGGACAAATTAACCATTTTGACTTAAACCGCCTGGCTGCCCTTATCATTTGGATGGGTGCCGTTAGCAATTTGGTCGGCCTTATCAAGACCAAATCGAGAAGAGTTCTTATCTTCTTCTTTCTTCTTCTTCTCATTTCTCTTTTCTTCTTATGCTCCTCTGTCCATTCTCTGCAAAAGTTGAGTGATGATTTTGAGAGATGGTTTGAGAAAGAGAGTCCATCGGTGAATTAAAACAGATGAACTAGAAGATACTGCTATTTTTGATGAAGAAGTGAGAGTGGTGTTGATTCATAAACACAGAAATTAGGATTTAAGTCTAGACTTTGAGTTGTTGTGAATTAAGATACAAATCGAGTGGTTGGAAGATGAAGAATGATTGAGTTGATGCTTAATTGAATCGGTGTAGTCGTTTTGATAAAAGAATCAAGAGTTAGGGTTTCTCAGAGTTTTGAATTAGGGTTTGAGATTGAATTCGAGTCTATGGGTGAATTGATGGGTTAATCAGGCTGCGAGTGGATGAAGATTAAAAGGGTTGAAGTTAATTGAAGTTAGTGAGTTGTTCTGATGATTGAATCGAAGAACTAGGGTTTCTGCATGGTGTACTGGAATTCGAATTAGGCAAAGGTTGAGAAGATTTAGATGAAATTGTAAGATGGGTTTGTTTAATTGAGACTTCTGAAGTTGTTGTGGTGATAAATTGAGAAGATAGATTTATGTTAAATGGAATTAGGGTTCTTGAGTCAGGTGAAGCAGAACCTGAATTCAGTTGAGTGGGTATTTCTGGAATGAGGTAATTATTCTTCAGAGTAACATAGTAATGTTATTTATTTCATTCCTGAGTTTATGAGATTGTTATTTGATCTTTGAAATTAAGATGTATGTGTGGGTATGAAGCTGGCAGTTGTGAATTAGGATTGTATTTGAATTTCAAGGGAATTGGTATAAGTTAAGATGAATTACAGGTGATGCTGCTGTTGAAATCATGATATTGGAGAATGTATGAATTGTGTAGGTGAAATGAATATGAAGGGTATGTGCATAAGTTGAAGATGGTTGAGGTGATGATTTGGTGGTGATGTTGATAATTATCTGTGTTTGTTATAAGTGTGATTGGTAGAGGAAAGGTTTTGTTACACAGGGTAATTGGATTTGAAATTGCAGAATGGATATGAGTGAATGAGTAACGGTTGAACTGGTACTGTGGATGGAGTATTGTTTGAGTTGGGTTGTGTGTTTCATTAGTGTATATTGGTGGTTTAGATGAGTTGAGGTACAATCTGAGATGATGTTGAGTCATGAGGTGTTCCAGCAGGTGGTTGTATTGGAGCATGTGGGTGTTTGTTATTGATTTGTAGCTGAGTTTTGCTCAGACTTGCAGAGAAGTTAGATGAATCGGTTAGGTACTGTATGTAGTAGATAAGAGTAATGAAGGATAATTGCAGGTTGATTGAAGTTGTATCATTTCAATTAGAAATGGAAGAAACATATAGATTGAAATTATATGGAGAAGGGTTAGCTATTATTGGGGTTGATTCAAGGCTCAAGGGGAAATGTTGAGTTGAACAGTGATTAAAGTAGGGAGTTAGAGGTGAACTGGTGGAGGTTTAGGAACTAAGGGAATTGTGGGTGCAGGTTGTAGACTTAATGTTGTTGTTGTTGTTTGTGATTTAATATTATAGCTAGCTTAATGTTGAAGGAGTGTTGCTTAGAGCTGCAATTGCAGGTAAACTCAGTTTAGTATTGTAACTGAAATTTGAAGTTTGTTTAAGATTGAATGAAATGAATTGTTATTTGAGTTAATTGAGTTGCTGCAATAGAATTAGGTCGTTAGTCATCCCGATCAGATATCGACTAGTTTTCTTAGTTGACTCAGTTAATCTGACTGAGTCAAAAGTGAATCTGACTTAACCTAATCAGTCTTAGAGGCTGAGTTAACCCAGCCTTGAATCGGTTTGACCCAGTACTGACTCAGTGGACCTTGACTGAGTTGTCTTCTTGACCGAGTTGACCATTTGACCAGGACATTGACCTTTTAACTTACGTTGACTCCTTCTGACCAAACGTTGACCGTTAGTGACCGTCTGTTGACCCATATGGACCAGGCCTTAGATTAAGAGAATGGATTCATGTGCTTGGGCTTAAGACTAGATATCCTATCTTAGTGAATTGGACCACTTATGGTCCGAATTAGCCTTCGACTTCTTATGCAAAGTTGTAGATATTCTTAAGACTTAGTTAACGGACTATAAAACTAATCTAATTGAATTAGTAAACCTTAAATTTGCTAATAATAGATAATGAAAAGGTGTAGAATCATAAATGGGCCTACAATTGTGAGATGGAACTATATGATTCTTGTATGAGCCATTTTGGCTAGATTCTTAGACTTCTTGTATGATTAACAGTTAGTTATTAACAACGATCGACTAAAAGAATGAACCAGTGGATCGTGGATCTCGAGGTAGGCGCGGCTTGTCATCAAAAAGGTGTGGGAATGCATTTGACTCTTTGTATTCATTATTGTTGCTTTTATAAAAGTTTATGTTTAACAAACTCATGCATTGTCTATTTCTGCATTCCATATTTTGTTTAAAATGCATTATGATAATCGTGTTATTTCTGTGAATCTTTCCACGATGTGGAAAGGATTTGTATTGTTTTGTTGTCAATATGAATTGTTATGGGAAATGAGAATTTCCACTTGTGGTATATAGGATACGCTCCTTCACATTTATACCTACTTTAATTCAACTTTTATTGTTTAGAGTATTGGTCACCATGGTATTGGTGGCATCCATAGCTATTAGGTGTGAATTGCCGGGTAGGGATTTACAACCATATTATATATTGTTTGACGAATGAGTTTGTCCATATACATGTATGATTATTTCAGTGACTTAGTCACTGTTTAATGTTTCGGAAAAACATGTATTGTTTTCCAAATCTTGCTTATGATTACTTAGAAGGTTAAATGTTAATTATTCCCACTTCAGTTTCTGTGACAGATCAGGGTTGCGCAACGAAAGCTTCACGGGTTGACTTCGCTAGTTGATTAACTTCAGTTATATTTATTATGTTGTATATTTTATTTAAAAAACAAATGACTATTATACATGTATCATTTGAGAGAAGACCTTGTATATATATTTCTGAGCGGGGTTAGCTTTGGGTTAAGTTTTGTAGAAGATTTCTTAATTGAAAGTTTAAGTATATAATTTGGATTTTAGTGCCTCTTTATTTAGTTAATTTATTGGATTAGTTAGCTGCTAGCTTAGGGGGCACTACACACGCACTTCTCCGGTTTTCTTGATCAACAAAGTTCGCAAACTTTGGTTCAAGAAATAAGGAATTATACATATATGTGTTTCCACAACAATGCTTATATCCTCCAATGGATGTATAGTATAAACTCTCATTTCAATCATTGAAACATTCTCAGAGGACGTTATATAGTTGTTATTCACAAACCATTTTTCGTCAGAGCAATTTTCAAAATGATTGAAACTTAACATGACTTTCGTCACTAGGTAAAGATGAACTTAGCTAAAGCGAAAGCTTTACCAACACATATTTCGAGAAATAGACAGGCGAGGTATACTCGGCTTGAAATACCAAACGTGTATAATATTAGTCTATACAGCAAAACGACTTTTGTCTCAAGATAGGAGATAAATAGACTTTTGAGTGATAGATGAGTTCAAGTCTCCACATACCTTTTAGTCGATGAAGATCCACCAGTTCCTTGAGTAGTCATTCGTCTTGTATGACGATTTCCATGGAGTTCTTGAGCTCAACTACACTTTCTATCCTAGTCCCAGACCTTAGCTATAGTAGACTATAAATTAATACTTATAGTTTTGATCACTAACATTGACAAACATGCTTGAGATAGCAATGCGCGAGTTCGACCGAGCAATTCTCTAACAACATCAATCAAATGTCTCTCATTAGGAAGCAACCCCTCATAGAAATATTGAATGACAAGTATCACTGATTTGGTGGTGTGGATAGCTAGCTAAAATCTTCTTGTACCGCTCTCAATACTCATAGAGAATCTCCCCGGATACTTGCCTAATACCACAAATCTCCTTGCGAATTATTTTTGCTTTTGATGCTGGAAAATACTTCTCAAGGAACAACTTCTCCATCCCACTACATGTGGTTATACTCCCAGGAGGTAAGTAAAATAACTATTCTCATGTAGCATTTATAAGGGAGAAATAAAATGATAGGGTGTAGAATACATCCTATCTATTATCTATTGTTTATGCTTTCTCTGCTATTTTTCTTCTGAATTATGTATTTTATGCTTGTATGTGAGTTATTAGGTACTCTGGAGTCGTACGGAGGAAAAGAAGAAGAAATCACCAAATTTGAGCAAAAAGAGCAAATCTGTCATTTCATAGGAGAACACTATCTGAAGCCCAGTCAATGTTAAGGGGAAACTCTTTTGGAGGAGCACTAAAGCCATACTAGCTGAGGATAAGGGGAGCTATATCTGGGGTGGATCTTATCCCTGGGTGTAACCATCCACCCAAACTTCCCTAAACCTAATAAGTCGAGAGAAATCAATCCTCTCAATCATTATCTTCACCTGAAACTAAAATTGAGAAGTAGGAAGGAAAAGCAATAGCTGCCGCTGGTCCGTAAATTGACGAACAAGAAGCATCAGAGATGGGGTTTAAATCAAGAAGAGTAAGTGAATCAGAGATGGGTATTTTATGAAATTCGAATTAGGGTTTGTTTCTGGATCTGAGAACGAGAAGATGGTATGAAATTGAAGCTCAGAATGAGGAATTAGTGTAGGGGTCTTCATTCTCGTCTATTGATGTGAAGGTGGTGTGTAATTAGATGATACATAGAAGATGTTGATTTTCAAGGGTTTGTGGAAGAATTGAGATTGAAATAGATGACGGTGGTTGCAGGATGGTGATTAACTGGTGTGTGTTTTTTTGTCAAATAAGAAGATGGAATTGATCATGGGAGAAATGGGCATGCTTTTAAAGTGAAGAACAAAACTCGGCTGCTACTGTTGACGGTATGAAGGTTGAAGCTGAGAAGTGTTACTACTGCACAGGGAGTGAAGAGAATGAATGAAACTATAGATGTATGTTAGGGAATTATTGTGCAGGAGCAGAAGCCAAATGATGGTGTTTGTATCAAGGGTTGGTGGATTTTGTGTTGGTGTTGCTGGTGATATGGAGGAAGAACACAGCACAGATTAAGAACATGGAATAAGAATTGATGGGTTTTGAAAGGATATGAAGATAAAGGTGGTGCTGTGCTTAAACTGTGAATAAATTAGATGTATGTGCTAGGATTGTCGCAGGGAAAGGGCCGGATACTGGCCTGGGAAATGCCATAAAACAGAGGAGACTCTGTCCAATTTACTGCACCGGTGAGTCAACTCAGTGATGACCGATCCACCTCAGCTGAGTAAGACCAGTTAGCCGAGTAAAGATGCTGACTCGGTGTCTGAATTCTCCTTCCTTGACCCAGTTGACTAACTGAGACTGTTAGTTTGACAGTTATTTTTAACGGCACCGTGACGGAATATTCTGTCGACGGATAAGAAGATTCCAGTGGCTGGCGGCAACCTTCTGGCCGGATTCTGGCAACGGAAAATAGAATTCCAGCAACCCAAAGTTGCATAATTTTGTGTTTGTTTTTCTCATGGGTGTGAAGAATTGGGCTTGGATTTGGAAAGAGGAGAAGGAATATTGAGAAAGGCTTGGAATTGGAAATTGAATTGCTGAAGGAAAGAGATTATATTCCTTTGAAGATTTGGAGAGCATTGAAGCCTATAAATAAAGGAGTTCTCTACACTTCTTTACACATCTTTTGCACACCTTTTACACACACAACACTTGTGTTTTTGCATTGTTTTTCAAAATTCTTCTTTTAATTATTTGTGTGAACTTCAAAACTTCTCCTTTTAATTATTATTGTGTGAATTTCAAAAGCATGAGTAGCTAATTTTCTTATTGATTGAGGATGAATTCCTAGTTCTTAACATATGATTTGAATTTTTTTTAAAACCTACTTTGAGTTTTTCACATGATTATCGTTTGTTTTTGCTAATAAGAATGTTTATGATTGATTGATAGGTCGTTTAGGATGCATACTAAATTGATTTGTTAATTGATCTAAAGCTAGTGAAAGTTAGGGGATAAGTAATCGTTTCTTGACTCTTTACACAAGTAGAAAACACGAGACCTTGCGGAGGGATTCCGTGGAGAAATTGTGTGTGAAAACAACGTTAGCAAGTGGACCTTGATCTAAGAGTCCAACTACTAATATCAAACTAATATATTCATAAATCTTAATGAGTTTAACTAAATTACATCTTGAGTGATCTATTACTAGGTGGTTTGGTAAATATAATCCGGTAGTCGAGAACTTCCATATCCGGTGATACAAGGGATTTAGGGGTTAGCACTGATCTAGATGATATACCTACGGTTGGTGATAATCCGTGACTAATAAAAAGTGGAAAAGAACATAACTTGAATCATTGTTTTGCAATGAAGAAGGATTCCTTGATCTAATCTCTCTTATTAATTTCAACTTACAATTTTGATTGCTTTATTTACTTTCTTTTGCTTTTAAAATCTAAAACCAACCCCCCCCCCCCCCCCTTTTGTGACAATTTTACAACTAAAAATCTCTTGCTCCTCATGGGAACGATCTTGACTACACTATATTACTTGTTAATTAGGTATTAAAATATTAATTAATTTGTTGTGGTTACGACACGCATCAAATTTTGGCGTTGTTGCCGGGGAGCAGCGGATGATTTTAGTTGTTTTTATTTTTATTTTTGCTTTATTCTTGCTTTGTTAGATTCTATACCGTATCTAACTTAGTTTTGAGAATCTTGTTTCTAGGTACTATATCTTTGGTGAATGCTTAAAGAGGTCAGACCGAGTCCAATACGTCTTCTATCCGACACACAACTAAAGGATTTCATTCGAGCGGTTAATACTCCGCTTCCTCGTTCTACATCAAGTGAATTTGCAGATTCGGACATTGAAGAAGAAGCAATGGGTGATCGAACACTCAAGGACCTAGCTTCTCACAAGCTTGATACACAACAATGGTGTATCCAAACTAACTCAACCTTTGAGATCAAGCCGGGGTTGATTAGAGAATTACCAAAGTTTCATGGCATGGTGAATGAAGACCCAAACAAACATCTTATGGACTTCAATACCATAGTCATGGCCATGATTCCACAAGATATTAATGTGGATGGAGCAATGTTGAAAGCTTTTCTGTTCTCTTTGGCGGGCAATGCTAAGGAATGGTTATATTATTTGCCTTCCGGAAGTATCACAACATGGAATGGGATGAAGAAACTTTTCCTCGAGAGATATTTTCCCGCATCAAAAGCTACTAAAATTCGCAAGGATATTTGTGGGATGAAGAAACATGCCGGAGAGTCATTATATGAATGTTGGGATCGGTACAAGATATTTGTGGCAAGTTATCCGCACCATAAATTTAGTGACGCCATGATAATTCAATAGTTCTATGAAGGTATCCAAACAAGTGATAGATATTTTCTTAATGCCGCCGGTGGTGGTGCACTAGTGAACAAGACGGTGGCCGAAGCTAGAGAGTTGATTGAAAGTATGGCGGCAAACTCGCAACAATTCTATGCAAGAGGTGAACCAATGGTTAAGTTGGTGCATGAAGTTAGTGACTCATCTTCACAATCCGCTCAACGGTTAAACAACATAGAGAGGGTAGTGCAATAATTGGCCGCAGTAATTATTCCGGATGATGAAATCGAACAAGTAAATGCTTTATATCCAAATCAAAGGCCAAGGTACGATCCATACTCAAATACCTACAATCCCGGTTGGAAGGATCATCCCAAATTTAGTTATGCAAACAAGCAAGCGGCGGCTCCTAATCCATATGTGCAACAAGGTGGATTCCAACAATCACGTTTTCAACCTCAACAACAACAATTCCAACCACAACAAGTCAGGGAGCAAGATTCTTCGAATGATGACAAATTGAATGTGATAATGCAAAGCATGCAAAGTCTCACTTCTATGTTACAACAAAACCAACAAAAGACCGATTCGGCAATCAAAGCTTTGGAACAAAAGACTGGTTCGGCAATCAAGGATTTACAAACTCAAATGGGACAATTGGCGACCTATATGAACTTAATGAAAGCTCAAGCATCCACAAAGCTTCCTTCACAACCATTTGTGAACCCAAGAGAGAATGTTAATGCGGTTACTTTAAGATGTGGAAGACAAGTGGAGAGTCCAAGTCATCATGAAGAAGCTAGTGAAGAGGTAGTCAAAGACAAGGAGGAAGCCGAACCAAGGAAGAATTCAACACCAACCGCCCAATCCAAGGAACCGGTTCCTACTTTCACTACTCCACCTCCTTTTCCTAGTCGTTTTGCTAAGTCCAAGAAGGAAGTTCAAGACAAGGCACTCATGGATATCTTCAAGAAGATAGAAATCAACATCCCATTCATCGAGGCCATCAAGACAATGCCAAGGTATGCTAAGTTCATGAAGGAATTATGCACAAATAAGGATAGGTTGCTTGATAATGAAATTACTAAAGTTGGCGAGAGTGCGTCGGCTATGCTTTTGAAGAAGATGCCTACAAAGTGCACGGATCCCGGTGGTTTCATGGTGCCAATTACTATTGGTAAGAAAAGGTTTGAACATGCTTTACTTGACTTGAGATCTTCAATTAGTGTGATGTCGGCCGATATATATGACTCCTTGAATCTTGGACCGTTGAAAGAGACAAGAGTTATTATCCAATTAGCAAACAAGTCTAACATATATCCAAAGGGACTTGTAGAAGACGTTCTAGTGCAAGTGAATGAGTTAATTTTTCCGGTGGATTTCTTTGTGGTGGATATGGACAACAATGAGAATCGGTCGTCTACTTCTCTACTTCTTGGGAGGCCATTTATGAAGACCGCAAAGACGAAGATTGATGTTGATAAGGGTACACTTACTATGGAATTCGACAAGGACATAATACACTTCAACATATTTGAAGCCATTCGCTACCCAAGTGATGTGCATTCCGCTTACTCCATTGATGTGGTTGGCTCATTTGCACAACAAATGGTGGAATTGAGTCAAGAGGATGAACTTGATGTGGTGTTGCAAAAGAGCATTGAATTGGATGTCCACGGCTTGCCTAACTTGGATGTTGAAATTTCCAAGGAATTGGTGGAGATATGTGGTGCCTTGACGGCATTGCAAGAAGTTAAAAAGGGTACTGTTTCATATATTTCTTTACCCGTGAATGATGAATTACTTGTACCATCTATTGTGAAGGCGCCTAAACTAGAGTTGAAGCCACTTCCGGACCATTTAAAATATACATTTTTGGGAGATGGAGATGAGCTTCTGGTGATTATTGCAAAGAACCTCACACCGGTACAAGAAGACCGTTTGCTTAGAGTCTTGAAAGAGCACAAAACGGCTATTGGGTGGACAATTGCGGATATCAAAGGCATTAGTCCATCCATGTGCATGCATAGGATTCTAATGGAAGAAAATGTGGAGCCGGTACGTGATGCTCAACGTAGGCTTAATCCTCCCATGATGGAGGTTGTGAAGAAAGAGATACTCAAATTGCTAAGTGCGGGGGTAATCTACCCAATTTCCGATAGCAAGTGGGTTAGTCCGGTACAAGTGGTACCAAAGAAGTCCGGTGTTACGGTTGTTCGAAATCAAGACGATGAACTTGTTCCTACAAGAGTTCAAACCGGTTGGAGAGTGTGCATTAACTATAGAAAGCTTAATTCCGCAACCCGGAAGGATCACTTTCCTTTACCTTTCATTGATCAAATGTTGGAGCGGTTAGCGGGGCATTTGTATTATTGTTTCTTGGACGGTTATTTGGGATACAACCAAATTGTGATTGCACCGGAGGACCAAGAGAAGACCACTTTCACTTGTCCGTTTGGAATATTTGCGTATAGACGGATGTCGTTTGGTCTTTGCAATGCACCGGCTACTTTCCAAAGATGCATGGTAAGTATATTCTCGGATTACATGGAGCGCATTATTGAGGTATTTATGGATGATTTTAGTGTTTATGGCAATTCTTTTGATAGTTGTTTAGACAACCTTGAACTAGTTCTTAAACGATGCATAGACACAAACCTTGTCCTTAATTGGGAGAAATGTCATTTTATGGTAAACCATGACATAGTACTTGGTCACATTGTGTCCTCTCGAGGGCTCGAAGTGGACAAGTCAAAGATAGATTTAATAAGAAACTTACAATATCCCACTTCGGTGAGGGAGATCCGTTCATTTCTTGGCCATGCAGGTTTCTATAGGCGGTTTATCAAGGATTTCTCCAAAATCTCCATGCCGATGTGCAAGTTATTACAAAAGGAGGTACCTTTTGACTTCAACAAGGAATGCAAGGATGCTTTTGACAAATTGAAGGCAATGTTGACAAGTGCGCCGATTATCAAGTCACCGGATTGGAATCTTCCATTTGAATTAATGTGTGATGCTAGTGATTATGCGGTTGGAGCCGTTTTGGGTCAAAGAGTGGACAAGTTGTCCCATGTTATCTATTATGCATCTAGGATCCTCAATGATGCACAAATCAACTATTCTACCACGGAAAAGGAGTTATTGGCTATAGTTTTTGCATTGGAAAAATTTCGATCATACTTGGTGGATACAAAGGTTATTGTGTATTCCGATCATGCCGCACTTAAATACTTAATAAAGAAGAAAGAAGCTAAGCCAAGACTAATCCGGTGGATCCTATTACTACAAGAGTTCGACATAGAAATTCGAGATAAGAAAGGTGTGGAGAATACCGTTGCGGATCATCTTAGTAGACTTGTTATGTCTCAAGAAGAACTTCCATTATAAGACCGATTTCCGGATGAACAACTTTTCTCCTTGGTATGCGGATATAGTGAATTACTTGGTGACAAGGAAGGCACCTAGTACAATGTCTAACTTCCAAAAGATGAAACTTAAGAAGATAGTGAAGCAAGATGTGTGGTATGAACCATACTTATGGAAATATGGCGTTGATCAAATAATGCGAAGGTGCGTACGTAACTCTGAATTTCAATCCATTCTCTCCTTTTGTCATACTTTTGCTTGTGGTGGCCACTTTGGTTCTAAACATACCGCTCTCAAAGTTCTCGAGAGTGGATTTTAGTGGCCCACCTTGTTTGAAGATTCATATGTTTTTTGTAAGTTGTGTGATAGATTTCAAAGAACGGGCAATCTAGGTGCTCGAAATCAAATGCCACTCACACCAATTCTCGCCGTAGAGATTTTTGATGTGTGGGGAATTGATTTTATGGGCCCTTTTGTCAATTCAAATGGAAATTTTTATATACTTCTTGTCGTAGATTATGTTTCAAAATGGGTGGAAGCTAGAGCCACCAAAACTAATGATTCTCAAGTTGTTTGTGATTTTGTAAGAGAAAACATATTCACTAGGCACGGTACACCAAGAGTGGTGATAAGCGATGGAGGATCACATTTCAAGAAGTCTTTCCACGCTCTCCTCAAGAAGTACAACATAACACACAAGATTGGTACGCCTTACCATCCACAAACTAGTGGACAAGCGGAAATTTCAAACCGTGAAATCAAGTCCATTCTTGAGAAAACGGTGAATACAACAAGGAAAGATTGGAGCTTTAAGCTAAATGATGCACTTTGGGCATATAGAACGTCGTACAAGACACCGATTGGTATGTCTCCATATCGGTTGGTTTATGGCAAGGCTTGTCATCTTCCGGTTGAACTTGAACATAAGGCTTATTGGGCGATAAAGAAATTCAACATGGAGTATGATGAAGCGGGGAAGCAAAGAAAGTTACAACTAAATGAGCTAGAGGAGATACGTAATGATGCTTACGAGAGTGCCCGAATATACAAGGAAAAGACTAAGCTTTTCCATGACAAGATGATTTCTCGTAAAAGCTTCGAAGTGGGACAAAAAGTCCTTTTATATCATTCTCTCCTTAAACTATTTCCTGGAAAGTTAAGGTCCCGTTGGATTGGACCATATGTTGTTACTAATGTTTTTCCTTATGGTGCAGTTGAAATTACTAGTCTTAGAGACAACTCGGTTTCCAAAGTCAACGGCCATAGATTGAAGCCATATTATGAGAACATCGCCTATGTGAATGTGGATGAACTTCCATTTGAAGATTTGCTCCCTCTGGAGGAGTAATGTGAAGCAAGAGCTAAGTCGGGCCGTCGACTTTAAAACAAGTGCTAAATGGGAGGCAACCCATAGGTTTTGTATTTCTTATCCTTTTTATTTTCTTTTGTTTCGTTTATTTATTTTTCTTGTTCCATATCATATTAGGATTTCCCACCTTGACTTTACTTGGACGATTCAATTACATTCAGGATAATGTAAGGTTTAAGTGTGGGGGAGTGGCTAAGCATATGTTTAAAAAAAAAAATTGCATAAAACCTTCAACTTGTAGTGATTTTAGAGTCACTAGCATACTTCTAGGTATGTTTACATAGAGAATTCTGACCGACATAACTGAACTTGGAAGTGTTAGGGAACTATGTTCGGATTTATTATTTGTTAGAGTGTTAAATAATGGATTTTATCATGCCGATGATGCAAATTAGGAGCAGAGAAGAATGCATTATTAGAGTTGTTGATCAATCATTAGTGGAGACTACCTGTTTTATATCATGTGAGGCACCGACCAGAAATTCTTCCATTTGACTAAAAAGCTTTCTTTTGAGTGTGTGTCACCGTACGTTAATTCCGGGTAGAATGGTGAGCTACCCAACTTCACACCAATTTTCAGCACTATTTTTGATCTCTTGAGTGCTAATTTTTTTCAATCATAAGGGTGGCGTCTATGGATGAAAGCCTCCTTCTTGTAGTTCGATTTGCAGTTAGCGCCATTCTCTCTCTTGACAACAACGGGTCCATAGAAACACCATAATCATCATCAACAAGGGAGCGACATCAAAATTTACAAGGAAAGTTGAAGACGTTTAAGGTTTACAATCAACGGAACAAGAAAAGAGAAAATTTTATATTCAAGTAAAGCAACGAGCAATGAGCAGATTTTTACATACTTGTTGAAGACTTACATATAATGAGCATAATTATATATCCAAGTTGAAGACTTATATTTACAAGAGCAAAGAAAAGCAAAAAGGTGAGAATTATTGAAGTTTATGATTTCGAGACGATACAAGTTGTGAAGAATCAAGCGGTAAAGTACTCTTCCCACGGCTATGGTTTGTTTTATTTCCACTTTTTTTTGTATTATTTTTCTTGTCATATAAAAAAAAATAGTAAAAAAAAAGATGAAAAAAAAAAGACAAGAAAGATTAAACAATAACTTATATTAGATAAATATTATTATTGTTTTAATAAGAAAGATTTGTTATTTTTTTTTATATTTATGTATTTAATAAGCCGTGGGGAAGGAAAATCTATAAGGAAGTTTCAAGCGACAAGGATTTTAAGGGAAAATGTTACAAATTGTCAAGGATCTACGAAATTCAAGAGTTTATCATCAATAGTTGAAGCCGAAGACGAAGACCAAGAAAATGAAAACAAGAAGCGAAAGACGTTTCTATTGGATGCCGTGAGAGTGGTGTTATCATAATAGGCAATCAGATGTGAAGGTAAGTAAGTAATCTCATCCTCGATAATAGTGGTTGATTTCCTTTCTTATAGATCATCAGAAAAATGATTTTTTCAAAATATTAAAAGATGTGGGTTTTTAAAATATTTCGGAAGTTATCCTTCCCATCATTCAACGTGTTGCAGGATTTCTCTCTTCATTCCTACCTGCACACATGTGAGACCCATAAAAAAAGCCATCTTTTTTTAGTGCAATTTCATAAAAACCCTTTTTGGTGAGGCAGAAGTCAAGGCGAAATGCTTATTGATCGTTTATCAAACACGCGTTCTCTCATTATGGCGTGGTCATTTCTCACTCAACATTTAAGAATGAGAATATGTTCTTTAGTATTTCTAACTTCTTATTACTAGCATGTTGAAACTTTATGTCCTCATAACTCTTTGGATGCTTGGGACGCTGGAACTCTTTGAAGTTGTAAGTTTTAGTTTGATTTGATCGAGGACTAGCAAAGTCTAAGTGTGGGGGAATTTGATAGGGTGTAGAATACATCCTATTTATTATCTATTTTTTATGCTTTCTCTGCTATTTTTCTTGTGAATTATGTATTTTATGCTTGTATTTGAGTTATTAGGTACTCTAGAGTCGCACGGAGGAAAAGAAGAAGAAATCACCAAATTTGAGCAAAAAGAGAAAATCTGTCGTTTCAGAGGAGAACACTATCTGAAGCCCAGTCAATGTTAAGGGGCAACTCTTTTGGAGGAGCACTAAAGCCAGACTAGATGAGGATAAAGGGAGCTACATCTGGGGTGGATCTTATCCCTGGGGTGTAACCATCCACCCAAACTTCCCTAAACCTAATAAGTCGAGAGAAATCAATCCTCTCAATCATTATCTTCACATGAAACTGAAATTGAGAAGTAGGAAAGAAAAGCAGCAGCTGCCGCTGGTCCGTAAATTGAAGAACAAGAAGCATCAGAGATGGGGTTTAAATCAAGAAGAGTAAGTGAATCTGAGATGGGTATTTTCTGGAATTCGAATTACGGTTTGTTTCTGTATCTGAGAACGAGAAAATGGTATGAAATTGAAGCTCATAAGGAGGAATTAGTGTAGGGGTCTTCGTTCTCGTCTGTTGCTGTGAAGATGGTGTGTAATTAGATGATACAGAGAAGATGTTGATTTTCAAGGGTTTGTGGAAGAATTGAGATTGAAACAGATGACGGTGGTTGCAGGATGGTGATTAACTTGTGGTTTTTTTTGTCAAATAAGAAGATGGAATCGATCGTGGGATAAATGGGTACGCTTTTAAAGTGAAAAACAAAACCTTGCTGCTACTGTTGACGGTATGAAGGTTGAAGCTGAGAAGTGTTACTACTGCACAAGGAGTGAAGAGAATGAATGAAACTATAGATGTATATTAGGGAATTATTTTGCAGGAGAAGAAGCCAAATGATGTTGTTTGTATCAAGGGTTGGTGGATTTTGTGTTGGTGTTGCTAGTGATATGGGTTAGAGGAAGAACACATCACATATTAAGAACATGGAATAAGAATTGATGAGTTTTGAAAGGATATGAAGATAAAGGTGGTGCTGTGCTTAAACTGTGAATAAATTAGATATATGTGCTAGGATTGTCGCGGGGAAAGGGCCGAAAATTGGCATGGGAAATGCCATAAAACAGAGGAGACTCTGTCCAATTTACTGCACCGGCGAGTCAACTAAGTGATGACCGATCCAACTCAGCTGAGTAAGACCAGTTAGCCGAGTAAAGATGCTGACTCGGTGTCTGACTTCTCCTTCCTTGACTCAGTTGACTAACTGAGACTGTTAGTTTGACAGTTATTTTTAACGGCACCGTGACAGAATATTCTGTCGACGGATAAGAAGATTCCAGTGGCTGGCGACAACCTTCTGGCCGGATTCTGGCAACAGAAAATAGAATTTCGGCCACCCAAAGTTGCAGAAATTTGTGTTTGTTTATCTCATGGGTGTGAAGAATTGAGCTTGGATTTGGAAAGAGGAGATGGAAGATTTGAGAAAGGCTTGGAATTGGAAATTGAATTGCTAAAGGAAAGAGATTCCATTCCTTTGAAGATTTGGAGAGCATTGAAGCCTATAAATAAATGAGTTCTCTACACTTCTTTACACATCTTTTGCACACCTTTTACACACACAACACTTGTGTTTTTGCATTGTTTTTCAAAATTCTTCTTTTAATTATTTGTGTGAACTTCAAAACTTCTCCTTTTAATTATTATTGTGTGAATTTCAAAAGCATGAGTAGCTAATTTTCTTATTGATTGAGGATGAATTCCTAGTTCTTAACATATGATTTGAATTTTGTTTTAAACCTACTTTGAGTTTTTCACATGATTATCGTTTGTTTTTGCTAATAAGAATGTTTATGCTTGATTGATAGGTCGTTTAGGATGCTTACTAAATTGATTTGTTAATTGATCTAAAGCTAGTGAAAGTTAGGGGATAAGTAATCGTTTCTTGACTCTTTACACAAGTAGAAAACACGAGACCTTGCGGAGGGATTCCGTGGAGCAATTGTGTGTGAAAACAACGTTAGCAAGTGGACCTTGATCTAAGAGTCCAACTACTAGTATCAACCTAATAAATTCATAAATCTTAATGCGTTTAACTAAATTACATCTTGAGTGATCTACTACTAGGTGGTTTGGTAAATATAATCCGGTAGTCGAGAACTTCCGTATCCGGTGATACAAGGGATTTAGAGGTTAGAACTGATCTAGCTGATATACCTACGGTTGGTGATAATCCGTGACTAATTAAAAGTGGAAAAGAACATAACTTGAATCATTGTTTTACAACGAAGAAGGATTCCTTGATCTAATCTCTCTTATTAATTTCAACTTACAATTTTGATTGCTTTATTTACTTTGTTTTGCTTTTAAAATCTAAAACCAAACACCCCCCCCCTTTTTTTTGACAATTTTACAACTAAAAATCTCTTGCTCCTCGTGGGAATGATCTTGACTACACTATATTACTTGTTAATTAGGTAGTAAAATATTAATTAATTTATTGTGGTTACGACACGCATCAGGAAACGCTGTCATCATATCCATATTGGCATCTGCAGTTACTTGCTTCAAACTAGTCATGACATGATGAAATTGCTGCAAGTGGCGATTAGGATCTTCTCCCGCTAAACCTATGAATTTGGTCAGCAAGTGAATCAATTGCGGCTTCATTCATCTGAATACATAGAGGTTGTTGGTGCATGAGCAAAAAGGTGAGACAAGCCCTCTAGTGTTGTGATAAATATATATGGAGATAAGGGGTCACCTTTTAGGATACCCCTCGATGGGATAAATTGAATTCTTGGAACCCTATTTAACAACACAGTGGATTTCATAGTTGATATACATTCATAAATCATATCACACCATTTATCAGTAAATCAAAAGTTCTTAAAAATACTCACAATGAAATGCCATTCCATTTTGTCAAATGCTTTTGATAAGTCTAACTTTAAAGCTAAATAACCTTTCTTAAACTTGCTAGTTTGCATGTAATGCAGTATTTCATGAGCAATAACTATGTTGTCCAAAATATGTCGCTTTGGAATGAAAGCAGACTGATTAGGAGCTATAATTTTCTGAAGAACAATTTTTAATCTAGTAGCTAGTATTTTTGAAGTTAACTTATATAAAGCATTACCCAAACTTATTGGCCTAAAATAAACCGGAGTGATTGGGTTCCATATATTAGGAATTCAAGCAATGAAATTTTCATTCAAAGACTCCAGAAGTTTACCCGATTGTAAAAAACTTCTTACTAGATCGACAAACTCATGTTCCAAAAGATTCCAATGAGATTGAAAAAATCCCGGTGGGTATCCATCTGGCCCCGGATATCCCCACGAATTCATACTAAATATCACCTTTTTAATTTCCTCCGTGTATGGCATTCTGATTAACTCCTCATTTTCAGCATCTGTAATAACTTTAGGAATAATATTTTGTCCTTCAGTTGTACTTATACCCTGAAAATGATTTTTAAGAAGAACATCCAATTATTCCTTATCTTCCAACCAAAGTCTTGATCTATCTCTTAACGAGTGAATATAATTATGTCTTTTTCTATTTGAAGACACAACATAAAAATATTTAGTACACCTATTATATACCTTAAAAAATTATCCCTACTGTTTTCTATCCAATATGTATTTTCAATCTTGGTCCAAGTTTCCAGTTCATCCTCAAGATTCTTCAATCGTTTTTTAGAGACCAAATGACTAGGCTTAGCATTTTCTATATCTATCTGTTTTAAAATCCTCTCTTTGTTTTTAAAAATGTTTTTGAAGACATTTTTATTCCAATCCTTAAAATCCACAGCAAGAACTTTTAACAATTCCTGCAAATTATTATTATTTTACAACTTATGAACTTTCCAAGTATTCTCTATGAAAGTTTTATACTCCTTATGTTCCATCCACCCTCTAAAAAATTTATAAGGCCTGTCTTGTTTGACTCTAATTGGATCAAATTCTATAAGTAAAGGATTGTAATCTGAGACAGACATTGTAAGGTGATGAACAAAAGAATTAAGAAAGCATTCAAACCAGTTCATATTTACAAGACTCATATCAATCCTTTCTCTAATATTTTCCACTCCTTCTCTCTAATTGGACCAAGTAAAAGGATCACCCGTGAACTTCAAATCTATAAGGCTAACTTGTTGTATTACAGATTGAATGATTGTGGTAGCACTATAATTGGACTCATTACCACTTTCTTTTTTCACGATGTAAAACAAAATTTAGGCCACTAATAATCATCCATGGATGATTATTTTGAGACTCTAAAGATTGGATGTACTCCCATTGATATTTTTTTTTGCCCTGAGAGTTCAGGGCACCATACATACAAGATCTACAACACCTTAAAAGTGACAGTAATTATATTCAATTGAATTTCCCTTAATTTAACATCTAAGTTATTGAACCAAAAAAGTGACAGTAATTATATTTAATTGAATTTCCCTTAATTTAACATCTAAGTTATTGAACCAAGCAACAATCTGACCCCCTGATTTTCTTATTGATTGAATAATAATCCAGTCCTTAAAATTCAGTTTTCTAGCAGACAATTCCATTTTTTCAAGTGACATTTTTGGTTCAGAAATGAAAACTAGATCAGGTTTATGTTTTTCAATTAAAAACTAATTAAAGATGATTGAAAGTGTTTGGGTTATTGCAAACCTGAGCATTCCAAGATAAAATAATGATTCCTAATAAAACTAACCACTGGGAAACTATTCGAGTAAAAACACACAAAGAAAAACTATGAAAGAAGATAAATGACTAGTACTACCAAAACAACATGCAAGAAATACTCAATCACAAATAATAAAAAAACTTTTTTTACTGTAGCAATTCAGGGCGTTTTCAAATTTAGGATTCGGAAAATTCATTTCGTTTTCAAATCACCGACTGTAAACTACCAGCAGCAAACTCCCATTTCCACCACCATCATCTCGATGGGTTACAGTGGTTTGGGGGGTTTCGTTTTATTTTAGTTTTTATGTTTTCCATGTTGGTACTCTCATGGTGTGTTGATGGGTTAGTTTGTTCATACTCATTTTGGTTGATTGATTTTGTGCTTTTGAATTGTCATACACCTAGAAAACTTCTTGTAATCGGGTGCTACTCTGTGTGTTTCTGAACCAAAGAGTGGATAATTTATTTAAGCACTCAAACTTTTTGTCATTATGCTTCAATGACAGTTGCAAGTAAAGGAATCATCAGATGTCCGTTTAGAGATTTTCATGGTTGTACAGATGGGGGGACTGGGAGTAAAGGTTTTTCATGTTTGATTCCCTACCTGAAGAGACAACACCTCTGCAATAAAAAAGAAGACCGCACTCAACGAGGCCATAAGAACTGATGTTGATGTCTTCATGAGTTTAGAGGAAACTCTGAGAACTTTAAGACAATGGTTGTGCTTCGAATGTATGAGTATTCAGGCTTGGAGAAGAGCGTGCAAGCATGAAGGGAACACTGATATTAAGCCTGAGATATGTGCGAGTTCTGGTGAAGTAGCTGAAATAATTTTTGGAGTGCCTAAGACTCGTCTACAGGAGGATTTAGTGCAGCTTGACAGCGACTTCGAATTGAATGAAGCAATTGTGGATGCAGTCTTTAGAGCCCCGGTATGTACGGTTAAGATCATTCCAAGAGGTTGCAGGTTAGCTTTTTCTCATGCCCTGAAAGCGGCACTACAGAAAGTCGCGGCTGAACCTAAAGCTGTTAAACATTGGGTCAGGCTTTTGCTGCTCCCTCGATGCACTTTGAGAGTGTTCCGACCTAAGGGTAGAGCTGAATGCAGGTCTGGTAATCGCAAGGCGACACAACAGATACAAATTCTTAGAGCGTTGGCACTTTGGGGTGAACCTAGTGGGACTATAAAGCTTGTTCGTGATATTTTAAAGCTGCCGGAAACAGTTAGTGTTAGACATGATTACACAGAGAAAGATAACAAAGATGATGACACGGGGAAAGACAACAGGCTCGGTACCAATATCTCTACTTGTTTGCGCAAGGTGGCAGATGGGCACTTCACAGCGGCTGTTAAAGCCATCAGTTCATCCGAGGTGGTGCCATACAACGAGAACACAAGGAAAGCACTTGAGGATAAGAATCCGAAGATGCCGCCTCCACGGAAACCAACCTGTACGTTGCAGGAGACACCGTTAGTGGCCGAAGAAGGTACCATTCTTAGTTGTATTAAATATTTCCCTAAGGGAACTTCGTGTGGAAGGGATGGCCTTCGGGCACAACATTTGTTGGATGCTTTACGTGGGGAAGGCTCAGCGTGGCTGGCCGATATGGTCACGGCCATAACTAGGGTTGTTAATCTTTGGCTTGGCGGGAGATGCCCTCTTAACCTAGCGGAGTTCATTGCATCGGCTCCCCTAACACCCCTCCTTAAACCGGATAAGAGCATTCGTCCCATTGTTGTTGGGACAATTTGGTGTCGACTGGTGTCCAAAGCGGCGATGAAAGGGGTTGGTAAGGACATGGCAGCGTATCTACAGGATTTCAGTTTGGTGTAGGTGTTTAGGTGGTGCTAAGGCAATCCTACATGCTGTGAATAGGTTTGTCAGTAAACATCATGTAGACGCTAGCCTCTCTATGCTAATGGTTGACTTTACCAATGCTTTTAACCTAGTCGACCGAACGGCTATGCTTTCTGAGGTACGTAAGCTTTGTCCATATATATCTCCTTGGGTAGAATACTTGTATGGTCAACCTGCACGGCTCTATGTGGGGGACTCCTTTATCTACTCATCCACAGGAGTACAACAAGGTGACCCTTTAGGGCCTTTGTTATTTTCTCCGGTACTTCATCGACTTATAGCTAAGATAAATGAGCATCGCATATTATCCCTACATGCCTGGTATCTTGATGATGGCACTGTTATTGGCGACACCGAAGAAGTGGCAAAAGCACTCACTATTATCAAAACAGAAGGGCATGCGGCGGGGGCTTATCCGAATATTAAGAAAACTGAAATATTTTGGCCCTCTTGTGATGGACGAAGGATAAGTGATGGGATGTTTCCTGTCGAAATCTCAAGACCAGATAAGGGATTCAAACTATTAGGTGGTGCAGTTAGCCTCGACGATGGTTTTGTGAAGGGCCTTGCCATTAAGAGGGCTGAAAAATCAGTGGATTTCATGCAGATTTTATCCAAGCTCCATGATCCTCAAAGTGAATTGCTGCTTTTACGAACGTGTATGGGTATCTCCAAGCTGCTTTTTGGCCTTCGTATTTGTCACCCAGACTATATTATGGAGGCGGTAGATATATTTGATAGAGGCTTGCGAGAAGTGGTGGAAGGCATCGTGGTGTGTGGGGGACCGTTCTTTGGAGAGCTACAGTGGAGACTATCTACTCTACCTATCAGATATGGAGGTCTTGGACTTTACACTGCTAGGGAGGCGTCTGAGTATGTTTTTGTGGCTTCACGTGTGCAATCTTGGGGATTACAGGATCACATATTGAGTAGTAGTGGTGTGGAAGGTATGGATGATAATTTTAATAAGGCTTTGGAAACGTTACAAGTGACTCTTCCTGATTTTGATCTTAACAACTTCACCAATAAAGACAACGCCCCCCCTAAAGCACAAAGCATCCTGACGAGTGCTCTTTTTGGTAAAGTGGTTAAGGACATTGATAGAGTTTACATGCTAACGGAGAGAAAGAAAGCGGTTTTTGGTTGTTTTCAAGCAGCACATGCCCAAGATTTTCTTCTGGCTATTCCGATTGATGGGCTGGGGCAGAAGATGTCTCCTTTGGAGTACCGGTCTATCCTCAAATACAGATTAATGATCCCGCTTTATCCCTATGACTCTCGCTGCCCTGCTTGCATCACAAGTTGCTTGGATTCATATGGTGAACATGCAGTTCATTGTAAAGTAGACCCTGGTTATAAATATAGACATGATCATGTGAGGGATATCTTGTATGATGTACTGTGGAGGTCTGGCATTTCGGCAAAGAAAGAAGCACATGTGCATTTCTGTGAGACCCACTTGAAGGGAGATCGACACTAAGACCAGCTGATGTTCTTATTTTTGGATGGGCTAATGGGAAACACACATGTGTTGACCTCACCGGGTATCTCCTTTGGTAGGCATTGGACATGGCACCTTTATTAGTCGGGCGAGCGGCGCTAAAGGCTGCCTTAGGTAAGATATCGAAGCATGAGAAAGCATGTGTTGACAATGGGCATGCTTTCATCCCTTTGCTTTTGATACTTTTGGCTATTTGGCTCCCGGAAGCGGTTGGACTACTCAAGAGGGTCCGAAAGTCATGCGCAACAATGTAATGACCCCTGGCTCACGAGATTTTATTTTTAATAGGATAGGTTTTGCTATTCAAAAAGGGCTAGCGGCACAGCTTGTCGCTCGCTTGCCTAGTATGTAATTTTTAACTTTGTAAGATTTTGTTTTAAGTTCATAATTACATTTTTAACTAAGACAATAATTTTTGATAAGATTAACTAAAACAGTTTTAAATCTAAATAATAAAGATCACACAACAAAATAGATAGATAAATGTGAAAATCTGAAAGAGATAATTAGGACTACTAACCGAAAACGAGCTTTTGGTACTTGATGTTCCCTCTCAATCTTTATATCCCGAACCTTCTCAGAGACCATAGCATTTTCATTTAAAATATTATCTGCAGCTGATGTTGGGTTTATAGTAGGGCTATCAATGGGTACCCGTTACCCGGAACCGGACCCGCTAAATCGGGTCCGGTTCTGGGTCCTAAAGTTGGACCCATTAGCAACTTAGGACCCGACGGGTAATTACCCGATTGGACCCGAATGTTAACGGGTCCAAACGAATATTAGCACGGGTAATACCCGTCGGGTACCCGCGGGTAACGGGTACCCGTTTATTTAACCTTTTGATCATTTTTTTAGCAAAATTATAGGTATTTTTGCTAGTTTCGGCTTTGAATTTTTTTGATTTTTGATTTTTTTCTTACATTTAATATTTATTTAGTACATTAATAAAGAAATAATAATAAATTTTTATAAAAATAATTTATATTCAAGTTAAAAAAGAGAAAGAAATTAAGATTTTAATAGTTTTTTTAATACCCAACGGGTACCCGGACCCGACGGGTATCCGGGACTTTAAACGGGTCTAGTTCTGGGCCAACATATTATGGAACCGGACCCGGAACCGTTAGGACCCTGAACCGATGATGATATGCCGGGTCCGGTTCTGGGCCATGTACTACCCGGGAGGACCCGGACCCGTTAACAGCCCTAGTTTATAGGATCCCTATACCCTTCATATGTTGTCAGAGCTGTAGAGATAATTTCACTTAGTGTAACTCTGCCCAGATCTTTGTACTCAGCCAATAACCAAGCATATCCTTGGAGATATAACTTTACTTCTATGAGCTTCTGCAAATACATCTATTTTTCCTTATTTTTCACGAGATCTTCTGTTTCAGTTTTATTCCCCAACACTTCTTTTTGTTACCTTTCTCAGCAGTCTTCCCATGATGTTCAGTCTATCTAATTGTTACTGCTCTAGCCTTCATCTCTAGATTTGGGCATTGCCAATCAATCTCCATTCTTTGTCTCTTCTCATTTCCTTTATTAATTGTGTCTTTGTCTATCAGACTAATAAACTCAGTTGAAGATTGGTCAGTCTTATTTCAATGTTTAGCTTTATTCTTCTTAAGCTATAAGTATCATTTCGCTTCTTTTTTAGTCCCCACAACAATAGGAACTTCAGGAGCTTGGTTTTTGCAATCATAATCAGAAGGGTAAGCTATCCACATACATTTTGTACATACTTTTGCAGGAAGACCTATATATTCAATCTTAATCTTTTTCTTTCTGGTTCCCAAGTCTTCCATGATCATATCAACTCTTTTAACTAGAGGCTTACTCAAGTCTACTATGACCAAAGTTTTATATTCTCCATTATGTGGACCAATCATCATCAACACTTCTCCTAGTTATTTTGAAACTTTCCTAGCCATATAGACTATTCCAGATATAAAGCTACTGAATTTAAAAGCTGTCCAAAATACATATTTATTGAAATTAAGATCAGAGTGTCTTACCTGGTCTATATTTTCTCTAAAAACAAGTGGCCTACCATCCACAAAAGTATTTGACATTACCACCTTTGCGAATTCTTCAGGATCCTGAAAAGAAAAGAATAACAAATATTTTGTTTTTGTATCTCTTACTTCAAGTTTAAACTGCAACTGCCATTTGCTCTTTAGTTCTCTTTTCACTTAATCATGCCTTGTCTTAGAACTATAGAATCATTTTTCCTGAAATAAATTTCCCACTAGTTCCAAAGATTCATTCCTTCTAATGCATGCAAAATCTTTCTTTATGAATTCTAATAATTTGTGGTTATCCAAATCATTAAGATTTTCATGTTATTCCATTAACTTTGCCACTGTGCTCAAACCTTCTGAAGTAATTGGATTATACATCTTCTGTGTTACACTATTGATGAATTCAAAACACAGTATATGTAGAACAAATAGAAAATATGTAGTTATAAGAAAAAAAAGTTCTTTCCAAACTTCCTTTATACCTGTATAGCAAATAACACAAATGTTCTCTATAAAATACATGTATATGCCCATCTTGCGTATAACAAACAAATCCAATTTTTTAGTTAAACTGAGTAAATTTTGAAACCTGCAGAAGCTCATGATTACTGACCTGCAAATCCTCCATCGCAGCCAATCTATTCTCAATAGAATATTGTTCCACCGTTTAGAAAAATATACACATGTAGATCTACTTCGAGCAAGTGGAGTCATATTATAGTTAAACCTTTCCATTTGATGACCAATTGTTAAAGGGGATCCACCCAACACCGCTTAGCATACTCGGCTATGGAATCCGGTAAGGGTAATCCAAAGATTTCGTGAAGGAAATCTTTCTCAAAGTTCATAAGAATTAAGTTGAAATGAAATCCAGATTGAAAAACATATTTTAAAGTCAAAATTTCAAAAACCCTAAAAGTGAAAACCGGTAAATTTTTTGAAAAATCAAAACAAAACTTTTTGAATTCAGACATAAAATTTCCACTTATCTGATCGATTACTATTCTAATCGACTACTCTTATCATGAACATTGAAATCTTCGTCTCGATTAAGTTTCAATTAATTTTCTGAAAAAATCGGAGGATAGTGAGTTAATCCGTTTTTCTCCCTATTCGCAGAGCCTTTTCTCCTTTCATTTGAAGGTATTCAATAAAAAGTTTTACTCAGATACTGAATTAAAGAATTAAATTTACAGAGAGAGAAAAAAATATTATTATATGAATATAAATACACCTAAACCGAGTTGTCAGTGATCGAAGAGGAAATTCAAAGATATATGGAACCTGCTTAATTTTAGTTTCTAGGGGAAATCAAAAATAACTTTAGATTAATAGTCTAGGTTTCGTGTATATCTCAATCTCGGGTTGTGATGGCGATGATATGAGCGGTAATGGTGAGAGTGCCGGTGAATATGCTGGTGGTGGTGATGTTATCTACAGAGGTGATATGTAGATCTAACTGCAAAAGAGCCGATGAATTTTATTTTTTAAAACAGGTATCAGATTTGATCGAAACGGTAACGATGAAGGGTTTTTGGTAAAATGACTGGGTTAGGGGGTGAAGTGTAATGTTTACATTTCGAGGGGGGAAATTGCAAGTGGGACATTTGAATGGGGTCGCAGTTAAAAAAAACATATTTCAGTACTTCCTTCCTTTTCCACGTCATATCTTTATTATGTCCCGTCGTCAGTCCAGTCACGCTGCATCCCAGGTACACACTCTGCCATGTTATCCTCCAATCACACGCGTTACTATGCCACATCACCAATCCTAACCATTTTAAAGCTTATCTTCTAGTTGGAGCGAATTTTTTCTTTCTGTTTTCTTTGTCACAAATATCTTCCCTCCTTTTCTTTACAAAAAACTGATAACTCCAGGGTTTAGAAACTAACCAAGGAGAAGAAAAAATTTGCTCAGATTATTCTCTCAAACATCAATTTTTTATTTCAGTACTAAAGAATTCAAGAAACTTGAATTCATTGGAGAAAACATACTCATTTGATTTTAGCACTAAAGAATTCAAGAAACTTGATTTTATTCGAGAAAACTCACTCAAACCTGTTCAGAATCTTAAATTTCTTGCTGAAGTGAAAGTGAACGTGAACAACTTCAAGAGCTACCGCCAAGTAGTGTTTGCAGATCAGTTTAGCTGATAATATCAGTGAGTAAGTCATTTCTTGAATTTTTGTTTGAGTTTTTTTCCTTGAAAACTGTAGTTTGATATGATCTTCCAGTCTTCCAGAGTATGATTATTAGATAAAGCATGTTAGATTTGTTCTTAGTTCTTCCACTTGAATACATGCTTGATTATTAGATAAAAACATAAAATTTTAATATTAATTTCAGTAGTTTGATCTTGTTTTATTGAATGTTGATATTCAGCATGTTTCAAGATATTTTTTTTCAATTCTTATTTTTTTTGTTATTAAGGAAGTAATTTATTATGTTGGGCATATTGTCAGATTTGAATTATGTGGGAAATATGTCACTTCTTAAAGCATCCATGTTGATTCCAGGCTTAGGGTTGTACAAATTTGGGCTTTACAGGGTTTTTCTGTCAGCTGGGTAGAAGACAGCAATTTGTCATTTCCTTGTAAAATTACTACATGAACAAAATTATTTTCTGAAACTGATTAGTATATTGTTGATTGGAACAAGGGAACCCCCAATTGCTAATTTTATAAGAGTAAAGTCCTGCCTGCTCAAGCAAGAATGTTAAAACATCTTTAAAGGGGATTTTCTATGGTCAGTACTAGTTGGTTTTGTTCAATGACACCATAGATTTGGATTTTGCATTTGTTGGTAGGCTCACTTGTAAACATTAAACGTCCATGATGAGGATTTTGGGTGTTTATATGTTTCATCACTATTTTTCCTTTCTACAGGGGTATCACTCTCCAACATTCGAACACTCATGGCGTGGAACACTCCAAATTAAATGTGGAGTGTAGAATGTATGAATCACAATATCCAGAGGTAGGTATGGAAGTCATGACTCAAGTGAAAGAGATGACTGATATGGGTGCTTACGTATCTACGATGGAGTATAATAATATGGAAGGGTTGATATTATCTGATGAGCTTCCCAGACCATGTGTTCGAAGTGTTAAGAAGCTGGAAGGCCACAACCACTTATGGTACCTAGAGTCGACGAATAAAAAAGGATATGTGGATCTAAGCAAAACTAAAGCTGCTAAAATACTTGATAATTCTCCGCCATTGTTATTATTGGTATAAATCTAAAGTTGAGCGAAATATTGTAGCACAGAGGAGGAGGAGAAGAGAGGAGGAGGAGAAGAAGTAGTTTGATTTTTATCCTTTTATGAAATTCATACATTAAAACATAACAAAAAAAATTTGTTACGATAAACATGTGTTTATCGTTTTTATAAACGGCAATTAGTGATCAAAGTTGTATAGTTATTCTTTTATGAGATATTTTATAAGTAAAATCATAAAATACTTAGTAAATATATATTGATTATCAAAAGTAAATTAATATACATATATCAAATAATTTTCCTACAAATTAACTAGATGAGTGTTTTCACGGTGTTCTCGATTTTATTTGGAATGGCATGCACGGCCAAAATATTGATCAATTCAAAATATGGTTTTTAATGGTATGGGATTGCTTGTTAATATTGGTGGTGGGCCAGGGGTAATGATGGATGAGATCATTAGGATAATCCACATTTTAATTTTGATTTACCTCATGTGATGAATACAACACGTGAACATTCAAGAATCACTCATACTGGTCGGTTTTACCACATGAAATCAATAATAAATTTTTTCTTACACTACATTTTACGATGGACAAGCAGCTTGGATCACTTACCTAGTTGAGGGAATGTGTTTAGTTATATTCCTATTTTCTTTGTACATGCTTTGATTTTGGATGATTTTCTTCCTATTGTAAAATAACTTTGGATTTTAGAATGTAAGAATAGTGTTTGATAAAATTATTCATTCTCTTAACCTGGGGTTATTTTTTTAATAAAGATTTTTTTTTTGATGTGGTTGCTTACGAAATATATCTTCTTTAAACTTCTTTAATTATTTAGTTTTAATATTGAGTTAAGTGTTAATCTTGATTAGCCCTTTCGTGCTTGATTTGTCATGTTTTTTGTTTTCTTAATAGGTTATCAAATTATATTATCAAAGAAAGAAAGAAAAATGACATACTGACATAGACCTTACCCTAGATAAGAAAGAAAGAAAATTTCGCATTTATCAGAAAGATATGAATAACTTGAATATAGAAAAACTATATTTCAAGATAAAATCTTCCTCGCGATGAGAAATTATATTAGACTAAGATTACCACAACTTAAAGGTAATAATTTCCCAAGTCTTTGTTATGATACTGCTGCTAATGTTACTGGGTATTTTTCAAAAAGTTTACTTGCTTATTGTGTGATTATCATGATGTTCGCGATGCTGCATTACATGAGTATAAAATTAAAAATTATACATAGATGCCATTTTAGTAAGGATAGCATCAATATTTCCCAGAAAAAAAATGCAAGAGACCTAGTTAATATGTTCGGTCTTGATAAATTCTCTACAATGAAATTTTCATGTCCATAACTTGAAAAGTGCACTCAGATCCTAAAGAAAACAAAGTGGACTGAAACTATACAAGTCAATGATTGGAGCTTAATTTATTTAACAACAAATTAATTTCAGCGCCGGTTGTTGTGCAAGGTTCCAAACAAACCCAGAGAAACACATTTAACTGATGTTAAGAGAACCAGACAATATGTGCAAGTTATAAATGGGTTTGGACTTGCCTATTATTTTGGCACAAATACAGTAGATTACTCGGATGTAGACTAGGAAAGATTTGTGGAAGATAGAAACAATACATTTCAAGAGGATATTTTTTTATGTGGGAGTCTTGTAGCGTGGCACAACAAGAAACAAAAGTCATATATCTATCAACATGTAAACCAGAATGCATCGCAAATAGGTTTGTGTTCTATACAACTTTGGAAAGATGAAACAAATGCTTTTTGACTATGAAATTGATCTTGGAACTATGAAAACATATCATGACAATACAAGTGCAAATTGAATAACTGAAAATCCAGTTATGCACTCTCGAACCAAGCACACTAATATTTGATACCACTATATCAGGGAACGATTTAAAGATGGTATATCACACTAGATTATGTGTCTCCTGAATGACAGTTCGCTGATATTTTCATCGAAACAAAAGATACCCTAAAGTTTCACAATCTTTGGCAATCTATGTGTTGCTCTAATTCTTTAAAATCTAGTTGTGTCTACCGCCCATTCTCGTATTTATACCTCTTTTGGGCAATACAACGGTGTTCCAGTTCTTTTGTTAAAGGATTTATTATTTTTTTGGTCATAATAATTTTCTCACATTTCCATCGTTATTATGTTTACTATGTAAATTGGTGCGAACCCTCATACCTTTATGATAATTATTATTTTTTAAATAAATTGTCTTCAACTATTTCATTCCTTAGTTTGTTAAGAGGATGATAATCTTTATCTATTTTTGTCGAGACAATTTCTCTATAAAAATGAGTCAATTTTCAAAAGATTCAAAGAGAAAACACGTCTACAACTTGCATACATACTAAACAGTTTAGATAGTGCTGAAACCGCACTTATCCTATCATTGTTTAATACATCGAACAGAAAACTAGGATGATAATAAGAGTGACTAGAGGACCATAATTACATTTGTTTTGAGTGCCAATGCAAGAGATGTCTAATTTGTCCTTTTTGTTAAATACTTAGAATTAAAGTTTTGGTAGGTAAAGTCTTCCCATAATTATTTTGCCTACTAAGCCTATCCAGAATGTTCGCATAATTAATGATATTGTTGCAAATGGACTCGATGATGAATACATTGTTTCCGGGCTAGTCAAACCACTTTACTACTTCAACTGCTGCAGGCATCTCCATCTCATCTGCACTCTTATCCCTGCTAACCATGACTCTGACTTCACTGCAAACACCAAAACAATTTCTTAGAATAATATCAATAAGTCCTTTCTCATTTTGTTGTTATATTGATTTTTAGGCCTTCGAGAGGTGAATCATAATAGTCTATTTAAGTTGTTCAATCCCAATTGCTTTTCTTCTAGCTTGACTGGATGTTCTAGTTTTTGTTATGTATAGCTGTCAATAAGACTTTTCTGCACTAGAGGTGTTTTCTGGTTGTTGTTGAAGACCTTTAAAGAATTTTCCGCACCTCGCCTTCCATATGTGTCAAATGATTGAAGCACAAAGAGTATTTCAGTTCCTATTCTGCTTAGGCCAACATGTGGGCTACAGGACTGACATTCCAATCCAGGATCTGTAGTATGTATAATTTTTGTTTTGCACCTATAAAATGGATTAGCATCTCAGTATTGAATACGAATGAAGGTGCTACCACATCGCTCAAGCGAGTCCAAAATATTAATAACTTGATGTGAGTATCAACTATTCTTGTGTCATGCATGATGTTCCCCCTGCCTATGGCTCCTAAGGAAAGAGTCCAGCACAAGTAACAATATAACAAGCAAACAAATTATTTAAAAGTTACCAATAGGGGGACTCAAAAAGCAGAAAAAAGTGTCTTCAAATATGATGGATCGGAGATTCTTTGAAACCTTGTCATAAACTTATCCTATTTAGACAATTAAATGCTTTTGTGTAGAAAAGAAAGATGCCTCCTTTTCTGTGGTTAAACTTGGAATATAATGATTTAATACCGGTATTTAGAGACAACGAATTTTTTATATCCTTTTACATCACCTTGTATTTGTTTCTAAAAGGTTGTATCCAAATTGAAATCCAAGAATTTGTTTAACTATCATATCCCTAGAAGAAAAATGATTATCTTCTCATGTTTACTAGTTATGGTTATAGATTTCATGTGCGGATTTAATCGGTTCACTATATACATGATATAAATATAATTTTTAATAACAAGCTAAACCATTATCATACCCATCCATAATCCTGGAACCTTACTTTTTATGAACAAAACTTTTATTGAAAAAAGTCAAAGAAAACAGAATAAAGGGGGATAAAGCCTCAAAAGAAAAAGAACAAATAACAAAGCAAATGAAAAATTAAAACATGATAATTATCTAAATTGATAAGAAAACAAACATGATTTGTCATTTTCCTGACCAGTACAGATAAAATATGGTGGCTCATTCCATCATTGAGAGCCATTAGAATCCCCCCTCATTCCATCATTGAGAGCCGTTAAAATGGATTAGCATCTCAGTATTGAATACGAATTAAGGTGCTACCACATCGCTCAAGCGAGTCCAAAATATTAATAACTTGATGTGAGTATCAACTATTCTTGTGTCATGCATGATGTTCCCCCTGCCTATGGCTCCTAAGGAAAGAGTCCAGCACAAGTAACAATATAACAAGCAAACAAATTATTTAAAAGTTACCAATAGGGGGACTCAAAAAGCAGAAAAAAGTGTCTTCAAATATGATGGATCGGAGATTCTTTGAAACCTTGTCATAAACTTATCCTATTTAGACAATTAAATGCTTTTGTGTAGAAAAGAAAGATGCCTCCTTTTCTGTGGTTAAACTTGGAATATAATGATTTAATACCGGTATTTAGAGACAACGAATTTTTTATATCCTTTTACATCACCTTGTATTTGTTTCTAAAAGGTTGTATCCAAATTGAAATCCAAGAATTTGTTTAACTATCATATCCCTAGAAGAAAAATGATTATCTTCTCATGTTTACTAGTTATGGTTATAGATTTCATGTGCGGATTTAATCGGTTCACTATATACATGATATAAATATAATTTTTAATAACAAGCTAAACCATTATCATACCCATCCATAATCCTGGAACCTTACTTTTTATGAACAAAACTTTTATTGAAAAAAGTCAAAGAAAACAGAATAAAGGGGGATAAAGCCTCAAAAGAAAAAGAACAAATAACAAAGCAAATGAAAAATTAAAACATGATAATTATCTAAATTGATAAGAAAACAAACATGATTTGTCATTTTCCTGACCAGTACAGATAAAATATGGTGGCTCATTCCATCATTGAGAGCCGTTAGAATCCCCCCCCCCCTCATTTATCCAATAAATTAGCTACACCATTTCCTTCCCTCTGAATGTGAGAATATCTGAACTATATTAGAGATAAAAATGCCAGACAATTTTTACAATGCATAAGTAATACCCACAAAATCAAAGTACGACCTGAAAGAGCTCTAATAACATGCATTGAGTCGCATTTTAATCAATAGGAGTCTCCCTCTTAGACAATCAATCATAATAGCGAAAATAACTTCTCAAAACTCAGCAAGGATCAAATTATCTACACGAACAGATTGCACCAAACAACGAACAACCAAACTATTGCTATTGCGATAAAAAACTTCATAGCCATCTAGACCCGGGTTCGGAAAAACTATTGCTCGAAACCCTTTTAATTTTTTATTGGATAATAAAGAGCTTGCGAGTGTGAGTATTTTCATGTTCTTGTTTCTCCAAATAATATGATTTTTTCTTAGAATGGTTTTTGAAAGCAAATATGAGAATTGTTTTTTTATTTAGATTAAAAAATTTGAAATTTGTTGAACTGTTAAAAGTTGACGGTTAAGTTAAACCATAACATAGATGCACAAGCGCATCTAATCATCGATTTAACATGTAATTAATGGAATATTTGTACAAGTATGTCACGAGGAATATCACTAAAAGTAATAGGTTTAACCTTATTCCTCATGTTCTTTTTTCTATGTACTTATAGATAGATTTATTTTAAAGGTGTGAAAAATACACAATACAACACACAAAAAAAAAAATGAAAGACTCTTGAAATATAATATGAAAGAAAGGTTAATCATCACTTTGTGAGATTATAGATATTCAAAGACTACGAGATGTTGATGGGTTATGAACCTAAGTTGGTCATGAATTAGGAAATGTTCGTAAGAGCATCTTCGAATAACAAAATCAAAACTCACTTAGTTTTCGTATACATAATAGTGGTAATGTGTTTATGGTATAGCTCACCTTGGTGACCTTTAGATGACTAATTTTCTTCAGTGATGTGTTTGTAACTATCCTAATACCGTCGGTTAGGTGCCTTGATTTCCTTTTCCTATTACTATTCCTAAGAGTAATAGGAAATTTCGGTTGATTTCCTTTTCCTAAGAGTAAGAGTAAGGCTATGGGGGGGAGTAGAAGTAGTGTAGCAAATTTCGTCAAATTAGCTTCCACTATGGAAGCAGAGAAGACACTAATTCCCCAAACTAGTCTGTTTAACTGAAATAGTGTATAAAAGTCTTCACTAAGCGATAAAAAGTATGTCGTTCCGATGTAGTAGTTGAATTTTTGTTGCTTATAACGCGTTCAGATTCCAAAAGCAGAAATCAAACCCAGAAATCAGAAGCAAAATCATTTTTTTTCACAAAAAATTAACTTTTGTGCTTCTAATCAGGGGTTTGAATGTATATTCATAAGTTGCTTTTCGACTTCAGGAAGTCGAAAAGTCAGAAGTCAGTTTGACAATAATTTTTTAGAACGACTTCTAGAAGAAAAAAAGTCAGTTTTTTGTGAAGCAAAATAGTCTTGCTTCTGACTTCGAGAAGCAGGAATCAGAAGCATATTTGTACCCAAACGTGTTAAAATTCATTTTGAAATAACAACAAAATTCAATGCCCAACACCCTCCTAGAGTTTTATAAAATCCAAATGGAATACCAGTCGTTCATTCGGGACTAAATAAAAAACACATATACGTGGGCGGTTGATTTTTTTCCCGTACTCATAATTGCATTTTACCCTACTTCACCTCCTCTCTACTTTACATTCTTTTACCCTACTTTGCCATAGAGAAAAACATCCATTACCGTTCCTTGATAAATTCTCTAGTTACGTTTTTTTCCCCAAAAACTAAAAAGAAAAAGTTAGGGTTTCAATCTTCCGCATCTCAGTCATGGCGTCGAACACTCCAAATCTGGAGTGTAGAATGTACGAAGCTCGGTATCCGGAGGTAGATATGGCAGTGATGATTCAAGTGAAGAACATAGCAGATATGGGTGCCTATGTCTCCCTCCTCGAATACAATAACATCGAAGGTATGATTTTATTCAGTGAGCTTTCACGAAGACGTATTCGAAGTGTTAGTAGTTTGATCAAAGTTGGAAGACAAGAACCAGTTATGGTACTTAGGGTTGATAAAGAGAAAGGTTATATTGATTTGAGTAAAAGAAGAGTTGCTGAAGAAGATATTGCTACTTGTGAAGAAAGATATAATAAGAGTAAACTTGTTCATTCTATCATGAGGCATGTTGCTGAGACTATGCAACTCGATCTGGAGGTATAATAATCATCATTTCTCCCTTTTTTATTGCTTTATTTGGACTTTGATATTGTTTGTAAGACAATTAGGGTTTTGGGTTCAGATGAGATATTGTTACCTAAATGGATAATTCTAGGGTTGCGTATGCTCTAATCTTAATTCTAATGCTCCATGTAGTGTACAAAAGACTAATTGAAGTGTTGTAGTGTTAATTGAATGTGAAATTGATTCTTGAATTTGAGTTTCAAGTCATGTTGTGGTGTTTGTGGGTGTAATCCAAAGTCTATGTTGAGAGGTATTGTTGGAAAAATGGATGATTAGCTTAGTTATTACATGCTTTATAAGTTAAAATAACATTTGGATTTAGTCCCACTTCCTGGCATGGTAAGTTTCTATCTTGAAGTAGCTAAAAGTTGTATGTTCTGTAACGTCATTTCTACATCTGTTCGGTTTTGAGTAGGTTTGTTTAGACGGTCGTGAGTTTACAAACGTTTTTAAGGGAAGTATGAATGATTTTGATGCTAGAAACTTAGCAAGTCAGATGAATTTCGAATTAAGACAGATGAATTTTCTTTTGTTCAAATTACTTTTGCCTCTAACCTGGTTAACAGTAACATTACTACTCTGGAATCGGTCAATATGACGCATTTTGTTTTAGTGGATGAGAAGAGACTGTTACTGTGATAGGGTGTTGGTTATGCCTATGAAATTAAGCAATTTTTGGTCTTCAATCTTGATAATATTGTAAAATAGGGAGGTAGACGGATAGGGGTGATCTTGTGACCCATAATCTTTGAACATAGGATTCCATCACATATATGTACTTTCACTGAAGAAGTTAATGTGAGATGGTTCAATCTACATCTTATTGATTTTGCTATTTCGCCATTATATAGGTAATATATTTGTTGCCATAATTCTATTGTCTGATGATAATTTCCATTGACAGGATCTGTATATCCATGTTGGCTGGCCTCTATATCGAAAATATGGGCACGCATTTGAGGTAATTCGCTGCGGATAATCTCTTATGTAGCGTCTTTACTTTTTACTCCTAATCTGCGATCTTGTTTGATCTGATATTTTATTGTTTACTAGGCCTTCAAGTTAATCGTTGCTGATCCTGATACCATTCTCGATTCCCTTACACGTGAAGTTAAAGAAGCTGGCCCTGATGGAAAAGAGGTAAAGCTGGTTAGATTGTAATTTGCTTAATTTCATTATTGTTTGTTTTGAAACTGATGGGAACTTGTCGATCATTTCATTATAGGTGACTAAAGTGGTACCTGCTCTGACAGAGGAGGTTAAAGATGCTTTGATTAAGAACATCAAAAGGCGTATGACTCCTCAGCCAATGAAAATTCGTGCAGATATTGAAATGAAATGCTTTCAGTTTGATGGGGTTCTCCATATCAAGGTGACGGTGGCATCCTTTTAACTTTGTTATTATTTCTCTGTGATATTGTTAACTGACATGGTGTGCATAGTTCTTGAATATGGTATAACTTAAGAATATTCAAGGTTCAAATTTATGTCATTGTTTTATTTGCAGGAAGCAATGAGGAAAGCTGAAGCTACTGGTAATGATGACTGTCCAGTGAAAATTAAACTGGTGGCACCTCCTCTCTATGTTCTGACGACTCAGACTCTTGACAAGGTTAGTTGGGTATATGCCATAAAATTTAGATCAATTCAACTATTAATGTTTTACATATGATGGAGGCTGGAAATGTTGTCGGAGTGAAATCTTCATCCAGGCTTATAGATGTTTCTTGTTTTATTTGCAAGTAAAAGATGTTTCTTGTTTTATTTGCAAGTACAAGTTTGATTTTAGCATGGTTTGAGGCATGTGATGCCTTGGTCATTTGTAGGAGACTGGTGCAGTACAAGTTTATGGTTTTAACAGGTGATATTCGTGTTCAACCATCTGTCCATAAGCCTGCTCATGCATGTCTTGGTCACCACCTGGGAATTTCACAAGTGGAAACCTTAAGAGGACAAGATACCACAGTATACTTTTATTCAAATTATTTGATGATTTTGACTCAAAGCAGTGTACATATAGTGAGAATCCTAATAGCTTGTTTCACAGTATGTGGTGTTGTTTGGAATTAAGGCAAATTAATTTTCAAGGGATTCAATGTGCATTGGTTTGGATGTTTCTATTTTGCATCCTTGCTGTACCTTCTATCAAGCACTAGATAATTTACGTTGTGCTTGTTTTGGTTGACACAGGAGCAAGGGATTAAGGTTCTTACTAATGCAATCCAAGCTTGCACTGAAATAATAGATAGCCACAAGGGGAAACTGGTAGTAAAGGAGGCACCAAGAGCTGTAAGTATCAACTGTCTGCAATTTATTTCAGAACCTTGTGCTACTATACCTTATTGTTTAGATCATTTTATCCATTTTTAGTTATTATCAATTATGAAATTAATGTTGATTGCATGGAAATGCAGGTGAGCGAGCGTGATGATAACCTACTTGCCCAACATATGAAACAACTTAATGAATCAAACGCAGATGTGGATGGTGATGACGATAGTGAAGAGGAAGATACAGGGATGGGAGATATTGATATTGATGGACCTGCAGGTGTCCATGAGTAGTAAAGCCAGTGCTAAACAAAACCACCCATTTAAAGCCCTTCTCTTAGTTTTTAAAGACTGTTAGATAACAAGAGCAGCTGTATAAAATCAGCTAAGAACATCATGTAAATCGTTCTTTATTACTTATTTTTTCGTTGTCTGATAATATTTTTGAATCGACTGTTTGAAATGATGCGTTTGTCTCTAGGTATTGTGTACTTGGATGCGCTTATTTCAACTGCCTGAACATGAGCACCCCAACAAACCCTTCTTCGTATATTTGGTCTTTCAATCCCCTTTCTTTCTTTTTGTGCACATGCCTTTAGGTTGAGACTGCAGTGACCAACCTTCCACCACATGCTATGGCGCATCTCAAGTTTGTATTTCTTTGTAATTGAACGTTTTTGTGAACTCTTCTGATGAGACGCACACCTGCAGTAAAACTGCTTCAGGGATATTGGAGCTGATGTTAACGCATATACACAACATTACCGCTTCACTAAGCAGCCTCGAAACATTATTTTTTTCTCATTTGCATTTGGAAAATTGCTGAATTTCATTTCTATGGTGATCCACCAAATACTTGTTCGGTTGAAACTTGGAAGTAAAAACACACAGATTTCATATTTACATTGAGATCAAGGTAACTGACAAACAAAATCTTAGGTGTTCTCTTTCATCCGATTTTAGCTCTGCAACTCGGATGTTAACTCAGTTCCTAAACTTGGTTTTGATCCAGCCTTAATGTTTACTGAAGTGCTTCAACATTCCATCACCCATCTAGTAATTTTCATCATTAGCTGTCTTAACTATAGTTTCTTGCGCTATCTACTCAGGCTTCGTATCAGAGAAGAGCAACAAAGCAATTACAGTGTTACCAAAACTAAGCACACTTTCCATCCATACATCTTTGAAGGAATTAACCAAGATTCTAACAACAACATTAAAGATAGAAATCAAAGTACCAAAAAACACAGACATTGTAGAAACCTGTTTAGCATCATTACAAACCACATCATAAAACCCTTAACCAATTCCACTACCCACAGACCTTATTTACAGACACCACTAAATTCGTAAAACAACAACTTTCCAGCAATCACACCACTATCACTATCAATTCCAGTTGTTCTTCAAACATTCCACAAAAACAAAAACAAGAACTTAAACATCACTATACGAGTACTGACCGAGAAGAGAAACAAATTAAGACCAAAAGACTTTCCATCACCTTCACTTGTAGATTCAAGAAGTAGGGTAGTCAAGGTAATCACCCGAGGAGCCTGTTCACAAAAAATCTGCTTACCATTTTCAAGCTTTTTAAACAACCAAAAAATCTAGCTCCTTCTGGTGACTTTGTGGCATCCACCACACGTGTTGCTACCCTTCCTCCGTTCACCGTTCACCTTGTCCTCTAATTAGATGGGATTTTATCATCGATGTGATGAGGCGTGTGGGGTTTGTGAGGAATGGTGTACTCTTTTGCTTGGAGGATTTGTACAAAAGATGACTCTCTTCTTGTTCGATCTCTCAAACAAAAATATTTCAAAAACAATCACATGCCACTAAAAAACCTTAACCAATTATGAAGAGAATTCTAATATGGAGGAGGATAAATGGATTCCACCGTGATATATAGACCTTATTTACGAGACACCACTAAGTCGGCTCATCAATTTGAGTAAAACAACAACTTTCAATGCCTTCTACAAATCAATGGACACCACTATCACTATCAATTCCTTTGGAAATGTTTCAAAGTTCTTCAAACGGAGAATTCCACAAAAACAGGGAAACTACAATGGAACTTAAACATCACTATTAACCCCAAAGCGGATTACTATGATGGCCGGTAAGAGAAGATGGAAGGAACAAATTAAGACCAAAGACTTTCCATCACCTTCACAATTGATTTTATTAAACTAAATAATAGCTTCATATGGGACTTTGTGGCATCCACCACACGTCTTGTTAAGAGCAAAAGACTTTCCATCACCCTTCAAAAGTAGGGTAGTCAAGGTAATCCAGAGGCTTTTTAAACAACCAAAAAATGTAGCTCCCTGACGCATCCACCACACGTCTTCGATGGGGGCCGCTGATGGGGCTGGAGATGTACTACTGGAGTCAGAATCTTCATCAGAATAAGGAACTCGGGCACTCACACTTAAAGGAAACCGCCCCCCTTCGTTCATGGTCCGAGAGTACTTTTTGGGACTGGCTATCTCTTTCTCAAATCGAGCCTTCAGATGATCAGAGTCATACTCGAGTTGCTCAACTGCTGCCTCTTCACTGCTTTCCCCATAATCTGAATCCAAATCGCTTGTCTCCATTTCCTCCCCACCTTCTCCATCTGCTTCAAAGCCTCCGGAAGAGTCAGTATCTTCATCAGTTCCACTCCCATATAGTGGTCCTTTGGTCTTCTGTTCAGCCTTCTCCTCTTGCTTTGCCTACCAATCACTATCCTTCCATTCTCGTCTTTTCAAGTACTGAGGCACCCATTCAACATACATCCTTTCCTTCCGTCGTTCATCTCTCTTCCTCCGATATTCTTCTTCCATTTGCCGCTGTCGAATCGCTTCACGACGTTCCAACTCGGTCTGGACATCATCCTTTAACTGTTGCAATTCATCTGCACTTAAATTACTCAACATGGTGGCTACCATCCTATATTGATCTGACATGGAGGGGGCTACGGGATCAGAATTGCCGGAATTTGTCATATCTCAATCTCTACCTAAATCTTTCCCTTTCCAGTAAAAAAACTAATGAGTTTCCTAATCACTTTCAAAACCCATCTTTTAAAGGCATAAATTCTTTCATTAACTGTCATTTATGGCGGTTGGTTTATCGTCAAATTGCTTCGTTCTCTTCGCCCATGCAAATTCATGCGTGTAATTTTCACCCTAAAAACCATAATTATCCTATGCTGAGTAAAATCCGAGTGTCTGTTTCAACCCTTTTCTTTCATAACTACACCAACGTTCTCTACTTTCAACACCTAATAGCAATTATAACCGCTATGCCTCATCCTGCTGCCTTTAAGAGGAGATTTGGTAGGTTACCATCATTTGACTATTATCTTTGGGGGCTAATTTACATTTTATGTGGTATACAGATTTGGATAAAGCAGCATCAGTTGGGATGCATCATTGCAACTAGGGGTACACCGGCCAGGAAGGGGTCTAGTCTACTCACCAAAAATACCCTCCAAAATTCTACCCAAACTCTCTCACCCACCCAGTTCCCCACAAAGGATCACCTCCCTCAACCTTCTATCATTATTACCTTTGGAAGTTTACATCATCAGCCTATCGTCATTCCAAGTAATGACAAGCACAATAAATTTTCAACAATCCAATCTAAAATTGCCCACCCCCTTCCTTTATCGTACCAACATCTTACCCTGCTGTGCTACCCTCCTTTTAGTACTCACGGTAACACCTCACAAAAAAACCAAACTAAAAAGTCTCTTACTGATACATATGTTACATATACTAAACCTCTCTCCAAAAGTACTATTCTCAGTCCCAATCTTTCTACCTTACATCAAAATCTCACTAAAACCTGCCTGGACTTTGGTCATCAAGATTCTCATTCTATTTTTAAGGTTCAAACACACAAGACTGCAAACTTTGATACCTTTTCCATATGGTACTATGCTTCCATCATCTCCTATCAGCATAATATGCAACATATCTTCATTTTTTTAACCACCCTTTTTATAATAGTTTCTGAGAATCCCAAGAGCACCAAAATCTTTGAAATACATGTCCTCATAACCTTCACTATGGAAAAACCATCCTCCTCAAGAGACTCTAATACTCTAAACCTTGAAATCCAAGCTCTTTCTATCCAAATGTCGGATAAGCTCAATCTCCCTGCAACCCTCACTAAACCTGTTTTCATAGATAAGAGAGTCATTCTAGCTGAAGATGATACTAACTGGAAATGGTGTATGGCTGGTTACATTTTTTGTGAAACCCTCATCCCAACTTCTTCTATCAGATACTACATCTGTAACAATTGGCTCCTGGCCCAAAATCCTACGGTTTCTACCTTTAATGGTCAAAGAAATAAGGTTCTCATCCGTTTCCTCTCAGAAGAGGATTTCAACAGAATTAATTCCCCAAAACCTTGGTTCATCTGTGGTTACCTATCCATTCTGAAAGCGGTACCAAATGAAGGCTGGCCTCCAAATCACCAACTTGTTTTTGAAGAAGAAATCATGTGGTTTATATTGTGTAATATTCCAAATGAATGTACTGGGTATGAAGATCTAAAGCTACTTACTAAAAGTATGGGTGAACTAATCGAAGCTCAAAATCCATTTGGCAAGTATCCTCATAAGAAAAATGTTAAAGTTTGCATCAAAATTCCAGTTCAGAAAGCTTTACCAACTGGTATACCTCTCTTTACTAATGGTGGGAATGAACCATTCCTTATTGAATGCAGACACATCATAGTCCCAAGATACTTCTTTACATCTTGTCGCATTATTCACCATAAGGATCAGAATTGCCCTGCTTGGAACCTCAAATAGAAGAAGCTCAAAGAATTAGAATCAAGACGCAACAACTATAATCTGCCAAGTGTTTCAAATCTAATGATGCCATCACCTGCAAAATAAAATTGTAACTCCTCTTCTGGTACAGCTGACACAAATATGAATAAGTTCGAGGATATCCAAGATACTCCGATGAGATCTTCTTTGCAAGAAAAGTCCTCAGGCAAGATGGTGGCAACTGATAATGGTATAGCTGATCCTACAAAGTTCTTTCTATCCAATACTTTTCAGATGGGGCCTTTTGTCAATAGATCTCCATCTCTGAAGATTCTGGATGTTGGACCTGTACAACAACAAACTACTCAAATGGAAAGAGGTCTACCAGTAATTGGCAAGCAAAACACCATCCAGACTAATTTTGTTACTATTACTGGGTCTGTATCAACTCCGAGTGGCCCGATAAGGACCAATAATTCTTCAAGACGATTCAAAACAACCACTATTTCTAATGTCAGTCCCATTTTTACTAGAGGAGATGCTACTTCTGCTGAAAAAGATGCTATTGATAATCTCAAAAGGAAGATTAACCCAAGAGATGATTTAAGGAAACGTACCAGAGCCACTCCCATTGTTGATTCTTTAGGTACCACTTCTGAAGTTCAAATTTCCAATGAACCGGATTATGCCCAATTATGTTCTCCCATTACCAAATTGGATGATTTACCTGATATTGATCTATCCAACTGTTCTCTCAATACCCAAGCCATGTTTAACTCCATGGGTAACTTCACCGTTCCTGCTGGTAATCCCCCTACAAGCAATGATGTCTGCAATAACTCCCCTCTCAATGCTTCTAATCCCAATCTGTTCTCTCCTCAAAGTTCTACTCAGAATGGTGATACTGCTATCTCTCCTCTTGGAAGTGATCTTGGTTCTCCTCCTCAGGTAAATCCCATTCCCAGTAATCCTATTCTTGATAATTCCAATCCTACTCTAAATTAATTCCCTGTTAATAACTTAAACCTCATTGCTTGGAATATTAGAGGCCTAGGTAAAAAATCTGCCAATAAAGAACTTGGCATGCTCTGTAGAAATGTGAATCCTGACATTATTTTCCTGTCTGAGACCAAAATGGGGAAAGATATGGCTTCAAGGAAGCTAAAAAACATGGGTTTTCCATGTACCTTCAATGTTCCTAGTATTGGTAGAAGTGGTGGTTTGGTTTTGGCTTGGAAGAAGGAAATTCATTTGTCTGTTATATCCTCCAGCTTAAGGGGCATCCATGTGAATACTACTGATATAATCCACTCAAAAAATTGTCATATCCATTTTGTGTATGGTGAACCTAATAGTGCTCTTAGAGCCTCCTTTGGGAGCAATTTTATCAACAAATTATAGCTCCTATAAGTGAACCAGTCTTTGTCATTGGTGATTTTAACTCTCTCCTAGGTTATGAAGATAAGAATGGTGGTTTAGAAATACAAGACTCCGACTGTGAATTTCTAAAAAACTTCTGCTTGACTCATAATTTGCATGATCTAGGTTTCTCTGGTCCTAGATTTACCTGGTCTAACATGAAACAGGGCTCTGATCTGATCCTTGAAAGACTTGATAGATGTTTCCTAAACCATCTAGCTGAGGAACTGTGTCCTAAATTTTGTGTTAATAATCTACCTAGAGATTCTTCTGATCATTGTCCTATGCATGTTGGTTTTAACTATGAGGAAAATTGTATGCCTAAACCTTTTCATTTTATGGCTATGTGGATAGAAGACCCTACCTGTAGGGATGTTATTGCTAATTCTTGGTCTGTAAATGTCATAGGCTCCCCAGCTTATAAACTAAAAGCCAAACTTCTTAACACTAAGAAGGGTCTTAGAAACTGGAACAAAACCTCGTTTGGTAATATTCAAACTGATATATCTACCACCAGGAAGGATCTATTAAATCTACAAATCTCTAATCCCACTGATTCCATCACTACCTCTAGACTTAAAGCTAAGCTAGAGTATCTATATACTCTTGAGGAACTATACTGGAAATATAAGTCTAGAGAAGTATGGCTCATTGAAGGAGATAGAAATACACCTTATTTTCATAAGGTTACCCTTTTCAGAAGAAAAAGGAATGCTATTAGCTGGATCAAGGATTCTAACAATGTTACTCTAACTGATAGGGATAGCATTGGGAAATCTTTCCTAGATTATTTCAAGAGTCTTTATTCTTCTCAACCTCAGCATTTTCAGGAGGAGATCCTAAGGGACCTCCCTGTAAAATTCTATGCTGAGGACAATGATTTGCTAAATGTTCCTCTAACTGCTGAGGAGATCAAGAATGCTATTTTCCAAATGGGAGGGGAAAAAGCTCCTGGACCCGATGGTTTCACTTGTTTGTTTATCAAAAACATTGGGACATTGTGGGCGATGCTGTGGTTGATATGACCCAAACCTGTTTTAGAACTGGCCATATAGCTAAAGTTTTCAATCACACTAATATAGCCCTCATTCCTAAAGTCCCTCTAGCTGAGTTAGTCAACCACTATAGACCCACTGGCTTATGCAACTTCATTTACAAAATCCTTTACAAAACCTTAGCCAACAGGCTCAAACCTTTCATGGACAAAGTTATCTCCCAAAATCAAAGTGCCTTCATTCCAAAGAGGAGTATTTTTAACAATATTCTTCTAGAAAATAAAGCCATATACTCTGTAAACCATAATGATAAAGTGGAGGGTACTGCTGCCATTAAACTTGATATGTCCAAAGCTTATGATAAATTAGAATGGAATTTTCTAGAAAAAGTTTTGAGGAAAATGGGTTTAGCTGAAAATTGTATAAAACTTGTAAACCAATGTGTGTCTACTGTCTCTTATTTTGTTTTGCTTAATGGTAGTCCATCTGGTTTCTTCCAACCTGAGAGAGGCCTTAGGCAAGGGGATCCCCTATCCCCGTACCTATACATTATCTGTACTGAGGCTCTTTCTTCCTATATAGATAGTCTCCATAGAAATTGCTCCCTCAAAGGGATAAAAATTTGTAAAAATGCTCCTGAGATGACTCATCTTCTGTTTGCTGATGATTCCCTTCTCTTTACTTCCAATACTCCGGAAAACTTCAGTGTCATAAAAAACTATCTTCAAAAATACTGTCTTGCTTCTGGTCAGGAAATCAATTTTGAAAAATCTGGTATCCTTTTTAGCAGAAAGGTACCAGAGCACAGGAAAGCCATGTTAGCCAATATTCTGGACATCTAAAGAAGAGACCTGAGAGATAAATATCTAGGTACCCCAACTGTTTTTCAGTCTTCTAAGATCCAAACTCACATGAGTATTTTACAAGATGTGGATGCTAGGATTACTGTTTGGTTACATAAACTTCTTTCTCATGCTGCTAGAACCACTCTGGTTAAACACATTGGCCAGGCTATCCCTCTCTACCAAATGGGGGCCTTTCTTATCCCCAAACACCTCTGCATATTGATGGATACTCATCTCTACAAGTTTTGGTGGGGAGAATCTTTAGACCCCAAAGATCGAAAACTACATCTTTTGGGGTGGGACACTCTCTGCTCACCAAAATCTGAAGGTGGCTTGGGGTTCAGAAAAGCTGAGCTAAACAATTTGGATATGCTTGCCAGAAATTCTTGGAAAATTATTGAAAACCCTGACTGTATGTTAGCAATTTTTTTGAAAGTTAGATATTTTCCTAGAACTGATTTTCTTAATGCTAATTGCCCTTCCAAGTGTTCTTGGACTTGTAAATGTCTCCACGCTATTAAAGAGTTGATAAAACCCTTTGTTTCTTGGATTGTTGGAGATGGGAAGTTTATCAACCCTTGGCGTGATAAATGGATACCTTCTTTAGGGTCTGCTTCCCCTAACCCTGGTACCCCTCCTAATCCTAGTTTGACTGTTGATTACTTCATTTACAATACCTCTAGAACATGGAATGTTTCTAGACTTGTTACTCATTTTGATGATTCTTCTGTTAAGAAGATTATCACTATTCCCTTAAGCCAGCTTTGCACTCCTGACAGGAGGGCTTGGGACCTTTCGAAGAACGAGAAATTTTATTCAAAATCTGCTTATTTGGGACTAAGAGGCTCATATCCCTCTCCCTATAAGACTCTTTGGTTACACATCTGGAAAATTAGAGTTCCTTACATAATTCAAATTTTTCTTTGGAAGGCTGCAAAAAACGCTCTTCCTGCTAAAACTGTTTTATATACTAGAATGCCCATGCACTCTGTTGCTTGTACCATGTGTAGTGATCCCCTGGAAACCATTATGCATGCTTTGGTTCTTTGTTCCTTTGCTTCTAAAGTTTGGTTTCTATCCAAGTTCTGCATTAATACTGCTTTCTTTACTCAAAAAACTTTTCAACAATGGCTTGTTTTCTGGTTGTTGGACTCTAACTCTAGATTATCCGGGGAGGATTAACAGATCTTTGTTGCTATTATTTGGTCCATCTGGACTAGCAGGAATAATCTGGTTTTTCAAAACATTTATGAATCTCATAAGTCAGTTCTAGAAAGAGCTAATGCCATGCTCTTAACTAGGAAGAACACCTTTGTAGCTCCCTGTCCTACTATTATCAGCTTAAACCATAAATGGATGCCCCTTGGACTGGTTGGATCAAGTGTAATACCAATGGAGCCTATGATGATATATCTGGAGACAATGGTGCAGGTTTTGTGATGAGAGATCACACTAGCAAAGCTTCTCTCTGTGCTGCTATGGTTTTTGAAGTTTCATCTGCTGAAGAAGCTGAAGCTAGAGCAATCTGGGGAGGTCTCAAGAAAGCTGTGGAACAAAAGCTTACACACCTCATTATAGAAAGTGACGCCCAACTTCTGGTGGAAAAATTATCTTCAGGTCTTTTTGAGGGAAATTCCAGAACTGATGTTATCTTCAAAGACATTCAGTTTTTTGCCTCATCTTTAATCTCTTGTATTTTCTCTTTTCAACCTAGAATTTGTAATTCGGGGGATCATGAGTTGGCTCATTGGGCAAAAATGAAAAATACTTCTATGTTTTGGTCTATGCCTCCTGCTTGGCTAGCTCCAGCAGTTGAAGCTGACCGGTAGCCATTTTTCTTAGGCCTTTAAAAAAAAGAGTAACCAAGTGAAGGAGATGTCCGAACGCGATTTGATACAGTAAAGGAGGACCTGACTTCCAATTTCGAGATGTCCGAACGCGATTTGATGTTATGGAGGAGTAACCAAGTGAAGCATGCTCTAGATTTCCTGATGGCTATTCCTATTGTTGGTTTAAATCAACAAATTGGTGCAAGGCATTTCAGTGCGGTTTTATGCTATAGGCTTGGCATTCCTTTGTTTGAGCTGGATAGTAAGTGCCCCTTATGTAATAGGGAGATGGATGTGTTTGGTGACCATGCTGTGCATTGTACAAACGAGGTAGGTCTGAAGTTTCGGCATGACTTGGTGTGTGATGTGATTGTTGATATGTGTTATAGAGCAGGCGTGTCGGCACGGAAAGAGGTGGATCTGGGGCTTCTTGCGAACAATGGTACTTCTTTGAGGCCAGCTGATATTCTTGTGCTTAATTGGGATAATGGACGGGATGTTTGCTTGGATGCGACGGTTGTTTCTCCCTTTGCTGGAAATGGTAATCGTATTTTGGAGCTGGGTCAAGCTATGAGGCTGTGACTCGTAAGAATACCAAGTATTTGGAAAAGTGTACTTTGCAAGGCTATGGTTTTGGTGCTTTGGCCTTTACTACTCTTGGTGAATTTGGGGATACGACGACTGAGTTCGTTAAACGTCTTCGTAACTACATGGCCAGCTATGATGCTAATGTGCGAGTTGGAGATTTTCTTTTTCATAGGCTAAGTGTGGTACTACAAAAAGGGGTTGGAGCCCAACTTGTTGCTCGGCTCCCGACTAGTTTCCTGTCTGTTGAGGATCCTTTGTAATTCTTTATTCCAATTTTAATCAAAAAAAAAAAAAAAAAAAAAAATCTTAAGATTTAAGTTTCATGGGGTTCAGCTTTGTAAGTAGACGGAGTCTTGGGGCCATTTCCTAACGATAATAAAGACCGGATCATACATAGTGAAAGTAGGGACATGACAGTGTTTGGTTTGCATTGATGAACGGAGAAAGACACGGTCAGAGAAAGTGGTTTGGTGTCTGTACCAATAAATGTCAAAAGTTGCCTTTTCTAAATTTTGTATGTTGGTGAGACATGTGAACTATCCTTTGGGCAAGCTCGCTGCACTTGGCTACATCAGAAATCTAATCTTCAATACGACCAGTCAGCGTCTGGGATGAGTCCAATTTGCTAAGCACTAACCGAGTGTGTACGCCGATACATCAATCTTATCATGTGCAAGTTATATACAGGGGACGAGATTCTTAGCACCCTCAAATGAGCATGCTAAATTATCACTCCTAGAAAAAAAATTCGTAAACAGTGAGTCAGATTCTATGGGAAAAAATAAACATATACTTGCAGGATAATTTAAATAAAAATGGTATAATTTGTTTTATTAAAACTATGATCTCATAAATAAAAGAAAACATTAAAGATATGGAAATGCCCATTAACAGCTTGCTAAACCTAGTTTGAATAACGTAGACATAGTCCATGATCTTTTTTGAAAGTTTAAATAGATTTGGATTGTCAAGAATCAAGATTATTTGATCACTTTTGAAGAAATCAATTTGTTAATGCTTTAGTGTGACATAGGCGCCAAAAGGTCGATTTCTTTACAAATTTGACGTATACAACAAGGAATTCATCTCGAGCAACAAGGGACCATAATTTAGATGACACATCATGGCACTCAATCTTCAAATTTCCACCAATTAAATAACGTTATTTGATTTTTGGTTGGATAAGAGTCTTTAAGAGAGATATAGCCATCGACAGCTAAGTCGTAGTATATATTTTTTGCAAGTCCTTCTTGTCAGTGGCAGAACAAGTCCCACTATACGGGGTACGCAGGATATTGTTGCGAAGGTTTGCATGACTAAGTTTTGAAACCGGTCAGGATGGATATGAATTAACTGGGGTATACATAAGGCCGGTTCCTATGGGGTGGCTAACCCACCCATTTGCTATGCCAACTGGCCTGACAAACTGGCCGCGCCACTATGAGTAAAAAGATAAGCGATCGAGTCTCCATTTAGCGGTCGAGACTACACCGCTAGCGATCTCATTTCGATCGCCCGGTCTAGTTTACACCGTTAGCGATTTAAACTCAACCGTCCTCGGTCGGTGCTCTACTGCCTATAAATACTATCATTCCCTTCAATTTTCATTCACAAAAAAGTTTTCTTCCCTTTTCTAGAGACCAGACCAGAGCGATTTTTTACTTAGAAATGGGTAGTTCCAAAACAAATAGACAAAGAAAAAGAAACAGGAAAGAAAAAGGAAAATCTGTTGCAGATAGTGATATCGTATGGGTTCAAGATAAACAACAAGAGTTCGCTAATGTTAGGCAACTAGTTGGACCTGGTGTAACCTCTACGCATTTATGTAACCATCCCGAGCGAGTTCTGTAACCTAAAGTAAGAGGTGGGTGGTCTGAGCTAACCGAAGTGTTTGGGTTACTCCCCGAAGCTGTTCAAGAATCCTTGAGAAGATATTCTTGGCAGCGTTAATATTTCATGAAAGGCAAAAACCACAGGACTCAAGTAGTGCGAGTTATTTGTGAATGTTGTTGGAACACTGCAATACGTTCTTTTTCAAGGATTTCGAGTGTGGTAAGTTCTATTTTTCCATTCAATAGTTTAATTTTTAGTTCAGAGGCTCAACTCTTTGATTTTCGGCCGCATGATGCTCTTCTATGAATTGAGCCATAGACATGTTTTGAGCCATTGAAAAATCCAAGAAAATAGAAAGAAGGTGTGAGTTAAAATGGAAGAGGAATTTGATATTTATAGGGGGGAAGATTTATGTACGTTGGATTAGATTCTACATAGCGGTGTAGACTAGACCGCCTGGTCTTATAAAATCCGCTACCGGTGATTAAAAAACCTAACGGTGTAGTCTTGACCGAGCGGTCGAGACTCGACTGCTCGGTGGAAACTTGACCTGACCTGGCTAAGTGGGAAATTTTCCACTTAGCCAGGCCAGTTTGCCAGCTCCATAGTGGGTCCAAAAATGGAAAACTCTCAAGTTTACCATGCCTATAGGACTCGGCCTAATGAGACAAAATATGGTCATTTTGAAGTAAAACACAAAATCCCTTACGCATATATTTTTAAAAATGGCTAAACTGCCCTAATCAACTTGTTTAGTTAATTAAACTAATTAGTTGAATTAAAAATTATGAAATCTTGTTTTGGTTATATTGAAATTATGGATTTTGTTGGAAGATTTTTGAGATTTTTTTTTTAAGAACTTTTTGTTTATAACGGAAATGACACCACACTAGCCAAACACTTCTAATAAGAGGATTGCATAGTTGTTTGATGGTTTCATTCTCCAAATTACAGAAGAAATCAACACTTTCAGAAATCACAGTATGAAAAGTCGGCACGCTCGATAAGAAACAAAGCATGCCGACCAAACATTAGTTTCCGCATTTATTAGTCGTCATGGTCGAAAATGCAGCACATTGACGATTGTTAATCAGTCGTCATGTTATTTTACAAAACCATGACGACCAACAACAAAATTGGATACAACAAAACTTGTTTTCTGGGAGATATTAATCGCCAAGGTTTAGATTTTCAAAACCTGACGACTATTCATATGAAAAGTTTCTCTCAGAAATAAAACTAGTCGTCAAAGATTAAGGATGAAGATCATGACGACCCTGTAAATGTTACTCTCGGAAATAAAACTCTTTGAAAAGTCGTCACGTTGTTCATCTAGAACCTTGACGACTAAAAATAAATATAAAAAGTCGTCATGCACGATGAAGAGATACCATGACGACCGTGTAACTGCAATCCAATAATTTCATTTTTCCCGACCTAATATGTCATTCATACAATAGAACAAAGTATTAGATAGAGTTTTAAAGTTTTTTTCGTTTGAAAACCATAAAATATATAGAAGAAGAAAGGAATTGATCAATAGATTGATGATGAAAGAAAAAGAAAATAATAAGGTTTGGATCTAAAACCAAAAGGAAAAGGAGAGTAGTTTTGGTTATTATTAGGGGAAGGGTAATTAAGTAACTTCATACACATTAGACGCCCCATAGCCCACTATTATGGTTGGGAACAAAATTTGGATACCCCAATTAATATGGGTATACCCCAATTTGGCTTAGTTTTGAAAGTCGGTTAGGAAAATATTCTGCATAGATCTTTTTATTTTATTTATAATTTTAGTGATTTTAGATTGATGGGTTCTAGTTTTTTCACATGCTTATTTTTATGGGGAAGACCTAGGTCAGTCTAGCATTATTATTTCCATTATAAGCACCAACAATTTGATTTGTTTGTGACTAAGTTGAATTTATTAGGACATTTCCTATCGAATGAACACATTCATATGGACTCAACAAACATGAAAAACGAGTGAACAAACCAGCAACTTTATTGGTTTGTTGAGTGTGGATGAGGAAGAGATGCACGTTTGATTAAGAACCGCGCGGGTGATATTCAGCCGCTGGCGGTTTCAAATGAGTCGCGCAGATTGAGTTTAACCGTCGACGGTTAAACTTAATCCGCCAGCGGGTATACTTAAAATGCCAATGGCTATATGTAAAATCCAACATCCAGTGGTTCTTACTTTTTTTCACTATAAATTCAGCTCATTTCAAACTGAAAACTCACACTTTCTATACCTCTATATCAAAATTTCTCAATTTCATACAATCTCAATACCCCCTTTTCTTTGTTTTTAACGCACAATTACTCTTACCATCCCAATCTATCAGAAAAATTTCAATAATCTATTTTTCTAACAAATATGGCACCCCCCTCGCAATAATCCCAACAACAAACGCAAAAATCACAACAAAGAAACACTAGAATTCGTCGTGTGACGTATACGATGGATGAAGACGAAGCCATTTGTAGGAATTATGTATTCTATACATTAGATCAAATCAATGGTTGCCAGCAAGAAAATAATTCTTTTTATGGAAAGATATTTAATTTTTTTTGTGAAGAAACCGGTAACATCAACAGTCGTGATCTTGAGGGGTTTTCTCATTATTTTCAGGAAATTAACAAAGAAGTTAGTGAATACGTAGCTTTGATCATCCAAATATGGCTCTGCAAAAGAAGTTGTGAAGGTGAACCAGATGTGAAACTAAGATGTCGGGAAGAGTGGCAAAGATCCCACAAAACAAGTTTCCAACATGAAACTTGTTTCACCATTATGAAGGTGCTTAAAAAGTTTAATCCATACTTGTTGGAAGGTGATCAAGTACCTGTAAGATCACCACATGGTCCAATATCGCTGGATTTTCATAATGATGGACTTGCTTCCTCAACTAAAGGAAATAGATCTCTATATGATGGGTCTCCAATTAGTCAGGAACAACACAACACCAATCTGGACATTAACACCAACGTCAAGAAGAGAAGGTAAGAAGGCCAGAAAACTATAAAAGAAACTAGAGACACATCCCAAAGAGCAACATAAGGAGGTTCAAACGAGTTCAACTATTCTAAGCATAAGGAATTTGAGCTGAAGGTTGAAAAAGATAGAAGCATAGGCCGTGGCATTGAGATAAGGCAACTTGAAAAGGCGTCTTATGCGAGAACAACAATACAAATATTTTAAAATGAACAAGCTACTTTCCTTAAACACTTCAATAATGAATGAACAAAAACTTGCTTTATGGACTGGGGAAATGGATAAGGTGGAACACCAACCTGGACAGTCTGGGAATGAAGAAGACGATGCTGATGCATCGGAAGAAGACGAAGATGAATACCGCCTTGATTAATTAGATGTAGCTAATTTTAGTTTTTATTTAGTATTTAAGTTTAGTTAAATTACTTTTAATGTAATTACCTCGACCTACTGTTAATGTAATTTTTTTTTATTTAGTTTCAGATAAATATAATAGTTTATTTATGTTAGATAATCTCACTACATTAAATAATCAATTTATTTAACTTAATCTAATTAAAATAAATAACATTAAATTGAGAAACAACATCTATCTTCCTCGGACACCCTGGTTTTGACGTTGTCCATAGAGTCTCCGGTTTTGAATTCTGTCAGTGGTAAGTTTATATTATCTTGATGGATGACCATGCTATATGACAAGCCCCGGCCTCAATTATTCATATGGAAAACTAGTCCAGGTTGGGTCTCGTATGGTTTCCCCAATGACCATGTGATGCATAATTATGCATGTCAACATAATTTTGTTCATTTCTTGAAGGTCAAAAAAGCATATCGGCCCTGCTATGATGGAGAACTTCCTTTTTCAGTATGCCAAAAGCGCGTTTAATATCTTTCCGACACTTCATTTGTTGGACGTTAAAGTACTTCATATCCTTCGCAGTCGTTGGTCCAAAGCCTGTTTGACTACAAGCTTGAACCAAAGTTGACCATTATGGATAAATCCCGTCTGCTAGATAATACCTATGAGTATAGTCATTATCGTTGATAGTGAAATTATTGTGCGACGCGATCCCGTGCTTAAGATTTTCAAACAGTGTTGACTTATACAAAACGTTGAGATCGTTAGTTGAACCCGAGAGTCCAAAAAATGCATGCCAAAACCAACAATCAAAAGTAGCTGAAACTTCCAAAATTACAGTTGGTTTTAGATAATGACTCTTATATTGATATGCCCATTCAACCGGACGCACATGCCATGTCCAATACATGCAGTCAAGACTACATTGCATTCCTGGAAAACCCCTCGCGGTGTTTTCGGCAATGATTCTTTCAACATCTTCCTGCGTAGGCTTTCTTCAAAAAGTTGGACCAAAATGCTCGACTATTGTTTAGAAAAACAATTTGAGATACCTAAATGTGGTTGTTTATCCCATACGAATATACTCATCCGTGGAACCCTTTGGTAACCCATAACATAGTATACAAAATCGGCAATGACCATTTGTTCGAGACTAAATCCTCGTACATGTCTTGCATCAAACTATAATTAAGTAAATGTTTTACCTGAAAAAGCTCGACAATAATCCTTTACGTAAAGTTGGGGCCCAAGCGGAATCAGCGCTGAAAATCCTCATCGGAATAGACACATCCATGATTAAAATAATCTTGCATCACCTTGTCGTGGTAAAAATGTCGATCTCTCCACGTCCATCTTCTAGTCATAAATTCATAAGTCTCTAAAGGCTTTGGTATTATCCATGTTTGTAATTGCAACATAAAATTTCGCCTCCTTCTACCTGACTCAACAAACATTTTTTTTGTTGTTGATTGCCATAGGAAATGCCATTAGAAACCTATACACATGTATTGCCCTTTTATAAGAAAAAATTAATTTGTAAGCATATAATTAAAAATTATGTGCAGTTGACTCGTACAATAGTTTATGCTCTATATTGCAAAAAGAAAAAGCTTATATGCAATAATTTCCATTCGCATCCTCGAAACAAGGGATTTGGGATGAAAACTCACTCAAAATGAAAATTTGATTAAATTAAGTGCTACTATAGATAATGGAAGGGTACATATTCATCCAAACTTGTGCATATACTTTTTCAAGTAAAGGAGTGTCCAACAGTGGAGACTAAGATGCTGATCTTCATCCGCTTGGGAAAAAAAAATCCTCGAGCGGTTGATGTTTAACAATTTAAGTTTTTTTCCCCCTTTTTTTCTTCCCTTTTACCAGTTTTTTAATTTATATAAAAACTCCTTAATGCGGATCTCATACTAATTTTATTGTTAAAATAAAACCTAAATATATACTTGGGAAATTAAAAATCAGCAGCCTTAGTTTGTTTTCTCTACTGTTCCATGGTACAAATAACACTCGTTTGCCCATACTCTCATTGCATTTGGTAGTAAATCAGTATTAAAAATGCTCATTACATATCCAGAGGCGTAGGTACATAGTGGCGTCCCCTGGCTTAAGCCACCCCAAAATCCGAAAAAACTTGATTTTTACAGTGGTTTTGAAACTTGGCTGAAAAATCTAAGCCTATAAATTAGGCTTAAGCCACTCCCATCAAACCCAGTTTACTTTCAAGCCACTCCCACATTGAATTTCTAGTTCCGCCACTATACATATCCCTCGTTCTAATAAGGTAAACGCGATATATGAGAAAATATATTGATGATTTATATCATTTTCTAGAAATATAAGGATAGGGACGGAAGGAAGGGGCACAACAAGTGATTCCACTTGCACCCATTAGGTTTTGATTTTCATTAAGAAAAGGCTTGCGTTTATGTGGTTTTTATGTATTGCCGGTGCAAATAATAATGGTAAAACTAAAATTTGTATTGGTAATGGGTCAAAGTGTAAACTGATCACTTAGTTTTCTTAATATTTGCAATTGAAAGTACGGAAAATATAATGTGCATAATTTTTTCGCCGAAATTTATACATTCAGAATGAAATTAATGGTGCTGACTATCACGAAAATGAAAATATTTTACGCCATCTGAACCTCCATATTACTTAAAATTGTAGCTTAAATATGGATTTGTCAATGTATGTTGGAACAAAATTTGTTTGAGTACGAAGCATTTTAGCCCTGGCTCCATCCCGTATATTAGTGTTTATGATTAGTGTGATATAACTATATTCAGTTTTCAAATTATGGTAGTACTTAATTTTATATTGTTTATATTTTTTCGTAGATACTCGCTCATTTGAAGGCACAACAAGTCCACAATTAAAGGATTTGACTACTTTTTCCATCCTAATTATCCTGCTAAGGGGTCTTAAAAGTATAAAAAGTCTGAATTATCCTTTTAAAATTCTTATTTTTTTCTTTTTCTTTTTTCTAAATTTCAAAATATATATTTTTTTTTTTTGGGTCTAGAAAAAGCCATAAACATAATCGGTGTGGATAATTGATGAATACCAACACTATTTATTTGTTGAATACTATGCCAGAAGTTTATGGTATTCTTCATCAACAACATTAATAGGCACGGTTTTCAATACATAAACAATGCCAACTGTCTACAACCAGCACGATATTCACTACGTAAACAATGTCAACCATTTATATTCGTCATTGAAAAATAAAATTTTACCATGCCAACTACAACTCAAAATTTTTGGACATAGTCGGTATATTCATGATTTTTCTGGTAAAGAATTACTCAAGCATGGTGTTCATCTGTTTCCATGCCGACTATCAAGAATCGACATGGTATTCTTCATTTTAGCATGCCGACTCAAAAAAAAAAAAAACTATGCCATAAGATTGTAGCTCGGTCAAAATAGAGAAGATAAAACCAAATGAAGATATATCTTTTGACACTGTTGTTACCAATTGGTATTGTGTCTATTTGTAGCCTCCTTAATTTTATTTTTAGGGGTTTTTAAATTTTTTATTGCTCATTTATTTGTTTTCGAGTCTTTTTCTGTTTTTTTTTTCTTTTCCCCTTTTGGATGGTTAAAATCTTTTGTATCTCCATTGCCGATTAGTGAATTCTTTTTTTAATCGATCAAAAAGAAGAAAAAATAAACCAAATGAAGACGGTCCCCATCTGCATTTATTTGTCCTGCAAATACAAATCTACATGCCGAACATGCCATACTGGCCCTATACTTCAAAACATACATCGAACCTGGATAAAAACCTTTTGAAGATATTTTTTGGGCTCTTAAATTAATAAAGCTGATATTGTCTTCATGTTGTTGGAACAGTACTCTGTACCAACTGTATTTTCTTCCATAGGGTTCATTGTTTTGTCATTTCATGTGTCCCAGTCCTACACTCCTATGTCACTTATGCTCAAAAACACACTGAAGAGTGAAGATCCCTTGTTTTTGACACCTCCAAAAAGTATTCTCTTGTTGTCTTCTTGACCCCCTAGTATTGGAATTTATTTTGATCTATTTTGCATCTCTGCTCTTCTGGTCCAAACATAAAAGTACTCCTCCCGCTAAAGCCACGGTGACCACGTTGAAGGCCAAGGTGAAACTAGTGTTCTGCCGATTTTTTGAAATTATTATTTTGTTTTTTATTTTCTTCAAAATGGAGTTACGAAACATGCAAATTACGCATGGGCAGGCAGATAAACACCTATCCGAACTAAAATGGTCCCAAGATCTTATTACGAAAGCAACTGCCTAACGTCATATTATCATCATTAAACTATGATGGGTTGCATTTGAGTTGAGTTCAATTCACACTATGCATGTCTTCTTTAACTTATTTTCTTAATTTAACAACTTTAACTTCTTCTTTTTTTACGAATAATAATAATTATTATTTTTTAGAATAAAGATACAATACAAAAAATGCATATCAATCCTAAATAGAGACATACAAAACTTTAATTGGTAGCATGCAACAAGCTGAGCACCACTCTTCTGAATAGCAATCCCCAATCTATATCAAAGAAATTTACCTACACCACTACTGACATCATTACTAACTTGGCAATTCTTCAATTTCTTAAAAAAAAACACACAGTATCATCACCAAGTTCCCCTAGCGTGGTAAAAACTAGAACACCCAATCCATACCCATGCGAAACACATTGATCCAATTATTTGTTACGTTTGTGCAAAACAACAATGGAAATAGCTTGGCCCGGGACAAAAGCACGAATACCTTCACCCGTGAAGGGTGAGACTCATGTAACATCCATACAAACATCTTGGCCATTCTCCCAATTAAGAACAAGAATGTCAGCAGGGCGCAAGTTTCTATTATCATCAGACAAAAACCCAAGGACTGCTTCTTTAAGCGCGGGCACACCAGCTTTGTAACAGATGTCAACGATTACGTCTGGTTAAGATCATGCCGAAACTTGAGCCCAACATCCTTGGCACAGTGAAGAGCGTGGTGACCGAAAATATCCATGGGTCTATTACAGCTTGAACAAAGGCCACATTCGACAAACAAGGGAATACCAACACGGTAGGAATAAACAGCTCGAAACTGTCTTGGTCCAAGGCATTGATTCATACCACTAATGGGTAAGGTGAACAAGTAATCTTGAGCATGCTTAAAACGGTTTCACTTCCAAAAAATGGAATCTCTTACAGACATTGGAAATTGGTTTGGGATTTGCTTCTTGATTGCGTCGAAATAAGTGACTGTCAGGGAATGCATAGAAGGGGGGGGGGGGTATCATCAACACAATAATTAGAAGGTAACCCACAAACCCGGATGAAGTTATGAAGATCCAACTGGTAAGCAGAACCTTTGTCTGAAGAGAATAAATTACCACCGAAACTGTCCGACTCTGTGAAGCCAGGTAACAATAGTTACGAGTGTCCGCCATAGTGTGAATGCCAAGGACACCTTCCTTGATGGGAAGAGTAGTAAGACGCTGTTGCAAAGGTCTGAAACCCGCACCATCCCCTGTGACCAGAAGTCTCAAGTATTGAAATAAATGATCATCAAATAGTTCAATTGGCATGTTGCAAAGCTGCTGGGTTGGTAGTACGCATAGAAAATTACAGTCTTGACACACCAGTACAGTTGCAAAGTAATAGCATCTCACTCTGAAGGTCCTTGAGTTTCTTGATGGCGGACATTAACTGGATGGTCTTGTGAACCCGAGCCAACGCCATGTCGCTCATAAAGTTCAGATCTAGACTCACTGCCCCACCCAAAAGTTTAACACCAATAGTTGGTCTACCAATATCTCGAGGAAAAAAAATTCATTAAAACTTCTAAGATCAACGGTTGGCCAAAAAACCTATGTTTTCTTCAAATTTTTTCTTTATTGTTATTATTTATTTTTCTAAAAAATGGAGACCTTTATTGAAGAAAAAAACACGAGTCTGATTACATAGGGTTGGACGAAAATCTAGCTACTAGTTGAGCCCCAACTCCTTTTTGAATAGCCATTCCTATTCTATGAAATAAAAAAACAATCGGTATCACAGTTTGCATCGTTATTGGCAATACAATTCTTAAGTCTCTTCACAAATGTCACCGTGTCCTCACCAAGTTCTCCTAAGGTTGTGAAAGAATGAATTCCATACCCATAGCCGTGTGTCTCTCATATGTCTAAGTATTTGTTTCGCTTGCGAAGAACAACTTTACCTATTGCTTGACCCGGAATGAAAGTGTGATTGTCATTTATGAATGGAGAAACACCCGTAGCATCGAAGCATGTGTCCTTCCCGTTCTCCCAATTATAAACCACTAAGTCGGCCAATAGAAAAGTATTATTCCCATCTGACCGAATTCCAAGAGCCACTTCTTTTCTAGCTGAAACACCGACCCTGAAGAAAATATCTACAAAAAGAAATCACGTACAAGATCGTGCCAAAATTTTATCCCAACCTCGCTAGCACATTGTAAAGCATGGTCCCCGTAGATGTCCATATCCCTCTTGCAAATAGTACAACGGCTACGCTCAAGAAAAAGCGGAATGCCTAGGCGATAACAGAGCACACTTCGAAGCTGTCTAGGGCCAAGAGTTTGGTTCAAACCGTCTATAGGTATAGCAAGTAGGTAATCTTGAGCGTGTTTCATCTGATTACTCTTCCATAACATACTGTCTCTTGCGGTCATATTAAACTTGGTAGGAATTTTCCTCTTCATGACTTCAAAAAAGGTTACTGCCAAGGAATGCATGGACTGCATGGATGAAAGGGCGGTAACACTGAAGTTGACTGATGAAGTATTGAGTCCACAAGCATGATTGTACGTCAGCAGGGCTTGCTGACATGTTGGACTTAGATCTGCAGAAAAGTTATTTTTATTTTTAAGCATTGGTTTTTGTGAAATGATTTTTCTTATAATATATTAATTTTTGTTTGTGCAAATATATTTCCTTTTGAAACTAAAATTTTCATTTTGTATCAATATTATTTTTCTGATGTGGAAATTTTCATTTATTTTCCTAATTACAAAAGAAAAAGAGATAGTTTTTCACATAAAATGAATTTATTTTTAAGAATGTGAAAGTAGAACATTGTACTCCCCCAAAAAATATAGAAATAAACTTACATTCACATGTTCCGATATAATACATAAAACTGTGAGTTAATGCTCATCCAAGACAGACTCAAGTCACTATAAGTAGAACCTCCATATCTTAATAACCTCCATATCTTAATAACCTCTACATATTAATAAAAATGTATGGTCCCAACTTGGGCCGGTGAGAAATAATAATAACCTCTCCAGTTTAATATTAATGATTTTTTCCAGTCCTGCCTTAAAGAATGTACCTCCAAATAGTAATAATCAATATTATATTACTCCCTCCGTTCCAGTTTAGATGATGTTTTAGGAGTTTTTACGCAGATTAAGAAATATAGAGAGATATAAAAAAATTCCATCTAAGTCCTTGAGAAAAGTCTACAAACATTATTAGTGTATTTAAAAATAAAACTTATAGTTCCAAGACAAAATGTTAAGATATTGTTGGCAGTTTTGTGGGAAAATATGAAAACTATCAAGTAATGTGGAACAAAAAAATAACCCTAAACACTCATCTAAAATGGAACGGAGGGAGTAAAAAATATATATTTAGTTACATTAAATTTATGATTAAACAAAATACTTATTTATAGTTATGTTGAGAAAAACAAGTAATTTTTGGATTACTACAACATCTTTTAACTTGCGGATGCGTTATATCTCATCACAATAGACACCTTCTTGTTGAAGCCAAAATATTTCCAACTTATCGAGCATGTTTAAAGCTTCCAAGCTTCTCGGAACTATAAATTCCAAAACATATACATGCACTTAAATATTGGAACTATAAAAATGTATATACATCATCTAAATACAACTACAAATACATTGCACATATATTGAACTTAAATGTTTACATTTTCTTATCTAGGAATAATTCCTTTTCTAAGAATAATTCCTTTTCTAGGTATATTTCCTTATCTAGGAAACATTCCCTTTCTAGGTATATTTCCTTATCTAGGAATATTACCTTGTCTAGGAATATTTCATTATCTAAGAATTATGCCTAAAAATCAGTATTCCTTCCCAAAATTACAATTCTATCCTCAATTTGTTTTGAGGATCACTAATTCCCAGGAACTTAAATTTTTACATTTTCTTATCTAGGAATAATTCCTTTTCTAGGTATATTTCCTTATCTAGGAATATTATCTTGTCTAGGAAACATTCCCTTTCTAGGTATATTTCCTTATATAGGAATATTACCTTATCTAGGAATATTTCCTTATCTAAGAATTATGCCTAAAAATCATTATTCCTTCCCAAAATTACAATTCTATCCTCAATTTATTTTGAGGATCACTAATTCCCAGGGAGAGGAAGATATAAACTGTATTGAATTCATATCTATGGTAAAAGAGAGGGATATTATTGATCTTGGCTATGCTGGGCCTTCATTTACATGATCAAATAATGCAACTTAAAATATCCTAATTTTTAAAAGGCTAGATAGAGCAATTTGCATCTCAGATTGGAAAATTCAGTTCTCAGATGCAACAGTACTCCATTTACCAAGAATTGAAAGTGACCACTCTCTCATCATTCTCAAAACTATGAGGAAACCAAGCTACAAGTTTGAATTTTACTGGACGGATCATCTGCAATTCAAAGATTTCTTATGAACTAGATGGGAGAATGCAACATGAGATACAATATCAAAGCTTACTGACTTTTGGAGACACAAAAAGTGAGATTGAAGAAGAAAAGCAGAAGTTGATTGACCTTCAAGCATCTTCATACTTGAATAACATGAGACAAGAAGAGAAAGCCATCTGAAACAACATCACCACTCTTGAAAGAAGAGATAAAATGTTCTGGCAGCAAAGAAACAAATCCAAATGGGTGCCTTCCGTTGACAAAAATACCCAGGTAATTCATGTTTCCATTATTCACATAAGGAGTAAAGTAATATTTTTGCACTAAAAGATCTTAAGAATGAGTGGATTTCTGATCCTGACCAGATTAGATATACTCTTCTTAATCATTTTCAGGATATGTTCACAAAATATACTAATGTAGACTCTAGCACCATGACTCTGGAGAATGCTAATAAATTAAATCTAGATGAATGCAGAGGAATTTTTTTAATGTGGTGAAGAAAATGGGGTCATTGAAGTCTATAGGACCTGATGGATATCCAACATTGTTCTATAAAAAGTGTTGGGAAGTTGTAGGTCAAGAAGTAATCCATTTAATTCAAGATTGTTTTATATACTCAGCTATTCCTCCTGGTTTAAATCACACATATCTGGATTTAATCCTTAAGAAGAAAAATGCCGAAGCTGTTGTTGATTACATGCCAATAGTTTTATGCAATGTGTTATACAAGGTTGTCACTAATATTATCACTAACAGATTGAGCCCATTCCTTTACAATCTTATTGAGAAGAATCAATCATCTTTTGTGTTAGGTAGACAGATTCTGGACAACATTGTTATTGCTAAAGAACTTTTCCACTCTATGAAACACACTCAAATTCCTCTCGATGCTCATTTTCTCTAAAATTGGACATGAGCAAAGCTTATGATAGGGTGGGTTGTGGATCCTTAAGTCAAGCTCTCAAGAATGGCATCAAGGATGGAGCTCGTGCTCTAATTATGAGTTGTGTGATGACTACTTCCTTTTTTATTCTTCTTAATGGCCAACCTGAAGGTTTTGTTAGTGGAGAAAGAGGTATAAGGCAAGGATGCCCTTTATCTCCTTATTTGTTTATCATTTGTGCTTATTCCTAATAAAAATGGAAAATGAAGACTCTTACAATGGTTATCAACTCAGCAGATGGGCTCCTAGTATTTTTCATATCATGTTTGCTGATGACATTATGTTATTTGGTAGTACAGACACTAGAATTATTAACTCCATCACCACTGTGTTGCAACACGATAATCTATCAGGTCAGCTAGTAAATTATTCAAAATCCTTAATACCTTTCATTAAAAGTGTCCCTGACACTTATGCAGAAGAAATAATTCAAGAGTTGGGGGTTAAAAAAATGACTACAGAAGAAAGGTACCTAAGAGTGAAGATTCGTCAACAAGGCAATAGGGTGTCTAATTCCAACTTTATCATAGAAAAATTTAAGGCTGCTCTGGAAGGAAGAAGAAGAAACAACTTATCTCATGCAGGAAGGATAATGCTTATCCAATCTGTGTTAGCTTTCATTCTCATTTTTTACATGGAAACCACTATGATTCCTAAAACTGTTCTCAACAAGCTAACACAAATTATAAGAGATTTTTGGTGGGGCCATACTAGATTTAAGAGAAAGTTGAACTTTCTAAAACGGGAGTGGTTCAATCTACCTAAGTAAAAAGGAGGCTTGGGTCTAAGATGCTTATATGATATTAACTTGGCAATGATGGCTAAGTTATCTTGGAGATTTCTTCAAGAATAAGATTCTCTATGGGCACAAACTGGGAAGTCAAGAAGACAACAAACTGTTCTACTACTTGGGCAGCAATGTTTAGAGTAAAAAAGAATTGAAGAAGGGATACCTCTGGTTGGTTGGCAATGAAAAGTCCATTAACATCTTCGCTAATCCATGGATACCCACCATTCCAGGACACATTCCAGCTAGTTCAGGAGAAGGAAGTTTGGAGCTTAAAAAGGTTAATGATCTTCTCGATGATATAACAGGTCACTGGGATGTAAATGCTCTACATCATCTAGAAGACCCATATATCAGTAACCAAATCCAACTAATTTCTCCCAACATAGTAGTTGAAGATAAACTCATACATAAGTTTACTACTGACGGTAACTTCACCCCATAATATTTTCAAAAGATGTTGCAGGAACAACAAGGTGAGGCTTCTTCTATAAGAGAGAATATTTTTCCATGGAAAAAGTTTTGGGCATTAAAAAAGGTAGCTCCACAAATAAAGACTTTTGTTTGGAGAGCTCTGCATAATGGTCTTGTAGTCTCAAAGAGAATTGGCAGATTCATAGATGGAGTTTCAACAAGTTGCAAAATTTGCAACAATGGTGATGAATTTTCAGATCACCGCCTGATTCACTGTAAGTTTGCTCGAGCTGTTTGGTTTTCTTCACCTATAGGGATCAGGTTTTAAGATTATAGTCAAATGTCTCTCTCAGAACTAATGACTTTGTTGTTTAGTAGTAACGACAAGGAGTGGACTATTTCCATAGGTATGTCCATCTGTTGGGCCATTTGGAAATCCCGTGATGCAAAAGTCTTTGAGAATAAGACTGCCAGTGTTCAGAGAGTTTTAAAAATATCTTTGTACTGGTACAATCTCTATTTCAACTTCACTGAAGAAGATGAGATTCAAGTTGTGGAAAACAATCAGGTAAACCCAATAGAAAATGCCAATACAGTCTGGAAAGCTCCTGATCATCTCATTATGAAAATCAATATAGATGCTACTTTGAAGGATGGTGTGTATGCATGTGCATTTGTGGCAAGATACAACGCTGGAACCTGGTACGGAGCTGGAACAAGATTGGGTAGGGCAGATATGGTAGTTTATGCAGAAGCAGATGGTTTTAAGCTGGCCATTGATCTAACTATATGGTTAAACTTGGACCATATTATCTTAGAAGGATACAGTCAAGTGATTGTGAAGAGTCTAATGGGAGATTTGAGAATGGTACCATGGAATATTTGGAGATTGAAGGAATACATCACTTATAGGATGAATTATCTTAACAACAATTGAGCATACAATTTTGTGCCAAAATTGGCTAACTCAAGTCCTCATTCTCTTGCAGCTTATGCCATCTCTAATAATGTCTGACAAATATGGACTAGTTCTGATTTTCCTCACATCATTGTTAGCCTCCGCGATGTAAACACTGACTAGTTCCTTTTTTACTCATGTATACGAAAAAAATATATCTTGTTATTGTTACTGTAGATGTGGAAAATCCCACTACTATATCCAATGAACCTCCATAACATACACAAGAAGAAAATAAACAAGATATGAACACGAACACAAGATGTATGTATCTCGGTATGATTACCTACGTCCACGGGGGGTAAAAGGATGATATTATTACTCAATTCAATGTTACAAATGGTGATTCTTACTAACAAGCTTTTTATTCTCTCTCAAGCTCTTAGTGTTCTCTTACTCCTCTCCGATTACTTTCCCCTCAACTCTTTACAAAGCTCTCTATTTATAGTCATACATGATGATACATCCAAGTTACAGCTGAGTTGCAGAGTATCTTCCTTGATGTTATTTGTGGGTAGTATCCTGTCCGAGATGCTGGCTTGTCCATACTCCCGTTGCCCCTTTTTCCCGAGGTTGATCCTATGATGCTACTTATTCCGATGTCGCCCTTTGTCCCGAAACTATCACCTCTCGGTCCCACTTTGACTAGATTCTTATTATCTTCTCAGCTACCATGTCAGAGTATTTATTACTCTGGTTCCCGACAGACGTCTCTTCCGTGCTTTATCTCTACACATACTTGCTTCACAGGCTCTTTTGGTAAAGAAATGATTCAGTGCTTCGCCCTTTCCTCATCTTTGGTATGTCACTGCTTAGGATTGCTCCACCTAGGATTGTGGATTATTTACACCTACATTTATGCCCCTTCTTTCACTCGTGTGCTCGACACGAGGGGAAGAAACCGCTTCGGCTCCCACGATGCTAGCCATGCCGTGTTTCCCGCCATGCAGTTCCCCACTATCATCACATTTACGACCTGCTACCTTTTATTCCGGTCATGTCTATTTCGTGCTATAAATTCAACAGTTAGACTTCTGGTTCTTCCCTCATTATTTTTCAATAGCCAATGCCTTTTCTGTCTTTGTCTCCACCATTTTTCTTCTACTGTTACTCTTTAATTAACTCTGTTCGCAAGATTTCTCTCCTTGAAACCATAAATTTTGTTTAACTTCGTCTATCCTTTCCACTACTGTTACTACGTACTATTTTGGTCTCTGATTTTCGTTGTTCTCTTTCAACTAATCTTTCGCTTCTCGTTTTCTTTCTAGTTCTACAATGACTTCTTCGACTCCTTCTATGACTGAGAAAAGGTGTGTGAGTTATAATTTTTTCGATGAGGACGGTGTTCCCCTTGATTCCTCTTGTTTATTGTTGATAGTCCTTCCATACATGATCATAATGCTCTTAACTCTCTCTTTCCTGAAAATTCTCCCCCCTTTTCGTGTAGGAATGACATGCGCACCTCCAAAGGCTTGACTGATGAACAGTTTATCAATAAGCTAAAATATGACTACAACGTCCATGGGTATGATGTCAGATTGTTTTCGGGTTAGAAGGGTACCCTTAAGAAGGAGGAGGTCGGGAAATTTCAGCATTTGTCCTAGGAGACCATCATCACCAAAGGTCAGCTCGAGCTCGGGTTGCTTATTCCATTGTATGACCCAAGTCGTTCCTTTTTCAATAAGGTCTTATCTCAGATTCATTCTTCTCGTGCCTTTCCCCAATAGAATGGTAATATCTTTTGCCTCATGGCCGAGTGGGAGAGGCGAGGGCGAGGTGAATGTTCTCCGAACTCCTGGTCAACCTACAATCCTTCTCAGGCGGGTTAATACACCCCTGCTAGTTTTGTTGGTAACTATCGAAGTGGGACTGCCACCAATGGTGATCTTGCTGGTTTTGCTTCTAGTCCTTATCGTAACAAGATCCCTACTGGAGGTTTTAAGAAGTTGATGCTGGATGAAGACCTCGAGGGTGGCACAAACTCTAATAAGCACTCCCGTCATACTAGTGGTGTTGTCTAGGATCGGGTTCCTCTTGCCATCCACGACCCTATTTTAAGTGGAAACCATCCACCTCCCAAGTTCCCCACCGATATATCCTTAACCATTTTGGGTGGTTAATGTTGATCAAGTGAGGTTTTTATTCATTTTGCTTAGTTGCTTGGCCCGATTATCCAGTCGAATTTCTAAATGTTTCGTTCTTTCATAGCCTAAATCTCAGAGTGGCCAACCTAAGGTCCTGACTACTCGGAAGAGAGATATGGGCTCTAGCGAAAGAGTCGAGGAGTAGACAGTAAAGGTAACAAATACACTTCTTTGTTCTTAGTACATGTACTTTACCCTATTTGTTGCCTTAAATGGATATGACGATGACTCTTGTGCAGAAGTTGAAAGCTGACAAGGGAGATGGTGGAATTATCTCGGCGAAAGATGGTGAGGATCCCGTTGATCGGCTACCCTTATCCCATTTTCTGCGAAAGTCGCCTCAGAAACCTTCTGGTATTTCGTTTACCGTTGTAGGTAGTAAATCTGATGGAAAAGGTAAAGGAACAAAGGGTGAAGAGTCTACCCCAAGGGAAATGCCGCTGAAATCCACTAGGAAGGGTGTTTCTATAAACGATGATGTGGTTATTGTGATGTCCGAGGATGAGTACGATGAGGACATCTTTGGTGCATAGGGTGAGGACGATGGAATGATTGAGAAGGAGGAACCGAGGCAAACAGAGGAATCTTCTTCGGGAAAGAATGTGCTCTTTGGAATGAGCTGCTGGAAGATCTTCCCCATGTTTCTCCCCCTCCGAGCTCGGGTGGAAGTAATTTCTTTACCTTCTCGGGTCCTTTGTGCAATTCATTGGGGGCCCTTACTTCTCCGGATTTTAATTCTTATTCCGCCGACCAAATTATTGCAGCCGTGCCCCACTATGCCGGGTTGATAAATGCTTTCAACGCCATGGTAAGTCACTTCTTGATGATGTGATTGATACAAAAGATGGCATGGCTGTTACTTAATGCTTGCAATTGGATTATTCTAGATTGAAAATTAGTCGCTACTTGAGGCTGCCCTTCGTCAAAAGGAGTTAGCGGCTATGAAGAGTCTTTTCCTTTAGCTGCACGAAGAGCAAGAGATGTCCCGGGAGTTGAAGGGGAAATTAGCTGATGCTAAAGGTACCTTGTTAAAACCTCATTTTTATTGATTGAGCATGTAGTGTCAATATCCTAAGTGTATTATTGTCTTCCTAGACGAGGCGTCTAATATAGATGCAGACGCGACTTCAGAGTATCGTCTGATGAAGAGGAAGTTAAATATCGAGAAAGACCATGTTGATAACCTTCGTCAAAAAATTGTTAGTAAAGATGATAAGATAGATCATCTGAATGCTGAGATTGAACATCTTCAAGATGAGCTACTTCGCTATCAGAGAGTTGAGTATGTACCCGAGGAGATATACAATCTTCGGGAGAGCCTCTCAGTGGCCTAGAGAGTTTTCGCCGACAAAGGACTATTAGCCAATAACTTAGATATTTAGTGCGACAGGTTAAGCCTTTAGATCAGAGATTTGCACGTCGACCGTAAGCGAATCTTGAAGGGAAAAGATGTCGCTGAGAGGTCGAGCCAGGAATTAAGGGATAGGCTTCGAAGATTCGACCAGGTATCCCAAGAGTTAGAATGGACTCAGGCTCGGCTGTCGGGTCTTCAGTTATCACATGATCATCAGGCGGCTAGTTGGAGTGATCATAAGAAGTATTGCCCCCCTAATGAGTTCAACAAGCAACGTTATAATGAGTTAATTTCGAAAATTTCTGCTCTTGAGAGTGACTTGCTGAAGTCTGAGGAAACCGTTAAGATAATTTTATCCTTGCTTGAGGTGTTTTCATATGTGTTATATTGATATGATGCTTCTTCTAATATTGTCATGTCGTTGCCGTGTTACTGATTAATGCTTTGCATTTGAAGCCGAGCAAAGGAAAGTGCAGTCTTTAGAGAAGGAGGTTGCTCAGCTAAAGGCGAATGAGACTCAGTTGATCGGGAAGGTTGATGTGGCTGAGAATGCTTCAGTTCAATTGACTCTTCAACTGGCTGCGGAGAAAGAGAAGTACAACAAAGAGCTTGCTGCGAAAGTCAAGGAGGGTGTGAAGGCGTTTATTGATAAAAAAAACAAGCCGATCTTTCTTCCAAGAATGAGAGCTCGGGGTTGATTCCACCGAAAGAGTGATTAAGATTTTTGTAGTGTTGTTTCACTAGTGTGCCCTCTGTGCTGGGTTATAATTCATTTGAACACCTTCATTTTTCGAACATCTTTCTTTTATGGGGTGATGCGTCGCCAGTATGTTGTTTTTATTGTTCCTTGACATTTTTAGTTGTGGATCTTACTTTATAATTCGTTCTTGGTAAAATTAGTATTCCTTGCATTAACATGTTTTATTAATTAGTATAAATTCCATTTCTGTCGAACACACTCAACATGGAGGGTCATCGGGCCCAATGCCATGTCCGGATTGAGGTATCTCATCACTGCTACTTTGGTCAGTGGAAGGGTACTTAGTCGTTCTTAAGTTCTATGTACCGAGGATCCCAGGTTAGTTATCGATCAACTATCATGGGAAAGTGATCTCGGCCACTTGCGATGAGGGTAATCTTTCCAATGTAAGTAGATTACCTAGTCGGCAAGAACTCTCTTATTGGAAACCTTTAGTAGATGGTTTTCAACCACCAGAACCTTAGACTACCTCGGCACTTGCACCCTGCCACTTCCCCAAGTTCTAATAGTCCATCATGTGTAAGTCACCTCGGAAATTGCCCACTGCCATTGCCCCGAGTTCGAATGACCATTCGAGTGTAAGTCACCTCGGCATTTGCCCACTGCCATTGCCCCGAGTTCGAATGACCATTCGAGTGTAAGTCACCTCGGTACTTGCCCACTACCATTGCCACGAGTTCGAATGACCATTAGTCACTGATGTCATATTCCCTACCCCTCATGGATCTTAAAGGAATCGAATGACAAAGTATAATACTTATTTTTACACCCATCATGGGTGGTATAGTTTCAGGTGCCGGGCGTTCCATGGGAGCACTTCTGGAGTTCCATCAGGTTTCAATATTTTATATGATCCTTCTCCAACTTTAAAAACTATGGTATATGGTTCGCCCCATCTCGCCGCTAACTTCCCTTCTTTTTTGTCGCGTTCGTAGATAGGTAGCTCCTTCATCACCAACTATCTTGGTTGGAATTGTCTCGGGTGAAGTCGTTTGTTGTATTCACGTTGCAACTGCCTTTGATAGTTTTCCATCTTCAGTAGGGTCATTTCTCTAGTTTCTTCTAGGTCATCGAGTTTGGCCAGAATTAGGTCCGCGAAGATGTTTTGCCTCCACGCTTCAGTCTTTGTGGTGGGAATCATTGCCTCTATCGGGAGGATGACTTATGTTCCATATGTGAGCATGAAAGGTGATAGTCCGGTTGCATACCTTTGGGTAGTTCTATAGGCCCATAAAACATTGTAAAGATCTTCACACCACTCGTCATATTCTCCATCCAGCTTCTTCTTCATGTTTTCGGCTATTGTATTGTTCGTGATTTCAGCTTGCCTATTAATTTGTGGGTAAATGGGTGTGGCCTTGCTCTTTCGAATATTATAGGTGTTGAATAGGAAATCGATGTTCTTCCCTTGTAGCTGTTTCCCATTGTTTGAGACGATTGATGCTGGAATGCCAAATCGACAGATGATATGCTCCCAAATAAACCTGAATACATCTTTGTCTCGAATGTGCTTCAGGGGTGCTGCTTCTACCCATTTGGTGAAGTAGTCTATGTCCACAATCAAATATTTTTCTGTCCCGACCCGATATGTAACGGTCCCACAATGTCAATGCCCCATTTTGCGAAGGGCCATGGCTGACCACTGAGTTAAGTGACACTTTTGGTGCATGTATCTTCTTGTCGAAATTTTGACACTCGTCACATATTAGATCCATATGCTTTGTATCTTCATTCACGTATGTCCAAAAATATCCCATTGTCTTGGCTCTGGCTGATAGGCTTCGACCCGAGCTATGGTTTCCCGCGACCCCGTAGTGTAGATCATTCAGGATTGAGTGTTCCTCTTCTTTGTTTAAACATCTTAAGAGTGGTCCCAAATAGGACTTTCTGTATAGGATACCGTCTCGTAACTCATATGCTGCCGCCTTGCTTTTGATCTTGTTGATTTCAGGTCATCCCTTTGGAAGTTCTCCTGTCTCCAAGTATTAATGGATGGGGTTGTGCCAATCTCCAGCCTCATATTTATCAGCTATGGTTACAACCAAATACGCCTTAGTGTCTATGATATCGGGTATGGATGGCGTCAGGACCCTCATGACTCGGATGCCTTCAATACTAGGGTCTATTAATATTGATGCTATATAGGCAAAAGCGTCCGAGTGACGGTTATCTTTCCTACAAATATGTCGAAACTTAATGCATGGGATCTGGTCGATGTAGAATTGAGCGAGTTCCAAATATTTCTGTAACACCGGATCATGAGTAGCGTACTTCCCATTTATCTGTCGGATCACTAGATGAGAATTACTAGTTAGTCTTACATCGTGAAGTCCCAGCTCAACAATTAGCCGTAAGTCATGTATCACGGCCTCGTATTCAGCAACATTATTGGTCGCCTTGAACTCGAGCCTAAATGAATGTACCATCTTTTTTCCCTTTGGTGTAGTAAAGACTAACCCTAGTCCAGATCCTTCCTTATTGGACGACCCATCTATGAATACTTCCCATCGTGTCGGGCTGCAGGTTTCTAAGAGATCAGATGGTTCCTCCCTATCTTCTTCCATGCCCGGGATATCTTCAAGGTCATCTTCATCTTCTAAGAAAAAGTCGGCTAGAAAATCATCTACTATATGTGCCTTCATTGTTGTTCTCATTTCGTAGAAGATATCGAATTACTTTATCTGGGCACTCCACTTAGAGATTCATCCCGATCTCATAGCGCTGTCGAGTACTGACACGATAGAATATTTTGTGAGCACCCGGATCTTGTGAGTCTGGAAGTACGTCCGTAGCTTTTGTGTCGCAAATGTTAAAGCGAGTATTAACTGTTCAATTTTGGTGTAGTTCTTCTCAGAGGGATTCATATTTTTGCTTATGAAATATACAGGTTTTTCTTCTACCCCAACATTTTTGACCAATACTGCACTTATGGCATAACTGGTTCCCCTGAGATACATGGTAAGCACTTCGCCGGGCTCGGATATTTGTAAAATGGGGAGGCTCGCGAGATGTTGCTTAATATTTTGGAATGCCTCCTCACACTCTTCACTCCATTTGAACTTTTCTCCTTTACGTAGTGTCCCGAAGAAATCTTTACATTTATCCGAGGATCTTGAAATGAATCACCCTAGCGCTACAAGGTTTCCATTCAGCCTTTATACATCCTTCACTGTCACTGGGGATGGCATCTCCAGGACAGCCCTGACCTTGTCTGGATCCGCGTCTATACCTTTATCAGTAATTATACACCCCAAAAATTTGCTCGAGGTGACCCAACAAGTGCAGTTAGCTGGATTCACCCTCATCTTGTATCTTCTCATAGTTTGAAAGATTTCCCGAAGGTCGTCGATGTGGTTAGAGGCCACCCTAATTTTTACTAGCATGTCGTCTACATAAACTTCGATGGTGTTGTATATTTTATCTTCGAACATGTCTTCCACCAGTCTTTGATATGTATCCCCTGCGTTTTTTAGTCAGAACGGCATTTTGGTGTAGCAATATAGTCCTCTAGGTGTGAAGAAAGACGTGTTCTCCTGATCCCCGAGAGCCAGGGGGATTTGGTTGTATCCTGAGTACATGTCCATTAATGTAACCGCTTTGTACTTGACTATGGACTCCACCAGTCGATCTATGTTAGGGAGAGGGAAGCTATTCTTCGGGCATGCCTTATTCAAGTCACTGAAATCTATGCAAATCCTTACTCCGCCATTTTTCTTAAGCACTATCACCATGTTCGATATCCATTACAGGTACTGGGCCTTTCGAATGATTCCAGCCATCTGCAACTTTTTTAGCTCGACCACAACTGCCGCTTGTAGCTCGGGAGCAATTATATGCATTTTCTGTCGGATCGGCTTAAAGCTCAGATCTATTTTTAGGTGATGGCAGCATATTTCCGGGCCGATCCCTTCCATACCATGCATTTTCCAGGCAAAGGCATCCATATGTTCTCGTAATAGTGCAATGAGTTGAGTTGATTGCTCATCTGATAATAACGAGCCGATCCTTATGATTTTCGATTTTTTCTCGGTCCTTAGGTTAATCTCTCGAGTAGCCACTAGAGCCGAGAAATTTGCTTTGGGTTCCCTGATCGGCGTCATCTCCTTTGATTGCTACAAGGATTATTTCTTACTTGCTTCGTAAGTCATAATGGCTTGATCGATCACCTTTTCCAATTCTTGCACGGACCTTATTTCCTTGGCTTAGTTCTTCTCTCGGCGTAACCTAGCTCGTCTATCCTCGTTTTGCTGAATATCGACTTGCATGTACTGTCGAGCTGTTTGAGGGTCGCCTAGTACTTGCACTACACCCCTATAGGTAGGAAATATTAGCATTTGGTGATAGGCCGAGGCGACTCCCTTGATACTAGCAATCCATGGCCTCCCGACGATAGCCTCATAAGGTGACACGACGTCTACAACACAAAATGTGGTAAGTGTATCCAAGTACCCTTCTCCATATGAGACCCTGAGTGTGACTTCTCCCTTCGGTATGGTGACTTCTCCGTTAAAGCCGTAGATCCGATAGGTATATGGTATTAAAATATCATCTGATAGCTCCATTCTATTAAACGTGTCATAAAAGAGGACTTCGACCGAGCTTCCACTGTTTACTAATATCCTTTCGACTCCCCATTATTCAATAAGTAAGGTGATGACCAGTGGATCTCCACGAGGTTGGCCATTCATTGAGACGTCTTTTGCGAAGAAAGTGATGGGCTGCATCATCCAAGCCTCCATAGGTAAGGTTTTGGCGACACTGAAGATTTCCTTTCATGTTCGATCTATTTTGTGAATCCTTGACGTGATACTCGTTCCTAGATCAAACCCTTGGGTCGCCGAGTGTGATATGGTGTTGCACATAAACTGAGTTCCTCTATAAATTTTGACCTGATGAACTGGTCCATCGGGTGTTTCGGGTGTGGGTGAAGTTTGTCTGATGAATTTCCATAGGTACCCATCCCGAATTAGATGTTGAACTATATCTTTTACTTCTATACAGTTGTTAGTCGAGTGGCCTCGATACTGGTGGTAATGAAAAAATTCAGGATGGTTCTTTATTTCGTCAAACTGTATTCCCATGGACTTCGGGTACCGAATATCATTCCTTTTTTCTATCTCCTTAAATATTTCTTCGAGAGGTGCGTTCAACGGTGTATACATCTTTGGCTCGAACCGAGGATTCTTCCCTTTCTCGACCCATTCTCTCTTTCCCGATACCCTGGGAGGTGGACCTGGTCTTTTCTCAGGTCATTTCGACGTCTCCTGGGGTATCGCCTCGGCTGTTGTGCTTGCCTCTTATATTCCTATATCTCTAGATTCCTCATGTATTTCTTCCAAGGCGATGTAGTGTTCCTGCATCTTTCTCATCTCCTTCAGTGTCTGAGTTTTCTCTGTGAACATAGCTATCCAAATAGGGTCTGACTTTCCAAGTAAATTTTCAAATCCGAAAATCTGCTGGTCAACCGGTAATTTCCCTATGTCGGTGCATAGTTTCCTCCATCTGTCAGTCAGGGATCTTAAAGGCTCCCTGAATCTTCTGGCCAAAGTGAACAACCTATTAACTCTGGGCCGAGCTTTGCTATTGTGCATGTGTGTTTCGAGGAAAGTTTCTATCAGAACTCCATAGTTCCCGATGGATCCTACTGGCAGAGTATAAAACTAATTTCTCGCCTCGCCTTCCAAACTGGCAGGGAAAAATTGACACATGACTATGTAGGTGCTCTTCCACTGGAGTAATGACATCGTGTACATTTTGGCATGCTCTACCGTATCTCCTGTTCCGTCGAATCTTGAGGGAAACACTGGTAGTGTGTACTTTTGGGGGAATGGTGCTTGTTCCAGTTCTCGGGTGGATGGGGTCTTCTCGGCCTCACAAATCACTTATGCCAACTTGTCATCCTCGCCATTCCCTGAAAATTTTTTAACCATATCCTCGAGTTCTTTGAGATTAGTTTCCATGGCACTATCCGACCTTCCAACTTGCTTAGGTATGTCATCCTCGGTCGATGAGCTTTTGGGGGAACCATATGTTGATGGTGGTTTTTAGTTGTGGGTTAAAATTATAAAACCCTCGCTTTTGATATGACGTCACTCTTCAAAGAAACAAGGCCATGTAAAGCAGTGAGTGTTCAACCTCTCCACTGGCACATTTATTGAGCAACTCAATATCTCCTCATGAAATTTACCTAGAATGGTGCATGTAGCAACAATCCCAGATATTCTGTAAATTTTGGCACCTTCCCTGTATTATTCAGTTAATATAAGTTTTTTTGAATGCTTTATGTGCTATGTTCCCCGGCTGAACCCTTAATATTGATATAGCATGACAATTTGTGTTCACTAGTAGCAGAGTAGCATGAATTTCCAAATATCAAGGAAAAGGTCCATGCATAAAGTATTCAATCGGAAAGCATACTGCTCTCTGGTGATGACCTTAAAGAACTCTGGGTCAACACATGGAATTTAATCAATTTTGTGATAATTCACAAGATTCAGATGTTACCCTGACTAATCTGCAAAAATTAGGGTTTTGTGCCCCGCGCAATATATTAGACCTTGCCTGTCTAAATTAAGCCTAAGAAAACTAGTAATTAATCCGCCATGGATTAGTAAGTGCAAAATCTTGCCCAGAATCAGAAAACAAGAAATAAAGGAGTCGCAGAATAGGAGCAACAGCAAAGGGAAGCGTGGCCATGCCTTAGGCCAACCGGCCCTATTTCTCATCGACCAATCAGGTTGCCTTAAACCCGCCACACGTTGGCTGGGCCCATACTTGCTGGCCCTATTTCCCATCGACCAATCAGGTCATTTTAAATTCGCCACATACACACTAGAAGTGTGTCCACGCCCATGCTTGGCCAGCCCCCTCTCTTTTTTGATCAATCAGGTCGCTCTAAACTTGCCACACTCACATCAGAAGTGTGGCCACTCGTGTTTGGCCGTCCCTCTCTTTTTTGAACAATCAGGTTGCTCTAAACCTGCCACAATATTAAAAAAGAGAAGCAAAGTTGCGCCAATACCAAATTGGGTTTCCAAAGTTGCGCCAATGCGCTAATTTGCATGCCAAACATGCATACCCAACGTGATGACGTACCACTTTGCCACAGAAGCATGTTAAACATGGAACATACCATAAATAGTGTCCTTACGTGCCAACCCACCTTATGTTCGTGGCCAACGCCATAGCAGACTTCAATATGGGTAACCTAACCAGAAACATGACCTTGCATGGTCGAAACCCTAATTTCCAGTCGTGGTACAAATCATGCCACTTCTGGCCCCACAATATTTCACGAACTGTGCGGGACCTATGAAACCCTAATAATGGCGCCCTATCATGGCCACCCGTCGGAATCCTTTCTCCTGTGGTCGTTTCCACATGATGGCCTGGCTATGGTTCCTTTGGCGTGGATATGGCCCCATTTGCACAAAAAACATCGATGTGCCATGACCGCATGCCACATGTTGTATGCGCTAATTATGGTTTTGGCGCGCCAAACCCTAATCTGGGCAAAGTTAATTCGCCAACCAAGTCAAGTAGCATTTCCCAGAGCATTGGGATTGATGTGGAAACATGGAAAATATTTCCACGCCACATTTGGGTTTAACACCAATGTTCCAAAATCCAGCAGCCATGGCTACGCCAGGCGCTACTTCGTGCCACAGCCATGCTGCACGTGCTAATTAGTGTTTCGAAATGCCAAACCATAATTTAGCTAAAAGTTTCCATGCCAACTAGGTCAAGTGATTCTCCTAAGGCCTTAAGATTAACTTAGCAACATGTCCAATGTTGCCGAAGTCATATTTGGGTCTAACACCAATATGCCATAACAGATGCCACGGCTACGCCACTGGCATGCCGCTATGTCATGGCTACGCTAGGCGCCGCTATGCCAATGGAACCACTTTACTATATAACAAGATGTGGCCATAATCAATGGCTATAATTTATTATAATCTACAGTCTCAACCGTCCAAATTCGCCATGGCATTGATAGGCATGTGGCAAGTTTTAGGCGGCTATCCAAGGAAAGCCTAATAGGATCACATTATATTTTCCTACGGCAAGTCTCTTGAATTTTACTTGCCACAAGTAGCAATCTGCTACACCTTTTCCACGAATACACTCGAGACATCAAACATATCACAAACTAGGGGATACTCATTAGGGTATTGGTCTGGCGGTTTACAGCGTGCGGCGTGCAACACGTCCATCATAAGAAAGTGTCAGGAAAATATGGAAGTTGGTGGTGGCAAAAAGTAGTGGGTGTAAAAAAACCCGCTTCCTTCATAGTGGAGGCATGGTTTCTGGCATTTACACATTACTCCACTCTTCCATCACTCAATCACTCCCACTTCCTATGAGACCAGAGTGTGTTCAATTATGACTTGTATAAATAGGTTTTACCTATTTTCCACACAAAAAAACAAGTTTGGTTAACAACAACACAGTATCTAGAAAAACACAAAAGAACTGATAGCTTACATTCCACAAGCCAGTTCCATATTCTGATACAAGTCATAAAATAGTCATACCTTCAGAATTAACCATTCTGGTCTCAACACCTTCTTCGCTTCCCTCCCTAAGACCAACTCGTTTCCTTCACGTTGTGATCGAAGCAAGACTAGAACGACCATTTCTTAGTTTATGAGAGGATTGTATAGATTGATCTTTCGAATCTAAAGTACTCCAGTGCAATGTATTTGTTTTAGGTTTAGATTTGTTTCTCATCCACACACCTAAATTTACCAAAACCAGCAGAAACAGTTTTTACCCATAAACACCATATCCTCCTCCTCTCGGGACATTTGGGTTTCGTAATCGCCTCTGAGTGGGTCGGGTGTCCTCCGATCAGGTTCGGTTACTTAATGCGCCTCGACTGGACGATCTAGGCGATCTCACCCCTTGATTTCTGAGCTGATAGTTCTCGTGCTCTAGTGCTAGGTTCCTTCTCTACAGTTTTCTCATGAATTCCTCCTACCTTCTTTGGTTTTCCAATATGGCCAATAATGTCGCATTCGTTATTTTGTGGCTAGAGTGACCATTTGGATGGTTCCCATGTGTGATTGGTGGTGATGTTGGCACGACCATTGGTGGTATTTCTTTAGGTATAATTGGTGGCGCGACAGGTGGGATATCTCGAGTTGTCATCCTTTTTCCTAAGCAGCTCAGCCTAAGTCTTTCTTCTTCTCGGTTCAGTGCGTCCTGATACTCGGCATGCCTCATCTCCCTCCTTTGGTTGGCCCGCATTATCAGTACCTCCTCATCGTCCTCAATGTATGTTGCGGTTAGTCTTACAGTCATGTTCTCGGGTTTTCTTTAGATCGGTTTAATGGGATCAAAGGGAGGTAAATCATCGTCATGTCCCAAGTTAATTTCTTCATTAATAGTAGTCATTCCTCCAGCCGGTACTCGTGGTTCCTTAGGTGGGTGTTGCTGATTACTCTCTTGTCGTGAGTCTGTCACTCCCTCCTGCATGATGTTGCCTGCCACAGTTCGGTTCCGAAGGATTCTCCCCGTTACCGACGTACTATCCATCTGCTCGGGCCCGTCCTTTCTCCCAATACTCGTTCGTACATACATCAGCAAAATACACAACACCTCACTTTGAACTATTTTCGAAAAAGTTTAAAAACGTGGTACAAAAAAGGTTCTGATGACCAGAAAGGATACAACCAAGTACAATTTATTTTACTTTGTCATGCTGAACCCAGCAAACTAAGTAGTTTTGACTAGAAGGACGGTTTTTGAAAAGGTGACTTGTTACGTCGCTTTTGGTACCTTCATCATGCATTAATTACTAGTCCTAACATTCCTTATGCCAGAAATCACTAAATGTTCGTACAACTGGTCGAAAAGTTTATTTCTCAGCCAAGTTTTGATGTGATGACCTCCTTCAATCATTCTTCCGGCATCACCACCAATGTAAGTTACCGGAATGATGTTTTCTCGTTTCTTTTCTACAATCTTTCCCTTGAAATTCCTCAAGAATAGTTTTACCTTGGGATTCTTGGGTTTTTCCCTCTAACTACGTTGTGAGGCTTTCGTTATGAGATCAGGACGAAACTGTCATCGAAGTGCTCATCTGATCTTTTCTAGCCATAGTTTTGGTAACCTTAACTCAATGATTTTGAGCCGATTTACCGGTGCTAACGTTATGAACTTTACGGAAAGAAAACAACCAGAGACGAAGTTTTAGCTTAGCTACAACCAAACATTAGAGATGTTGTTTTGGGAGCTTTGAATCTTTCTAACAACTCTTGGTGGCGAAGGAAAAGTAGAAAGTATCAGCTCTGAATAAAATTTAACATCGAGAAAAAGAAGCCGTATTATATCTAACTCAATAAGTTTTCAAAGTAAGGAAATCATTTTTGTAAAAAGTAACAACTTGCACACTCCATCTACTAGCATGTCAAACTAAAAGAGTTTTTCCTTTAACATCAACTAACATACAAGGTGACTTAGGAGCTTTGGATTTCTATCTTTTAGCGATTGATTTGAAGGTATCCAAAGATGTTACACGGTCCTCTTAGTCGGCGCTAGAATGTAGATGTGGAAAATCCTACTACTACATCCAATGAACCTCCATAACATACACAAGAAGAAAATAAACAAGAGATGGACATGAACACAAGATGTACGTGGTTAGGTATGAATACCTACGTCCACGGGGGTGAAAGGATGATCTTATTACTCGATTAAAGGTTACAAATGGTGATTCTTACTAACAAGATCTTTATTCTCTCTCAAGCTCTTAGTTTTCTCTTACTCCTCTCCGATTACTTGCCCCTCAACTCTTTACAAAGCTCTCTATTTATAGTCATACATGATGATACATCCAAGTTACAGTGTGAGTCGCAGAGTATCTTCCTTGATGTTCTTCTCGGGTAGTATCCTGTTCGAGATACTGGCTTGTCCATACTCCCGTTCCCCTTTTTCCCGAGGTTTATCCTCTGATGCTACTTATTCCGACATCGCTCTTTGTCCCGACACTATCAGCTCTCGGTCCCACTTTGACTAGATTCTTCTTATCTTCTCAGCTACCAGTTCAGAGTATTTATTACTCTGGCGCCCGACAAACGTCTCTTCCGTCACATCCGAGCTTTATCTCTACATGTACTTGCTTCACGAGCTCTTTTGGTATAGAAATGATTCAATGCTTCGCCCTTTCCTCATCTTTGGTATGTCACTGCTTAGGATTGCTCCACCTAAGTCCGTGAATTATATACACCTACAGTTACCACCTAGGAAACACATACAACAACCGATGGAGAATCTCTAAGCTCTTCCACAGACAATGCAATGCGCAGTAGGGATACATGAAACATTAAAAACTTGAGACAGGAGACGAGGCACCCGAATATACCTCTAATTGAGGCAACAGCAACGATAATTCTTTTTATAGGTGGTTCAGTTGGATACATTTAATTCTGTTTTTTCATTTTTGCCTGTTTTCTTTTTTCTATGTTAGATTAGATGATATATCAACATCAATTCTCGATATGAATGTAAATCACCATCAATTTTTATCTAATTGAGTTTATAAAATTAAAATGAAAATGAAAATGAAAAGTATATCGTTTAATTTTTGTTGAACGGACAACGTGGTGAGACCCACGGAGTTCATTATAAATGAGGAGAAAAGGCAGATCTTGGACTTTATCCCCAAATCCAACTGCAAAGATAGCAACGCTCAGGACACTATTCCATCTCTCAGTGGTCAGGGTCAGGGATGTATGACCACAATAATAAGACAAAACCTTACTTTTTAGGTTTTATCCTGTAATTAATTAGCCTAAAAGATTTCTATGTAATAATTATAATAATATTTTATTTATTTAATTTGTACGGAGTATTATTTTTATTAGGGATAGCATTTTGCCTTTTTACCAAATGTTGTCTCATCCATGGACAGTCTTTCCATCTATGGAGGGAATTGTTTGTCAGCATATCTCTGAGCCTGGCCTTTGGTTCTGTAGTTGTTAGTTGTTGCATTTGTATTTTGGCTGATATCCATCGAGTTGTTACATTGTTTGGTCTTTTCTCTGTTTGTCATTTCTCCAGAAAGAAATTTATTGTGTGAAGATAATTTGTTGCGTACGAGTTATACAACGACGTATGATGTCTGCAACAAAAGGAGTAGTCATGCATCTAGCTGGATATATATACTCTAATCGGCTTTATGAATTAATGGCCGTTCCTTGTCTACTAGCAAATCTTAATACCCATCCGATCGAGTTCCTTCTTCATGAAATAATGGAAGTGAGCACATGCATCAGAAATTAGCAGGTCTCCTCTGGTGACACGGTAGTAGATAGAGAAAACCACTTGTCACAAGTGCCGTTCTTGCGTTGCATGTTTGTGGTTCGTTGATTCTGATATCAATTACCGTATATCCCATATATTTATGCTTAGAGGCCAACCACATCTCCGTCCAAGGACTTTAAATCCTCCAATTAAATTTCTTGCGATTGGTAGACGAGAAGAAAAACTGTGTTTCGGCTGCCGCCATTGAGAACATATGGCTTAGGATATGCAATGCATATGTAACGAATCTCTTATTCTAAATGTTGGGTTAGTAACAAAAATAATGAAAATAAATTGAATAAACACAAGTGATACTTAGCTTGATTTGCAGCAACTTGGTGGATGTATCACGTCGAGTAGCATGCAGAGCAAAAATTGATAGAGGGACGTATATGATACGCTGAACTAAAGACAATATCGCCTGCTACTCATCTAAATAGAGAGATGCTATAGCTTCATTAGCGAGTTGCCTCCAGAATACAACTATCGTTAGCATTCCTTCTTGTAGCATACAAGAGAACGCCCTTAGAACTTGGCAGTGAAAACAACACAGTGAAACCACCTTGTTTCACTCAAAAGAAAACTCATAGAGAAAAATGGAAGAATAAAACTTGTTTTTTCTCCTACTCTATTTTTCCACCAAAAACAGAGGAGTTAATGTTAAGTTGTTTTTCTCTCGAAAACATGGAAACCAAAAACATGAAGAAGTTCATTTTGTTTGTTCATTTTCACTACTACTCTCTGCTACTCAAAACTCACAAGATCTGAAATTTTCATTTTTATCAAGCACACACAATTTCTCTCACTTCTCTCCTGTGTCGCACTTAAACTGAGCTGAAAAACTCATAGATTTATTTAACCAAAAATTGACCCGTTAATTCCCATACGTGCCAGACAAAAGAATATAAAACAGGAATTCTAAAAAAAAAAAAACTTTTGTCCGGTGGAATACAATGAATAAAATTCTTTGCAAAAGTAGTTTTTCTTTTGCTTTTGTTTAAATGGTTTGAAAAACGTGAAACTACTTTTGCTTTTGCTTAAATGCATGCGCACATAGAAGAGGTAAGATTCTTCCTCCAACTCTTGTTAATTAACTGGCAGAGAAATGAGTAAGATGCATTTTATTAACAATCAAAAAATGAAACCTATTAGTTAAGAACGATAGTGTATGGCCCCTTTTCTTTAACTAAAAAAGAACAGTCAAATAAAAAAGGACTAATGTGTTGTCAACAAAAACCGAGTAAATGAGAAGCACACGAGACAGAAAATTCCTCCCGAGGAAGGTACATCAAAACAGTCGTTTTTGCATGTGCGACAAAACAAGATGCTTTACTGCAACATCTTTATGAAAAGTTCATCTAAGAATTAAAAATTATTCTTCATGCACGACATAATTCATTTCTTCACTAATAGGCATGATTCATGAAAGACATAATGATGAAAAATTCTTTTAAGTATTAAAAATGATTCTTCATGCACGACAAACAAAAAATGATTCTTCACATTAAAAAAATGTAGACACACACACCACGCCCGAGTGAAGGCGGCGTGCGTGCTTCGGTGTGAAACAACGCGCGTACGGGAAAATAACCTTCCCATAGTCTAGGTCTTCCCCCCTTACACAAAAGTGTGTAGACCCAAAGTGTCATGCCCTTTAGGCAAAACCCAAGGTATTTAAGCCTAAAACTCTTAAAATTTTAGTATAGAACTATTGTTTTATCTATTCAAAAGAAAAACCTGGCGTTTTTAGGGGCCAGGAAAAAAGATTTAGGGGCCAACAATAAAACAAAATAGGATCACCCAAACCTAAATTGAGTCACCCCTTATCCTATTTTTTTTAATGGCAAAATTACCCTTCAATAATCGGTAGTTAAACATGAATTCGGTAGTTACTTTACATTTAGTTATTGTTAGCCAATTTTTTTTTTCTTCGCGAATTTTGGTTCTACCATAATTGGTAGATAAAAATCTATATTATCTACCGATTATGGATGATGTTCTTGGATTTACACTAGCAGAAACATAATCGGTAGATAACTATCTATATTATCTACCGATTATGGTTGATGTTCTTAAGAAACGAAGAACATCAACCATAATCGGTAGATAAAGTAGATAGTTATCTACCGATTATGTTTCTACTGGTGTAAATCCAAGAACATCATCCATAATCGGTAGATAATATAGATTTTTATCTACCGATTATTCTTGATTCAAGAAATTCAATTTTTCTGCACTAAAAATTAAACACAATCGGTAGATAATGAACACCATTAACAACCGATTGTGAGCGTAGAATATTTCAAAATTTTATTAAGTTTTGAAAATTTGAATTTGGGTCCATGAACACAATCGGTAGATAATAAGCATTACTTATTAACACAATTTACTACCGATTATGGTATTACCAAAGTTCGAAAATTTTAGAATTTTGGCAAAATCTCATTTTGGGGCCAATAGACATTCGGTAGATAATATATATTTTTATCTACCGATTATGGTAGTACCAAAGTTCGAAAATTTTAGAATTTTGGAAAAATCTCATTTTGGGGCCAATAGACATTCGGTAGATAATATATATTTTTATCTACCGATTATGGTAGTATCAAAGTTCGAAAATTTTAGGATTTTGGCAAATCTCATTTTGGGGCCAATATACATTCGGTAGTAAACTGTGTTACTTTAACCTCCGAATGTATTCAATTTTTGAATTTTGGCACTACCGTAATCGGTAGATAAAAATATATTATCTACCGAATATCTATTGGCCCCAAAATGAGATTTTGCCAAAATTCTAAAATTTTCGAACTTTGGTACTACCATAATCGGTAGTAAATTGTGTTAATAAGTAATGCTTATTATCTACCGATTGTGTTCATGGACCCAAATTCAAATTTTCAAAACTTAATAAAATTTTGAAATATTCTACGCTCACAATCGGTTGTTAATGGTGTTCATTATCTACCGGTTGTGTTTAATTTTTAGTGCAGAAAAATTGAATTTCTTGAATCAAGAATAATCGGTAGATAAAAATCTATATTATCTACCGATTATGGATGATGTTCTTGGATTTACACTAGCAGAAACATAATCGGTAGATAACTATCTATATTATCTACCGATTATGGTTGATGTTCTTCGTTTCTTAAGAACATCTACCATAATCGGTAGATAATATAGATAGTTATCTACTGATTATGTTTCTGCTAGTGTAAATCCAAGAACATCATCCATAATCTGTAGATAATATAGATTTTTATCTACCGATTATGGTAGAACCAAAATTCGCGAAGAAAAAAAAAATTTGGCTAACAATAACTAAATGTAAAGTAACTACCGAATTCATGTTTAACTACCGATTATTGAAGGGTAATTTTGCCATTACAAAAAAAATAGGATAAGGGGTGACTCAATTTAGGTTTGGGTGACCCTATTTTGTTTTATTGTTGGCCCCTAAATCTTTTTTCCTAACCCCTAAAAACGCCAGGAAGAAAAAACAACTAAAGGGCAATAGATTTAGGGATCAAACCATGGTGCAAGTTATTCAAAAACCCCGTTTTTTCTAACACTAAAATATATCTACATTAACATTCAAAGAATCCAAACAAGTCAAAACTAAAAAGGCCTACACGGTGAAGGTGATTACCATGGAAATCCTCGAGCAATAATCAATGGAGAAATACGTAGTTCACACCTAATCCAACACCGAAAGTGGCTACTAGCTAGCTAGAATATATTTACTTTTAATATGCGTCAAATAGCTTTTTAAGCTTTATGCTTCGGAAGAAAAAAAAAAATAATAAAAAAAAAAGCCTTATAAGCTTTGAACTCAAGCTAGCTAGCTCGGTCAACTTTCTGGCAACAACTCAAGCTTTGAACTTCCGGCGAAAACTAATCAGAAAATGGGCTATATAGCCAAAAGTGCACATTTTCTGGGCCATATGGACATGTAGATATTAGGCCTGGGTCAAATGACCAAAAGAATTTTTTTAATAGGGAGAAACCTTACTACCCTTCATATCACACTACTTCTCGTCTTCTTCTCGTCTTCTTCGTCACAAAAACCATATCTGAAAAGCTACCAGCTCTCGCTCTCCATCGCCGCCATCACCACCGTGGAAAATCAAACTCTCTCTTCAAACAAAATTCATCGCCACCACCAGCACCACCACCAATTCCACCACACCAAAAATTCTCGTCAATATCAACACCAAGTCGACTCAATCAGAAGTATTTATCACCACCACCACCAAAAACCCGGATCAAATCTTCTCTTAATCGCCACCACAAAAAGGGTAATTACTATTTCTATCTACTAATTTTAGGTTTTCTTTCGTTTCATTATTTTTTACTGATTTTGAAATCGGATTCACCTGCTTCATAATTTCTCCCTAATCTTATCCCATGCTCAAGATTAGGGCAATTTTACTTATTACCCATTTAAAATTGGACGAAGCTGGAATCATCCATCTAGGTTCAATTAAATTTGGTCAAAATTGTTGTCAATGAGAAATTTGTTACGAAATCAGCGTGTATGCTGCGAAATCGGTTTATGTGATGTGAAATTGTGTTGATTCAAGGATGAAACCGGCTTCATCCAGGTTTAATCTGCAGTTTCAGCTGATTTAAAGTAGGATGAAACTTGTTTCAATAAGCATATTGCCTCTGTATACACTCCATTTTACAAAATTGATTGAATTCATATACCTAGATGCACTAAAGAGAAGAAAAAGTTATATTTTATTCAAAATCGGTTTCATCATGTTTTAGGTTTAGTTCAATTTGCTTTCATCCATGTTTGCTGGTGATGAAACTGATTTCATCCCTTTTGAATTTGTTTTTATACAAGTTTAAAATAGGATGAAACCATGATGAAACTAGTTTAATCCTTTCTAAGATTGAGAAAAATTTGTTTTTTTGTCAAAATATGCATGATGAAAACTAGTTTCATATAGTTTATTCATTGATATACCATTTTCGTCAGAGTACTCAACTAGAAACCAATTTCATCTAGTTGTAAACTTTCATATAGCTGTATTTTCGCCAAATGTGCAGGATGAAACCAGTTTCATATAATTTACATATTGATATACCTTAATTTCGTAAGAATACTCAGGATGAAACCAATTTCATCTAGTTGTAAACTGTAATATAACTGTTTTTTTCTCAAAATATGCTGGATGAAACTAGTTTCATCTAGTTATAGACTATTATATAATTGTATTTTCATCGGAATATGCTGGATGAAACTAGTTTCATATAACTTACATATTGATATACCTTAATTTCGTAAGAATACTCAAGATGAAACCAATTTCATCTAGTTGTAAACTGTAATATAACTGTTTTTTTTTTTGTCAAAATATGCAGGATGAAACTAGTTTCATCTAGTTATAGACTATTATATAATTGTATTTTTATCGGAATATGCAAGATGAAACCAGTTTCATCTCGTTTTGAAAGTGCAGCTGCAGGAGTGGACCGAGCTTGGTTGCAGTTGAAATTGAGACTAAGAAGATGTTGTTCTTGCTGATAAACAGATGAATTCGAGGTTGAGATGCTATTACTTGAAGATTATTATGATGAATTAAGAACGGATTTGGTTCAGATTCAATGAAGATGGGTTTCTGAAATTTGTTGTCTTGATGTTGCTATTGAACTACAGGTCTGCATTGTTAAGAATCTGTATTGATGTGGATGGTTCTTAAACACAGTGAAGATGGTGATGTAGTTGATGCAGGTTGGCTTGAGCTGTAAACTGGTGGTATTGAGGTTCAGGTGGGATTTGAACTGAGTTTGTTGGTAGTGATGTCAAGAACAAGGAGTAGTAGTGGCTGCAGTTTGGTGGTTAAAATGGGTTTTAAGTCTGCAATGGAAATGTGATGTTGCAGGTGAACAAGAAATGTTCTGCAGCTAATGGTCTGAACGGAGTTGTAATGGATGATTATGAAGTTGGGGCTGTAAATGAATGTGCTATCGAATGCAGTGTCTAGGGCTGTGTGAGATTTGGACAGAAATGGAGTAAATGGAATTCTCTGTGTTGATGGCTGAAGATTGCGTATGAATTGCAGTCCAAACATTGGAGCTGGAACATGAAAGATGAATGTTAGGATATTGCAGAGATTGACAAGAAGATGCAGGTACAGGAAATGGCAGGTTGTTATGATAATGTACATGAACTGAGATTGCAGTTGTTGGCCAGAGAAGATAATAGTGTTTATTGTGAAGCTGAACTGAGACAATTGCAGGAAATGTGTGAATGAAATGCAGTTGGTAGCTATAATAAAAAAAAGCTGGTGATACTGAAATAGCAGGCAAGAAGCTACAAAATGGGTCTCTGGAATTGGCATTTGTGATATTGTTATCGCAGAATGAGAAGGTTTCAGTGCAGCTGCAGATGGATAATGGTTCGAGTCTGAGAATTGGTGATATAAGGTGGTGCAGAACAAGGATTTTCTTCTTGACTTGGTGTCTAGTGAAGTTGTGGCAGCTGGAGTTACATGGGATTGAAGATTAAATGGTTATGATGTTGTTGTTTACAATGAATGCAGTCGTGTGTGAAGATGTTGTTTACAAGAGACCAAGTTTAGTTTGAAAGACAATCTAGAAGACTTGATTTTGGTCAAGTTTTTATCTAATCAGTCAGGCAAAGGAACTGGGGCTTTTTGGAAGTTAAGGGGTATTTTAGGTGATTGATATTTTTTTTGTTTTTATTTTCCTGGGTCAAATATCCATTTTGGCTAAATGAACAGTATTTTTCTGTTTAATGTCTATATAAACAGTATCTAAACCTAGCAATCCGTTTCACCCAGAAAATGTTTGTTTTGGTCTTTTTGACCAATTTTGTGAAAAATAATACCATCTACATATGTGTATTAAGTTGCAAGTGCAGTATGTGTAGATGGTACAGTATAGCTTAGGTATCTTATCCTCTCTCGGTCCCTAATGCAAAGGCGGAGTAGCGAATTTTTTTTATTCCCAGTAAATAGGTAGAAAATCAATTCTAATATAATTTCTTCCGTATATACTCTTAGTTACGAACATCTTCGCTTTTATATTGGAGACGGAGGGAGTAGTTTGGTGTAGGGCTGTCAATGGGTACCCGTTACCCGCTATCCGGAACCAGACCCGCCTAATTGGGTCCGGTTCTGGGTCCTAAAGTTGGACCCATTAGCAACTTAGGACCCGACGGGTAATTACCCGATCGGACCCGAATGCTAACGGGTCCAAACGGGTAATACCCATCAGGTAATGGGTACCCGTTTATTTAACCTTGTAATCATCTTTTTAGCAAAATTATAGGTATTTTGCAAGTTTCGGCTTTGAATTTTTTTGATTTTTGATTTTTTTCTTACATTTAATCTTTATTTAGTACATTAATAAAGAAATAATAATATTTTTTTATAAAATTAATTTATATTCAAGTTAAAAAGAGAAAAAAATTAAGATTTTAAGATTTTTTAATAGTTTTTTTAATACCCAACGGGTACCCGGGACTTTAAACGGGTCCGGTTCTGGGCCAACACATTATGGAACCGGCCCCGGAACCGTTAGGACCCGGAACCGATGCTAATATGACGGGTCCGGTTCTGGGCCATGTACTACCCGGGAGGACCCGGACCCGTTGACAGCCCTAGTTTGGTGGGGGCTGTCCCAAACTTCCAAGGGAGCAGAGAGAGAGGGGCAAGGGCAAGCGAGTACCATTGCTTCCACTTGTGCATAGGCCTGCACAGAACCGAACCGATAACCGCACTAACCGCACCGTAACCGAACCGAACCGATAATCCAACGGTCGGTGTCGGTTTTAATTTTGGTAACCGTTGGATATTCGGTTCGGCTATCGGTTCCACTAACCACACCCTAATCGAACCGATAACCGATTATTATAGGCCGTTGATTTATTTTTATTAGGATTAATCCTAGCCGTCTAAAATTGGGTAACCCTAGAGTATAAAAACTAAACCCTAAACTATTCATGCGGCCATTTCATTTCTTCTTCTCTTCCTCTCCGACTCCTCCACCTCCATCGAGATTCAAGACTTAAGAGCACCACCACCTCTAGAATATAGTAAGTTGTTTTCTCTTTGATTGATTTTTTTTTTAATCAATTTCTAAGGGTTTTTTTTTTTTTTTACTAAGCCTAGATTAATTTATGGTTAAAACCGAACCGAACCAAAAAATAATCGAACCGAATACTATTGAGTTCGGTTACGGTTTTAAATGTGCTAACCGCACTATAAACGGTTAGTTGAACGGTTTTACAACTAACCACACCGAACCGAACCGTGTGCAGGCCTACTTGTGCAAGGGTTATTTACATCTTTACGTACTGAATGTGCCCTATATTAGGCATTTCACTCGTATTTTGCCCCCATACAACGGGATTTAAAATAAGAACGTCATGGTCATGGATAGTAGACTTCCTCATTTTCCCATCAGTTATTGAGATCATTTCTAAGATTTTCTACGGTATCTCTCTCCGTGTGAGTGAAGAAGAATTATCGTGAAACTTTTACTTTCCAGATAAATACCATTATTAAGTCTTAATTAAGTATATCCTTTCTTAATCAAAACTCTCCTTTCTCATCTCATCTTTAAATAGACATCCCATTAACCATCACAACTAACAAAAACCACCTCCTCTCTCTTCACTTATTCCCTAAAGTTCTCTTCAACCTTCTTTCTCTTCAAACATGGTAGCAGTGTTGCAACCAACTCATTCAGCAGCCATGAACGCAAGAATCATAGGTTCAGGCGAAGATACCATAATTTTTGCTCATGGTTTTGGAACTGATCAATCCATTTGGGATGAAACTATACCGTTTTTCACTAAACGCTATAGAGTTTTACTCTTCGACTGGTGTTTCTCGGGTTCGATACAAGAACCAAATCATTTATTTGATCCGGAAAAGCATTCGTCGTTCGACGGTTTCGCTAATGATCTTATTGATCTTTTGGATGAAGTTGGATTGAAATCATCAGTGTTTGTTGGACACTCTATGTCGGGTATGATTGGATGTTTGGCCTCGATTCAAAGACCTGATTTGTTCAAGAAGCTCATACTTCTTGGCGCTTCTCCTAGGTATATTGCTTATCTTGCCATACTTCTTATTTTTACTCATAATTTTTTGTTCCAAAATTACACTTATTCTTAAACTCTAGTTGCCGTATCTTCTTGTTAATTCATATCTCCGGAGAATCCTGTTGTTCATCAATATAATAACAAGTTGGATTTTTTTTTTCTTTTTTTTTTTTGCCACTTTAAAAAATAAGTTTACAACGTGATTGAAATCTTTGGTTTTCTCCCGTGGAACCTCTTTAAGCTAGATTTCAACAGATTGATTATAGTCATGCACAAATTGAATAATTTTGATTAGATTTACGCAAGTTGGCCTCAAGTTGATTCAATCATAGGGGGAGTAAGGATTACGCAAATTGTCCCGACCGGTTCCTCAACAATCTGCAGATAACTATCTATTCCTTGCTATGCTGTTTGCAGTTGGGGATACATCAGTCCCTTTTTAATTGTCTAATAAAATTTTTTACTCCGATTCATGGTTCGTATGCAGTAGTATCTAAATGGTTAACAAGAAAGAAAAAAAAATATAGATGGTGTATTTCTGTTAAAAAAATAAAGTGCTAGAAAATCTCAGCTCCCAGCATCTCCTGTATGGGATGCTAATGTCGGAGCGTTATAACGGAAGTGTAAGTCGGATGTTCATCATCGACACACATAAACTAGTGGTCTTTACATATGGTAGAGGGCCTAGCGGCAATAATTAATTGTTTGTTATTTATTCGTTTTTACTCCAAGAGGATCATGATAAGTCCCCATCATTTTTTTTTTTTAGGGCCGTGCAAAAATAAAATGAAAAATGGATCATTTGTCCAAATATTTTTAAAACATGGTTTAAATAGACGAGTAAAAATTAATATGGGTGAAATGGACAAAAAATAATTAGCAAGGATGAAACTGGATTCATCCTGGCTTAAACTTAAAAAATTGTGATGATGAAACTGGATACATCTTGTGTATTGAGATGATGGGCAGGATGAAAAAAATAAAAAAAAATAATTGAAAATGGGCAGGATGAAACTGTTTACATCCTGACTATTTTTATATGTTTGTTCATTTAAACAGTATCAAAATCTAGATGTCTTTTTCACCCAAAAATTATTGATTTTGGTCTTTTTAACCAATTTTGTGAAAACAAAAAACATATAATAACGTTTTCTTCTCCAAAAAAAATATTTTTGTCCCTTGTACTAAATAGTGAAAGGTGAACCGTTGACTTGATTGTAAAAAGAGTATGTTTAAAGGTCTGATAGTGTACAAAATAAATGTCAACTTGTTGAAAGGTAACTTGGTAAAATAGCATATTTTAGATCAGTCCAAAAGAATCATAACATAGACACGACTTTTTTGCTTGTTCATTTTATGTTTTAGGTACATTAACTGTGAAGATTATGAAGGAGGGTTCGAAGAAACACAAATCGAAGACATCTTCTTAAACATTGAGTCGAATTTTCATGGATGGGCTTCATATTTCGCAACTGTGGTGGTAGACACAAATGATCCAATTTCAGTAGACAAATTTGAGAAATGCCTAGCGAGTAGCAAGCCTGAAATTATACTTTCACTTGCGAAAACAGTTTTCTCAAGTGATCATAGAGATATACTTGAGAAAGTTGATCAAGTTCCATGCACAATAATTCAGATGACAAACGATATCGTTGTACCGATGTCAGTTGCCTACCATATGCAAAAGCAAATCAAAGCGGAATCCACAGTTGAAGTCATTGAAGCTGACGGACATTTCCCTCAACTTACTCATACTAAATTGTTTGTTGATACTCTTGATAGAGTCTTGGAAACTAATGATGAATCATCGGATAGTGACGAGATAATTAGTTTGGATAGTGAAATGGTTAATGTTGTTGCTTAGTTAGGTTCATTAAATTACATGTACGTAGAACCTAGTGTGTGATATATAGGGAAGTCGGTATATGTAGGTCGGAATATACTCCAGTTTGTGTTTGGTTTGTTTTGTTTTAAGGTGTCTTAGAGGTTTGCTTTGGTTTATGTTGTTTAGTACATCTTCCAAGTATCATGTCTTTGTCAATATTAAAGCGAATAATGTATGAAATGTTGATTCCTCGTTGCGACAACTGATTGGATCGAATAATTATGAAAACTGTACTCATATATGCATCATTTCTTTGTCTTAGGGAGTCGCAAGAAACTGAGAATAAGCTATTTGTTCTTTCAATTTTCGCAGGGCTTCTGTTCGGAGGCTTCCCAACAAAACTCACGCTCATAAGGTTTCTTACTGTGAGCGTAGCACCTCTTCTTTGTCTTTTGGAATATGAGAATGGATGAATTCACACATATTACAGAAAAATCTAGATTTAATCTATGTTGTGAAAGGCGAGCGCCAGACCATCGTCTAGCCAAAAAAGGCGCCTAGGCGCCACATTATGCTGGTTTTAGGTTTTTTCTAATTTTCGGGCGCTCTAGGCGCTCGCCTTAGACGCCCTAGGCGCTGGGCTTGGCGCCTAGCCTTGCCTAGCGCCTTTTACAACATAGGATTTAATATAACTATATAATTAAACTAAGCTTGTCAGAAAATTAGAGGGAAACACAAAGAAACTTAATGAAAGGAATAATTCCAGAACCAGTATGACTAGAAAAAGGAAATCAACCTATACAAAGAAATAAACCAAACAACTAAGAAAGTAAATCCAATATTAAGAAGCATACTAGTGCTAGGAAATAAAGAACTCATGTCTAGAATGTTCTAAAAACCAAGACATGTAAGATGCACTAATTTTTTGACAAAGTTGTTCCAGGAGCATGGGCCTAATAAGGTAATATTTCCCTTTTTGTGATTTTTTCTTGTCAATGTCATGCTCGCACTCTGATTTGGAAGTCGCGAACTGCGAATTCTTGTATAAATATGTACAAAAATCTCATAACTCGACACACACAAAAATATATTCTGTCATACAACTTCATCTTCCTTCATCTCTCCTCCCTCTCCTCTGGTATACTAATTAACCATGATGAAAACAAAGACTGATGTCATCATACAATGTCTAGAAGAACAGAACCCCCCACCCCCAGAACAAACAATTGAAAACAAAACAGGGTATATTCAAATCAATGTAACGAAGAATCTGAAGCAGACTATACGTTATCCAGATGATGTAGAACCACTATCCATCCATGGAGACCCTCAATTTGATAATGCTCTAGAGGATGATAAAATAAAAAAATTGTGTTTGCGTGACAATGCATTAAGCCTAGTATCTGACATGCTTTGTTCGTTGGAAGTTCCTTCAGACAGAGTTGTGCGAAAGAAGATTTCACGGTTTGTTGTTGAGACTGCTAAAGAAGCTATTACAAGTACTGAACCTATGAAATGGTTTTTCGTTTATGCTGAGCTAGAAGTTAATACTGAAGAAATTATTACCAAGGATGGTGACGGTAACGACGTTGATGATGGGGATGATACAACAAGTGAAGACGAAGATGCGGACACGACAAGTGACGAAAAAACAACAACTGATGGCGAAGACATGGACACGCCAAGTGACGGAGAACGGAGAAATAATAAGCGCCTGCGAAGATATTGACAGGCCAAGGGACGGAGAAATAATACTTACTAGTGACAATAATCAGGGCCGTCTTATGAATAGTATAGGAGGATGCGTAGATTACTGGGGGCCCAATGCTTAATTTTTTTTGTTTTCTTTTTGGTATTATGGTCCATTACGGCACTTATAAATGTTAGTCAAGCGTTTTGCGACTGTTATTCACTTCACATAAAATATTGGCAGTTATAAATGTGTCTAAATACCATCTAACACCTATAAGTGCCACTAATTTCTTAATTTTGTGAAATTTTTTTTTTTGATGGAAAATGCAACTGCCTTTGATTTTTATTAATATGAAAATTTGTATAAAGTTTGATGGACTAGAACACCGCTGCCACGGTGGGGACGGCCGACCGAAAAACAAACACCACTTTGACGAGAATATTATAGTAGGGAGGAACTAGACCTCAACATGGGACCAAATAGATTGTGGTCAAGTAGCCGTGGCATATTTCAAAAAAAAAGATATAGTCAGTGGCAAAGGATGTGAAATTGGCAAGAACATCTTTGCCCAACGTTTCTATATGTTACACCTCGGAGTATGTCCAAGTTACACCAAATATAATGGCATGTGATGTTCTCTTTTTTTTTCGATCAAGTATGTCCATGTTAACGTCGCAAGAAGAGTCAGCATATCATTTTTTTTTAAACCTCGAACAACTAGCTGTATTCTATGTGTGGTGCTTGTGCGCATGAAAGCCAAGTGTCAAGGCTTAAGGTTATTATAGGCATTCTAGTTACATAATTCTCATCCTAAAAAAAGGTAAAAATAGCATCCGAAAACTTAAATCTCTTCTCCTCCTAGTATCTTGTTTCCCTGCAGCTCTTTTGTCTCTCTTTTAATTCATATCTTGTAATATTTGAATTCTTATTTGTTTCCGGTGAGGTGGTAAAGATGCAGGAGCTTTAAACCGGAAAATACTGGGATTTGAAGAGATGTAAAACTCGAGATGAAGCTGATCATTGTATATCATATGGGTTTTGTGTTTTTGATGATTCAGAGTTCAAAGAATATCAATTTCTTGAACGGTATCACAGCAAGAAGATCTGTTGTTGTTACAAATGCTAATACCGTTATTTAAGGTGGAAATACAGAAATTGAATTTGAGAAAGGGGATGACTCAATTGGCTCACTGAGTCAAGCTCTAGGAAATAGGTTCGGGCGCAAAAGGTTTGGACAGAAGTAACTTCTTCTTCCTTATTGGTCTTCTCTGTATTTCATTTGTTATGAAAAAAAAAATTAAAAAATGAAATTGAATGTGTAAATCTCAGGAAACCGAAGTTTATCGATTTGTATGATATCGATTTTCCGGTATGTACGAATTATTTATTTCTGTAATGCTGGTGATTATGATTAGGGTAGAGATTTTGGTTACGATCGATTAGGGTGGAGAATTTGGTGGTGGCTGGCTACGGTGGTGGTAGTGAATTTGGTGGTGGCTGGTTACGGTGGTGGTAGTGAAGGAATGAATGATGTTGGTGGTGAAAGAATGCCGAAACATTATTAAAGGTTGATTCAAATTAATGGTGTACTTGATGGGATTGGATCAGGCAATTATCTTTGATTCGTTTTACTTTTGAACTGAAGGAGGTGGAGGGTGGTGGTGGTGGAGACGATGGAAGGAGATGAAACTAAATATTACGAAAGTAATGGTGGAGGCGGAGGTGGTTTTTTCGTGCTGGTGGTAGAGGTGGCGCTTCTGCTGGTGGTGGTACAGTTCTTCACGGTGGTGGTATGGAACTTCTAAACAACAAAAATGTTTGCTTTCCAAAGAACTGTTGCGTCGGCGGTGGTGCTGCTGTGGTGTTAGGGAAGAAATGAGGTGATGTATGGTGTTGGAGCTGGTGGTAGTTGTGACCGCGCCGGTAATGGTAGCGGCGATGAAGGTAACTGTGGTATTAGGTGGGCTAATCGGTGACGGTGGGAACTAAACCGATAGGAACCGAAGAGAAAAGAAAGAGATGCGGGGAGGGATAAATTCGTCCGTAAAAAAAGTAACCAAAATAATTTGTGTGACGGAAATCTTTTTGGAATATTCCTTTCCAATCTTTTTATGAAATTGGAAATTTTCGTTACTTTTCAATTAAAAAGTGGCCATAAAATGGACTCCCTCCCTACGGGGGAGGGTCCTCCGGTCGGTCGGCCCAATTACATCAATGATCGGAAAGATATAAAAAGTACAACATTTACATGATTTATTCAAAGAAATGAACAATGTACTGAGTACTAAATAACCATAATCCAATGAGGAATTTGATGTTGTTCTTTCATACCATTTTGGTTGTTGATCATCATAGAAATTTAATGCTTCCATATAAGGGAAGTGATACGCCCAAGTTCTTGCGATCAAATTCAAAATTTGTTGATCTTGATTATAGATAACCTGATCAATGCTTCTCCGAAGTGAATCGCCCTCGATAATGTGCTCGTCAAATGTGTAGTACCACGAACAAATGCCTTCAAGGCTCATAAAAACCACTCTCATCAGAGTGTATAGGAAGTAACAATGGCAGTAATATACCATGTTTATTAAAAAAAATACAAACATAAAAACCTAATATGCATTTATGTAATGCAATTTATTTATTTTCATATATTGTATGAACTAATCTACCAGGATCTTATAGAAATCAAGACCCGGGCAGAAAAACAAAGATATAATTAACAAAAAAGATGAAGAAAACTGTTTGAAAGTTGAAGATAACTACTTGTTTTTTTTATAGGGTTGCAGAGCGTTTTTTGACAGAAGAGTCTTTACCAATTTGAATTGTAGATCTTAATTTTGTGAAATTGATAACCCATTTTGGGGGTATTTTATTACAAATTACATGCTTATACCCAAAATTTAATCAAAAAATTTAGCCGGCCATCGGCCACATGGCTGGGTTCCCAATTATCGATTTTATCTTCCCGAAACTAAAATTCTTCCTGAAGTGGCGACCCACAAAAAAGTATCATATTTTCAATTTGTCTAGGGAGGCACCCCAAACGTAAAATTGGTAGTTGCGTACGAAAATTAAAAAGTTGGTGCATCAAGGTCAGCAATCGATGGATTAAAACGAAACAATTATTCTTATGAGAGTGGTGGTGATGATCATATAAAGAGCAATACTGATACTGCTGATACTAATACTTGTGTTACTATCCAAATAAGGCTAGTAAGAGACTAATAAGACCAAACAGACAATGGATAGATTTCAACATATGGTTAGTCTTTTGGTTAGATTTACGCAAGTTGGCTTCAAGTTTATTAAATTTTGGGAGAGTAAGGATTACGCAAATAGTCCTGGCCTTCTCCTCAACAATTTGCAAATGACTATCTATTTCATGTTATGGGGGGATAACATCAGTCCCCTTTTAATCGTCTAATACTTTTATATCCAAATAAATTACTTTGATTCATGGTTTGTAATCAGTAATGTCAAAATTATTAAAGTTTTCAACAAAAATTATACATTTTTACTCCCAAGTGAATCATGATAATTCCCCGTCGTTTTGCTCTAGAATTTTTTGGGCCATGTAAAAACAAAAATCATATAATAACGTTTTCTTCTCAGAAAAATAAAAAAATTGTCCCTTGTACTCAATATTTTGAACCATTGACTTGAATGTAAAAAGAGCTTCCTTCAAGCAAAAATTATTATTAATTGTGTTTAAAGGTATGTTAGTGTACAAAGCAAATGTGAACTTATTGAAAGGTAACTTGATAAAATAGCATCCTTCTTCACTTTTAGATCAGTCAAAAAAATCAAAATATTGAAGATTCCATGCCAGATCATGCATAGATATTAACATCCAACGACTTGTTATCATGTTAGACATACATCAGAAGACTAATATGTTTTATTGGTTCATGTAGTAAATATGATATCAAAGACTTAAAAAAAAATCGAATAAGAATTCTATTATAAAAATGTGAGTTCTCTCTGCTGTAAATTTTTTCATGGATTAACAACCTATTTAAATATGCAGAGAAACTTGATTTCCAAGTAAAGCAACTTCCTAATAAAACTTAAACTCCTAACATAAATTTCTTCTAGAATATTCGACAAACTCTAACAAATCAAATTAAACAAAAAACTCTAAAAAAAATAACAAGCTTCTCGATATAACTCAAATTACCAAACTCTGAGTTTTCCATGAAGTCCAAACATTCCGAACTACTATTTTCAAACCTAAACATTTAAGAACCTTAAACACGGATCAAGTTAGTTAGAAATGAACGATAAGCAAGGTACATGGATCATTATATGTATTCTAATCAAATAATAACACAAATATTGCTCAAGTTTATAGACATACCTTTTTATTAGAATCCAGTCGAATTCTACAGCCTTACCGAACATAATCTGTGTGCCCCAATTCTCGTGCTTCCCTCACTGTATACATAGCACGACATTCCTTGGTGAGGATACACTTATAACACAATCAAGTTGTGTTTAGGTGAACAATGTCTTGCTCACCATAGCACCAAGAAAGGCTTTCTTTTATCTTCCAACATACTCCCTCAAACTAAGACTCTGTTGGCTTATCATTCCTAATTTTCCACGCAGATTAATGAAAATGTTAGACTTCGATGGCTTTGTGAAGATATCATCTATTTGTTCTTCACTCTCACTATACTCCACAACTATCTCCTTTTTGCATACAAGCTGTCGAATATAAGGATACTTAATATCAATGTTGTTAGAGCATTTCTCGGTTGAACTCACATGTTTTTCTATCTCAAGCTTGTTGTCAAAACTATATCTTGATTTCGAGTTAAGTCTCGGACTAGGATAGAAATATAGTTGAGAAATAGTGGGTCACGGCAGTCATAATTGCATTCTACCGTTTGAAAGCGAAGATCAACCGAAGCTTTTGGAGAACTTCATCAACAAAAGGTAAGTGAAGACTGGACCACCGATATCTCAAGTTACATTCAATTTTATATCATTTGAGACGATATCACATAACTAATTAGACTATTATGCATAGAAGAGAATTTTGAGTCAAGTTTGTCTTGATAATTAGTTCTCGAAATATAATGATTAAGCTTAATGAACATTTTTTCATACTTGATGAATTTCATTTAAGGAACATTTATTATCCGGAATCAAAATCATGGTTCAAGTTTTATCATTTGAAAATAGCCTGGAACAGTGGTATGTGTCATTGATGTTATTCGAGAATATTTCGAGTAGATTTAGAGAGAAATATAGAACTACTATAGATTCGGATACAAGATAGTGTTATCAGTCTTACAAACTGGAAAAACTGTTATATTTATGAACCCATATTACATGTTCTCGTACACGTAGCGGAGCAGCTATATATCGACTTACAGATTTGTGGTACGCATATTTTTATGCACATCATGTGAAAATTTGTTAAACTCGTGAATCGGATCGGTATGCATACTCGTATGCAAACCATTTTGGAACTGCGGTTACGGAACTAGGATGAGTAGCCAAATCGGTACGCAAACTAAAACAGTTATGTGTTCCCGAACTCAATTTAGTACCCAAACCGGTGCGTAAATTAACTATAAAAGTTTTATGAACTCCGGAAAAGGAAACAATCTTAAGGTTTCTAAACTGATATGCAAACCTAAATAGTTATGTTAGCTCCGGAACTTGGTTTGGTTAAATGTTTACAAATCGGTACACGTAATGTGACTGAACCGATTCACGAACGTCGATGGTATTTGTACCTTGTACACCTACTAACCATGTTGATTATATTTTCAAGTGCGATTAAATTATTTCTACGAGATAATTTGCATTTGATTAATTCTCTAAAAATACAAGACTTATTTGATCACATGATTCTGACTCAGAGATAATGTCTTATGTGTTCCTAAAAATGAATATTATGCTTTTAAGTTCAAACCGGCTAGTTTCGGCTAACCATGTTGAACATAGTCTTTGTACACGGTTCGGTTATGCCTTCGCCTTACCAGAATGTATATCTTGTTTTTGTGAATCAGATTCAAAGATTCATCTAACGGTGGATATTATTTGCTTGGTTCCAAAGATATCTTAGTTTAACTCTAAAGCAACCTATGCTTTGAATGTATATAAAAGGGGAACTTCAAGCAACTGGGATATTTGAATCCCGATGCTACTTTTTGGTGTGTCCTAGTTATTTCTAGAGTCGTCCTCTTCCTAACCCTTTTAGGGTTTACCGACTACAAAGTCTTCATAGGGATTCGCGAATCCAAGTCCAGTTATCTTTCCTTCATAACTAGTGTATCCTGATCTTAATCGATTGTTGAGCTACTCACTTGATCAAGATAGATAGAAATCATCAAAGTTCTCTTCATATCAAACTTTGTTGATTCCATAGGTTTTATACTTATGAGGTTAATAATAATCTAGGCTGCACTTCGGGTTGCATAAGTCGGATTTTGAGGTTAGCTAGACTTTGTCTATTGCTATCGATTTCCACACCATTGATCAAATTATTTTATTTTAAAAGAAAATTATATATATGCTTAATATGTGGGAGGCAGATTTGGTTTAAATCCTTCAATTGAGTTGAAACAACTCTTAGTTGGTGTGATGTCAACTAAGGGAATCAATTGCGCGAAGTCCTGTTGGGATTCAAGATGCGTAAGGAGCGCGACTGTATCTTAATCGATGGGATGCTTATTAGGTCTCAACTACATTCCAGTCCGAAGTTAATTGGTAGTAGGTTAGTGTTTGTAGCGGCTTAATAAAGTTTGGTGCTCAATCTAGACTAGGTCCGGGGTTTTTCTGCATTTGCGATTTCCTCGTTAACAAAATTTCCGGTGTCTGTGTTATTTCTTTTTCCAAAATATATTATTTATCTTTATAATTGAAATATCACATGTTGTGCATTGATCAATCATAGTAGATACATCCGACCTAGTTTGTTGGGTACGACTTGATTGATTCTTGGACATTGGTCTTTGGTACCATCCAAGTTATGTCTTTGTGATTAGGTTCACGGATTTGTTTCTGCAAATGTTCAAATCGAGAGAGAGAGAGAGAGAGAGAGAGATAACTCTATTTATTATTCCTTGATTGAGTTTAACTATCAAGGAAAAAATTGGTGGTGTATTTTGGTCCCCCAGCGTTTTCAATTGGTATTAGAGTAGGCAAACACGCTAAGACCTAATAAGTCTGTATTTGAAGCAGTCTGACTATATGGATAAGAATGCAATCTTGATAACGTGCCACCAGTATTTGATGACTCAAATTACTTATGGTGGAAAATTGTTATGTGTTCCTTTTTACAATTCCGTGACATTAAGACATGGAAACTTGTAGTTATTGGATACGATGCGCCAACAGTTATTAGACACGGAAACATTGTTGCGAAGCCATTAGGTCAATATAGTGAATCCGAGATAAGTGCTGCAAAGCATAATTCTGACGGGTTAAACGCCATTATACACGCCATAAATCCAGATCTTCAACATCATGTGACATCATGCACTACGTCTAAAGATTCTTGGGATATCTTAGAAACTGTATTTAAAGGAGATACCTCAGAGAAAGAAGCTAGGCTTCAAAACCTAAATTCTGACTAGGAAAATCTTCGTATGTCTGATGAAGATTCGTTTGATGAATTTAATCAAAAAGTATATGGAACTGTTAATGCATCTTATGTGTTAGGAAGACCATTCCCCAAAAGGACATTATGATGAAAATTCTCCGATCTTTACCAGCAAGATACGAGTCTAAGAAACATGCCATCATGGAAGGGAATAACCTTGAAACTCTTTCCAAAAACAGTCTCGATGGAAAGTTAAATATATTTAATCACAAGCATAGTGTGGCTAAAGATAGATCTTCTACACTTAAGATACACGGTAAACTTACTAGATTTTTATTTGATTTCTGGGTAGGTTATGTGATTTGGTTCTTATTTCTATAATTCATGCCGTGAGTCAATATGGTATGCATCGTGTTGATGATTTTATCACCGAGGCTGGTTGGAATTTTCCTAATTACTGTGGTTTTGAAGAGAATATTTGTGATCAGATTCGGTTAGTAGAAGTCAATTTTTGTGAAGAAGATTTGAAAATATGGAAAGCCAGTACTGTTAGACCATTGCTCGGTCGAACTCACAACTGTTTTTGTCTCAAGCTTGTTGTCAAATTTAATTGTTAAAACTATATCTTGATTTCTAGTCTACATTAATCAGTCTCGGATTAATTGTTAAATCTTCGTATGTTTAATGAAGATTCGTTTGATGAATTTAATCAAAAAGTATCTAGAATTGTTAATGCATCTTATGTGTTTTGAAAGACCATTCCCCAAAAGGACATTATGATGAAAATTCTTCGATCTTTACCAGCAAGATACGAGTCTAAGAAACATGCCATCATGGAAGGGAATAACCTTGAAACTCTTTCCAAAAACAGTCTCGATGGAAAGTTAAATATATTCAATCACGATCATAGTGTGGCTAAAGATAGATCTTCTGCACTTAATATACACGGTAAACTTACTAGATTTTTATTTGATTTCTGGGTAGGTTATGTGATTTGGTTCTTATTTCTATAATTCATGCCGTGAGTCAATATGGTATGCATCGTGTTGCTGATTTTATCACCGAGGCTGGTTGGAATTTTCCTAATTACTGTGGTTTTGAAGAGAATATTTGTGATCAGATTCGGTTAGTAGAAGTCAATTTTTGTGAAGAATATTTGAAAATATGGAAAGCTAGTACTGTTAGAGCATTGCTTGGTCTAACTCACAAGTGTTTTTGTCTCAAGATTGTTGTCAAATTTAATTGTTAAAACTATATCTTGATTTTTAGTCTACATTAATCAGTCTCGGATTATGATAGAAGTGTGTAGTTGAGAATCGTATATAACTGCGTTCTACCGTTTGAAGGTGAAGATCAACAGGAGCTTTAGAGAACTTCAACATCAAAAGGTAAGTGAAGAATGAACCACCTATTTCTCAAAATTTTCACCTTTCTATTTATGAGACATTGTCATATAACTAAATTAGACAGTACATGGATAACAAAAATTTCGAGTCAACCTTATCGTAATTATTCTCCAAATATGACTACTTATACTTAAAAACATTTATTCATACTTGATGAATTTGGTTAAGAACAATTTATTTCTCATGACTTAAATTATGATTCAAGATTTAATCATTTGAAAATATCATGGAACAATGATATGTATCTTTGATGTTATTCGGGAATGTTTCAAATCGATTATTAGGGAGATATAAAACTACTATTAATATGGATACATGACAATATGCATGACAGTTCACATACTGGGAGAACTGTTATAAGTATGGCTGCACAAAACCGAACCTAAACCATGAACCGAACCGAAACCGATGTACTATAAACCGAACCAAAGTGAAACCGAATATAATGGTTTAGGTTTCGGTTTCCATTTTCAGATAACCGGCATGTTAGGTTTCGGTTTCAGTTCCCTAGTCTAACCGTACCGATGAAACCGAGAAACTGAATACAAGGTCATGTGATTTAAGTCGTTGATTAGTAGGGTTTATTGTTAGCCGTCGATTTAGGTATATAACTAAAGTTTCTTTTCATTATCTTTCTTTAAGCAGTGACTCACTTCTTCATTTCCTCCTCTTTGTTCTGTCCTTCACATGGATGTCCCATCTGAAGCTGAAATACATCATCTCTTCTCTTTCATGAGATAAGAGAAACCAGAAGAAGATAATCGTCCGCCGGCTGATTCTCTATTTCTTTCTCTTCTAGTCTAGTGTTTTTTTTTTCAATCTGTGTGTTTCTTTATGCTCGTTTTCTAGGGTTAGATTAATTTTCCTGTTGATTATTTTCTTGAATCTGATCTCTCCTGTGTGGGCTTGATTTATCAAACCCTTTTTGGATTTATTTGTTTTTTAGTCGTTTTTATCTTTATTAAGCTCAGTTCTTTCGATTTGATTAGCTATCTCTCTCGTTGGGTTCTTTAAGTTTTGTTTTGTTTTTTTTTTTATGTTGGAAGTGCTCTTAATAGTTGTTATTGATTTGTTTATAAAAGTGACATTGCTCTGTTTTGGGTTGGTTTTTTTCAAGGTGTTGTTGAATTTCCTTGCATACCCTTGTTTGATTTCCAATTCAGAATCGCTTGCATCTACCGATTCACTATAAATGATAACAATATCAACTAACTTGATTCTGCTATATTCAATAGGTTACTGATGTGATTAATTTTTTTATTATTGATCTTCTAACTTCAATTCCTAACATGGGTATGTCATAATTATAATTATTTCGTGATTCCTTATTTCGATTCGACGAAATTGAAATTAGGGTTCATCCTAAAATTGTTTTTTTTAATAGTGTTGTTAGAAGTCTTCTAGAGAGTTACAAATGTAATCCTGTAATTGTGGAAGATGGCGATGGCGATGGTGGGTTATAGAAATCTAATCCTTTCTTGTTAGCAATCTGCCAGAAAGTTACAAATCTGATCAACTGTGCTGTGTTGTGGAAGATGACGATGGTGGGGTAGTTTTCAAGTTACTTGAAATTGTTGTTATCTTTGAAAAGGTTTCTGTATGATCTATGTAATTATGTATCATAGCAGGATATGTTCAACCGGATGATTTTCATTTAGTTATTCAAGTGAGAACGAGAAATAATTGATGTAGTAGTATATTTATTTTATGCGTAGTTGAACAATAGTTGTAATAAAGTTTTTTCTTCATTTGTTGATTGTATGAATTACTTGATTAAAGATGAGATCAATTTTTGCAGTCGGTTAACCAAAACCGGCTGGTCTATTATCGAACTGAGTAGGAACCGAACCGAGTGAAACCGAATAGTCTAAATGGTTTCACCGGTTTCAAGTATTGGAAAACCGATTGTATCGGTTTCGGTTATTTTTATGCCAAAAACCGTACCGAACCGAACCATGTGCATCCCTAGTTATAAGTCCGGATCCGACTTTTTGGTACGCATACCTGGTATCCATACCACAAAAAGTATGTGACTCGTGAACCAGGAACGGTATGCATACCCAATATGCAAACAGGAAAAGATTTGTTGGTTTTGATACTGAAAACGGTTCGCATACCCGGTATGCAAACCATAAAAGATTCGTGAGTTCCTGAATTTTCTATTGTCTTATGGGTATCTATACCCGGTACACATATCATGACAAAGAAATTCACAAACAGGTACAATACACGCACTTGCCCTGTCGAATATTTTCAGATGCATCAAAATTATTTCTATGAGATAATCGGCATTTGATCAACTCTCTAAAAACACTTCCTAAACATTTTTGATCATATGTGTGATTCATGAAAAGTCTTAAAGTGTTATATTAAAAATGTTAAGTATATATTTTAATTAGATAGTTTTGGCTAACCTAAATGAACAGGTCATTATACATAGTTTGGTTACGGTCCATCCTAACCATAGTGCATATTCTGCTATGTTAATCTCAAGTCAAGTGTTTCATCTAACGATGATTATTGATTTATTGGTTCCAAAGTTATTTTAGCTTAAACCTAAAAGGAGAACCTCTAACAATTGGGATCTTTGAATCCCTGACACTATTCTTGAGTGTCCTAGTTGTAAACTTGAGTCGTCCTCTCCTTTAAACCCTTATAGATTTAAAGACTAAAAAGACTTCCCCTGGGGATTTTTGAAGCCATGTCCAACTATCTTTATCTTGATAGTTCGTGTATCCTGATTTTGTTTTGATCGTTAGGTTCTTCACTCAAACAAGATAGATAAAAATTACAAAGTATCTTCGCCTCAAACTTTTGTGATTCCACAAGTTTCGACTTGTGAGGTGAATAATAATCTAGGTTGCTCTTCGGTAGTCATAAGACTAGACTTTGAGGTTTGCTAGACTTTGTATATTGCAATCGATTTTCTACCTCGCCTAGATATTTGATCAGAAAGAAAATCATAAATAGGCTTATCTGTGGGAGGCATATTGGTTTAAAGTATTCGATTGAGTTGAAGCAACTCTTAGGCTATAAAGGAAGTTATCCAAGGGAATCATTTGCGTGGAATCTGTTGGGATTCAAGAGGCGCAAGGAGCGAGACTATAACTGAATTGATGTGACAGTTTTATTCATTCTCAATGGAATTCCAGTATGAAGTCCTGATAGTAGGCTGATGTATGTAGCGGTTTAATATAGTTTGGTGTTCAAGTCTGGACCAGGTCCCAGGGTTTTTCTTCATTTGCGGTTTCCTCGTTAACAAAATTCTGGTGTATGTGTTTTTTTTCTTTTCTGCATTATATTGTTTATCTTTATAACTGAAATATATATCACAGGTTGTACGTTAATCAATCAAAGTAGATACGTCCATCCTTGTTTGTTGGATACGACTTGATTGGTTCTTGGATATTGATCTTTGAAATCATCCAAGTACCCTTACACATAATCAGGTTCACGGATTTTGTTCTGTAAACTTTATGATTGTGAAAGAAAGAAATATAAGCTCTTCGTATAATTCCTTGATTGAGATTCATTAAGTTGAACTCTCGGAGTTGTATTCGAGTTTAGTCCATACAGGTTTCCTGAGAAAAAATTGGTGGTATATTTTGGTACCCCCTACGTTTTCAAGTACTTCTGGATCCTTTTCCATGAAACACACCTATGTTTCTATTATTACTTGTAGGCCTAACATGGTAGCATATATTAGTTTGGTTTAAAGGCCTTATTCCACGACATTCGTTTATTGGTTGGCTTGGTATGCATAAGAAACTTAAGATTAGATGTAAACTTTTTAACTGGGGTGTTATTACAGATGATTCTTGCTTGCTCTGTCATCCTTATCATGAGGACGATGACCATTTATTTTATAAGTGTCATTTTATCTCTATCATTTGGCAAGGATTATTGGCTAAGATGGGTTTTCACCGTGCTTGTTTGTTGACTTGGGATTCTGAACTCAAATGGCGTATTGATAATTTCATTGGGGAAGGAGTGGTTAATTCTATAAGGAAGATTTCCTTGAATAGTTTCATATATCACATTCGGAAAGAAAGAAACAAGCAATTTCATACTGATAAGGCTAAGATTGTTGATTTTGTCAGTTTTCATTGTGAGTGATGTTTGATTAAAAGTAGAATCTGGAAAATTATTTGATATCGATTCTCCTTTGGTGAAATATTTTCTGCACCGGTAGGGAGTTTCTTACATTTTTGAACAGAAGAAACTTATTCCTTGCATATGGAAATTTCCATCTCCTGATGAAGTTATGTTCAATATAGATGGTTTTGAAGGAGAAAGTTCTGGTGGTTTTACTTCTCTTATGAGAGATAGCAATGGAAATCCTCTTGAAGATGCCATTGGTGGGTCTGGTTGTTCCTCAGTGGTCTCCCCTGAACTATAAGGGGCTGAACTCGCTATGAAATGTGATATCTTGAAAAACCAAAGTAAAATTCATATTAATACATATTTTATGGCAGTTTGTAATCTCTTGAAGAGCGGAAACCCATGTCCTGGTTTGGAAGTGCTACATATTTGGAGAAGGATTTTCCAATTGTGCAGGTAGTTTCAGAGAATTAGAGTTGGTCACATTTATAGAGAAATTAACCGTGCAACTGATGCCTTTGCAGACATTCATCCTGATCAGTCTTATGTGTAGTTGGATATTGAGGAGTTTAGTCCCGACTTGAAGCTTATCATTGAAGAAGACAAAAGTTTAAAGACTTCTTTTACGAAGTAGTTTTTCCTTTTTCTTTTCTTGTTCGGTTAGGGTCTCTTTAGCCCAGCGGAAGGTTTCAAAACCAAAAAAAGAACCCTATTTTGGGGCAGACCCAAAATTTTTGGGGCATACATATAAGACAAAAACATGGGTGCCAATAGTATTTCAAAGTGGCCCTTATCCTCAAATTTTCAAAAATGCTAAAATACCCCTCATTTGATTAGTGTTTAATTAGTGATAATTAAAATTAATTAATTGTTAATAATTAAAACTAGTTTATTGTTAATTTATGATAATAATTTTTTGTTTAAAGATAGTTTGTTAGTGAATAATTTTAGAAAAAAGAAGAAGAAGGAGAGTAGGAAAATATTTTTTTTCCTTTGTTTGTGATCTTTGTGATTATTGAGAGATGTGAGATACAAATTCGAGTGAGGAAGGTGAATCTTCATCACGTAAAGCTAACATATCAATGTACGTTTTGTAGCTTAAATTCACCAAAAGTTTTGATTTTTTTATGTAATTCGGCACAACAGAGTTAGGTTCGGCAGATAATTTGTATGCCAAACCTTGATAAATAAGAACAGTTCAGTTTGTACGATTGAATTCTTTATAAGCCGAACTGTCATAGAATTATTTTCGCACCAAATAAATTCCATGGTTCGGCTTAAAGAGGATGTGCTAATGAGCCGAACTTCAAAGATCGGCTTTCAAATAGTATTGCGAATGAGCCGAACCCAACCCAAAACGATAGTGAAGTCTACTAATGGAGAACATCAACGTCCAAATTAAACTCATTCAAATCAATGATATATTATTGTCATCTTCAAGAGAATGAAAAGATGAAAACAACACAAAAAGAATGAGGCCATTCCGACATCAAACGAAGAATTTATGGCCAAAATAAAATCTAAAAACTTGAGAGTACAGAAATAAGTTCGGCTGATAATTCATCATCACGAGTTAGCCGAACCTGGAGCCTACAAAGAAAGATTTTCGAAGTGTTTACAGATATAAGTTCGGCTTAGAAGTAATCTAATCGAGTCAGCCGAACCTGACAACCACCTGGGGTAAATTTTATTTGTTAGGATCGGTCGGGAAAGGTTGGCAAGGTATTAGCCGAACACAAAGGTTCGGCACAATCGATTTTCAAAACATAAGCCGAACTGTTCTTCGCCTGTAAAAAAAATGAAGTTTGGATGCTAAATTTCAGCCGAACACTACTCTGGAACTTCCAAAACCCAGAGGAATCATCGATTACATGTCACAAATCAACGAAATACGAAAAACCAAGCAATGGGTTTGTGGGAAGTACCTTTCTATGTGTAATTTTAAAGAACCAGGCTCTATTTCTCAATCTGCAACACCAATAAATCCACTATCCTCTTCATCACCATCTTTTCCAAAAACCTTTGATTGAGATGCTACAGAAGCAATACCAGGATTCGGCACCATATTTCTAGGGCATCGCTTAACACGAGGTGTCATTAATGTGTTTCATCGAGAACTTAATCGAACAAAGAAATTTTCAGAATTTTGTTTGTGTTTTTGGAGAAGAAGAGTGAGAGAGAAGGGTTAATTAGTAATAGTTAGTGAGTTAATTAGTGGGTGATTGGTTAATTAGTGGGATGGGTTAATTAGTGGGATTGTTTCAGGATTAGAATTTAATTAATTGGAAGGGTAGTAATGTAATTTAAACTGGGAAGGGGTATTATAGTAACTTAACAACCATTAGGATAAGGGCCACCCTTGAAATACTATTGGCACCCATGTTTTTGTCTTATATGTATGCCCCAAAAAATTTGGGTCTACCCCAAATGAGGGTTCCAAAAAAATAAGGTTCGAGGAGCAACTTTCGTAGGCCTAATAAGGTAATATTTCAGTAAGCCCATTAATACCTTGCTAATCCTTTTCCTTCCCATTTTGTGATTAATATTTTCCTTGCTCGAACGTTGGTTTGCAAATAGCGAACTACAAATTCCTCTATAATATGTACATAAATCTCATAGATACATACAAAAATAATATTCTATCATACAACTTCATCTCCCTTCTCCTCTCCTCTGGTATTCTAATTAACCATGGTGCTAAAGAATGCTGTCATCATACAGTGTCTAGAGGTACAGAACCCACCTCCAGAACAAAGAATTGAACACAAATTAGGGCTTATTCAAATCAACGTAACGAAGAATCTGAAGAAAATTATACATTTTCCAGATGATTCAGAACTACCCATCAATGAACTAATCCCTCAATTCATTAGTGGGCAAGACGCTGATAAAATCAAAAATTTGTGTTTGCGTGACCGTACATTCATCCTAGTATCTTGTATGCTTTCTGAGTTGCAAGTTCCTGCAGACAGAAGCGTGCAAGAGAGGATTACGCGGTTTGTTGTTGAGACCGCTGAAGGAGCTATTAGAGGTATTGAACAACGTATGGAATCGCTTTTAGTTTATGTAGAGCTGGAAGTTAATATTGAAGAAGTTATTAATAGTGAGGATAGTAATGATCCCGGCTTTGATGATGGGGATGAAATATTAGTTAGTTACGACGAAGATGAGGACACGGCAAGTGACGGAGAAATAATAAGTGACGAAGAATTTACGAGTGACGATAATGAATTAGTCAACATGATTGCGGACTTGTGGCTAGGTGCGCATGAAAATCAAAAAGTTGGTGCATCAAGGTCTGCTATTGATGGATTAAGAAGAGAAAATTATTCTTATGAGAGTGGTGGTGATGATCATACGAAGAACAAAGTTGATACTAGTGTTTGTGTTATTTGTATGGACAAGTTTGAAGCTGGAACACCGGTTACATACATGCCGTGCTCACATATTTTTCATGAAGTTTGTCTTGTCCCTTGGCTGAAAGAAAACTATTCTTGTCCGCTATGTCGCTTAGAGATTCAAAGTTGTTGTTCATCACATCAGTCTGCTGTTTAAGTTTTCAGTTTCTAACTTTCTATTCGTAAGTTGTAATTATTGTTTAAACAGGTTAGGTTATTCTATGAATGAATGAAAACTTGGTGTCATAAGACTCCTATAGACAGATTTGAGAAATGCCTAGTGAATAGCAAGCCTGAAACTATACTTCTTCCAACTAATTTGTCAATATAAAAGCGAATAATGTGTGGAAATGATGATTCCCGGGTGTGGAAATGATGATTCCCGGTTGTGACGACTGATTGTATCGAATGATTATGAAAACTGTATTCATATGCATTATTTCTTTGTCTTTCGGTTTCGGAGTCTGCTAGGAACTGAGAACAATTTTCTCAAGGTTTCTCTTTGGTGGCTTCCCAACAAAACTCATGTTTCATAAGGTTTCTTACTGTGAGCATAAAACCTCTTCTTTGTCTTTTGGAATATGAGAATGAATGAATTCGCACATATTACAGAAAAATCTAGATTTAATATAACTATATAATTAAGCTAAGCTTGTCAGAAAATTAAAGGGAAACACAAATAAACTTAATGAAAGGAAATCAATAATTCCAGAACCAGTATGACTAGACAAAGGAAATCAACCTATACAAAGAAATAAACCAAACAACTAAGAAAGGAAATCCAATATTAAGAAGCATACTAGCGCTAGGAAATAAAGAACTCATGAATGTTCTAAAAACCAAGACATGTAAGATGCACTAATTTTTTGACAAAGTTGTTCCAGGAGCATGGGCCTAATAAGGTAATATTTCCCTTTTTGTGATTTTTCCTTGTCAATGTCATGCTCGCACTCTGGTTTGGAAGTCGCCAACTGCGAATTCTTGTATAAATATGTACAAAAATCTCATAACTGGACACACACAAAAAAATAAAAAATCTGTCATACAACTTCATCTTCCTTCTTGTCTCCTCCCTCTCCTCTGGTATTCTAATTAACCATGGTGAAAACAAAGACTGATGTCATCATACAGTGTCTAGAAGAACAGAACCCCCCACCCCCAGAACAAACAATTGAAAACAAAACATGGTATATTCAAATCAATGTAACGAAGAATCTGAAGCAGACTATACGTTATCCAGATGATGTAGAACCACTATCCATCCATGGAGACCCTCAATTTGATAATGCGCTAGAGGATGATAAAATAAAAAAATTGTGTTTGTGTGACAATGCATTAAGCCTAGTATCTGACATGCTTTGTTCGTTGGAAGTTCCTTCAGACAGAGTCGTGCGAAAGAAGATTTCACGGTTTGTTGTTGAGACTGCTAAAGAAGCTATTACAAGTACTGAACCTATGAAATGGTTTTTCGTTTATGCTGAGCTAGAAGTTAATACTGAAGAAATTATTACCAAGGATGGTGACAGTAACGACGTTGATGATGGGGATGATACAACAAGTGAAGACGAAGATGCGGACACGACAAGTGACGAAGAAACAACAAGTGATGGCGAAGACATGGACACGCCAAGTGATGTAGAACGGAGAAATAATAAGCGCCTGCGAAGATATTGACAGGCCAAGGGAAGGAGAAATAATACTTACTAGTGACAATAATCAGGGCCGTCTTATGAATAGTATGGGAGGATGCGTAGATTACTGGGGGCCCAATGCTTAACTTTTTTTTGTTTTCTTTTTGCTATTATGGTCCATTGCGGCACTTATAAATGTTAGTCAAGCGTTTTGCGACTGTTATTCACTTCACATAAAATATTGGCAGTTATAAATGTTTCTAAATACCATCTAACACCTATAAGTGCTACTAATCTCTTAATTTTGTGAATTTTTTTTTTGATGGAAAATGAAACTGCCTCTGATTTTCATTAATATGAAAATTTGTTTACAGTTTGATGGATTACATCAATGATCGGAAAGATATAAAAAGTACAACGTTTACATGATTTATCAAAGAAATGAACAATGAACTGAGTACTAAATAACCATAATCCGATGAGGAATTTGATGTTCTTCTTTCATACCATTTTGGTTGTTGATCATCATAGAAATTGAATGCTTCCATATAAGGGAAGTGATACGCCCAAATTCTTGCGATCAAATTCAGAATTTGTTGATCTTGATTATAGATAACCTGGTCAATGCTTCTCTAAAGTGAATCGTCCTCGATAATGTGATCGCCAAATGTGTAGTACCACGAACAAATGCCTTCAAGGCTCATAAAAACCACTCTCATCAGAGTGTATAGGAAGTAACAATGGCAGTAATATACCATGTTTATTAAAACAAAATAAAAACATAAAAACTATGCATTTATGTAATTCAATTTATTTATTTTCATATATTGTATGAACTAATCTACCAGGATCTTACAGAAATCAAGATCCGGGCAGAAAAACAAAGATATAATTAACAAAAAAAATGATTAGGTTATCTCTTTGGACATTGGTCTTTGGTACCGTCTGAGTTATCTCTTTGTGATTAGGTTCACGAATTTGTTTCTGCAAATGTTCTAATCGTAAGAAGAGAGAGAGAGAGGGATATATATATATAACTCTATTTACTATTCCTTGATTGAGTTTAACTATCAAGTAAAAAAGTGGTGGTGTATTTTGGTACCCTAGCGTTATCAAGGCAAACACGCTAAGACCTAATAAGTTTGTGTTTGAAGCAGTCTGACTATATGGATAAGAATGCAATCTCGATAACGTACCGCCAGTGTTTGATGACTCAAATTACTTATGGTGGAAAATTGTTATGTGTTCCTTTTTAAAATCTTGTGACATTAAGTCATGGAAACTTGTAGTTATTGGATACGATGCTCCAACAGTTATTAGAGACAGAAATATTGTTGCGAAGCCATTAGGTCAATATAGTGAATCCGAGATAAGTGTTGCAAAGCATAATTCTGACGGGTTAAACGCCATTATACACGCCATAAACCCAGATGTTCAGCATCATGTGACATCGTGCACTACGTCTAAAGATGCTTGGGATATCTTAGAAACTGTATTTGAAGGAGATACCTCAGAGAAAGAAGCTAGGCTTCAAAACCTAAATTCTGACTGGGAAAATCTCCGTATGTTTGATGAAGATTCGTTTGATGAATTTAATCAAAAAGTGTCTAGAATTCTTAATGCATCTTATGCATTAGGGAAGACCATTCCCCAAAAGGACATTATGATGAAAATTCTACGATCTTTACCAGTAAGATACGAGTCTAAGAAACATGTCATCATGGAAGGGAATAACCTTGAAACTCTTTCCAGAAACAGTCTCAATGGAAAGTTAAATATATTCAATCACGAGCATAGTGTGGCTAAAGATAGATCTTTTGCACTTAAGATACACGGTAAACTTACTAGATTTTTATTTAATTTCTGGCATCCTAAGGGTAGGTTATGTGATTGGGTTCTTTTTCCTATAATTCATGTCGTGAGTCAATATGGTATGCATCGTGTTGCTGATTTTATCTCTGAGGCAGGTTGGAATTTTCCTAATTACTGTGGTTTTGAAGAGAATATTTGTGATCAGATTCGGTTATTAGAAGTCAATTTTTATGAAGAAGATTTAAAAATCTGGAAAGCTAGTATTGTTAGAGCATTGCTCGGTCGAACTCACAAGTGTTGCTGTCTCAAGCTTGTTGTCAAATTTAATTGTCAAAACTATATCTTGATTTCTAGTCTATATTTAGTCAGTGTCGGATTAGGATAGAAGTGTGTAGTTGAGAATCGGATATCACCGCGTTCTACCGTTTGAAGGCGAGGATCAACAGGAGCTTTGGAGAACTTAAAAATCAAAAGGTAAGTGAAGAATGAACCACCTATTTCTCAATTTTTTCACCTTTTAATTTATGAGACATTGTCGCATATCTAAATTAATTAGACAGTACATGGATAACAAAAATTTCGAGTCAACTTTATCGTAATTATTCCCAATATATGACCACTTATACTTAAGAACATTTATTCATACTTGATGAATTTGGTTAAGAATAATTTATTGTTCATGACTTAAATTATGATTCAAGATTTAATCATTTGAAAATATCCTGGAACAGTGATACGTGTTTATACCGTGTATAAGATACACTAGAAGCCCGTGAATCAAGCCCAAAAAGCCCGTTAAAGAAGATTCCAAAATCCCATACCGGACTTATTGAGGAAGTCCGGAGGATTATTGAGGAAACCAACACTTGGGTTTATTGAGGAAACATAGAGGACTTATTATGGAAGCCCAGTCTAGCTTATTATGGAAACCCAAATGACTTATTATAGAAGTCATTTTGGGATATACACAAATCTTGGGAAGATATACAAGGATATTCCAAGATAGATACAAATTCTATGAAGATATACAAGGATCTGTTAAGATAAACTCAAATCATGTGAAGATATACAAGAATCTCTCAAAATAGACTTGCATCTTCAAGGATAGACACAAATATTAAAGGATAAGTACAAATCCATGTGGTTATTTTGGATAACTACAAATCTAGGGTTATTATGGAACTAGATTAGGGTTTTTTGCCTATAAATAAGAGGCTAAAAATCCAACTCAAAGGAGGGAATTTCTATTCCTACATGGAATTTTAGGATGGAATTTCTATTCCTACATGGAATCCTAGGTTAGCTAACCACAATTATTGTAAACTTCAAATGAATACTATATCTCCCTATGGGATTCCTCCGTGGATGTAGGCACAACTTGCCGAACCACGTTAAAATTCTTGTGTCTCTTTATTTTTATTCAATTTGTTTCATAACCCTAATTTTTTCCATCATCATCATTAAATAAACATCGTGTTTAGTGCCTAGAATTTATTTTGGGTACGAACATTGGCGCCGACTAAGGGGATTCGTGAAAACAATCGTTTTTTACCATTGAGAAAAGTGCGGAAGGAATCTGCACGAATACCATGCAAAAATCAGCAGCAAAAAAGAAGAAAAAATAGGGTTCTTACGTAACTGTTGCAAATTTGACGTAACTATTACAAACAGATGCAGCAACTATTGCGAAAGTTGCAGAAACAGTATCGGAAGCGTTACACAACAGTAACAAATATATCTGTTATAGAAGGCTCTCCTTTTCAAGAAAAGGGAGAAAAATATGGGTGCGTTGGAGTTGGGATTCGAACGCCTGACCTCCAACCCGTGTTCAGCAATCTACACCAACTATGCCGACCATCATTTGTGCAATAATGCATGACTCATTGATCTTAGTCTGTCTATCACGCATGATTCGTGCAAAACTTGTTTCGTCAATAACTTCTTCGTTTTAAGTCCTAATTGAGTGATTTTTGGCTCGTTGGAATCCTATTTGAATTTCCTACAACATGGAAGCAAAAAATTCAGTGTTATAGAAACTTTTATATGCACTTGGGGCAGCAACATGATCGAGTTCGAGGTTCATGGATAGCGACATGATCGGGTTCGAGGTTCGTGGATAGCCACATGATCGAGAGTTCGAGATGAGGATTGCTTAGACCTACCAATATTTAGCCTTGCATCACATCGCAAGCACCTAAATACTCACCTTGCACGTGAGCACATAAGTCTTGTTCTTATCGCAAGCATAAAATCTCGCCTTGCACGCGAGTACAAAGACTTGCACCTTCGCAAGCATAAAATCTCACCTTGCACGCGAGTACAAAGACTTGCACCTTCGCAAGCATAAAGTCTCGTCTTGATCACGAGCCCAATGCCCGATATGGGTCCAAAGACTCGAACTCAACACAAGCAATACAGCCAGCCTACCCGAGCAGCAAGAGCTACATCCTTGTTACGTTGCGAGCAAAAAGCCTTGCCCCAGCCGCAAGCACATACTACATTCTCCTCAAGACTCGACTAGCTATCGAGCATCACAAGTCCACCACGTGGGAAAAAGTCTCGCCTAGCACGTGAGAAATATTATTATTATTATTATTATTATTTTACTTTTACTTTTTATTTTTATTTTTTGTGCAGGTTATCACAGTTGGGGGCATCTTCGCAATGTCTCAACAAATGCTTGGGGGAGAGTTTCATCATCAACGATCGTTGCAGAAGGATAAAACAAACTTCTTAACCCCCAACAAGTTGGAGGTTAAGAGGGGGCTATGTTTGTACCGTGTATAAGATACACTAGAAGCCCGTGAATCAAGCCCAAAAAGCCCGTTAAAGAAGATTCCAAAAGCCCATACCAGACTTATTGAGGAAGTCCGGAGGATTATTGAGGAAACCAACACTTGGGTTTATTGAGGAAACCCAGAGGACTTATTATGGAAGCCCAGTCTAGCTTATTATGGAAACCCAAATGACTTATTATAGAAGTCATTTTGGGATAGACACAAATCTTGGGAAGATAAACAAGGATATTCCAAGATAGATATAAATTCTATGAAGATATACAAGGATCTGTTAAGATAAACTCAAATCATGTGAAGATATACAAGAATCTCTCAAGATAGACTTGCATCTTCAAGGATAGACACAAATATTAAAGGACAAGTACAAATCCATGTGGTTATTTTGGATAACTACAAATCTAGGGTTATTATGGAACTAGATTAGGGTTTTTTGCCTATAAATAAGAGGCTAAAAACCAACTCAAAGGAGGGAATTTCTATTCCTACATGGAATTTTAGGAGGGAATTTCTATTCCTACATGGAATTTTAGGTTAGCTAACCCGGAGAAAAACCTTTGTATCATCACAATCAATAAAATATTTCTCTGTTCCCCCGTGGATGTAGGCAACACTTTCCTAACCACGTAAATCTTTGTCTTCTTTATTTATCTATAATTCTCTCGTAACCCTAATTTTCATATAACCATCATCAAATAATCGTGTTTTGTGCCTAGAATTTATTTTGGGTACGAACAATACGTATTATTGATTTTATTCGGGAATGTTTCAAATCGATTATTAGAGAGAGATGGAACTCTTGTTAATCTGGATACATGACAATATGCATGCCAGTTCACATACTAGGGGAACTGTTATAAGTCCGGAGCCGACTTTCTGGAACGGATACCCAGTATGCAAACTGGAAAAGATCTGTTGGTTTTGATATCGAAAACGGTAAGCATACCCGGTATGCAAACCCTAAAAGATTCGTGAGTTCATGAACTTGTATATTGTCTTATGGGTATCTATACTCGGTACACATACCATCACAAAGACATTCACAAACAGGTAGAAACACGCACCAGGTACACATACTTACCCTGTCGAATATTTTCAGATGCATCAAAATTATTTCTATGAGATAATCGGCATTTGATCAACTCTCTAAAAACATTTTCTAAACATTTTTGATCATATGTGTGATTCATGAAAAGTCTTAAAGTGTTATATTAAAATTGTTAAGTATATATTTTAATTAAATAGTTTCGGCTAACCTACATGAACATGTCATTATACATAGTTCGGTTACGGTCCATCATAACCATAGTGCATATTCTTCTATGTTAATCTCAAGTCAAGTGTTTCATCTAACGATGATTATTGATTTCTTGGTTCCAAAGTTATTTTTAGCTTAAACCCAAAGAAACCTTGATTTTGAATGTCTATAAAAGGAGAACCTCTAACAACTGGGATCTTTGAATCCCTGAAACTATTCTTGAGTGTCCTAGTTGTAAACTTGAGTCGTCCTCTCCTTTAAAACCTTATAGATTTAGCGACTAAAAAGACTTCCCTTGGGGATTTGTGAAGCCAGGTCCAATTATCTTTATCTTGATAGTTTGTGTATCCTGATCTTATTTTTATCGTTAGGTTTCTCACTCAAACAAGATAGATAGAAATTACAAAGTATCTTCATCTCAGATTTTTGTGATTCCACAAGTTTCGATTTGTGAGGTAAATAATAATCTAGGTTTCTCTTTGGTAGTCATAAGACCGGACTTTGAGGTTTGCTAGACTTTGTATATTGCAATTGATTTCCTACCTCACCTTGATCTTTGATCAGAACGGAAATCACAAATAGGCTTATCTGTGGGAGGCATATTGGTTTAAAGTCTTCAATTGAGTTGAAGAAACTCTTAGGCTATAAAGGATGTTAGCCAAGGGAATCATTTGTGCGGAATCTATTGGGATTCAAGAGGCGTAAGGAGTGCGACTGTAACTGAATTGTTGTGATGGTTTAATTCGGTCTCAACGAAATTCCAGTCCAAAGTTCTGATAGTAGGCTGATGTATGTAGCAGTTTAATATAGTTTGGTGTTCAAGTCTGGACTAGGTCCCGGGGGTTTTCTGCATTTGCGGTTTCCTCATTAACAAAATTCTGGTGTATATGTTTTTTTTTTCTGCATTATGTTGTTTATCTTTATAACTGAAATATCATAGGTTGTACGTTAATCAATCAAAGTAGATACATCTATCCTTGTTTGTTGGACACGACTTGATTGATTCTTGGATATTGATCTTTGGAATCGTCCAAGTACCCTTACACACAATCAGGTTCACGGATTTGGTTATGTAAACTTTCTAATTGTGAAAGAAAGAGATATAAGCTCTTCATATAATTTCTTGATTGAGATTCATTAAGTTGAACTCTCGGAGTTGTATTCGAGTTTAGTTCATACAAGTTTCCTAAGAAAAAATTGTGGTGTATTTTGGTACCATATAGGCGTGTTTCGAGTACTTCTAGAACCTTTTCCATGAAACATGCCTATATTGCTATTACCACTTGTAGGCCCAACATGGTGGCATATATTAGTTTGGTTTAAAGGCCTTATTCCACGTCATTCGTTTATTGGTTGGCTTTTTATGCACAAGAAATTTAAGATTAGATGTGAACTTTTTAACTGGGGTGTTATTACAGATGATTCTTGCTTGCTCTATCATGCTTCTCATGAGGACGATGACCATTTATTTTGTAAGTGTCATTTTATCTCTATCATTTGGCAAGCATTATTGGCTAAGATGGGTTTTCATCGTGCTTGTTTGTTGACTTGGGATTCTGAACTCAAATGGTGCATTGATAGTTTCATTGGGGAAGGAACGGTTAATTCTATAAGGAAGATTACCTTGAATTGTTTCATGTATCACATTCGGAAAGAAAGGAACAAGTGATTTCATAATGATAAGGCTAAGACTATTGATTTTGTCAGTTTTCATTGTGAGTGATGTTCGATTAAAAGTAGAATATGGAAAATTATCTGATATTGATTCTCCTTCGGTGAAATCTTTTCTGCACCTGTGGGGAGTTTCTTACATTTTTGAACAGAAGAAACTTATTCCTTGCATATGGAAATTTCTATCTTCTGATGAAGTTATGTTCAACATAGATGGTTCTGAAGGAGAAAGTTCTGGTGGTTTTGCTTCTCTTATGAGAGATAGCAATGGAAATCCTCTTGCAGATGTTATTGGTGGCTCTGGTTCTTTCTCGGTGGTCTCCCTTGAACTGAAATAGCATGAACTTGCTATGAAATGTGTTATCTTGAAAAACCAAAGTAAAATTCATATTAATACAGATTCTATGGCAGTTTGTAATCTCTTGAAGAGCATAAACCCATGTCCTGGTTGGGAAGTGCTACATATTTGGAGAAGGATTTTCCAATTGCACAGGTAGTTTCAGAGAATTAGAGTTAGTCACATTTACGTAGAAACTAACCGTGCATTCGATGCCTTGGCAGCTATTCACCCTGATCAGTCTTATGTAGAGTTGGATATTGAGGAGTTTAGTCTCGACTTGAATCTTATCATCGAAGAAGATAAAAGTTTAAAGACTTCTTTTATGAAGTAGTTTTTTCTTTTTATTTTCTTGTTCGGTTTGGGTCCTTAACCCAGCGGAAGGTTTCAAAACCAAAAAAAGAACCGTATTTTGGGGACCATGAGATATTTAGGGGGCCTTTGTTTTTTAAGGCACCCATCCTACAATGATAAGGGTTGTCCTAAAGTTATATGAGTTTACCAATTTGCCCCTTACCCTATTTAACATTAGCCCTAATTAAAATTAGTCCACCACCGCCGATTATCACCACCACCTCCGATTATCACAACCACCAACCACCGATTACCACCACCTCCTCCTCCCACCACCACCACCACCACCTCCTCCGATTATCACCACCACCACCTCCGATTATTGAGTGACTAAAGTGATAGAAGAAGAAGAAGAAGAATAAGATGGAGAAAAAAAATATTTTGAGATGGGTGAACATAGAGAAAAAAACATCCTCTGGGTACCGAAGTATGCTTGTGACTTAGTGAATGTTGCTATAAACGGCCTAAAATATCTTGAAAATCAAAATCGTAACAAAAAAATTTCAACCAAGTCAACAAAGTTCGGTTTTAATATATCAAGAACATGTAACCGAACTTTCTGCAAATGCAGTTCGGTTAATAAATCCAAAATCACAGGCAACCGAACCAGAGCTTTAATGGAGTTTTTGTTTGTTCGTCTAGCTGATGAAAAATCAAATGTAACCGAACTACTATGCTTGAGTTTACAGAGTTTTGTTCGGTTCAGTCGACTAGACCACGTTGTAACCGAACTTTAAACAACAGAGTTCGGTAAGTTCGCAGAATTTTGTTTTTTGCGATTAAACCGAACTCGACATTTGGCTATATAGAGAAGAGTTCGGTTTTGAAATTATTTTTGCGAGTTAACCGAACTCATTTACAGAGGTATGTTCGGTTGTTTCGCAAACTTCAACATATTTTGCGAATCAACCGAACTGAGCTTATATATGCATATATGCAATTAGGCAAACGTTCGGTTAAAGTAAAAACTTAACAATTTTTGTGATCCAACCAAACTGCACTTGCAAATGAATATATGGAATTATGCCATAGTTCGGTTAAAAGTATTTTTGTGAATGAACCGAACTCTTAGTTCGGTTCAGAAAATATTAATTCGTGATAACCGAACTTATTGCGACAAAACCGAACATTTTGCGTTGTAGCCGAACCAAAAGTTCGGCTGAGACTTTTTTTTGCGACGTAACCGAACCTGTCTCTGGGAAAAAAAAACCTCCATTAAACCTCTTTGTAATTTCCATTTTCAACTCATTTTGATGATTATTTCGCATTTTTTCAACCAAAAACGAATGACAAGCAATGAGTTTGTGAGAATATCTTTGTTAATGATTTAAATTAAGCTAAATATATATAGGTGGTGGTGGTAATCGGAGGTGGTGGTGGTAATCGGTGGTTGGTGGTGGTGATAATCTGAGGTGGTGGTGGTGGTAATCGAAGGCGGTGGTGGTGATGGTGGGAGACGGTGGTGGGAGGAGGTGGTGGTGGTAATCGGTGGTTGGTGGTCGTGATAATCGGAGGTGGTGGTGGTGGTAATCGGCGGTGGTGGACTAATATTAATTAGGGATAATATTAAATAGGGTAAGGGGCAAATTGGTAAACTCATATGACTTTAGGATAGTCCTTATTATTGTAGGATGGGTGCCTTAAAAAACAAAGGTCCCCCAGATATCTCATCTCATGGTCCCCAAAATACGGTTCCAAAAAAAATAAGGTTGGAGGAGCAACTTTCGTGGGCCTAATAATGTAATATTTCAGTAAGCCCATTAATACCTTGCTAAGAGCTTCTCCAATGGAATGTGTGTGAAGAAAAAAGTCTTCATCCACGTAGGATACACAACAATTTTTATAAAAAACAGTCTCCAACCAATTAATGTGAGGATGATGTGGCAAAAAAAAAGTTAGACATCCTTTAAGTCAACCTCTAGTTTTAGACATTCACTTAGAGGATGTCTTCCCATCCTAGTCACATTTTTGTTAATAAAAATCATTAAAAACAAAAAAGTCAATAATTTTAACCAATCATATGCCTACAATTAAGTAAAAGAAGGATGCAACATTTTATGGGTTGGAGATAAAATTTATTTTCTCCTAATATTTAGGAATTTATACCTAGAGAATGTCTTAGAAGTGATGCCACATATGAAAGATCCACATTCACCGTTGGAGAAGCACTAATCCTTTTCCTTCTCTTTTTGTGATTAATTTTTTCCTTGTCATGCTCGAACACTGGTTTGCAAATGAGGGATGTTTTTGGGCATACCAAAAAATTATCGGGCATACATTTTGTCTAGGTTCGGCTCACAATTTGTGAGCCGAACCTTGAGTATGCCCGATAATCTTTTGTTATGTCCAAAAACATGTCTCTAAATTGCAAATTGCAAAATAGTACTGAAATTTCATAACTGGATTACATACAAAAAAAAAAAAAAATTCTATCATACAACTTCATCTCCCTTCTCTTCTCCTCCATCTCCTCTGGTGTTCTAATTAACCATGGTGCTAACGAATGATGTCATCATACAGTGTCTAGAGGTACATAACCCACCTCCAGAACATAGAATTGAACACAAAGAAGGTCTAATTCAAATCAACGTAACGAAGAATCTGAAGAAAATTATACGTTTTCCAGATGATTCAGAAATACCCATCAATGAACCAATCCCTCAATTCATTAATGGTCAAGACGCTGATAAAATCAAAAATTTGTGTTTGTGTGACCGTACATTCAGCCTAGTATCATGTATGCTTTCTGAGTTGCAAGTTCCTTAATGAATTATGGGTATCGAGACGGATCATTGATTAAGCAAATAAATCAAACACAAATAAAGAGACAACAATTAACGTGGTTCGGCACTAACGCCTACGTCCACGGAGAGAAACCCCGAAGGGTGAATTAGATTAATGATCTCCAGAGAGTTTGATCATTCCGGGATGTTTACATTTGATTTATTTATTCCTATTTATAGATGATATGATACTAAACCTAGGTAAAACTAGTCTATCTAGAATACAGGAGTTACAACTTGCTTGATCCTATTTTCTAGTAGGTGACTTGCTGCAGTTATCCTTTGATTAAGTCTTGAATTGAGTCCACAGTAGTTTGCTTTCAAGCTAGAGTTTATCCTCTTTTCTAGCTAGTTGGTGACTTGCCTCGGTCCTTCACTGCATGGTAACCTCGGCACTTGTATAGAAGCAGATATTCCAACACCCCCTCAAGTTGAACACGGAAAATCTTTGAAGTGTCCAACTTGAACAATCTTGAGTAGAAATGTAGATTCTTGTATCAAAAACTTCAATTAAGGTTTTGTAATATGGACTAGGTACCATGAAGGTCACTGAATCTTCGATCACGAACATTAGTGAAATACAGCAACAAGCAGCAAAATGATCTTCACAAGGCACAGAAGAGAGAAATGGCTTTAATGGGCTTGGTTTGTTAGATTTCTAACCAAGACAGAACATTATAGACAAACTAACAACTTGGAACAGATGATGGTCGTCTCAAAAAGTTTCCATAGATGAAAACTACAATTTAGATTTAGGAAAGTTTTCAATAGCTAAAATAGTTTGTTGATGCTAGACAGGTAAGATCTCTGTAGAATAACAAACTTATTAGTGGGAAGTATATTCTTCATGCGCACAACTTTCCATTGAACTGAATGAAAATAAGATTCTAGAGTTCAGGGATCCTCCATAACTCATATTGAAGAACACGGATGGTCAAACTGTATCTTACAGTCGGAAGAAAGTTCTCATAAATGAAAACTACTATTGGAAATGAGATCCCAAAGATCACTACTTTCAGAAATGATAAATGAAATGCATTTGATGTAAAATTGTTGGACGTGCCATATATATTCCAATAAAAATGGAGTACCCAAATGGCAGGAGAATTTTCTATAAGCAAAATACATATGATATTGGATATAACCGCATCAAAACGACACATAATTATAGAAGAACTAACCTCGTTAAGGACAAGTTTGTGATCTTGTATTATTAAAACACGTCATCAAGAATGCAGATGAACTAAAAATCACGAGATGTAATTGAAAACATCTCGGAAAAGAATGCGATAACATGATCCGGAGATGGAATCATACATTAAGAATTGATATTTCTTAAAAGAAGGAATAATATTAGATTGAGAAATCCTTAACTAGCAAAGCCAAAGATTACATAATTGTTGGAAAATATCCAGAGATAATTAGACTAGATCACCGCTGCCACGATGGGAAGGGCCGACCGAAGAAAAAACACCGTTATACGTAATGGTATTATAAGGCTAAAATTGATATGCATTTAATTTATGGTAGTTTATGTAAATTTCCACCACTTTTTATGCATCTTTTGTGGTGGTTTCAATCAATTTACCCCATGTGCTATGTATCCTTTATGGTGGTTTGCACCAATTTCCCCATGTATTATGCATCCTTTGTGGTGCTTTGCATAATGGCTATGCATTAAATTTTAAAAGTCACCATCAATTTTTTCGTAAAAACACTAAATTTTATATCGTTGTTTGTACTCGTTGCGTAGATTTTTTAAAATCCTTTCCAATGATATAAAATTTGTAAAATTCTAAGGCACCGATTTTTAGATATGTTATATTAAAGTTTGGTTGCCAATTATACCCCTGAAAAAATAGGATGTATAAGGAGTTATAATATTTAAACCAAAAGGAGAGACATCTTAGACTTTTCATGTCCCAAAGACTACCACCAAATTCATTTCCAATCTTTTTATCAAATTCAACATTTGTGTTAGGTTTCATTTGACAAAAAAGTGGCCATAAAATGGACTCCCTCCCTACGGGCCCTTCGGCCCTCCGGTCGGTCGGCCCAATTACGAAAATTGACGAGATTCTCGAAGAGAAACTGATCTAAGTGTGATTATAACTCAGATCATCATTAGGTCTATGGCTGTACCCTCAGCCGGAACCCACACAAAAACTCATGATGTGGATAGAGAACACCATCACGATGCGATAAATGCAAATATATTTTGGAGTGCAAAGTTCTTGAGAGCATACATGATTAGCTCCATGTTTGACACAGTTGTGAACCGGATATGAATACCCTTTGAGTTAGGTATTGATAAATAATGAAATATTGCAGTGAACAATATTGGCAAGACATTTTGATAGAAATATGTTGCAGCTTGTAGTTAATCAAGCACACCAACATAAACTGAATTGATGACGATCACTCTGAAGGTGAACTGAAAAATAAAATAAAATTGCAGCAGTTCTAAAAAAAATGATAACTGCTAATGCCAAAACGTAAGTAAAGGCCTGAATTATTTTGGTAAACCAAAAGAAACTAATTTTCCATGAAGTTATAGGGCAATAGTTGATAGAGGAAACCTAACTAAAGGTCTTCCATGAGAATAAAAATTGATTTGTAAATGATCAGTTTGACAACGAATGGAAACTGATTTGCCTATAGATGATAGTAAAGATTATATAACCCACGAATCTTATATGCAAAAAAAAAAAACGTGAATACTATACCGCCTCTTTACTGTTGATGGTAAAAAAAAGAGGATTGACTAGTTTAGATGTAAACAAACTGAATAATGAAAGGAAGACACAAATCCTCTTCCAAAGTTTGATACCCAATTCGGGTAACAGGGAAAAATGAATTTTTGTAAACTTCCCTGTGATTTAAGATACTAACCCTTAGAAATTTGGGTAGTAGAGAAAACATCAAGCACCATGTAAACATCAAAAAAAAAATGCTAGTAGAACAAAGGAAAAAAATGCAGACAGAAGGGTGCAAGAGAGGATTACGCGGTTTTTTGTTGAGACCGCTGAAGGAGCTATTGGAGGTATTGAACAACGTATGGAATCATTTTTAGTTTATGTAGAGCTGGAAGTTAATATTGAAGAAGTTATTAATAGTGAGGATAGTAATGATCCCGACTTTGACGATGGGGATGAAATATTAGTTAGTTACGACGAAGATGAGGACACGGCAAGTGACGGAGAATTAATATTATAATAAGTGACGAAGAATTTACGAGTGACGATAATGAATTAGTCAACATGATTGCGGACTTGTGGCTAGGTGCACATGAAAATCAAAAAGATATTGCATCAAGGTCTGCTATTGATGAATTAAGAAGAGAAAATTATTCTTATGAGAGTGGTGGTGATGATCATACGAAGAACAAAGTTGATACTAGTGCTTGTGTTATTTGTATGGACAAGTTTGAAGCTGGAACACCGGTTACATACATGTCGTGCTCACATATTTTTCATGAAGTTTGCCTTGTCCCTTGGCTGCAAGAAAACTATTCTTATCCGTTATGTCGCTTAGAGATTCAAAGTTGTTGTTCATCACATCATGTCTGTTGTTTAAGTTTTCAGTTTCTAACTTTCTATTCATAAGTTGTAATTATTGTTTAAACAGGTTAGTTCATTATATGAATGAACGAAAACTTGGTGTCATAAGACTCCTATTGACAGATTTGAGAAATGCCTAGTGAGTAGCAAGCCTGAAACTATACTTGTATTTTGGAAATGATGCTTCCCGGTTGAGACGACTGATTGTATCGAATGATTATGAAAACTGTATTCATATGCATATGTGTTCTATGTATTCATGTGCATATGTGTTCTATCTATTCATATTCATATGCATATGAAAACTGTATTCATATGCATCATTTCTTTGTATTTCGGTTTCGGAATCTGCTAGGAACTGAGAACAATTTTCCCAAGGTTTCTCTTCGGAGACTTCCCAACAAAACTCATGTTTCATAAGGTTTTTTACTGTGAGCATAGCACCTCTTCTTTGTCTTTTGGAATATTAGAATGAATGAATTCGCACATATTACAGAAAAATCTAGATTTAATATAACTATATAAGCTAAGCTTGTCAGAAAATTAGAGGGAAACACAAAGAAACTTAATGAAAGGAAATCAATAATTCCAGAACCAGTATGACTAGAAAAAGGAAATCAACCTATACAAAGAAATAAACCAAACAACTAAGAAAGGAAATCCAATATTAAGAAGCATACTAGCACCAGGAAATAAAGAACTCATGTCTAGAATGTTCTAAAAACCAAGACATGTAAGATGCACTAATTTTTTGACAAAGCTGTTCCAGGAGCATGGGCCTAATAAGGTAATATTTCCCTTTTTGTGATTTTTTGTCAATGTGATGCTCGCACTCTGGTTTGGAAGTCGCCAACTGCGAATTCTTGTATAAATATGTGCAAAAATCTCGTAACTGGACACACAAAAAAAAATATTCTGTCATACAACTTCATCTTCCTTCTTCTCTCCTCCCTCTGCTCTGGTATTCTAATTAACCATGGTGAAAACAAAGACCACCCCCAGAACAAACAATTGAGAACAAAACAAGGTATGTTCAAATCAATGTAACGAAGAATCTGAAGCAGACTATACGTTATCCAAGTTATCCAGATGATGTAGAACCACTATCCATCCATGGAGACCCTCAATTTGATAATGCTCTAGAGGATGATAAAATCAAAAAATTGTGTTTGCGTGACAATGCATTAAGCCTAGTATCTGATATGCTTTGTTCGTTGGATGTTCCTTCAGACAGAGTCGTGCGAAAGAAGATTTCACGGTTTGTTGTTGAAACCGCTAAAGAAGCTATTACAAGTACTGAACCTATGAAATGGTTTTTCGTTTATGTAGAGCTAGAAGTTAATACTGAAGAAGTTATTACCAAGGATAGTGATGGTAATGACGTTGATGATGCAACAAGTGAAAACGAAGATGCGGACGGAGAACGGAGAAGTAATAAACGCCGGCGAAGATATTGACAGGCCAAGGGACGGAGAAATAATACGTGATGGACAAATAATAAGTGATGATGAATTTTACTAGTGACAATTACCAGGGTCGTCTTATGAATCATGATGTAGGTAGTAGTATAGGCGGATGAGTGCTTGATTTTTTTGTTTTCTTTTTGCTCTTATTGTCCATTGCGGCACTTATAAATGTTAGTCAAGCGTTTTGCGACTTTTACTCACTTCACATAAAATATTGGCAGTTATAAATGTATCTAAGTACCATCTAACACCTATAAGTGCCACTAATCTCTTAATTTTGTGAATTTTTTTTCTTTTGATCGAAAATACAACTGCCTCTGATTTTCATTAATATGAAAATCTGTTTACAGTTATGGATTACATCAAAAAGTACAACATTTACATGATTTGTTCAAAGAAATGAACAATGATCTGAGTACTAAATAACCATAATCCGATGAGGAATTTGATGTTCTTCTTTCATACCATTTTGGTTGTTGATCATCATAGAAATTGAATGCTTCCATATAAGGGAAGTGATACGCCCAAATTCTTGCGATCAAATTCAGAATTTGTTGATCTTGATTATAGATAACCTGATCAATGCTTATCCGTAGTGAATCGCCCTCGATAATGTGCTCGTCAAATGTGTAGTACCACAAACAAATGCCTTCAAGGCTCATAAAAACCACTCTCATCAGAGTGTATAGTAAGTAACAATGGCAGTAATATACCATGTTTATTAAAAAAATACAAACATAAAAACCTAATATGCATTTATGTAATGCAATTTATTTATTTACATATATTGTATGAACTAATCTACCCGGATCTTACAGAAATCAAGACCCGGGCAGAAAAACAAAGATATAATTAACAAAAAAGATGAAGAAAACTGTTTGAAAGATGAAGATAACTGCTTATTTTATTTTATTTTTGATAGGGTTGTAGAGCGTTTTTTGAGAGAAGAGTCTTTACCAATTTGAATTGTAGATCTTAATTTTGAGAAATTGATAACCCATTTTGGGGGTATTTTATTACAAATTACATGATTATACCCCAAAATTTCACTACACCATTTTAAGGTATTAGCAACCTACCATAGATGTTGCTAAAAAGGGTCGCAACAGGCTTTCGATGTTGCTAAACACAATGTCGCAATTTTTAGCAACGGCATAAGCTTTGTTGCGAATCTCGGTCAGCAACGAAAATTTGCAACGGCTCTTGCCGTTGCTAAATTTTTAATAAGCAACAGCATCCTGTTGTTGCTAATCTGTTGCTAATTATAGGAATATCCTTACCCGGAACCTTATACTGTTGGTTCTGGTTCTAATTTAGCAACAACGCACTGAGGTTGCTAATTTTTTGCAACCACAAAAAAAAAGTTAAGTCTATGTTTATTGACCTAATCAAAATTCATTGCCCCCATATTCCCCCCCCTTGCAATTACCCAGTTCCCCATATTCCACACCCACACAGATATACAAACTACAATGGCAATGCAAAACTGATACAAATGTAGTTGAGAATCATCACTGATAATATTATCATAAAAGAAAGGATTCTTCAATTGATAAAAATGTACACAAGTAAACTTATGTATGTTGTGACTGACATACAATATTTGATTTATGTTGATGTTTATAAATGGATGGGTAACCTAGTTTCTGTCAACTTACAGAGGCATTGAAAAACAGGGAAAGAAAGACTACATATCACCAGAAGTATCAACAGACTCCGCTTGCTTAACCAATCTCCTCAGCAAAGATTCAACTGCTTCTAAAATATCACCAGAGTACTGCTTTTTGACTTAAGCCCAAATACCCGCATAATAACCAACTTGATGTTTCAGTACTGATGTCACAAACAAAAGACTAAACCCTAGATTTTGTATAATCTGCAGAGACAAGTCAAATCCTTGTAAAGCAAATATCAACAAACTGTGCTATAAGTGAACTAAATGGAGATGTATGTAGAAGCAAATCCAAACAGAATATTTAAGAGAACATCATGTGAGGGAGCGTAGAGAACTCCTTCTTACACTACTCTACTATAAGTGAACTGAAATTGAGTTGTATGGTCGTAGGACTTAGAATTCCATTTCAGTCCACCTATCAAAATGTAGTAATAATAACTAGGAACCTTGAGAATGCGGTTAGTTCAGAGAGACAAGTGTGATAATAAGAGAACAATAATACAGTTCTAAAATCCAACCTCAATACCATACAATCACACAAGCAAATAGTATCATGTTTAGAATTGTTTACCTAATCCAAAGGAATGAAATGATTGTTCAATCATCTAAATTCTAGTTTGAAATGTCTGGCATTATAAGCTTGTGACTTATAGACGAAAGATTTCAAAAGAAGTTTGTTTACCTTCGTTTCAGAGTAGTTGTTGATCATGAACATTCAGAAACTACTACTGCTGTGAGTGTATCTACATCATGTTGAAGGACAACAAAGGGAAATGGAAATTCACAGGTCGGTGCAGAATGGGGAGCCGGACAGCACAGGACATAAGCTTTTGTTGATTCCTGCGAAAATTTAAAGAGTGTTAAAATAACTCATATAAGTCTGACAACATATTGATACAATAAATCTAAGAGTGAGTAGTAACATTACCTGAAACTATCTTCATATTTTGTTGTTAATAGATGATGGTATTTATCAATGATGTTGTAGTAGTAAAAGGTTTGTGAGACTTGTGAAAGCAAAGAATTTTAGATTTAATAAAAATATATATACAAAAATATTAAAAAAGTGGGCGAGAGGTGACCAAGACACTAGATTCCACTATTACGCAAAATTGAATGATAAATATTTCAAAACTCTATTCAATTCTTCAGTCCTCTTTTATCTTTAATTCACTATCAATCATACAAATTCTCAAATGATATTTGTAAACCTTAAGCATAGATTATCAAGAGATTAAACCAAGCATAACCTATCAAACTGAATCACAAATAATTAAGAAAATCATTCAAACAATTTAAAACTCTGCAAAAGCAGCGATTAGGTGAATTATATAATTAAATGCAATAGTTACCCATTTATGTTGTGTGAATAACTTCCTCCATTGCCTTGGTTACGAGGGAATTAGCTCATCATGGTAAACATGCTCTCAAAATAATTATTTATTATGGCTCAAATGGTGTTTACAATAAAGAGAAGAAGAGAAAATGGTATAAAACAGGATTCTGCGACCCACAAAAGACGTATCCAAACAACGACAGAGATAAAGTGCTGTTGTCGTTGGAAAAATACGACCCACACCTGTGACCCACGTCCCACTGTCGTTGTCACTGTTTAAAAACGACTGCTTGTGTTAGTCTGTTCTTCGTGTTCTTTATCTTCATCATCAGCATAAAACAGCAGCAGGAAGCTTGCTGTTCATGGTGATTTCTTGCTCCTCAGTTCTCCTCAAGCCCCCAAACTCTCGACAAAACTTCTAGGAAACCATAGAAACATATTTATAGCCAACAGAGCCATCGAATATCGCTCATTCACTCCGTATATATTCTTTTACTCGGTTTGATGAAAAAATATTCTGGGAATATTTTCTTCCCTGATTTAGTTTCTCACGCGTATATTTCCATCCTGGTCACTCTAAAAGTGTTTGCACACGACCCATAACGTTTCTAGAGCCCTCATGCATGAGAAGAACACGCTCAAATCTTCTCCAATCCCGTGTCCAACCCGTGTTTCTCTATTTTGCTTCCGTGAATTATCCAGCTAATTATGGCCAAATTTTATCGAACCAAAAGCCCAAAACGTGTTTGCTAGGAACTAAGGAAGATACCCAATCAATTTGAGCTATTTAATCTCCCTAAAACATGCTTGAATCTTCAATCAAAGTTCTGCCAGGAAAGAACTCCCTTTTCTCGCCAAAACTCGTTTCAAATTCTGGGAAGAAAGTGACCTCCCCCTAATCCATTCCTGGGATCCCTTTAGCAATTGGGGCGGAAATAGTAACTTTTGGGGTTGAAACAGTAATTTTTCTGGGGGTTCTTCCGGTGCATTTCTGGGGTGTCTTTAGTACTTTATCCTAGGGTGTGAAACACCACTTTTTGAGCCAATTTTGCCGCAGGAGCTTATTTCTCTAAAAATACCTACAAAGACATAAAATAACAAAATAAATAGAAAATCGAGTACTAACAATACATACAATTGAGACATATTAGACATATAAATATGTCTATCAATAGACATACTGAAACTGCCAATTACACAAATATGAAAGAATTAGGAACTTGTTGAATTATGAAGACCCACTAGACCCAATGGCTTTATGGGAGCAATGAAGATCACAATAGAGACTTGCCGGAGAAAGGTCAACAACAACATAATCTTGTAGCAACATCACGAACAGAATATTACCTCAAAAGCAATTATATACTGAAGGTTAGTATCCAACAGAACTCAATATGAGAAGCATAGGCAAAACAAGTGTATTTACCAGGGATTGATATTCCCCCGGGTGGCTACTACTTCAATTGACCTGCACTGCAGTCACCTGCGCAAAAAAATACAACAGAACCCAAACCACACACATCTATAAAGAAAAACTGATTATATTAATACTGTCGGTTCACATAGATACATTATGATTCAAAGTTTTTTAAGCACAACTGCTTGAGAGTATTCCTTATGCACAACTGCATAAGAATCTGCCTAAGAGTCTTCCTTATGCACAAATGCATAAGAATCTACATGCTAGCATGTTAAGCACATGTACAAAAGTGTTTCAAAAAAAATAAAAAAAAATAAAGCACAACTTCCTAAGAGTTTTCCTTATGCACAACTGCATAAGAATCTACGTGTTAGAATGCTAAGCACATGTACAAAGTGTGAACATATATGAAGCACGTACCCTCCAACAGCAACATCTCTAAAGGTCTCAACAAACTTGTTAGCTTTTGAGACTTTTTCATCTGGCATGAGAATCTTATCCAGCAACACCTTTTCAAGATTATCTGGTACAATAGTTTCGTGACACATACGTTCATGTGCACCAGTACACAGTACACAGTCTACTAACAACCAAAACTTCTTCTTCAATGTTCAATAATGAACATGGACCTACTGATGATCGAGATGGTGATATGGTTTTCCCAGGTGAAGGTGTTTGAGCCGGTGAAGGTTTTTGAGCAAGATCAGGTGTAGGTGCATGAGCAACAGAGTTATTCTGAAGAGGTAAAGCTGCATGACCTGGTAAACACCCGCTATTGCTTGATGCCACAACTGACCCCGACATTGCAGCCTGGATATCCATCACAGTATAACATAGTGATCCCAAGCTTTCGATCAAAATCCACACCTTGTTACCTAGGTCCTCCAGCTGATGCTTAACAACTCCATCCTTAGATTTCAACTCTTGTACTTTGGCACACGCAGTAGCAGAATAATCGTATTGAGTATGAGTAACAGGACCAACAGCACGAACCCGTCATCTACACTCCTTCTGAAAAGCTTTACTCATTACATCTAAATCTGATATAGGAACATCGGTAGCTTTTTTCCCCTTGGTATCTTCTTGGGCCTTAACAAGCTCATTATACCATGTCGAGCATAACACTATCAGATATAAAACATATAAATGACTAGCAGATAATCCGCATATGAGTATAGATGAAACAGTGTGTTGACTCACAAAGTATTTTTGTGCACTAGGCAGAATTACCCACCCTCTTGAGTTTGAGCTTTAATCCACACATCAGAGGTGTTGATTTCCACATCAGGATTCTCGCGCTCCTAAATTGAAAAATATGACGAGTTGATTTGTATTAATCAATCTAGAGAATGATGAGACTAATCATAATGGCCATAAATTGAGATTTTGAAATCAATATACATACCAGTTCAGCTTTCACCAGAGAATGAAGTTTACGACCGTGGGTGTGAGAGTGATCATATAGTTGTCTTTTCCTCTTGTGCTCAGCTCTGCTTTCCTCTGCTTTTGCAGTGCTTTCATTCTTACAGAACTCTATCCACTCATCTTCTTTTACATTTGGAGGAATATGTAGAATCCTTTCTTCATAATTATTATAAGGATCAATATAAGCTCTTCGTAACTCATACTTTTGTCTCCTCTATGGACCATACATTTCTTTAACCATGGTTATCTTAGAAGACTCGGGTAAATGAAATGATTTCTGAAAAAACAGAGTTATCAATGAATATTCATATACAAAGAAAGTATATAGTGCTAAGATGAGATAATATTAAAGTTATAAACAGTTGGGAAATAACCGAATCATTTCAGCGACAAAACCGAATCATTTATGCCATCATTTCACCTTAGTAACTAAAGTAACTAAACCAAGCCATTACAAAAACCACCCCAACTCAATTACTTCACCTTAGTAACTAAAGTAAATCATACATCACTTACAAAAAATTTAATATATAAATCAGATTGAGGACCGATCTAGAAAACCAAAATCCCCGAGATGTATTTACTTTATTAGCTGCTTGAAACTGAAATCAAAATCTGGCTTTATTGTTTAACATCAAAATTCAGATCATTGGGATTTGGCCGAATCACCCTATTTCTACCTGTTCGTGCAGGAAAGATAGTGTAAACACCTTTTTACATCTACACTATTCTTCTACTACTGAACATTCAGCACCAAATCACTTAACAACTACCACCACTACAACATTATCACTGATTCACATACAATTATTTAATGACGCACATTATGTACAAAAATGAGCTAACATTTCTAGAGAGCATCTAAATTTCAAACTTAAAAGTTTACCAAAGAGATTCCATCAAATTTATGCTCTTATCAATGCCTAACAAAAAAAATTACAAGGCTTATCACATTGTAAACATACAAATAATCTAAGTATTCAAATACCAAAAGTGGCAGACATAAGGTTCAATATGTCGCAGTCATGCTCATAAGACATGGAAGTATAAGACATGTAGAGCTAAGATGAGATGAGATTAAAGTTATAAAAAGTTGGGAAATAACCGAATCATTGCCTCATTCTTAATTAAAATTATAAAAAGTATAAACAGAAGTAAGATGAGATTTGTACCTGTAGTTCATTCCAAATATCATTTTTGTACTTATCGGGCACATGCTTCTATGTTTTGTAGGAGATAGGGACAAGAGTATGAACCAAGGAGCCTTTCATGTGGTTGTATGATGTTGCATTGGTGGAAATGGGAAGACCATTCTCATCTACTTCAATTTCTGCCATAATAACCTGCAAAATAACAACTAACATCTATCATAGAAAGAAGTATAACATCCTTTGTCATTATCCACATAAACACATGAAACAGAACCTGTCAATAATGCGCAAGTTATAAAGCAAAACTTAGGAGAAAAATAGCACAAATAGAACATATCATTGTCACATTTCAGAGCACAAACAAAACACATGAAACGGAAACAACTCTAAACTATCATTGTCACAGAAATAACTCTAATCCACACAAGCTTTAAACCACAGAATCGACACATATAAGCTTCTCTAAACTCTCATTGTCAGTAAGAACCGAATGATAAATAGTAGGAATTTCAATACTATCTATGGAGGAAGTTAGTACTTGAGATGAATGCAACACCACAGACCACCCTTTTTCAGAAATATCATTTGAGTAGAACACTTGTGTCACTTCAGATGCAAGAATAAACGGCTCATCCAGAGCTCCATCAATGCTTTTCATCTTAGACAACTTAACCTCTTTGAATTTGGATCAACCTTTCACCCATTAGTCTTGTCTTCAACCTTCACCCAATCATAATAAAAAATTGTTTCTTCATATTCCATATAATTCAACTTGATAATCTTCCTAATGACTCCACAATAGGTCATTTCTTTTTCCTGGTAATCTGTGTCTATGGACTTCTCTCTATAACTTGTAATAGCTCCCAGTGACACACCATTATTTTTTGATAAAGCACCCCCTCGTAATCTTGTGCACAGAAAGTAAATCCATTGACTTGATATCTTTTATACGACTGCGCCATGAAAATAGGTCCATGCACTAGTCGCCAAAGTGTTGAATTCGCTTCATTAGCTTTTAACAACTGCAAGAGAACATGTGTGAGATTAAGATAAGTAACAAACCCAGTAGACACAAAATAGTAGTAAACTTTCATACTAGGAACATAGTCAGACCAATATACAACCCAAAGTACAAGCTTTAAGTTAGTATGTTACCTCTTCTCGTAACCACAAAAGAAAATTTGAGGTATTCTTAGATGAACAGTTTCTCTGACCATTAGAGCTCGCGAAGTTAACCTAGGAATCATACTTCCTACAATCAAACAATAAACTAAAAAAATTATATCGATATACATAATAACAGGTAAAAATCTCAAAGGTGTAAAACTAATAATTTGTACCTTTGCCACTCATCTAACCCATCATACTTAGAGAGAAGCCATTTGCGAGCTTATTCAAACCGCACTTGAGTTAGAGTAATATCCCTAGCTTTACTTAAAGGCATATCATTAGCAAACTCATCATCATCATCAAAAATTTCCATTCGAATATGCTTATGAGTACCCTCACCAACCTTTGACAGACCCTCCATACCGTATAAGCTGGCTTCTCGCAAAGTATACCCTCTTGCAATGCGCCCATCAATGTACCTTTTGTTGAGCACCAACCCTTTGAAACCTTTCATTAACCTACAAAGTTGATGACATTAAACAACAAAGTCAGTTACGTAAGACAACACTCAATTTATATACATTGAAGGATAACAAAGTCAGTTGACATCATTCAAGTTATAGATAATATTAAACAATGAAGTCAGTTGTGGCGATTACCTCTCAAAGGGATACATCCACCTGAATCTCACCGGACCGGAGATTAAAGATTCATCTGCAAGATGTATCATCAGGTGAATACTGATAAAAAGAATGACGGAGGAAAATGTTTCTCCAGAACAAACATTGCTTCTACGAGGCTGGATTTTGCTTTTAACAGATGTTCCCGGTTCATAACCTTCGCGCACACAATGTTAAAAAAGATGTTGATCCTGAGAAGAGAAACGCGTAGCTCTTTAGGTAGTGATGCTGCTGTATGAACAAGCAGCAGAATCAGATGCTGCATTATGACATGGTAATCATGAGACTTGAAGTTTCTTAGCTCCGGAGGATTAACATTGACACAGTTACGAAGATTTAAAGAGAAATCGGACGGCACCTTTAGATTCTTCAAAACTGTGCAAAAGTCAATTTTCTTCTTCTTCGTCATCTCAAAATATCCTCTTTCCATTATTGTTTTACCAGTCTCAACATATTCTTTCAACCACAACTTCTTTCTTATCCCCATATCTTCCATATCTTGACGTGTAGTGGGACTATCCTTTGACTTGATATTTCCCATCATAGTATTCAGAAGATACTCCGTTATATTCTTCTCTATGTGCATGACATTTGTAATATGGCGAATTGCATTTGATCCCCAGTTAGACAAGTCATAGAGAATAGATCTTCGTGTAAACAAAAAATATTGGTCATTAACCTCATCTTATGCATTGGCATCACCTTATGTTTCCTCTTCATGATAAGATTTCCTTTTGCATTTCAAACTTTATAGTGGAGGTTGTTTTCCCTTACCCTTCTTGGATCTGATTTTCCCTACAATATCTTGTATCTACTACCCTGTTAGCGGCCATGGAGTTGTACGATGATCTACCCCTCCATCGAAATTTGTCTTGTCATCACAATACTTATGTTTCGTTGGTAGCCATCTTCGATGTACCCTATAGAAGATCTTCTTAGTAAATGGGAGATAATCAGCAATAGTGCATTCACCACAAGTAGGACATGAAAAATATCCATGAGTTACACAACCAGATAAAGTACCTAATGCCGGAAAATCTTGAATTTCCCACAATAACCATGCTCTTATCAATAATTAAGTATTGCTGAAGGACTCAAATTTTATAACACCATCCCATAACTCCTTCAACTCATACACTAATATTTCTAAATAAACATCAAAGTTTTTACTGGGAGCTTTAGGGCCTGATATCAACAATGTCAACAGGGAGAATTCTTGCTTTATACACAATGAAGGAGCTAAATTATAAATACATAGAATCACTAGCCAACAGCTGTGTGCAAGACCGAAACACCCATTCAGATTGAAACCATCAGTTGATATCCCAAGTGTGACATTCCTTGGTTCTTTGGCAAACTCGGGCGAAAAACTATCTGCACATCGCCAAGCTGAAGAATCGACAGGATGACGCATGAGATTTATATATATCTGACTTTTCTCTAGAATGCCAAGTCAATGCCTCCGCGATCCATGGTTCACTATAAAACCTTTTCAGCCTTGTAATCAATGAAAAATGTCTTACCGTTTTCTAAGCAATAGTAGTAAGATTCCTATCATCATTAAAAACCTTCTTATACCTAGATTATTGACAAACATGACACTTCACCAACGACGCATGATCCTTCCAATACAAAACACAGTCATCTACGCAGGAATCATATGTTATATAATCCATTCCTAGTTCTTGGATCATCTTTTTCACTTCTGGGTACTTAGATGGAAACGTGTTTTCTTCAGGAAGCAACTCCTTCATCAACTCTAAGAGTGCATTCGTACCATTATCAGAAAACCCATAATGTGTCTTGATGTAATTCAATTTGATAGAAGCATACAATGTTATCATTCCTTTAGGACATGAAGGATATAACGGTTCTTTTGCACGGTCATAGACAGATTTCCTTTTCTTCCTTTTCCTAGTTCCAGAATCAATATGAGTCCCACTATCTATTCCAATATGATCATCTACCCCTATAGCAGCACCAACATCCTCAGCAACATCTTCCAAATAATCACCCACGCCCATAGCAGGATCAACTGCTACATCTCCTACATTTTCTATGTTCTCAGCTAAATTTCCATTACTAGTATTATCCTCATATGACCGTTATTCTACCTCTAACTTTTCCCAATGAAAACACCATATCATATACGTAGATTGAATACCATACTTGAGAAAATACAATGAAATGTTACTAAGTGGCTCCAATCCTTTACCATTCTTACATCTAACACAAGGGCATGAGTATAAGATATTTCCACCACCATTTTTATTAACAAATTCTATAAATGACCTAACACCTTCTATGTACTGAGCAGATTTACGAGAACATTTCATCCAGCCCTTATCAACCATAGATGACATATCCTAAAGATTGACGGTATCTATGTTAAATGAAAATTCTGACCATATATGTACTCAACATCAATACAAAACAAGCAGCATTTTAGATCAATGAAATGAATACAACCAAACAATAGAGCTAGGTCATGAAGTTATCGTGATTTATTTTCACTTAGAACTTCAAAGTTACATGTTATAATTCAAGTGTATAAACTCTGACAATTTCCATTCCATGAAGTTGATATTCCCACTTGAAGTCTAACATGTATCTATGAACTGAATCACAATAACCTGCTAACCAATTCTATTTTGACAAATCCTCTTCATCCATTTCTTGTTCTCATCATATGATATATTACTCTTCAAAATAAACTTTACAAGATTAAACACAGTACTTTACAAGATCATACACAGTACTTAAAGAACATACCTAAGTTCAGTTCATACAATAGAAATTAAACCCTAAACTGAAAATATATCAAAACCCCTAAAACAGCTTAACATAAAACAATAATTTAAACTTATACCTTTCTATGTTCCTCAGTTCTTCAGAGTTCACATACCTGAACATTCTTCAAAGTAGTTCACCTGAACATAAATTACAATAATTTGAACCTAAGTTGACAAACCCATCAAATGGACAAACCCTAAAATGGAAAAATAAAATCGTGTTAGCTTCACATATGAAACCTTCAAATCGAAAGAGAAAGAAAAAATCGAAAAACTGAAATCGGAAACAACACATTTCAGATGAAACCCTAAAATCAATAGACTAAAATGAAAAAAAAAAGAAAATAAAAAAACTTGTGAAGCCAATATCAAACTTGTATAGACAATGACGTGCAAACCAGAAGAAAAAAAATGCAATCACTTCCACAGTGTTTGTGGACAAGAATTCCATATTATAAGTTATAACCTACTCTGATTTCTAGAACTAGAGAATTTAAAGAAGAGAAGATCAATTCTACTAAAAGGATTTCATCCATGTAAAAAGTAGTCAAAAGATGTATGCTTTTTCAACTTAACTCTTAAGTATGATGGCTAATTGAGACGCAATTACATCAAAATATTACCTACTTCCCTTCTAAATTCCCGTTACGTCATTAAATATTTTTTTATTTAAAAAAAAAAAAAAGATGGAATGATCCATAAAACACAAAGAATAACTAGTAAAGGATTAATTTGTAAAATATGCTTTGACATTCTAATTAGTTGGGCCAACAAATATTTAACAAATAGTACTAAAATAAGACCATTGCAAAGGCAATAGATCAAAATGTGGGAATACATACATATGTACATACACCTAATACGTACTGAACTTCCTTGTTCATGTGAATTCATATATTTCAAAACATTCAAGAGACACTCATAACATTGGCATTACTCATATAAGGGAAAATTCATGAAAATGCACAAATTGGAAGTTCAAACAAATTGCAACAGTGTATGTAAAAAGATCTGCAATGTGTCTCCGAGTTATTGAAAATGAAATCTTAACAAAACCCCTTCCACTAGTATTACTTAATTTTTAAGCAAAAAGATGATAGAGGTTTCCAGAGGTTGGAAATACATCTAAACATATATGAAAGCATTACTTGGTAATTCATCTGTGGGAGTCCATATGAAAGTTATATATACGTAGAAAACAGCTTTGAAGCATTAATATTCACACAACAAAAAGGTTCTAACTAAAGCATTAACAAAATACTAACTTTTTGTGCTTGCAAGGACTACCTTAAGCTCTTCCCATCTTACTGCTGCAAGCTCTTCTCGTACTCTGTGGAAAACAAAACTAAAGGAGTGAGCCACGGTAGGGGATATAACGATTTAGTAAGTACTTTCGACGTAAAACATATTCATGCATAAGCAAGAGTAGCATCAACATAATTTAAGGAATGTAAAGCTTTAAGTGATCAGTTGATAACCAAAAATTCAACGCTGCAAATAAAGATAAGTCACTATACTATACATAAAAGGAAAACTCACAATAAAGGTGGCAGCAAGTTACATTTCATTTCATAACAGAAAGAAAAATCATTCATTTTGCGTCTTGCATTAATTCGTCACTTAAAATCTTGACCAGAGCACAATAATTTTAAGCACTAATCAAAGGATGATTAAGATGCTTCAAAAAAACAAAGGATGATTAAGCATAACTGAACTGCGGCAAGAAGATAAATTACAAAAAGGAAACACCTGATTTGGGTACAGTTGCGCAAACACAGACGGTAGAACAAAATGAACTATCGGTAGAGACATTCCAATGGGTTTTTAAGTTATCCAATAAAAGTTTACAGAGAACAACAAAATTTTATAAAACATGGTCTAATTTTCTGAAATGGAAAACAAGGCATCAGTTTATGATAAATAAAATCATTACTGACGTCAAGGTATAATCACATCCAATGAAGAATACCAAAAAAAATTAAGATTCCATCGTACCGAATCGTCAACCACTTGAATTTGAAGATGCAAGTGAAAGTATATAAAATCCAAATACGTAAAAAACCAAACAAAGACAATATGTATTCAACTTTCATGTACCAGATTGACATGGTAATTGAATACAAGTAATGATTAAGGGCATAGCCTTCTAAGATTGATGGTAATTAATTAGCACAGCACTTTGATGACCTAGAAATGTTATTCTCCTTCTGTCTCTCTGTAGGTTGAAAAGATATGTCAGTAATTTGAGGAAAATGTAAGAAATCATAAGTTAACTCAACCCAAAATTGCTACAGTGAGTAAAACTTACATATGAGTCAACTCAACTCAAAGAGGATATATTCTAAATTTATAAGAATAATTTACAGAATAATGGATATCAAAAGTAAGCTACATATTTATAAAGTAACTCATTATCGACGAACACAACATCTCCATAATCAAATCAAATGAAGTAATATAAATAGTAGAGTCACTAGACAACCGCTGCCAAGATAGGTGGGTGTCCCCTGAAGAAACAAATGTTTGAACATATCCTTATGCACATCCAAAGCAAACAAAAAATAAGTCTACCAACAGTAAAAGTACCAACACGAGCACCAACACCCTTGCATAATCCCTACCTAGAATAACCGACATTAATTCAGTATAAACTAACTCCCTGATTTGCATTATTATACAGTAGCTATGAAAGCACAACATACAAAATATATGAGAAAAGAAAGAAAGAAAAGTAGTCATAGACAGTATTGGCATATCAGTAAGTATTGAGACATCACCTATGATTCCACAATAAATTCAGAATGCAACACATATTTATCTATCATATTACATCCAAAACACGAGATACATTCATCCATCACAATTCATACACTCAAGAATGCATTTCAACATTAACATCAAAGGTCCAACCAAACCAAGTTAAGTTACAGAAATTCTAATACAAAACTTAAAGGAAGAATTAATTTAATATTTTCATCCAAGTTTTGGTATAACACAGTAGGCTTGGACTTTGTAAACAAATTTAGCAAGACTACATTTTCTAGGCAAAAATGAGTAAAAACTTTTTCTTATCATCAAACTTTGGACTCAGTTAACAGCACCCAAAGTATGTGTGGGTTCTTATATTTACAAACACTAAATAACATTTATAATTGCTGATTCTAAACCATATATGATTCTAAAGCAGATCCAACCATCAAAGTTTCTAATTTGAAGAACCCTGCCAAGAAAACTTAGATTTACAAACACAATTAGTGTTCCATTACATAGATGAAAACTTAGATATTGTAATTTGAAGAACCCTGCTAAGAAATATATAGCCAAAGTAAAGTATTTACACCCATAGAAAGCTAGATTAAATCTTGTATCATCACAGGATTCTACACAATCAACTACCATAAATTTCAGACATCTCATTGCTTTCAGTACAAATCAAGGGTTAATAAATCAATCAACCCATTTCAAGCATTAATCGCGAATTTAACCATACAAATAGACTTGGGAGAAAATCCCCATGTATAAATATGGAACCCTAGTTTCTTTGTTTTTCAATCAAATCCAATTTGAAGAAGACTTTCCCTAAAATCGTGAAACCCTAGAATCTATTAACTGAAATCGAAAAACTAAAACTGATAAATACTTACCAGATTGAATACAAGACTGCAACTGAAGATCGATTTTAGACCAATTTAGATCGAGACATGAACTGAATCTTCAGTTGATATCAAGGGGAGAAAATATCTTCGGGAGCAGAAAAAGAAAGAGCGGGTGATGAAAAATGAAATTGGCTGAAAAAACTTTAAGGATAATACTGAAGGAGTAGTATTGTAGTAGATAAGGCTGAAAGGGTGGAAAAATAAATAAGAGGAGTGACCAAACTTTGACTTGGGCGTAAAAAAAACGTCAAAGTGTTCCCGACCACACGCGTGCTTCGCATGCATAAACACCTTGTCTTTGCTATTCACAACCGAAAATTTGATGTCGCTACATTCGAAACATAAATAATCCGTTGCTAAAGTATAGCAACATATATTTAGCAACGGCATTACTGCTGTTGCTACTATGGGTTGTTATATCCTTAAAATAGTGTAGTATTTAATCAAAAAAATTGGCCAACCATCGACCACATAGCTGGGTTCCCAATTATCGATTTTATCTTCCCGAAACTAAAATTCTTCTTGAAGTGGTGGCCCACAAAAAAATCTCATATTTTATATCCGTCTAGGGCACCCCAAACGTAAAAGTGGGAATTAGATAATTGCCCCTTATTTTGATTGGCCTTCACAACTTCCCCTAGGACCTTTACAAATACCCCTCCGTAAATCTAAGAGGAATCCGAAAAAATAATAATACATTTTTATCCCTGGCGTATATTTTAGAGTGTGAAAGAAAAAGAGATATTTTTCAAATCCATAGAATAACCACCATCTGCATCATCGCCCTTTCCACTCTCGCACCACCTCCACCAATATCACCGCCAGTTCAACACCACCTCATATACACCCACCAAATCAACCACCACCACCAGCACCACTTCCTCCTAAACAATCAATTTGGATCAATTTTGAACATCAAAACCTAAATCCAGTGATGAAAAATGAGAAATTGAATTCTAAAACCTAATCTCGAGCATCGTTTCGGAACAGGCGATGAAAATCGTCAATCAATAATTGAATTTGAAGATTCAATCATCATGAACAAATAAAAAGTGATTATTTTCTTTCTCTTGGTTAAGTTTCTATTGGTGATGGTGGTATTGTAATCGGTGGAGATGGAGATTTAAATAGGTTAGAAAATTTTTGTTGTAACTGGTGTCGGAAACAACATATTAAACATATAAGATTTCAAAAATGTCTCCTGCCAGATTTGCAATTGATACACGAATGGTAGTAAAATTATTCCAACAAGAGGAAGCCTAAATTTCTCCAATGGAATCTCGGCAAAAGCTACTTCTCTAAATAATAATTTCAGTTTTCCATTTGTTGGAAGTAGCATCTCTATTGATTTCTTTGATCAGAAAATTTTTCTTGCTTCTCATAATCCATTTTCTATTGGTTCTTGTGGAAAAAGTGGTGTTGCCACCATGGTAACATCATTTGTTATCGAGGTATTTCTTTTGCATCTTAACTAATTCTTAGTATAAAAATGAATGTTTTGAACGTATGTTCTAATTATTGTTAGTGAATCAAAGAATACCGATGTGAAACTTGAGAGCTAGTTCTCTTGACTATGTTTAATCCATGAGTAATTACTCTTGGAATTGGACTTTCTCGGTTGTGGTTCACGTTTTTTTTTTTTTATGAGTTCAAGTTCCACTGATATTGTGTTTATTTAGTGTTGTACTGGTGGGAGTGGAAGTTGTTATAGTGGTTGTGGTGGTGATTGTGGTGGTGGTGAGGCTCGAATGATAAAGAATGATAAATACAAGAAGATCAGTTCTTGGTTTCAGTGAAAACTCTGAGGTAACTACTACCACTACTTATGTTACCTTACTCTTTATGTTTAATTTTCACGAGTATCAACTATTGTTGTTGATCTATATATGAGATCAACTAATGTTGTTGACAGCATTATTTATTGTCAACAACCAATGTTTGTGTATCAACAATAGAAATTGACCTTAATTTAGGGAGTCAACAACCAATGTTTATGTATCAACAATAGAAATGCTAGTCAACAACCAATATTTGTGTATCAACAATAGAAATTGATCTTAGTGTTACAAATATTTGTGTATCAACAATAGAAATTGACCTTAGTTTAGGGAGTCAACAACCAATGTTTGTGTATCAACAATGGAAAATGGAATAAAAAACCAATATTTGTGTATCAACAATAGAAATTGATCTTAGTGTAAGGAGTCAACAAAAAATATTTGTGTATCAACAATAAAAATTGAACTTAGTTTAGGGAGTCAACAACCAATGTTTGTGTATCAACAATGGAAAAATGGAATCAACAACCAATATTTGTTTATCAACAATAGAAATAGATCTTAGTGTCAGGAATCAACAACAAATATTTGTGTATCAACAATAGAAAAATGGAATCAACAACCAATATTTGTGTATCAACAATAGAAATAGATCTTAGTGTAAGGAATCAACAACAAATATTTGTGTATCAACAATAAAAATTGACCTTAGTTTAGGGAGTCAACAATCAATGTTTGTGTATCAACAATAGAAAAATGGAATCAACAACCAAATTTGACAAATATTTTTGAATTTTTGGATCAACTTCAGTTGTTGACACCTAATATTGACGGTGGCGGCGGTAGTGGTGGTGTGTGGCGGCAGCGGTGTGGCGGCAGCGGTGGTGTGTGGTTGTATTTAGTAAGTGGTGGTGGCGGTGGTGGTGGAATGTTATTGGTGGTTGTATTTAGTAAGTGGTGGTGATGGTGGTGGTGGTGGTGGCGGATTGGTGGTGGTGGTGGCGGCGGTGTTGTTGGTGGTGGTGAAATGAAATAATAGAAAAATATATTTTTTAATGGATAAGATTTTTAAATGGAAAATAATATTGTAAGTGAGGGTATTAAGGTAATCTATTTTTTAATGGATAAAGTATTTAAATGATAGGGGTATTTATATTGTTGTATAAGAGTATATTTATTGGGTGTCAAAACTAAGGGTATTTAATAAATTTACCCAACGTAAAATTGGTAGTTGCGTACGAAAATTAAAAAATTGGTGCATCAAGGTCAGCAATCGATGGATTAAAACAGAACAATTATGCTTATGAGAGCGTTGGTGATGATCTTATAAAGATCAATATTGATACTCCTGATACTAATACTTGTGTTACTATCCAAATAAGGCTAGTAAGAGACTAATAAGACCAAACAGACAATGGATAGATTTCAACATATTGATTATAGTCATGCAAAAATTGCTTAATTTTGGTTGGATTTACGCAAGTTGGCTTCAATTTTATTCAATTTTGGGAGAGTAAGGATTACGAAAATAGTCCTGGCCTTCTCCTCAACAATTTGCAAATGACTATCTATTTCCTGTTATGGGGGGATAACATCAGTCCCCTTTTAATCGTCTAATACTTTTCTATCCAAATAAATTACTCTGATTCATGGTTCGTAATCAGTAATGTCAAAATTATTAAAGTTTTCAACAAAAACTATACATTTTCACTCCCACGAGAATCATGATAATTCCCCATCATTTTGCTTTAGAATTTTTTGGGCCATGCAAAAACAAAAATCATATAATAACGTTTTGACGCATATGGGGAACATGTTGTTCATTGTAAGGTAGATCCTGGTTTTAAATATAGACATGATCATGTGAGAGATATCTTATATGATGTATTATGGAGGGATGGTATTTCAGCAAAGAAAGAGGCGCCGGTCAACTTTTTGATGGATCCTCTTGAAGGGAGATCAACACTTAGGCCAACAGATGTTCTTATTTTTGGGTGGGCTAACGGAAAGCATACATGTGTTGATCTTACTGGGGCTTTTCCATTAGTAGGAATCGGGCAAGGTTCTTTCACAGTTGAAAGCTTCCTTGGGGAAGATAACGAAGCATGAAAAGGAATGTATTGATAATGGACATGCTTTTATTCCCTTTGCCTTTGACACTTTTGGGTATTTAGCGCCGGAGGCGGTTGGACTCCTAGCGAGAGTTCAAAGAGTCATGCACAGTAATGTCATGACTCCCGATTCGAGAGAGTTTGTGTTTAAGAGGATAGAGTTTTCTATTCAAAAAGGGCTTGTGGCGCAGCTTGTTGATCGCTTGCCTGCTATGTAATAACTCGTGAATCTTGTAACAGAGCTGAAATCAAAATAAGACATAATAACGTTTTCTTCTCATAAAAATAAATAAAAAATTATCCCTTGTACTCAATAGCCAAAGGTGAACCATTGACTTGATTGTAAAAAGAGCTTCCTTCAAGCAAAAATTATCATTAATTGTGTTTAAAGGTCTATTAATGTACAAAGAAAATGTGAACTTATTGAAAGGTAACTTGATAAAATAGCATCTTTCTTCGCTTTTAGATCAGTCAAAAAAATCAAAACATTGAAGATTCCATGCCAGATCATGCATATATATTAACATCCAACGACTTGTTATCATGTTAGACATACATCAGAAGACTAATATTTTTTATTGGTTCATGTAGAAAATATGATATCAAAGACTTAAAAAAAATAATCAAATAAGAATTCTATTATAAAAATGTGAGTTCTCTCTGTTGTAAATCTTTTCATGGCTTAACAACCTATTTAAATATGCAGAGAAACTCGATTGCCAAGTAAAGCAACTTTCTAATAAAATTTAAACTCCTAACGTAAATTTCTTCTAGAATATTCGACAAACTCTAACAAAGCAACCTAAACAGAAAACTCTAAACAAATAACAAGCTTCTCGATATAACTCAAATTACCAAACTCTGAGTTTTGTTTTCTTTTATCTTCCAATATACTCCGTCAAACTAAGACTCTGTTGGCTTATCATTCCTAATTTTCCACGCAGATTAATGAAAATGTTATACTTCGATGGCTTTGTGAAGATATCAGCTATTTGTTCTTCACTCTCACAATGCTCCACAACTATCTCCTTTTTGCTGACAAGCTGTCGAATATAAGGATACTTAATATCAATGTTGTTAGAGCATTGCTCAGTCGAACTCACATGTTTTTCTATCTCAAGCTTGTTGTCAAAACTATATCTTGATTTATAGTGAAGCCTCGGACTATCTTTCATGAAGTTTGTCTTGTCCCTTGGCTGCAGGATAACATTTCTTGTCCGCTTTGTCGCTTAGAGATTCAAAGTTGTTCATCACATCAATCTGCTGTTTAAGTTTTCAGTTTCTATTCATGAGTTGTAATTATTGTTTAAACATTGAATTGGTTAGGTTATTCTATGAATGAACGAAAACTTGGTGTCATAAGCTAATTAAGCTTGTCAGAAAATAGGTATAGAGGAGAGTAGAGAAGGAAACACAAAGAAACTTAATGACTACATCTTTTAAAGAATCAATAATTCCAGAAACAGTATAATTCCAGAAACAGTATGACTAGCTACAAAAAGGAAATCAACATATTCTAAGAAATAAACCATATAACTAAGAACGGAAATCCAATATTAAGAAGCATACTTGAACTAGGAAATAAACATACAAACCAAGACATGTAAGATGCACTAATTTTTTGACAAGCTGAAGGTTCCGGGAACATATTTCGTGGGCCTAATAAGGTAATATTTCTTTTTTGTTTTTTGTGATTGTATTTTCCTTATCATGCTCGCACTCGGGTTTGGAAGTCGCGAACTGCGAATTCTTGTATAAATATGTACAAAAATCTCATAACTGGACACACACAAAAAAAATATTCTGTCATACAACTTCATCTTCCTTCTTCTCTCCTCCTCCTTTTCTGGTATTCTAATTAACCATGGTGAAAACAAAGACTGATGTCATCATACAGTGTCTAGAAGAACAGAACCCCCCACCCCAAGAACAAAGAATTGAAAACAAAACAGGGCATATTCAAATCAAGGTAACGAAGAATCTGAAGCAGACTATACGTTATCCAGGTTATCCAGATGATGTAGAACCACTACCCATCCATGGAGACCCTGAATTCGCTGATGCTCTAGAGCATGATAAAATCAAAAAATTGTGTTTGTGTGCCAATGCATTAAGACTAGTATTTGATATGCTTTGTTGGTTGGAAGTTCCTTCAGACAGACTCGTGCAAAAGAAGATTTCACGGTTTGTTGTTGAGACTGCTAAAAGCGCTATCAGTGAACGTGCTAAATCGTTTTTCGTTTATGTAGAGCTTGAAGTTATTACCAAGGATAGTGATGATAACGACGTTGATATAATAAGTGAAAACGAAGATGCGGACATGACAAGTGACGGAGAAACAATAAGTTATGGCGAAGACATGAACATGCCAAGTGACAGAGAAAACGAAGAAATGATAAGTGGTGGCGAAGATATTGACATGCCAAGTGATGGAGAAATAATACGTGATCATGATGAACAAATAATAAGTGATGATGAATTTACAAGTGACAATAATGATATTAACATGATCGTGGAGTTGTCGGTAGATGATGCATATGAAAATCGAAAAATTGGTGCATCGAGGTCAGCAATCGAAGGATTAAAACGAGAGAGTTATTCGTATGAGCGTGGTGGTGATGATCATACAAGGAACAATGCTGCTGCTAATACTTGTGTTATTTGTATGGACGAGTTCGAAGCTGGAACAGTTGTTAGATACATGCCATGCTCACATATCTTTCATGAAGTTTGTCTTGTTAGATACATGCCATGCTCACATATCTTTCAGTTTGAAGTTTGTCTTGTCCCGTGAGAATGGATTAAGGACAATCTGAAATTAAGCAGCTAAATTAAAGAAACATCTTTTGGGGACTACCCAAAAAAGTTGGGGGACTACCCATCAGTTTCTCTAGAGGATATTAGAAGTAATATTTGGTCACCCCTTATAATTTTTATTTCTAATACCCACTTTACCCTTGATGATAAACTTAATTAGTGATTAGTGATTAGTGAAAAACTGATTAGTGATTAGTTAAAAACTGATTAGTGATTAGTTAAAAATTGATTAGTGATTAGGGATTAGGGATTAGTGATTAGTGATTAGTGTTTTATAAGTTGGATTTTTTTTTTTTAACATTTTTTTTTTGAGAGATAAGAAGAAGAAGGAAACAGGAAGAACAAGAGTATGATATTTTGGGGATAACTATTCTTGTCCGCTTTGTCGCTTAGAGATTCAAAGTTGTTTATAGAGTTGTCTATTTTTTGAAGATTAAATTGAAGATCATGTAAAGTTGGTTAAGTAAAAAAAGTTGTATTCAATTGGTTAGGAAAAAATATACGAACAAAACCTTTTTCTTTAGTGATTGTTTTCTTTGTTCAATAAGGTTTATAAAGTGTGTGCTTTTGTTAAGTATTTCCACCATGAGCCACTTTAACCCAACAAAACTTTTGTAAGAGAAAAAGTTTGGAGGATTGCTAACAACACTCTCGTCTTATATAAAGTTTCTTACTGTGAGCATAGCAACTCCTTTGTCTTTTGAAACAAGTAGCGTGAGAATGGATTAAGGACAATCTGAAATTAAGCAGCTAAATTAAAGGTTCCCGCGAACATGTTTCGTGGGCCTAATAAGGTAAAATTACAATAGGCCCATTGATAAGTTGCCTAATTTTTGCTTCCCTTTTTTGTGATTTCTATTTCTATTTCCTCAGAACTCTAGTTTACAAATTGCGAACTACAAACTCTGATTTCCAAATTGCGAACTACAAACTCTTATAAATATGTACAGAAGTCTCTTAACCGGACACATACAAAAATATTCTATCATACAACTTCATCTCTCTTCTCTCCTGCCTCTTCTCTGGCATTCTGATTAATCATGGCGGAAAGGAATTTTAGGCCTGTCAGTGTCAACATTCGGCGTCGAGAAGAACGGAACCCACCTCCAGAACTTGAAAACAGAACAGGGCTTATTCAAATCAATGTTACAAAGCGTTTGCCTGATAATTCACTATTACCCATCCATGAAAATTCGCCTCAGTACACTTGTGATAAAATCGAAAATTTGTGTTTGTTATGTGACAATATGAGCCGAATATGGCGTATGTTTCTTAAGTTGCAAGTTCCTGGAGGAGATTGTTCAGAAGACGCGTGTGAGTCGATTTCGAAGTATGTTGCTGATACTGCTAAAAGAGTTAACGGAGGTAGTGCAGATATGAAGCGATTTTTTGTTTATGTAGACCTGGAAGTTGTTACTATTGAGGATAATAATGATCACGGCGACGTTGATGATGGGGATGAAAGATTAAGTGACCACGAAGATACTGATATGGAAATTGAAGAAGAATATACAAGTGATGAAGAATTTACAAGTGGAAATAATGATATGAACACAGTTGTGGCGTTGTCGCTAGATGGGTATGAAAATAAAAAGGTTGGTGCGTCAAGGTCTGCTATTGAAGGATTAAAACGAGAAAGATATTCTTATGGAAGTGGTGGAGATAATCCTGCGAAGCACAGTTCTGATGTTAATGCTTGTGTTATTTGTATGGAAAAGTTTGAAGCTGGAACGGTGGTCAGATACATGCCGTGCTCACATATCTTTCATGAAGTTTGTCTTGTCCCTTGGCTTCAGGAGAACAATTCCTGTCCGCTTTGTCGCTTAGAGATTCAAAGTTGTTCATCAGATCAATCTGCTGTTTAGGTTTTCAGTTTTCGTTCATAATTTGTAATTAATGTTTAAAGATTGTATTGATTATTCTGTGAATGAATGAAATACTCCTTCCCATTATCAGTTCTTGTTATTTGACCACCAGCATCCAAAAGTGTAGAAGTTACGGCCACAGCAGCTCCTGCAGATAGGGCGGCTGGAATGCTCCTGCTTTGAAGCATAGAACAGCAGTGAAACCTCCAGCTGAACAATCAACCAAGTTCCCTCTTCTCTCCGTAGTTGAGAAGTCCACACCTATATATATATATAACCCTCTCCATAGTTTCCTGGCATTTTCAAGGTCCTTAAACCTGGAAGAGCAGCACCTCTTTCAACACAGGCACATCAGCCCAAGTAGCTCAAATTGTTCCCCAAATAGATCCTGAAAGTAACCATAGTTGCACACTTGATTGTTTTCATCATTGGAGTAGTAACTAGTATCATCCTCCAAATACATGAGTCCAGCTAAAAGGTTCTAGTATGATGGAAAATATTGCTAGATTTTCTTGTTAATTGGAAGATTTCGGCCACCACAAAATTGTTTACTGATGGCTCCAGAGTTTCGCCAAACAACCAACTCAGTGAGTTCTTTTCTTCTTTTTTGGATCAGTCAGTGAAATAAGGATGCCAAACAGAATTCACATGGAAAAAATCACCATCTATTTGAATTTGTTAACATCAAACACCAGGATTTAATCCTACAGGACTGTAAACTCACTTGAATTAAGTGAGGATTAAATCCTACAGGATTAAACTCACCAACCATTTCATGAGCAAGAAAAGCTCTCGAGGGGCAGTCTATGTCGATCTTCCTTGAAGTTGTTCTAAATTTTCATCACCGAATCATTTAGTAACTAGTGAAATTGCATGAGCTAAGAGCCTGCCACTTGAAGCTGACAATCCAAAACTGCCATGAAATGTGTGCTGACCTACTTTGTCAACAATGATTTCAACCCATAGGAAATTTAAACATGTTTCTTCTATTAGAAAAATCTACAAACAACTTAAGTTCACAAATATCGAACTAAAATTCACCAATTTAATGGGTCCATAGAAAGAAAATGTATGTATAAAATTTGTGAACCATGTGCTAACCTTGCTGGCTCAGAATGCAAAATTTGTTACGTTATCAGGAGTGTCGTCGTCGGCATAGCCATCTCCGGTGGAATAAAGAAACGGTGGGGAATTTCGAGTATTTGCGGCGATGTACTTCGTATAAGTGGCGGACTTCTATGCCCACTTGATGTTTGACCCCTTTCACTTTCTTTGAAAAATCAACTGACCCCCTAAATTTCTTTGGAAACTAACTTTCACTCTTTTGTAGAATTTTGTTTGTGAAACCTTACCAGTAAAATCATGTACCAGACTTTGTTACTTGATGTACAATTATATCTGGAATTGGTAAAATTTGTGATAGTAGCCGGAGCTATGTTACCATTTTGACCCCAGCGGCCTGAATTTCTAAGTCTGCCACTGTATCAGGTTGATTTGATGATTTTGTTCTAAAATGTTTGCCGTGATGATTGTGCGATTGAAGGTTATACTGGTTACTTAGGGGTGGAGGGAGATGGATGCAAATGGGGTCGGCAGACCGGTTGTTTTTGAAATTTAGTTAGATAGGCATGTACTTGCGCAACTTATGCAACATGTGGGTGGAGGCGTATATAGTTCGTAATAATCATTGTTATAAAAAGTTATGAGATTTATGTCCATGATGACTAAAGCTATCAGATGGACGATTTTTAATTTAGGCTCGATCCGAAGGTCGGGATGCTACATATTGGAAAGTCATTAGACGGCTACAAAAGGCTCCCTATTTGTTAAGTGGGTCGATCTTGGTGAACAAAATAGGGGGTGTTTGCAATTTACTTCATCGATCTTTGGCACGATTTTGGCTGAAAACTGTTCTCACTTGGTAAACCCTAACCGTTTTGCTTTCTTCCAGTTATCCTTTTCAGCTTTTCTGAATTTTTGTTTCTCTAATCAATGAACCCCAACCCTTTTGTTTTGATCTACAACGAGCTAGCTAAGATTTTGATTTATTTTTATTTTTTCAAATCAATGAACCCAAATCCAAACCCTTTTTTATAATACAGTTTTGGATTTGTAATTGAATTTTTGTTTCTCTAATCAATTATCCCCAACCCTTTTGTTTTGATCTAAACCGAGTTAAGATTTTGATTTAATTTTTTAAAAAAAATCAATGGACCCAAATCCAAACCCTTTTCTATAATGTAGTTTTGCTTGCAGCTTATAGGGTTGTCCTTTCATATAAGGGGATTTCTAATACTCTTGGTATGTTCAGTGGATTTTTTCTTCATTCGATCTGTTGATGTATTTGTCTGCTATTGAAATTAATTTTGTTGTTTTTTTTAATGATTGGTGCAGATATTCTTACTTAGTTATCCATTTATGTGTTGTTCTTTAACTATTTTTATGATTGATTATCAGTGTACAATAGGCACAAAACATAATCAATCAAAGGGCAATGCTGATTATTATAAATTCTGTAATAGTTTGGCTCCCAATCATTACTTATATTCTACGGTATATGGTTGCCAGCTTATTTATTTTCACTTGACCATATTAGGGTTTTCTTAGTAAGACATGCCTTCCCTAAACATTGTAATTGGTGCACTAACTTGCTTTACAAATCTGCAAAAGTTGAAACAAGCTAATGATCAACAGTGTTTGATGCTCTTACTGAAGCACAAAATATCAGGTAACTCTATCCAAGTCTGAATATGCTACCTATTTGTTGATGGTCTGTATATGGCAGGGGATGCAAGTAGAAAGTATGAGGTTGACCAAATTATCACTTTCACTATTGGTCATTTCATTGTTACTGCAATTTGCTACCTATTTGTTGATGGTTTGTACATGTCTGTATATGGCAGGGGATGCGAGTAGAAAGTATGAGGCTGACCAAGTTATCACTTTCACTATTGGCCATTTCATTGTTACTGCAATTTGCTAACGTGCAACCAGGTGTTTTGCATCTCTATTAGCTAGAACTTAATCTATAGGAGTATTTCTTATGCAATTATTATAATCAGGGGTTAGTGTTACAAAAAAATTCATGAACCCAGTTTCCGACAGACACAAATATACCTACCATATATAATTTTTTATTTTGAACCTGAGCGGGTCTATAGATAGTCAAGGAAGAATTATAGCATATACTGATCCAACCATATACGATATCTGGTATATTCATCTTTTTTGCTTACCAGAGAATAAGGCACACTTTCAATCAACCAATCTCATGGTTCGCAGCAGGTCCTTAAACTACGACCAAGTCACCCTCTTCTTTTGCCAGCAAATAAACATGTCTCTTTACATTGAACATCATGCATGCCTATCATTGTTAGGAGATAATTTTCTTATGTAATTAGGACTTATTAATAGATACTCACTAATATCCGACATTCTTCACTGAATTAATATTTTAGTTAACTCAATCGTCACAGTGGATAAGAAGGGAATCACTTTCTATCTCTACATTTTAGTAAATTCTTATAATTGTTGATTAGTCATATCTTGAGAATAGATCAACTTTAGCCAATTCTGAAGGTCTCTGTGGTTTAACAATCTCTTATTGACTTGCAAGTTGAACTAATGTTGGAATGTGGAAGTGGGGTTATATGTTACTCAGATTTCGTCTATGGTGATTTGGATATGCCTAGGAGGATTCATTTCAGATTTTTTGTAAAAAAGGTGATCCACATGTAGTCCGTGCTAACTTAATATGTTGTCAGTGATAAAAGAAGTTCCTTAATAAGATTTGTTAGTTGTTCATATACGGACTATAGTGTTGCGCAATTGAGGCATGTTCACTGACCCATGTTGTTGTATGACACCATTTGCAAGCTAAAAGATATAGCCACACAAGTGATAAGCTTATCAGGTATGTCTTCATGACACTTATTGCGATACATGTGAAATAGTTTATTATTTATTGTGGCGTCGTATTTTTAGTAGTAAATAGGCATAATTAAAAAGTAATATGTGGATATTCAGTTTTTATGAAAAGGGAGTTTAATATTATTAAATTTGAAGTGTCAGTTTTTGTTGAATGAAAGCTATGTTTGCTGCTCCATATACCACCGCCAACAGGGATCCATCTGTTACTTCTATTTATCTTTTTTTTATTTGTTTTCAGTAACGATAATTAAAATAAAATAATCAAGGGATAAATATTATTGAAATAAAATTAAGTGATCGAAATTCTATTTTTGATGGAACTATGTTTCTAGATATATGTTAATGCTTGCAATTGGGCTTATCCTAAATAGATTATTTGAGTGTTGAATTGAGAAAACTTGATTAAATAATGATCACTGAATTTTAAATAGAAACTTTTATCATTGATAGACTGATGGTTTAAGAACACCAAGTGGATTTGTTTAGTGTTCAGGGCAAGGTCTTTGATATATTATGTTAGTGTGCTTCATTATGGGAACCGTACTTTCCTTTATTCTGCAGGAATCTACATTACCGCACCCCATTTTCGACTAGGTCTCTGGAGCTGGAAATTCCTCTCTCTTGGTGTACATGTTGGTTTAATTTCAGGGGTACAAAGAATACATGAAACAAAAAACAAAGCTAGATTGCTTTCGTTGATACTACAACTTTTACCTACATTACACCAATATACTTTTTGGGTCATTGTCGTGATCAGTATTTTTTTTTTCTTAGAAGGTTTTACAATCTGATGATCTTTTAATTACAAAGGAGAAGTCGAGAAAGATAGAGTTTATCACGAATACTTTGTTGATGAACATGCCTGCCACAAAGCCTGTTTCAGAAATGATTCCATTAAGGTGGATGTAATTACAAAAAAAAATTCCGATGTTTAGGATTGTGATCTAATGCCTTTTAAAATGTTGTCGGATTTGTTTGATTTCCTGCAAAATAGTGTATACCCAATATTTTAATGAGCATGTGATGTACACATCTGAGTTACGGGCCAATGAGGATAAAATTTTCATTCTTTCCAATCTTGGAAATATTTCTAGGTAATGATTTTTCCGCATAATTGCATATGATTAAGCTTATTTTGATCTCTTTCTTAGCTAATGAGTTATACTTTTAGATTTCAAATTATACTTCATTAAGATTATTATTTTTTTAGTAGATTGGTCAAGGTGAATCCACTGGACATACTGAACTTTAGATGAATGCTACCTATGCTTAGAACTTTGGTTTTCTATACCTTATCGTTGTCAAACTCTAACTAAGACAACGTAGTTCTGTATAATTTTCTAATGTGTTTTGAAAGTTAAATCACTTCAGCTGGAAATTTAAGGAACCTTTAGGGCTTTGTATATATGTATTTACATCACAAAATATTTATGAATCTTTCTTCCGATTGTGTTTGACCAATTCTATTGATTTGCAGTATAAGTGTACTACAAAATTTTCTACCATCTTGAAAGGAGGAGAGTTGAAGGTAATAGGATTGCATCAATGGTTGAACTACTCCTTTTTTGAAAGGTAATCGAAAAACATCTGATTTTGTAGTTAATTGGTTGAACTTCTTCATAATGATAATTTGATTCAAGATAGATGAAATGAAGTGGATAAATTTGCAATATTGTGCATCAACAAATAAATATGAAATGATTAATGAAGTGTTACTTGCTATCTTAGCTCAATCGGTAAAGAACATGGTTTACGACCATGTTGTTGTGGGTTCGATTCCCGCAGACGGTATAAAAATAACAAATTCATAAGTTGTTTGGATTCTTTTTCATATAATGAATTTTTCGGATCATGTTTCTCATCTATTTCTTGAATTTTTGTTGGAAATTTCTTGATGCCGCTTGGATTTTTTTTTATTGTTGCTAATTTTGTACAATTTGTTTCATTGAGCCTTTTGCTCAATAAAATGTCGTATTTTGATTCTACAAGTTTATGTTTTGATTGTATCAAAAGAGACATGTATTGTGAAGTGAGTAAACAGAACAAAATCACACTGCACTCTTACAAGCTATTTCCCACTTCTGTTTAATATTATGAGTTTTCATGCTTCCAGGGATAGATAATAATGAAACCATTAAGATTCCTAGAAGCGGCGGCACATATCCTGACGTAACTCATGTAAACCTGGCCATATGTATTTTTTTACACCAACTGATACTACACATATCTAGATTATGAATTGTTAGTGGAAAATATTATGATCTTGCTATCCACTGATGCCATATTGTCTTGCAAATTTTGACATATTGGTGATGTATACCTAGAAAAGGATGAGTTCAATTAGGAGGTCCTTCAAAATTCTATCGGGTGGGTTATCCTAAGGGTTGAACCATGGATTTATGTCACTGCATCCACATGATGAGATTTTATATTTGAATCTGATATAGTTTATAAGCACCAGTGTGGTGTAAGATGAACTCTCAATTTAGATTCATGATTCCATTTTATTTAACGTATCATCTTAAAAAAAAATCTCATTCGAAACTTTCCTTAGTTTTCTATAAGGAGGTCTGAGCTGGCTTTCGTGAAATTTTATAATTTACTTTTTGTGGAGTTCAACAATTTAAAATGAGTTGCTAGCAGGAGTTTCCATCGATAAAGCACATTATGCAAGGTACATGTTCATGCTTTTTAATGGATAACAGGTTTGCGTGTGTTGATATCACATAGATCGATGAATATTATTGAGTTTTCCAAAATATAATCTTCAATGTTGATTTTCATTCTGAAATTTGTTTTTACTTGGTGAGTGATTTTCTTTTTTGAATCATAAATTCACACAACAAAAACCAATGCTTAATTTGTTTCCAGAGATCCTTCATTTAATGTTTTCAAAAGAAGAAAAAAGGGACATTAAGGGTTTCAATCCCTTAATTAGATAACTCACTGGCTTATTCAAGTTTGGGATTTGCTATGAACTCCAGAAATTTTCAGACATGGGTCGACAATATTTCAAGCTTCAATTAGCTGTAAGATTTTGATTTCTTTTTTTTTAGGTTTGCATATCGAAGGAGACTGCTCTAGGGATAGAAGCTTCAATATTTTAATGAGCATGTGATGTACACATCTGAGTTACGGGCCAATGAGGATAAAATTTCCATTCTTTCCAATTTTGGAAATATTTCTATGTAATGATTTTTCCGCATACTTGCATATGGTTAAGCTTATTTTGATCTCTTTTTTAGATAATGAGTTGTACTTTTAGATTTCAAATTATACTTCATTAAGATTTATTTTTTTAGTAGATTGGTCAAGGTGAATCCACTGGACATGCTGAACTTTAGATGAATGCTACCTATGCTTGGAACTTTGGTTTTCTATACCTTATCGTTGTCAAACTCTAGCTAAGACAACGTAGTTCTGTATAATTTTCTAATGTGTTTTGAAAGTTAAATCACTTCAGCTGGAAATTTAAGGAACCTTTAGGGCTTTGTATATATGTATTTACATCACAAAATATTTATGAATCTTTCTTCCGATTGTGTTTGACCAATTCTATTGATTTGCAGTATAAGTGTACTACAAAAGTATCTACCATATTGAAAGGAGGAGAGTTGAAGGTAATAAGATTGCATCAATGGTTGAAGTACTCCTTTTTAGAAAGGTAATCGAAAAACATCTGATTTTGTATTTAATTGGTTGAACTTCCTCATAATGATAATTTGATTCAAGATAGCTGAAATGAAGTGGATAAATTTGCAATATTGTGCATCAACAAATAAATATGAAATGCTTAATGAAGTGTTACTTACTGTTTTAGCTCAATCGGTAAAGCACATGGTTTACGACCATGTTGTTGTGGGTTCGATTCCCGCAGACGGTACAGAAATAACAAATTCATAAGTTGTTTGGATTTTTTTTTCATATAATGAATTTTTCGGATCATGTTTCTCATTTATTTCTTGAATTTTTGTTGGAAAGTTCTTGATGCAGCTTGGATTTTTTTTCTATTGTTGCTAATTTTGTACAATTTGTATCATTGAGTCTTTTGCTCAATAAAACATCGTATTTTGATTCTACAAGTTTATGATTTGATTGTATCAAAAGAAACATGTATTGTGAAGTGAGTAAACAGAACAAAATCACACTGCACTCTTACAAGCTATTTCCCACTTCTGTTTAATATTATGAGTTTTCATGCTTTTAGGGATAGATAGTAATGAAACCATTAAGATTCCTAGAAGCGGCGGTGCATATCCTGATGTAACTCATGTAAACCTGGACATATGAATTTTTTTACACCAACTGATACTACACATATCTAGATTATGAATTGTTAGTGGAAAATATTATGAGCTTGCTATCCACTGATGCCATATTGTCTTGCAAATTTCGACATATTGGTGATGTATACCTAGAAAAGGATAAGTTCAACTAGGAGGTCCTTCAAAATTCTATCGGGAGGGTTATCCTAAGGGTTGAACCATGGATTTCTATCACTGCATCCACATGATGAGATTTTATATTTGAATCTGATATAGTTTATAAGCACCAGTGTGGTGTAAGATGAACTCTCAATTTAGATTCATGATTCCATTTTATTTAACGCATCATCTTAATATTTTTTTTCCTATTCGAAACTTTCCTTAGTTTTATATATGGTTGTCTGAGCTGGATTTCGTGAAATTTTATAATTTACTTTTTGTGGAGTTTAACAATTTAAAACGAGTTGCTAGCAGGAGTTTCCATCGATAAAGCACATTATGCAAGGTACATATTCATGCTTTTTAATGGATAAGGGGTTTGCGTGTGTTGATATCACATAGATCGATGAATATTATTGAGCTTTCCAAAATATAATCTTCAATGTTGATTTTCATTCTGAAATTTGTTTTTACCTGATGAGTGATTTTCTTTTTTGAATCATAAATTCACACAACAAAAACCAATGCTTAATTTGTTTCCATAGATCCTTCATTTAATGTTTTCAGAAGAAAAAAAAGGGACATTAAGGGTTTCAATCCCTTAATTAGATAATTCACTGGCTTATTCAAGTTTGGGATTTGCTATGAACTTCGGAAATTGTCAGACATGGGTCGACAATATTTCAATCTTCAATTAGCTGTAAGATTTTGATTTCTTTTTTTTTTTAGGTTTGCATATCAAAGGAGACTGCTCTAGGGATAGAAGATGTTTAATTACTTTAATTTTGATCGGTTTAGTTTATCCTGTTATTTTTGGCAGGGCTTTGAACCCAATAACACATTGGTACTGTGATTTTATTTTTTCCATTTTTCCATTATGATTTTTTGTTGTTGTGTACAGACATAATGAAAAAAGAGATTCTATCTCAGGTAAATTTTTTAAATCAACATTGGTAACCGTCTTGGATTGTTGTGTTCGTCGGATTTAAATGGCATGTGATTGTTTTAAACTGTTGATAATGTTGCGGTATAAATATTATTGATGGATCGTTGTGCAAAACTTTGTTGATGATGCTTTTACCATGTTGTTGTTGTGCTTATTATATATCCAAGTTGTTTTTCTGTAAGGTTCCCAGATTCACAACAGTTGTTCCAAATAGATCACAACATATAAAGGAGGTTAAAGAAGGAAAACCCTAGCTTAGCAACTTATGTTATTTCATCCTGTAGGTTTGATCAGGCAAATACTCTTTGTCCTCCATGAATTCCACCAAGGTCGTCTTCAACCTTGCCATTCATGAGGTCCTTGACATAAAAGAAAGAAACCATTACCATGTATACTCTTTGTCCTGTATGTATCCAATGATTGAAATAACCATATCCCTCTTGGCATTTCGATGTCCGATAAAAAGAAGACAATTTCTGGACTGTTGAAATGGTAATAGGACCTCAATCATCAAGTTTATTTAGAACTATCCATAGTTGTTCCTATCCATCACAGGTTTATATTCTCACATCTAAATGAATCACACACATCACAGATGCCTGTCCATCCATGTATGTAGGTACTCGACTCGAATATTCATTGCCACTGGGTGGTATTATGTAGGATGTAACAAGTTCCCAACTAAAGTTGTTGGTGAATTCAGCAACCATGGATGCACCAAATGTGATAAAAAAAAGATTCAAGATCATATTCCCAGGTTCACTCTTATTTTTACATAAATTCCTTTTTTGATTTACATAAATCTTTCCTTCTCCTCAACTTTCATGTTATTAACGAATAATGAAAATGAACCCCAAAAAATTGATGCAAGTATCATCTCCACTTTGGATTAACTGACCTCAATGGATTCACCATTTTTTCTCCCCTAGGCAGTGAAATCCATTGTATCGTCCGCGCCACTACCTCTGACATGTTCAACTAAGTTTTGAAAATTTTGAAATGTGAAATTATTTGCAATTCCCTAAACAGTCCAAGACAAAACTTCATGTTGAAAATGCAATGAGTATTAAAATAGGTAAAAAAAAAGTGCAGATACCTTATAGTTCTAGTAGGCAGAAATTAAAATTTTGTGAAAGTAAAAATAATACATATTTGATTCTCCATTTAAGTGTTAGTAACTTAGTTATCTCAAGTTGTGACCATGTGAGTACTTTAATTGGCTGACAATGTTGTTATCCAAATTGTTGTTGTGTAGGGAAACCCCATCAATATTGGTTTTTTCTTCAGTCAAATCATTATCAACTATGTGTCTTTTCCCAAGTCTACTATCTTCTAAATCTTCTGAAAATGGTTGCTTGAGAAGAAAATTCATATTAATGGCTATTCCATCTTTTGGAGGTAAAAAAACTGTAGTTTTAACAAATTTCTTCTGATTCTTCTTAGGTGCAGGCACAACATTGGATGTAACAGTTGAAATGTTTCTCCTAATATGATTAGTTTCCCAAAGAAATATGACTTTTCATAAGCTTTAGCAAAATAATTTGCTGCATCTTTACAAGCTCCTAGAATGATCAATCACATAGTATTCAGTACAAATGCTATTAGGTCTTCTTTCATAGAAAAACTTTTGCCATTTAGTAACTCCAGCATTAGTGATAGTTTTAACACCTTTTCTCAAAGGCATGGATAAACCAACATTAACACATACTTTGATAGGATCACTTCCTACAGGATTTACATATTTTTGCTCAATACCGACAACTTCCCCCATGAATTCTCTCATTTTTGTACAAAGTTAACATTCATGTGTTCTAGTAAGAGATACTCCAGTCGAATCCAAAAATGTTGGAATCCCCAATTCTTCTTAGTATAGACCATGTCAGGAATATAATCATGAACCACCAAAAAAGTGTTTATTGATGCTCTATGGCCTTTGCTTTATAACTGTGTTCATAAAATCCCATTTATGAAACTTGAAAATCAATAGATTTGGTTCAACTTCTACTATTTTCACATTTCTCGAGTCATGAATGGCCAAGTAAACTTTATAACTTCTCCATAGTTGGATAATTCATTCTCCCTTTAATAATGATTTCCCTTATGGCACTTGCTTCCCAGTTTGATTCTACTTCCTCCTCAACATCATTATCATTCTAAAAAATCACCACCACATTAGAATCACGGAGCTCCAAAGTAACTTTCTTGAACTTATTGAATAAATCCACCAGACTACTTGAACTTCCTTCTTCCATATTACAGATGAAATTAAGTTTTGTGTGAAGATTGGGTTGAGAATTTATAGAGATTATAAGAATAAAAACATGGAGAAGATAATTGACAGGAATTGGTTAATATATTTTGTTTATTATTAAGGAAACGTAAAGATTGAGGATGATGGATATTTTAGTAACTATGACAGCTATCGATTAAGGGGCCGAGAAAAATGAGGAAACAAACTTTCCTTGTATAACTAAATTTTTGAATTTGACGAGAAGAGACTTGAGTTGACACAGTGAGTTGAACTAGTAGAGATAATCCTTCCACACGGCAACACTGATACCAAAGATAACAACACAAGCAGACCATACAAGCAAAATCTCGAAAAAGTACTTCGCACACGCTCTTATCACAACACACAAATAGACAAACGCCAGTAGAGATAACACAAGTTGCATACACATAGTAAATAAATTAGTTACTCAAAATTTGGATAATAAAAAGTTTTAACCAAAGATATAAGGATGAAAATCTGTGAAAATTAAAAATAATTAAGCAGCCATAAACTAATTTGTGAAGCTAGTGAAGATGTATCCACACTTAAAGAAGGAAACAAATAACAAGATTTAAGAAAAACTAAGGATTAATCATCAAAATTCAAAAAAATTGAACACCAAGTTGACTCAGTATTTTCGCCCGATATTTGAAAAGTTAAAAAAAAACAGGCACATACACGAAAACAGAAAAATAAAATGCCTATATTTCTAAATTACCTTTAATTAATCAACCAATTAAATTAACATGCACAATACGATCTACTTTTCTTTTTTTTGTATTGTTTTGAGATAGATAACTGAAAGTCAAAATTTAAGTGGTATCTTCTCACCTAGCTCTTCGGTATTTTAATTAGGGCTGCACAAAAAACCGATATGGCCGACCAACCCGCCCGCACCGACCTAAAAATAGCCGAACTGACACAAACCCGATGCATTGAACAGTGTTGAACGGTACGGTTGTCACAACACCGATCTAACTACAGTTATATTCGGATGCAACATCTTACCGACCGACCAGATCACAAACCCGACCGAATATATGTTTAAGTAATACTAACCATTGATTTAGGTCCTAGGGTTCACACTAACCATTGATATATAGGCATAATAACTCTCCCCATTTCTTTTACTCGTGTCGTAGTCTCGTAGCCTAATTTTCTTTTTCTTCTGCCTATATTTTACTCGAGTAAAGGCAATAACACCGATCCTCCATTGTTCTTTATCTTCTTTTCACACACCACCACCAACAGGAACATCTTTATCTTCGTCTAATTCTCGTACTCGAGCAGCGGCCTTGGGTGGTGTTTCTATTTTCTTACTCCTACAGAAATCTATTCTTGGTTATTAATTTCAAAAGAAAATTAAAGGTAAAGGGATTTGGGGTGAAAATTGGGGGTTTAGATAAATTGGGATAAATTGAAATAATGGAAATCATTTTATGAATGGGTTCTGTTTGATTCTCGATTTTGTTCAGTTGTTTAATTTTGAACATTGGGATTCGATTTCCCTAATTTTTTATCCTTTCTTTAGGGTTCTTGTTGAGTAATCTACTAAGCTGTCTTTCTAAGTCTCCCTAGAGGAGCAAACATATATGACAAAAATTAACACTGAATTTCGCTTGGTTATTTCCTAGGCTCTTATAATCCTCCGTAGCTTAGTGTTCTTGTTTTTTTTCCTTTTTTAAGTTCTTCTCTGAATATAGTTGATGTTTCATGAATTCAAGACAGCCTACACGACCCACATGACGCAACCTTGTTTCCATTGCACCCTTGTTAGAAAATTTTTCATTTTCGGTAAACCGATCACCGACCCCACATCAACCGGTAGAAAATCGGTTGGTTTAAAAACCGACCCGCTGTAAACTTATCATATTTGGGGTTGCCTGTCGGAAAACCGATTAAACACGGTGCACTGGTCGGTAAGGCCAAAAACCGACCCGACCCGACCGTTGTGCACCCCTAATTTTAATCAATAGTAATAAAGAAACAAAACCTTACGGGACGAATTGACTACAATCTCACCAAGATTGTCGGTGATAAGGGAAAAATATCAGGTGCTTTTTATCAAGGAAATATTTTTTTGAGTTCAAGAAAAAAGAGTGTACTAAACGAATCAATTTAGCAATGACCGGTTTATCTGAGCTCAAATCTTTGATGTCCTGTAGGAACTTTTTCTTCCAATAGTAAAACAAGTTCTCCTGCTTCTATAATTCACATCACAAATCAAGGATTTGGATGTTGCGGGACAATGAAGGGCCCTTTGCAACGTGAAGACTCAAATTAGTAGGTAAGAAAGTAACATCTTAACTCACAGTTTAGTCCGTCCATGTGTGAGTTTTACTATTTTGAATAAAGAAAATCTTCAACCATAATAACTACTGGAGTACTGACTTCCTTTTTCATTTCCATTTAACCCAATAATGATAATTTTTTGATAACATGTAAAATTTGATACTGTTTAAATGGTCGAGAATGTAAAAATAGCCAGGATGTAAACAATTTCATCATACCCATTTTCAAATACTTTTTTAATTTTAATTTACATCAGGATGCATCCAGTTTCACCCTCACTATTTTTTAAGTTTAAGCCAGGATGAATCCAGATTCATTCTTGCTATTTTTTTGATGTCAATTTCACCCATATTAATTTTTAATCATCCATTAGAACCATGTTTTAAAAATATTTGGACAATTGACTCAATTTCTCATTTCCATTTAACCATTTCAATAATGATTCTCTCATTTATACAAACAGTACCACTATCTATTATTCAAGCTTAAAAGATTACCACATTTATTGAGTCAACAGTTTGATGGTAAAAAAAAAGTGAGAGTGGACATTTTTATACTACTACTACTTGATTCAATGGCAACTTTGTGGAGCTCAATGTAGAAAGGGAGTAGGTTAGTTTAAGTAGAGCTCGATGTACGTTAGCGAATTGATATTTTAAGTCAAATTGTTTGTTAAGAAGTTAACAACAATTTATGTCGTTCTGTTTCGCTTCGGTAATTGGAAAAAAATGTCGGCACAAACGAGGGGTGATTTACTGCAGAAGTTACTCATCAAATGATCAGTTCGGTATCTTGTTCTCTTGATCATAACCGTAGACTATAAGATAAAAATCTAAAATCTGTCCGATCATTGGTCTAGATCGAAAGCAGGGGAAATGTGGCTTACTTGCTGTACGTTCTACTATTACAGTGTGATTATAGCTTATAGATAATGTCAATACGTGATTAAAATTGGGATTAACCACTATTTTTATTTATGTTATAATAATACTTCCAAAGAAGAAACTAATTTTCAAGTAGTATTATTTATTTTATGTCTCACTTATAAAATTATTTTCTTCATTTTTTTTTTCTTAAAAAAAAAGTTACTCCAATGAAATAAACCTTATTTACAGAACTCTTTGAAAACATAAAATAAAATAAATAGAAAACTTCACATACATCACATATGAAGAATACAAAGTCCAGGAATAATACTACTTCACATATTGTTTGCAGCGAAGTATACAAAGTCTTATTTACAGAGAGATGTGACTAAGGTCTTCCACCATATTTCAACACAGCGTATATTCTACCCTTTTAAAAAGAAAAGAAGAATACAAAGTCTAGGAATCAAACTTCACATACATCACATATGAAGAATGGTATCCCAATGAAATAAAATCTTATTTACAGAGAACCTTTTGAAAACATCAGATTCATGAAACCAAAAAAATAATAGACTGTTGAATATACATGATAGTTTCAACAGTAGTCTTAGGTCTTCCACCATGAGTCATATTACACCTTTCCTTCCATAGATGCCAACAGACAGCATAATTGACAAACGACCAAAGCTTTTTGCATCTCTACCAGTAAGACTATTTAACGACTAAGCTTCAAAATGTTGCATCAATGTATCGAGAAAGACCCATTATTTTCTTGATTATGTGAGGGACATTCAAATTTGAAAAAGAAAATATACCCTAACAATTGATAAAAAATATATATTACTGTACATGATAATGCTGGAAAAATCATAAAAGAAGAAATAAACACCATTATATTGAACTACTTTTATTTTATGGAGTGTTTTATGACGTTTCAATCTCGCCTTTTGATTTAATTTTTCTTGTAATTCATAATCTTATTGTTTTTTTTTTGTTTTTTTTTTTAAAGCAAAGAAAAAACACAAAAAAGTAAATAAACACACTACTCCACCCTATGGTCGGCACATAGGAAAGGAAATAACCAGACCGGTGGAGCAGACAACACCATATAACAACCGTTAGACTTGGCTCACTGAGCAAGTTCGTGAGCTACATAATTAGCCATGTGGTTAACATAAACAAAAAATAAATATTAATTTTGGAATTAGGGGATTGATATCTTGAAAGAGATGGTGAGTTCTTTGATCTCCAATGAAGTTCTTCCCGTTGATCTTCCCAATGATTACAACAGCATCAGTCTCAATTATAATCTTCTCTTCTTTTCTTCTCTAAGCTATTTTTAGAGCATCTTTAATTGCAAATACTTCTGCTTATACTGCAAAAAAAAAAAAAAAAAAAAAAGTCAGTTAGTTGATTCAGCTAAGATGAAAGAATGTTTCGGGTCTCTTATTATTATATTGATCCCCCAACTGTAAAATTAGGATTCCAAGCACCATATATGTTGATTTTAGTCCACCCTATAGGTGGAATATGCGAAAAAGAGTCTGGAAGATTCACAGTTGTTGCAAGTTGCAACCATTCTTTGAAGTTTGGGAGTCCTACTAGGAGTCACCAACATCGATTTAGCTCTTCCCATAATAGTTCCTGGTTCCTCTTGTGCATTATAGTTGTCTAATGAGAGACAAAATTCTTGATACGAAAAATAACGAGAACAATAACCACCTAATTAATCCGGCCCTTAGACTTAGTCTAGTGGTCAGATGTGCATTCAGTTTTAGAAACCGTGGCTTATTCTCTTGATTCAAAGGTCATTCAAGATGTACATTCAGCTTTAGAAACCATGCTTGATTCCCTTGATTCAAATTGTAGTCTAAAGATAAGTTTAAAGCAGACCATGAACGAAGGGAGAAGCGCAAAATGGTTTTGTGCAAAAAAAAAAAGAATTTAATTTTTTGCGAAACAATTTCTCGCAAATCATTTATAACCATTGATTGTTTAGTGGTTCCCCATCGTTGAAAATTAATTGTTGAACTGTTTTTGTTAAGTAGTCCATTCTATACCATTTGGCGAAATTACCTTGATCTGTTAAGACCACTAGACCTAGCTCTCTTTCAAGGTGACGTTGATCTTGAAGTTGAAATCAAGCACCGCTAGACTTACGTTTAGATACACATCCAGAAATAACTTTTTGACTTCTAGAAATAAAATGGTTAACTTTTTATAAAACAAAATATTTTTACTTCTGATTTCTATTTTTGGAGAAGCATGAGGTATCCAAGCGGGCTCGGATTGTGCACAAAATTAGAATTAGTTTTACCTGGTGAAGTAAAGGAACACACAATAATTTAACATACACGTGCTAAATCACACGGATGATACTCTTTTTCCATTTCTTTTTCTCCATCAAATTTCAGACAGAAAAACAGAAAAGACTTTCTCCCTTTCTTTCTGTTTCAAAAACTTCCCACACAAAAAAATTCACAAATTCTTTCTTTACACATAAAATCGCTTTCTCTCTCAACCTCAAGTTGCCATTAAAGAATCCATCAAGATTCAATCACTTCTCTCCCTCTCCCTCTCTGTGACAACTTAAAAAGAAGAAGAAGAAGAAAAAGTCTGCTCAGATTTTTCTCTGATACATCAATTTCTTTGATTTTAGAATTCAAGAAACTTGAATTCATTCCAGAAATCTCACCCAAACCTGTATTAGACAAGATCAGGATCTTGATTTTTTTTCATTCGGAGTGAGCGAATAGCGAGAACAACTTCAGGAGGTGCAGCAGCTTAAAATAGTGTGTGTGTTTTTAAGATCAAAATTTCGGTGAGTGTTAAGTCTTTTGATCTTCATTTCTTGAATCAATGGATGATAAACTACTCTTTGAGTTTTTTTCTTGATCAAATGTAGTTTGATTTGATCTTGTAGATTCTGTTTTAGTAGCTCCGAAGCATTTTTTTGATCCTCAGAAATATCAAATTTTAGTGTTAATTTTTCAGTAATCTGATCTTGTTTTTATAGAATTTTGTTTCTTGTTTTTACAATATATTGTAGGAATTTAGCTAGTATGTTTAAAGAAACTTAATTGAATTTATTTTATTTTTTTGTAATTATTGTTTTTGTTTGAATAGGGAAGGAGGAGATTTATTAGTTTGGGCACATTGTGAGATCTGAACTATGTGGATTATTAGTTGATTTTTTTGTACATATGGAAGAAAGAAGACCATCATCACTACGTCCAAGTGGGAGTATTAAGCAGACATTATCAGGAAAATCAACTCCTAGAGGTTCACCATCGTTTCGGAGACTACATTCGAGTCGCACGCCGAGAAGAGGAGATGGTAGAGGTGAACGTTTTCAGTGGTTTAGAAGTAATAGATTGTTGTTTTGGTTATTGTTGATTACACTATGGGCGTATCTAGGGTTTTATGTACAATCTAAGTGGGCTCATGCTGATAATAATGATGGTAAAAATGATTTGATTGGATATAGAAGTAAACCAAGCACGACTACTGGCAACGCAAGTACAGATCAGAATTTGCAGCCAGCATTAGTCAAGAATGAGAAACTTGTGGTTGCTAACCAGAATTCTACTGATGGGGGAAGCAAAAATGAGTCCAAGGTCACAGATGCAAGTCTGGCACCAAAAACAAGGGGGACATTGGTGCATAAAAACTCTCCCAGGAATCCAAGGAAGGTAAAGAGGACGGCTTTGTCACGTAGGTTGCGGAGTAAGAACCGTAAGAAAGAAAAGATTGCTGATGAGGGTGAAAACACTAATTTGGTGGAGCAGGAAGAGGAGATTCCTAAAAGAAATACTTCATATGGGTTGCTTGTTGGTCCTTTTGGTACAACTGAGGACAGAATTTTGGAATGGAGTGCTGAGAAGAGATCTGGAACCTGCAACAGGAAGGGCGAATTTGCGCGTATAGTCTGGTCTAGAAAATTTGTGTTGGTATTCCACGAGCTTTCAATGACAGGGGCCCCACTTTCAATGATGGAATTGGCAACAGAGCTTTTGAGTTGTGGTGCAACAGTGTCTGCTGTAGTTCTTAGCAGAAGAGGTGGCTTAATGGGAGAACTTAACAGGCGAAAGATCAAAGTGGTTGAGGACAAGGCTGCACTCAGCTACAAGACCGCCATGAAAGCTGATCTTGTCATTGCGGGATCTGCTATCTGTTCTGATTGGATTGGTAAGCATCTAAATTAAGTGTTGTTAATATAAATTGTCTCAGGCACTTCAAAAGAAGGAGAAAAAATCTCATAAAATTCGCCTTTGACCTGTGAAAGATGCCTTTGTACTGCATTGTTAACCTGTATGTCTTTGTGGTATATATATGCACATTACCTCAAAATGTCATAGTCATCCTTGATTCTTGATGTCACCAAATATATGCACAGTTACTCATCAGTGTCATTGTATTATCATCATTATGGTTCCTCCAGTCGTACTAGATAGTATTTCTTTGGTCAAGTATCATGAAAACGACCAATGCCTATAGCACTCTCATTCTGAATAAGAACTGCTACTATGCCTATGATGAATATATCCTAGAATCCTTGTCAGAGTTTAATGCTAGTTTTGCATATATGGCATAAGCGTGTTTTTTTGTATTTATAGTTGATTTTTAGTTCACATTATCTTTCCCATATCTAATGTAAATATGAGTTTGAAATGGAGATTGAGTCAGATTAGCACCTCTAGTTTGCTAAAGATTGCAAACCCTTAGTCTCCTTCATTAAATGGATGAATGGGAGGCATGTTTTTTGATTTCGCAGTTTTCACTTATATCCAGCATTGCTGGAAATATTTGCTGCTTCCTTTTATATTAAAGTACTAGATTAACCCAGATAGGATATAAAACAAATAAACATTCTTTAATTTCTGAAAACAGTGATTATATAATTTCTTAGCATTACGGGCATCGGCTAACAAAATTCAATTTTTGTTTCAGAGAAATATCTTGAACATAATAAAGCTGGTTCTAATCAAATTGCTTGGTGGATTATGGAGAACCGGAGGGAGTACTTCGATCGAGCAAAACCCATGCTTAACCGAGTTAAGTTGTTGATATATCTTTCTGAAACACAGTCTAAACAATGGTCAGCCTGGTGCGAAGAGGAAGGAATAAAGCTAAATTCCCCGCCCGCTCTAATGCCGCTATCGGTTAACGACGAATTGGCTTTTGTAGCAGGCATTCCTTGTTCCCTAAATACTCCCTCATTTTCTGTTGAGATGATGTTGGAGAGAAGGCGTGCTTTGCGAGATGCAGTTAGAAAAGAAATGGGATTAACCGACAAAGATATGCTCGTGATTTCTTTGAGTAGTATCAACCCTGGAAAGGGTCAGCTGTTTCTTCTTGAATCAGCACGTTTAACCATTGATGAGGAAAATGGTATAGTGAGAGAAGGAAATGTATCTGACAATCAGCATTCAAGAGTTTTGTTTCAGAATTTGCACCTTCGTGGATCTCCAGATGAGCTGTCATCTGGTAATCAGGAAAAGAAAGAACTAGTGCTTAAAGTCTTAATTGGTTCTGTCGGGTCCAAGAGTAACAAAGTTCCTTATGTGAAAGGACTTCTCAGATTTTTATCCCAACACCCATTGTTGTCAAAGTTAGTCTTATGGACTCCATCAACTACGCGTGTAGCCTCACTCTACTCTGCAGCAGATGCTTATGTGATAAATGCTCAGGTGAATAGTTTTGTTTGTTTCTTATCTCTGTTGATAATCACAAATATATCTAGTAGAAATGATGGATGAAATAGTAAATTATGCTCTTAATATAAAACTGTTTATTCATGTGCAGGGTGTTGGGGAAACATTTGGGAGAGTGACAATTGAAGCAATGGCATTTGGTCTTCCGGTAATTAGAATCATACTACCTTTTCATTTACTTTTCGTCTTTTGCTGTTTTAAAATGGATTGTTTGGAAAGCATGCCCATGGTTGTATACTTGCTCAGAAGGCTTTAACTCAGGATGATAAACTCGTCATGGATGCCGCCCTTTTCAACCTAAGCCTTGTCAAAACTAATCCAGTCTAGAATGTTGTGTGACATAATAGATTGATGTTCCCTGCGACTTGTCAAGATGATCTCAATACAAGACTTATCCCCTAAGAAGCTGTGTTTCATATATAACTTCTTTTGTGGATGGTCAAGTATGGTGTTTGTTTCCACAAAGACAGATCACGGATCCTAAGAATAATTTTTTTTCATTAGTGCTGTGTTTAATTTGACCAGCCTCAACTATTAAACTTTTCTTATTTTGCAGGTGCTTGGGACCGAAGCAGGAGGAACATTAGAGATAGTGGAGCAGAATATAACAGGTCTTCTTCATCCAGTGGGTCGTCCAGGGACTAAAGTTCTCGCAAATAATCTCTTGTATTTGCTAAACAATCCGTCCGAAAGGGAGAAGATGGGAATGAGAGGGAAAAGCAAAGTAGAGAGGATGTACTTGAAAACACAGATGTATGAGAAATTCGCCTTTGTCCTCTTTAAGTGCATGAGGCTCAAATAAGAACATTAGTCAATTTCACTTCCCACCTGTACGACGAGAATACAAGATTCTTTAGGAGTTAGTCAAAATGATTTTTTTTTCTTGATTAGGCAACTTGGCATAAATCTGTTCCTACAGCAGCGGCTGAGATTTTTGTCTAACTGTCACAAGTTGTGGTCATGTGAGATTTTGAAAATAGTTTACATCCTAATATAGACAATAATAGTGTAACTGATTCTTCATCTTTCACTTCTAGGTCAACAATATGAGACTACAGTGAACTTTTTTTCCCGTGACAGCAGCGATGTTACAGACCGAGAGGTTACGACCCTTATGAGTAGGGGTGCACATACCCTACCCCTATCCGCCATTGTTTTAACCGTATCCTATCCTACCCATTATTTTTTAACCGTATCCTATCCTACCCATTATTTGGCGGGTAGGGTGACGGTTAGAGATTTTTTTATCCGCAATTAAATGGGTAGGGTGACGGGTAAAGCTCGAAATTATCCTACCATACCCGCCTACCCGTTAAACGGTTGTGTGGGACTAAAAACCAACCTATCTATAGCGTATAGATTAAACAATCCCTATTCTGAGTTGGTCATGAGTTCGAACCTCTATAGTCACAGTATCCCGTATCCTAACTAAACCTCGACATGATAGCATTTGTGGACATGAATTTTTGTGTTATTTTTTATTTTGCACGAAAAGCTCCGGTTGAAAATCTGAGCAACGTCCTAACAGTCGTCTGGCTCTCTCCCCTCCATGAGAACTTGTATTCAATCTGCAAAATTACCGTGGTTGTCGTGACATCTTCGTACGATAAATGGCTTCTTTATCCACAAATTTAGCAGCTTCAAGAATGAGGGATTCGCAACACTGTCGATACAAGATTTACTCCATAAAATCTTCAAATTTCTTTAATAAACATCCACATTTGCGTCCGCGAAGCTTTCAAATTACTTCACTTCGTTTTCGGAATGCAACTAAAGATGAGAGATTCTTGGTTTTTAACGGAGCAAATCATATGCAGTTTCCAGTCGGAAGTACTGTTGATGAGACTCGTAAATGTTTGCTGTCAGATTTACGGAAACGATTCATGGATGCCGTTCATTCTTATGGTGAAATCTTGGAGGTAAATTTTTGAGCGGTCAAGATATTCTTGTTTCGTTTTTACTGTTTAATCTAATATTAATTTTGTTTCCATCGGAATCGTACGTGTTTTATGTGTTTAAACTTGTTCTGAAACTAGAAAGAAGGAGAAGCGGAAAAAAAAAACGGTTATACCCGCCACCCTATTCTACCCGACCCGTCAAATAATGGGTCGGGTAGGATCTTACCCGTTTATTGGCGGGTAGGGTGGCGGGAAAAAAATTTCTTACCCGATAGTTAGCGGGTAGGGTGGCGAAATGGGCCATATCCTACCCACCCTACCCGTTGTGCAGCCCTACTTATGAGGAGAGAATTTTGAGCTTTGTTCTAAAAGTTGGAAAAGTGATATACCACAAAAAAATTAATACCCACTAACCACACTTCTAAGGGAGCTGAACCATTATTACGGGCATAAGTGATAATACCACAAAAAAATTAATACCCACTAACCACACTTCTAAGGGAGCTGAACCATTATTACGGGCATAAGTGATATACCACAAAATAATTAATACCCACTAACCACACTTCCAAGGGAGCTGAACCATTATTACGGGCATACGAGAGATAAAAAGATACAAGGTTTTACTCTTTGTTAAGATGTTTCACAGATAATACTTACAGAACTTCTTAAAACAGAAACGAGCATTCGGTACAAACCATCATCGAGGTTCTGGGAACAAGGATAATTTTGTTCGAAATTTCAGGTGTATTCAACCATTCAGAGTAAATGCTTCGTCAGTGGCACACTTTGTAAGTGGATTTAATTGATAGACGCGGAATAAAACTGGCTAAAAATTCTGTACAAAGATGAGAAACCAAAATTCTACACATGCTTTCTCTGGGAGCATCAAATGCTTCCCCTCCATCTAAAGGAGAAAACCCGTAGGCCTTCTTTTGCTGCAGGTCAGCCAAGGATATCTGCTTTTTCTCTCCAACTGCAGACCTAAATATTCAGCTAGAACAATATGCCAAATCTATACATACGCAAAAATATCTTGGCACGAATTGTCCTACTACTACCTGAAGTAGCTTTTGCTGAATCTTATGTCATGTGATCATCTAAGCAATCTGTTAAAATCTTCTATTCACCATAGTCTGTCGATTCCTTCTCAGATGAGGCTTTCAATGCCTCAGCAATCATAAGAGCAACAGAAGCCTTGTGAATTGCAAGATCTGCCCGATAAAGTAATCTCTGAGCTTTTTCACGCTTTAGCTTAGCCATATTTGATGCATGTTTTGCTGCCCCTGATGCATCTCGCAACCTAAACTCATCAACATCAGAATCATCTAATTGTTCAACTTTGACCCTTTGAAATCCATCCGACTGGTTGTAGTAATGTCTCCGGTTATTAGGCCATTCTGATAAACCCATATTCCACTGAGACATTCCATTTCTTTTTGTTGTTCTCTGATTATAAGACATTGTCATCATCTGAGAATCCATTGGAGATGAAAATGTCATCTTTCTCGATTTGTTTCTATGAATAGTCTGATGTTGACTCCTCTCAGACCCGTCACTGCTCAACGATAGGTACCCACTGACAATAGCATCCCGTGGTGACATAGTTCTCGTGGATGTCTGAAGCCAGGGAGAAACATCTGAATAATCGTAGTTCAGGCCAAGATGAATACCCCTCTCTTCATACCCGTTAGATTTTCTACCTGATGCAGCAATGAATGTAAAGAGAACTTATTAGTTAACAATCAAGAAAGTTCTATTTAACTACTATTGACAATGGTCTATTAATATTTATTCTGTAAGGAGCATTTCTATGTTTATTTCTTGTTTCTTGCCTCCAATGCATGCAGAGGATAATAGCAAAGAGTATGTAAAAATTACCAAGAACATGAAGCTCATCCTGATCTCTAGGATAAATGTAGTTGTTTCCACCAGCCGAGAGCTTCCTATGCGACCTCTGTTTAGAAAACTTGTTGGTGACGCCTAACCCTCGTGGTTTTAGACAGAAAGCGAACATTGCTGGCTTCTCCGGGACACCATGCAATTTGCCACCATTCGTGAAGATGTTAGGGTTGGCCGCTTCCCACTCTTTCACTTGCTGCTGGTACCTTTCGTATAATGGAGGCTGAAAGGCAAACAAAGATAATAATAAAAAACTGAGAGGTGTGGTAGCAAAAGGTGGTTGAGAAAGGTCAAAAGTGAACAACACGGCTATAAATGTCCTAGAATATGTAAGAAAAAGAGGGATGAGTGAATTCAAATAGGCACGTCAAAAATTACCTGCAACTGCCGGATCAAAGGCCATCTTGACCTCTGCCTCTTCTGCTGCCAGTGCTCATAGATGGCTTCAATCGCATCAAATGGTCCGATGTCAGCAATGATCTCGTCTATTTCGTCAAGTGTAAAGTCATCACTTTCTTCAGCAAATGCAACTCTCTCGAATATGTCCATCGTCCTCTCGAACAAGTCCACGGAAATCTCTGATCGATTATTTTCGCTCACATCCAAAGAATTTTCATATCTTGACAACCACTCCTCATCATCAGTATCCATGTCATACATGAAACGCGAAGGATTCAAAGCCATCTCAGCATCAGACTCTTGCTGCCTATGATACTTCAAAGTGCGAACAAATGGTACACCTGCAGCAACAATATCACTCTCCTCAAGCAGGCGAACCCCTGGTATAGGAATGCTCTTAACCAAAGCAGCCCTGTTGTTCCGATTGTAGCACTCCTCGTGCATTTCCTTGAAACGGGCCCAGTGGCTCCGGTCAGGAAACTCCAAAGTCCAATCTTTTCCTCCTTTCCACATCATAGCATGTGTATGGCGGTTTGTTGAACCAGCCTGCAAAATTTGATAAGGCTTGTGCGAATACCTCACCACCCCTAAAAGTTTTACTAAGAGCTTCCAATCCTTACGATCAACAAACTCTAGCACAACAAGGCACCCGCATTCTCTCCGCCCTCTATCAGCCTCTGTAATCAAGACATTGGCACTGCATGAGAAATAATCTGTCTGTCTCTGAGGGCTTCTGGAACCACTGGAGATGACTTTCTCATTTTCATCCCTTATTTTCTTGTGTGGTCGCCCCCTGCGCAGATGGCTTCGAGGTTTTGAGCTGAGATCATGACCTCCAAACGGTACAACATACGAAATCTGACTTCGAGGTTTTTTAGAACCGTTAGCAAGGCCATTATGGGTCGGATCTGTCCTTCCATCTGGCCACATATTTGACCGATGGCTACAAGACAAAGGGCCTGAGTTTTGTCTGCTACGCTGCCAACTACTTCTAGGTGCTGTTGGATTAGGGCTGCGAATATTGCAATCATTCATGTGCCAAACCAAATTGGATGTAGACTGTTGGGCATTTTGTCTTCCCCTGTCCAAAGACTGAGTACCAAACTGGTTATCTGCGGGTATCTGAACTCTAATACTACTTAAATGAGAGAGGTGGCCACTTTCGGACTTCTCCTGAGAGGAACGATCATCAGAGTTCTCATTCTTGCCGGAGTCATGAGGACCTACACTAGTTTCAGTAACATCATGCTCATCCAATAGGCAACCTTCAGAGAGCAACATCCCATTACCAGTATTACTAATGGAGAGAGCATCAATCTCCACATTAGGGTTTTCCAGATCTGCAAGTTCCTCGAATGAAGATGAATCATCAGGAGCCATCAATATCCCACGACTCTCTGAATCTTCTACCAAAGCCAATGACTTCTGAAAGCTAACAGATGCAACACTTTTTTTCATCAACAACTTGAGATGCAGGCTAACAAAGAAACTAGGAGCAGCAGCAAATGAGAGAACAAATGGAGGAAAACTTCTATGCTTGCCATCAGATCTAGATAATAACATCCCTGTGTTGTTGCTGGCATTAGCAAACTCTTTGGAGAACCCCATGTGCATAATTCCTCGTGTTGGCTTTCTGTGTGAACCCTGGTTAATAACAATGATACATACAGTTCATACCGTGCGACAATTAGATGATAACAAAAGGCAACCAACTAATGTTAATAATGAAAGGAAGATGACTAAAGCTAGATATGGAACCAAGAGAAATAATCCACAAAAGAGAAACAGAAACAATGCAAGAGAATTACCTCCATCGTAAATGGCACACCGGTATCAGAAGAGACAGGTAACTGATTGCTTCTGCTCTGGATGACCCTAACATTGTCAAACGTGCATTCAGAGAGAGGTAGTTGTTGTATGACTGAACAATACTGCTTCAGTTTTTCGTCTAGGTACAGCCACTTCGAATGGTCCAACTCCAAGAAGTTATATGATACAAAAGCAAGATGCCTTGCCAAATCCGGAAAGCTCGAAAGTTTTAACCTAATTGAAGTAAGTGGTGACTGAAGATTTACAAACTTCCTATACCTATTTGGTTGACGAAATATAGCCATAATTAAGCATATAAGAGATACTGCCTGCAACATGCAACCTTCAAATAACATAAACCTCAACCCAACGACATTGTCAACAAAAAGCATTTCCAATCTAACTCTCGGCCACAGGGTGGTCAAAACACCGCGGTGGAGCAGCATCAAGAACTGCCACATAAAAACTTCCTTGCCTCCAGACATGACACCGGAGGCACACTGAAGTGACATTCTTAATTTCAACCTCATGTTACCCCAAACTGCAGAAGGAACATCGAATCTCAACAATCTAAGATTCTCACCAGTCCAGTATACAATGTCAGGATCCAAACCAGTCCACAAGTGCGTACTATCGTATTCTTTCAGTAAATCAATGGTGTCAATGTCAGCAAAAGAAGCAAGAGATGAATCAGATCCGACGCCACTTCTGCTACAAGAAATCTCCTTAGATGCCCAGCCCAATCTTTTTCCTTTATCGCGGAACCTCCTCCTGACATAAACAAGAGGAAGATTTCTTTCTTTTGACCTAGCCATGTGACCCATTATAGATTTTTCAGCCGTTTCACCATCACTTGATCTTTCCAGGCCTGCAGTTTTACCTGATAGTTGATTTAAATAACTTCCAGAGGGTTCTGCAACCAAGCAACCAGATGGGGTGGCGTTGGAATCATCAGAAACTACACGTCGCACATGGTTCTTGGGTGCAGACAGGGTTTTCCTTCTCTTCTTGGTACCACCAACTGAAGAAGATTTTGACTGACGAGTCAAACGGGACAACCATGAGACGATGGGCTCTGAATCCACAAAACTGTCCAGGTCGCTGTCATCCTCCTCTGAATCCACACGTCTCTTGTCAACATGTTTGCCTCCTACTTTCGAATTTTTTGAACCAGATTTACGAGGAACTTCACTGGGAAGTAATAAAAGCTTGAATCTCTCATTGTTGAGGTTAATCCATTCTTCGTCACGGTCATCATATTTGACATGATGCAAACTTTTTTCTGGGTCGTAATCATTCACAAGGCCAAAATACCAACTCTTGTCCAAAGGCCAAAAGACCTGGATCCTACGATTCAAAACCCAGTAAGCATCCAAGTCCTTGCACAATAACTCGTAAAAATGGCGTCTCTTCCTTGATTGCCCCATCTCTTTCTCTTGTTTCCTAGGTCGCAGCACTCGTCCAGCAGCATCGGCAGAGTTAGCCTCTGAACTAGCTGAATGGTTTGGCCGTGATCTCAAAATAACCCCAGAAACAAGAGTAATTGAACGACCATTCGCAGACGTAGAAACAGAATGGTTCCCAGAAAAACCAGTGCAGCTCGGATCAAAGCGGAGGGACGATAGCATTCTCGCAGCATTCTGTTCTAAATTCTCTTCATCGTCATCTTGCAAATTTGCACTCGTCCGTAATGACTTTTCAGGTACAGGCTTCAAATGCTCCGCTAAGTTCTGATTCTGTGATTCTGAATCACGAACCTTTCGTTTTCTTCTATGAACCTTCTTTTCTGTTGAATCAGCAACATGTACAACAGATGCCCCATTTTCAGTCTTAATATGTCTAGCTGAATTACCCCCATTAGAGATGTTTTCCATACTATCAACAATATGCTTCTTCCCTCTAGATTCATAAGTAATTATCGGAATTATAGGCTTGACATCTAGATTAGCTGCCGGCGCATCATCACAAGTGACATTGTTTAAGGTCTGAGCACTCACTGAAATGTGATTGCTATGTGATTTCTTTCTCCTCAGGGAACCTCGGGGCCTTTTAGGAATTGTGATAGCATTATCTTCAAATTTCACAGAGATATTGTTTGAACTATTTGTGTTCTTCAAATTCGAACCCCCTGAAACATGAGTTTCCTTTTCACTAACACCATTAACCTTGTTCCCATGTACTGCATTTTGACCTTCAACACTCTTCTTACTATCAGATTCTAAACCAACGTCAGTAATTTCTTTTCTGCTCTTCCTTCCTTTCGTCGTCTTCTTCTTCACTTCCCCTGAACTAACCTCTTTGTTCTCCACCACCCTTGATGATCTACTGCGTTTTCTCTTCAAACCTTTACCCTCATCCCTATCTTTTACCGCCCCAGATTTCTCAACATTTAAACTCTCCACATCCAATAACTTCGATTCCTTCGAAATTTCAGAGACATCACTCTTTTTCACGATATTTTCCATCTACAACTACTCGATCCAGCAAAACAAAACCAAAATCCCCAATTCTCATATTCCATCGTACATGTCGAAAACCCTAGTTTCAGATCTGATACCCAAATTTAACATAAATAATCAGGGCAAAACACTAGAATCATAACCAAGAAACCCCAACCTAACAGAAATCAAAACATTCAAGAACCTCCCCCACCAAAACAAATCAGTCACAGAAACAAGAACAAAAACATACCTGTAAAATAATCATCAAGCAACAAATCGGAACAATCAACTCCACCCAGAGCTAATTCCTCACATACGAGGCGAAAATACTTTGTTTCCCCCTTGAAATCGTAAGAAATTTGACGATCTAATTAGGGTTTTTTTTCCTGGTTTTTTTTTTTACCGTATGAGAAAACGAAAGAGCTAGGGTTCGGTTTCACGGGACTTTTAGGGTTTAGACTTGGAAAAAAATTAAAATTGAAAAATAAAATTATACGTAAATAAAAATCACATAATTGGGTCTTTTGATTATAACCGTTAGATTTAATCATGGTGGTTTAAGATCTTTTGCCACGGTGGAAACCCTAACTACATTTAAAGGACCTCTATTTTATCGGGGTAAACGAGGAATTCGTTTTAATGGTTAAGATTGTGATAATGAATTTAATCAACGGCTACGATGGTCGACAAATAGAGAAAGATTTGGCGTATTTATGTGACACGGTATTTGTTTTTTAGCCTAATTTTGTTAAAGTTTTTTGTTGGAAATGACTATAATGGGCTTTTATGTTGTACTGATTTACTAAAATACTGTTGTCTTTTTTGAAAAAGTAAGCACTATTCGTATGGCGCCACCAAACCACGTTAAACTGCTAAGCTTAGTTACGGTTAAAAAAGGCATAAAATTAATTAGTTGTTGAACTTATGGACTCTGCAAAACGGGAGACCGATCGGAATCAAATCACTCACAATAAAAAAAATTCTAACTTGCTTTCTCTTCTTCATCTATTCTTTTCTTTCTTTTGTTTTTAATCTAAATTATTTTTTGTTAACAACGGCCTTCAGAAAGGCTAGTGATCCCCTCAAAAGTTAGCGTAAGCCAAACTGGAGGAACAGACCAGTACATAGAAGAGTTGTTTGTTTTTGTCCATTGAGCTAGTTCATGTGCAACAGAATTACAAACGCGAGGTTGAAAAATAAAAACACAAGCCACTAAACTAGAAGAAAAAAAATGAATATCCTTAAAAATAGCATTCGTTATTGAATCTCCATCAACACGCCTGTTGAAAATTGATCAATGAGATCCTTAGCATCACTTTTAATGATAATGTGGGTGAAATTTTGCTCCGTCACTTTCTTCAAGACTGCCCAAATAGCTCTGGCTTCAGCTTCTTCAGAGGACTTTACTTCAAAAACTAAGGATGCACAAAAAGAAGCTTTGCTTTAGAAATCCCTCATCACATAGCATGCACCATTAGCTCCAGAAATTTCATCATAAGCTCAATCAATATTACATTTTATCCAGCCAACAGAAGGGTGGCATCCACTTATCACATAGGCCAACAGGGATAGAGGGAGAAATGTTTCACTTTGGCTTCCTAGTTAAAAGCATAGCTTTAGCCCTACATAAAAATGCCATATGGGTTTCTTTAAGATTTTGGAAAACAAGGTTATATCTACTCCTCCAGAGGGACCAAAGAACAGTAACAAAAATGTATTGAGCCTCATCAGGAAATTTTGGACATAAGATCATTAAGCCAAAACATCAACCAATCAAGAAAAGACTTGGTTTGAAAAGCCTTAGTGTTAACACAAAAAGAGGAAAGAAACCAAACACGACTAGCAAAGGGACGGAGAACCAAGGCATGCATAACAGACTCATCTAGGAGTCCAATTAAAACATTAAAACCAACACCTTAATACCCTGCTCCACTCCTATAGCACTTCTGCAGGATAAGTAATCAATATTACCAAATCAATAATCATACATCACCCAAACCTAGACCCGATCAAGATAAACGATCTTCAACAATTCTTCAATATGTCGGCTACATCAAAAACTCCAACCTATCTGGGAGTCCAGTTCAAACATGGAAGGACATCCAATCAAACCTCCGCTCCCCTCTTACAGAGATTATCCCGAAAAGCTAAAGGATGGATGACAAAATTCCTAACTCCAGCCGGAAGACTCATTATAATCAAAACCTCTCTAATTCCCACTTCAAATCACATCATGCAAACACAAAACCTACCCGCCAATATTCACAAAGAAATAGATCGTATCACCAGAGATTTTTTCTGGGAACACGACTCAACAACTAAAAACTCCACCCTATAGGATGGGATAAAGTAACAAAACCATTATCCGAAGGAGGACTAGGAATAAGGAAGAGCAGTGATCATAATAAAGCACTTCTCATGAAGATAATATGGAATCTACATGAACAACCTAACTCTATCTTCGGAAGTCTCTTTAGTGCAAAGTATCTTGGTCAACAACCAATTCTAAAAGGCATTGATTATATACCCTCCTGCTCAGTTCTCAATGGAGACAACTGGCATCAATTGTCCCTACCATGCAACATCTAATATTTCATCGTATTGGAAATGGACTATCAACCCCAATAGAATCCAATTGGATTCCACATTCAACAAAATCTAGACCCAACACAATGCTACCCAATCTGAATGGTAAAGGATATCATCGACCCAATATCCCATTCCTGAAATCATGAAAAATTAAACACCCTTCCCAATCTTATAATCCAAAAAATCATAAACATCCATCTTCCCCAAAATAGTCCCCAAGATAAAATTATCTGCCCACACTCAAAATCTGGAAACTACACTACCTCTTCAGAATACAAATGTCTAACCCAGGGTCAACAAAATCACACCCCTCTACCACCTACCAAATTTCTATGGACTTTACCATGTCCACTAAAAATTCGGCTTTTCTTGTGGAAAGCCATCAATGAAGGATTACCAACCTTCTCTCTCTTACATCACATCCATTTGACCAACTCAGATATATGCCCAAGATGCAACACAAATCCAGAATTGGCAAGTCTCCTTCTAATTCATTGTCCAACAACAACTAATTCATGGAACACCTTATTCAATCAACTTACAAATTCACCAAACTCCAATCCCCCACCAGCTTTCACCTTAACACCACAAACAACCATTTCCTAAATCCTTCAACAACCTGCGTCAACATCTGTAATCTCCTCTTTTTGTTTTCTATTATGGACCTTATGGCTGGCTAGGAATGATCTAATATACCAACAAAAGCAAACAACTTCGGAAGAAATCCTAGCTTGGGCACAACAACTGCAACAAGAATACTACGGGGCTCTACACTCTTCTCCACCAATTATTCCAGGAGATACACCGATATTTAACCACCCCATAAGAGACAAAAGGATATCAACAATATCGGTAGGATGGTCCATTCCAAACATCAACTAGATCAAGATTAACAATGATGGAGCTGCCAGAGGTCATCCAGGATTTGCAGAGGCAGGGTTCATCTGCAGAGATTCAAACGCACAAACGTTATTGGCTCTAGCTCAACCACTGGGAATTACAACTTCATTAACTGCGGAAAATTGGGCTATTCTTTTGGCATAAAGAACAGTAACAGAAAGACAATGGCCAAAAGTTCTTTTTGAAACCGACTCAGAAAACCTCCTGCGCTTCATCACTTCCTCTACCCCTCCACCTTGGCACATAGCAGGAATGATTGAGGAAATACAATTTAGATTTCATCAGATCCCACATGTTACTATTCAGCACAACTATAGAAGAATATCAAGCAGCCGACGGGTTGGCCAATCATGCGGAAGATGGAAGTCAGACAGGAAGTTCATCAACCAATATATGGGACCAGGAAATCCCATCTTTGATTAATCAAATTTTATTTCATGATTCCGTTGGTACCACATACGCACGACAAATTGTAAACTAATTTCTTTTACTAAGATGTATGCTTCAAAAAAAAAAAAGACTCATGAGAATCATTACATCTGGAACAATCAACATTATGCATAGGCATTCTAGTATGTAAAAAAGTTCGAGCAGGTAAAGCATTTCTAGCAGCTTTCCAAGTAAAAACTTGGGTTCTATAAGGAACCCTAATTTTCCAAATGCGCTTCGAAAGATTGATACAATGAGAGGGACTGAGTCCCAAGTATGCATATTTAGAGAAAAATCTACCATTCTTTAAAAGATCCCAAGCCCTCCTGTCAGGAGTGCATAACCGGCTTAAGGGGATTGTGAAAATAAGTATCATCAAAGTGAATGTTTAGTCAAGTAACATCCCAAGATCTAGTAGTAGCATTAATAAAAATAAGAAACTTTAATATTAGGATCAGGTGGAATAAGGAGGTTAGGTGTAGCAGATCCCATTAATGGGATCCATTTATCACACCAGGGATAAATAAATTGACCATCCCCCACTATCCAAGAGATAAAAGGCTTGATCAGTTCCTTTATAGCATGGAGACACTTCCAAGTCCAAGAGCACTTGTTATAACACTTAGCATTTAAAAAATCAGTTCTTGGGAAGTATTTAGCTTTAAGGACAGTGGCTAACATACAATTGGGATTTTCAATAATCCTCCAAGCATTTCTGACTAGTATAGACAGACTGTTTAACTCAGCTTTCCTGAAACCCAAACCACCTTCTGACTTAGGGGAACACATAACATCCCAGCCTAGAAGATGGAGTTTCCTATCTTTTGGGTCAAGAGTTTCTCCCCACCAAAATTGGCAGAGATGGGAGTCTATTTTTTGCAGAGGTATTTGGGAATGATGAAGGCTCCCATATGGAAAAGGGGAATGGCTTGCCAAATATGTTTAATTAATTTAATTCTAGCAACTTGAGATAATAGATTATGAAGCCAGACAAAATTTCTGGCATCAATAACTTGGATAATACCCATGTGGGTTTGGATTTTAGAAGCTTGGAACACAGTAGGAGTGCCAAGATATTTTTCTCTTAAGTTCCTGTTCTGGATATTCAGAATATCAGCTAGTTTATTCTTCTTATGATCATGAATTTTCCTACTAAATAAGATGTCAAACTTATCAAAATTGATTTCTTGTCTAGAGGCCAAGCGGTACTTTTGAAGGTACTCTTTGATAGTCTGTAAATCCTTGACATTATCCTTAGAAAATAGTAAGGAATCATCAGCAAATAAAAGGTGTGTCATTGCAGGAGCATCTTTACTTATGCCTTCAACCAAACCTTTCTTAGAAAGGCATATATATAAGAAGATGGAGCCTCAGAACAAATAATATAAAGGTGAGGGGATAAAGGATCTCCCTGTCTTAATCCTCTATCTGGTTTGAAAAGACCAGTAAGGCTTCCATTGAGAAGGATAAAGTAAGACATGGAAGAGACACACTGGTTTATTAACTTTATCCAGTGGTCAGAGCGGCCCATTTTAGTTAAAACATTCTCAAGAAAAGACCATTCCAGCTTATCATAAGCTTTGGACATATCAAGTTTAATAGCAGTAATTCCCTCAGTTTTGCCATTAACAACAAATATAGCCTTATTAGCTAGAAGAATGTTATCAGAGATACCCCTCTTAGGAACAAAGGCACTTTAATTTTGGGAAATAATATTATTCATAAAAGGTTTTAGTTTATTAGCTAGAGTTTTGGACAAAATCTTGTAAATAAAATTGTAAAGCCTTATGGGATGTATTGGGGAACTTTTGGGATGATAGCAATTTTAGTATGATTGAAAACTTTGACAATATACCCAGTTCTAAAACAAGTCTGGGTCATATCAATGACAGCCTCTCCAACAATGTCCCAATGTCCCAATGCTTTTGGTAGAACAGATCAGTAAAACCATCATCAGGTCCAGGAGCCTTTTTTCCTCCCTTTTGAAATACAACATTCTTGATCTCCTCAGGTAAGGATGCACATGGTTCGGTACGGCCCGATTCTCTTATGGAACCGGTCCCTGTACTTGGTGTTGACCGGTACCTCATTTTGAGGACCGGTACATGTACTTGTACATGGTGTTGTACCTGTACCTCCGGTACAGATTTTTTACCTACTCCAGTATGCATATATACTCGGTCGAAATTTATGCACCACAACACCAGTCCATTGCATTCAAACTTAAAATTAAGAATTTTTTTTACATAACTAAACCCATTTGCATATCTACATGATGGATTATCTAAAAGGTAAACAGTAGCAGATTACACATACTACATGATGGATTATCTAAAAACTTATGCACGGATTTGTGTTAAAGCTACTAAATGAATAGATACGAAAAATTAGTAACCACCATGAAATTGAAACAGGGGAAGAATGGGAAGCTGAAAAAATTGCTTGTAAGCAATCTGAATGACCATAATAAGCAGCATAATGTAAATAGGTTCTCCCACTTATAGAATCAAACATCAAAATGACAAAATTTGATAAATTCAAAAGAAATAATCCAAATAAAATTAGTACAGATTCTACTAACTAACACAAATAACAAAAAAAAGGTGGATTTTTGTATACATTAGCTCCAGCTTCTAAGAGCTTTTCCACGCAAGAGATTTTCCCATGCATTGCGGCTAACATAAGTGGTTCCTGAAATACAAACCAAACATTATTCAACTTAAAAATCAATCAAAACGAGAAAGAAAGAAAAAAATGAAATGGAAATTTAGATAGAAACCCAGTGAAACCATCGTTCTTTTAATTTGTCCAATACCAACAACATTAATACAATACCCTTCTGCAACTCGATTAATTTTAACATTACCGACAACAACCCATTCATCATCATTCACCAGTTCAATCTCTAACAGCAACTGCAATCCCAAATCTGTCTCCATACCAGCTCAATTGGTCAAACCCCAAATCTGGATGAAATCAAACATCAAGAAATTATAACCCTAATTAAAACTCTATTTCAGCAATTAAAGATCAATAAACAAAAACCCTTAATCAAAAACCCTAATTCAACAACTCAACATTAAGAAACAGAAACCTTTACCAAAAAAATTAAATCCCTAAACATAGTTTCAACATCCCATCACAATCTTTTAATCTTTTGAAATAACTGAAGAAGGAGATGTTGATGATGGCGGTGACGGTGACGGTGGTAGTGATGGTGAATCTGATAGAGAGTCAGAGATGGAGATGGAGAAGAAGAACAATGGTTTTCTGTTCTTCAATTTTGAGAGAAAAAAAAATGAGGGATGTAGTCTATGCAAGTGACTATATATACCTAGGATCTATGGCCACGATTACTTCCAATTAAAATACCCAACGCCTTTTATTCACCGGGACATTCAAGCCGGTACATACCGGTACTTCCCCCAGAATCGGTCCCTGTACCTGGTGTTGACCGGGACTGAAATTTGAGAACCGGTCCATGTACCGTTTAGTCCGATTCCGGTACGGTTTTTTCGGTTCCATGACGGTATAGGGACTCTAGACCGGTTCTTGTGCAACCTTATCCTTAGGAGAAAGAGGAGAGTTCAGGTGCTCATTATCAGCAGCTATAAATTTCACAGGGAGATCTAGAAGGATTTTATCCTGAAATTGTTAGGGATGGGAAGAGTAAAGATGTTTAAAGTAATCTATAAAGGAGGTTCCAATACTTTTTCTATCAGTTAGAATAGTACCTGAGGAATCCTTAATCCAACTAATGGCATTCTTTTTCCTTCTAAAGAGAGTGACTCTATGAAAATAAGGAGAGTTTATATCACCTTCCATGAGCCAGACCTCTCTAGTTTGTCCTTCCAATATAGTTCCTCTAAATTGTAAAGGTATTCCAATCTGGCTCTAATCCTAGCAATGGAGCTAGAGTCGATTGGATTGGAGGTCTGTATTTCAACTAAGTCTTTCCTTGAAGTAAATATATTGGTTTGAATATTACCAAATGAGGATTTATTCCAATCACGAAGGCCTCTCTTAGTACTTAACAGTTTAGCTTTAAGTTTATAAGAAGGAGATCCCACGACATTGACAAACCAAGAATTAGATATGATATCTCTACAGGTAGGATCTTCAATCTATATGTACATAAAATGAAAAGGTCTAGGCATACACATGTCCTCAAAGTTGAAACCTATATGCATTGGGAAGTGATCAGAGGAGTCTCTAGGCAAATTATTGACACAAAGTTTAGGAAATAAAAGTTCGATCAATAGTTTGATTAATGAGATATCTATCCAATCTTTCAAGAATGAGGTCTGGACCTTGTTGCATATTAGACCAAGTAAATATAGGGCCAGAAAAACCATGATCATGTAAGTTAAAGATATTACAAAAATTCTTAAGATTCAATAAGTCAGAGTCATCTACTTTTAGGCCACCATTTTTATCTTCAGTGCCTAATAGAGCATTAAAATCTCCAACAAAAAACACAGGTTCATCTATAGGAGTAGGTGGAAGAAGACATTGATTTTCCCAAAAGGCTTTTCTTAAATCACTATTAGGTTCACCATAGATGAAATGGATGTGACATAGTTTGAAGTGGATGATATAATTGGTAGTGAATAGATGCCCCTTGAATTGGAGGATAAAACGTTAAGGGTAAGTTCCTTTCTCCAGACCAGCACTAAACCACCACTTCTTCCTATGCTAGGAACATTGAAGGTACAACGAAAGCCCATACTTTTAATCTTCTATCAGCCAAATCTTTATTCATCTTAGTCTCAAATAGGAAAACTATATCATGGTTAATGTTTCTACGGAGTATACTAAGTTCTTTATTTACCGATATTTTACCAAAGCCTTTGATATTCTAGCATAGCGTATTGACATTGTTCACATAGAAGGAATTAATAGGAAAAGAAACATTGAAGGGATCAATTAGATGAGGGGATAAAATAAAGTTTACATGATTGGTAGGCTCAGACCCACCACAAAGATGAGTACTAGTAGAATCACCCATTTGAGAAGCATCTTGGGTTGGATTGAGACTCGTAGTAGCAGCATTGTGAAGAGAATTATTGCGGACACCATTGTTGCTTGGGGAATCATCAGCAGGTACGTTATATAACTACCAGAAGGATCAACCAGGGAACGGGTATTGAGGGTACGATTTGATAGATTGATAGCATGAAGATCTCCCAGTTTAGTAATTGGAGGGCAAAGTTGAGCATAATCAGGTTTAGAAACATCACTTTGTTCAGGAATAACCACTATGCTAACTAGAGTAGAAGAACCATCTCTTGTACGTTTCCTTAGATTAGCTCTAAGATTGATTTTACGCTTGAGGTTTGATATATCATCATGCTCGGTAGCTGAAGAAATGGCTTCTCCTCTAGTGATAGCAGGAGTCTGAGTCAAAACAACAGCTGTTATAAATCTTCTTGAAGAACTAGAGGTTCGGATCGACCCCCGATTTTAAAGACTCGTGGATAGGGATATATGCCTCAACAATAACATTATAAGTTGTAACTTGTTTAAAAATAACTGGTAATCCATTGTTCATATGAGTCGAGTTTTGTTGGGTCGGGCCAACATCAAAAAAATAAATAGAGCAGTGGATTTACTAACAAAAAGGACCCATTTGGAGATTACTTGTCAAACCCTTCTGGACGGTTTTCTCAGAATTCTGGATGCTTTACTTATCTTTCCCTTTGTCACATAGAAGAGTAGTAGGGGACTTATTTTGGGTATCTAGCACAATATCACTTGAATGCATGATAATATCGCTTGCCAAAGAAGTGGAAGTAGTACCAGGATCCAGGTTAGAAGTCTTTGGTGGCATCATGAGCTTTGAGACTACTAGGAGATGATCTTTAGTGCTTGAAGAAGTTGTTTCCTTTATATCTTTCTGCTTCATTCTCCACGCAGGGAAGTTAACATCTTTGTGATCTAAGACACGAAACGAAAAAAAAGTATCTCAGAACCTTAACATATCTGCATTCAATGAGGAAAGGCTGAGTTCTTCCACTAGTAAATAGGGGAATGCCGATAGGTAGAGCCTTTTGAACCGAAATTCTGACACAAACTTTAACATTCTTCTTTATGGGATGATTTCATAAGGATTTTGAGCTTTAATCAATTCACTCATCTTGAAAGTGAGCTATTGGAGATCTTCAAACTCAATACACTTTTTTGGGATATTGCATAAGATAAACCACATAAGTTCTTCAGCAATTTATTTTTGATGATTTTCTGGACAACCAGTTGGAGGAAAAACTCTAAGAACTATTAAGTACCCACAAACAAACCAAGGACGTTGTGAATTAATTTTGTTGAAGTTGTCTTCTGCTAAAAATCTGATAAGAACTTTATTCCTTATACCACTGAAAGTTGTAACAATGGGAGTTTGAGCAAGAGGCCATTGATTACAGATATAAAAACGAATGGATGAAGTCGGAACAAGAGTTTCACAGCATAGATAGTCAACCATACACCACTTCCAGCTGTTATCATATTTAGCTAATATAACTGTTTTTTCAATAAACACTGGTTCAGAGAGGGTTGAAGGTAAAGTTAAATTTTCAGCTATTTGAGCAGTGAGATTTTGGATATCTAATCTTGAAGAATGGTATTATCAGGTAAACTGAAAGATTCCATGTAATTTATAAACTTGATGAGCATAAGAAGATACTATGAAGAGGATAAGAAAGATTATCAAATATAATATGTAGGTGTACTTCTCTGATGATACTGGAAAACTATCGGGATGTGGAGATGAGAGCAAGTATCAACTTTTATTAAACGTTGAACCTTACAATGGGAAGTATGAGATGGTTGAATATGGTTTAAAAAGCATTCAGGAGATAAATGGTGTAAAGTTGTTATTGTTATTTTGTTATTGCTTTTTAGTTGAAAGCCTTTATCATTCGATGTATCCTTCCACTACAATTTTTAGGGGTATTGAAAGAGATTAAAGCTTCAGATGCACGTGGGATTGGTAAAAAAAATCCAAAGAAACAACTTGTCCAATAATCCAAGATAATATTTTCCTTGTTACGTACATTTGATATGTTAGCATGACTATATACAAAGTTGGTAAGCCATAAATGGGTCTGTCTTTGCTTCCGTAGATACGAGAATGATGACATAAACAACCAAGAGTGATTAAAGAGTTGTTTTGAGAGAATGGGTGATGGTGATAGTAAAAGGTAAGGTATTGAGTAGTGAAAATTTGTGGTTATGGTCTCTTAGGGATGGAGAAAAGTTTAGCCAAGTGGTTAGGCATGAAGGCTAGGTGAGATGTGGATATAACCTATCTGGTAGACGTACCCCAAGTTTCGATGGTGCCTATCGACAGGTGCTGCACACTCCAAATCTGCATAAAATCAAAAATTTTAATTAAAACCCATAAAAGATTTTCTAAATTATATGACCTACCAATGCACCTCTTAATGATGGTTCCAAAGGGAGTAATGGCTAATGAAGCGTCTGGAATTAGACTTTGAATATAGGGCTTAGGGTAACAATGGTTTTGGAGATGGTACACATGGATTTGAAAGGGCGTGAATAGCCAAGCGACATGAAACTTAACCAAGAGACTTAAATGGATATTAATATGTTCGATAGGCTCTTTATAAGGTAGTTTAGAGGAAGGATTATCATATCCATTCACAATTAAACCCAGAAAAGAAAGATTTAGAGAGACAAAGTTTAAGAATGACAAATCCTGGTGAGAAGAATAATCAGGAATTTAAGAGGTTGAAACACGACCTTCTGATGGAGATTGATCGATGTACACAAGAATTAGCCAGACAACAGAGAAAGAATGATGGAGATTTGGAATTTGCTCTGTGGAAGGAAAAGAGGTTTGCCAGAGATGAAAGGAAGCATGGGGAGAGATCGGAGATAAATAAGGTGAAGAGATATAGTAGTGCAACAAAGAGTGATTCGGAGGTATGAATATCATGTTGAGGAGGTAAATACGATTGATGAAGATTCTGATGTTGTTAAAGAGGGGAAGATGATGGAGAGGTATTATAAGAGGCAGATTTTGTCATGTACTTGAGTGTACGATGACAAGATTGTATCGAGACTTAAGAGTAATTTTTATCAAGATTCGGGAATTAAAAAAGAAACATAGAAGAATCAAAGATGACAGGGAAGAATAAAGGGGAGTTGAAGAAGAACTAAGACGAATTAGAAAAAGGAGATGAAGGAGGAAGATCTGGTTCAGGAGAACACATCCCAAGAGTTAGGGATTTAATTTCATTAATTTTCAGATTACCTCTCCATTACAGACTCCACTGGCTTATAAAGCTACATTTCATCTAATCTAGCGTCTACGGCTATTAAGAGCCAACGTGGTTATATCCAGACCCACTATTACAACTAATTGAATTAACTTGATTAACTATTAACTATAATTCTACTAATAGATAATGACCGATGATGATACGATAAGGGAACTCCCCTCCGATACCTGGTACATGACATTCCACCCTCCTTCGAAACATCCTTGTCCTCAAGGATGTGAGTCAAGTGAAACGCCAAAAGATGGAGAGTCAGCACATGATTGAGGATATGGATAGAAGCTGTCGTATACTCCAACACACATAAGAAAACCAATACCCTCAATGCCATTAAAAACCCATGTGAGGCCCATAACGTTTCTATACCAGCCCATCGATTGACTGCCCTCCTGGGAGACTGCATGCATGTGAGTCGCATAATCATAATTAGTTTCTCAATTTGATACACTGGAGTTAACTATTTAGTGTTCGTTTTCCCAAAATGAACCTGCCCCTTGTCTTCATAGCTTCTCGTAGAGTAGGCATCAATAAAAGTACCACTTGCATGGACAGTCTTAATTTTAGATAAAATGGTGTGATGCAGCTGCTCTACTGTTTCCTTAGCTATCATAGATTGAGAAAGAATAAAACACATGGCAGTAAATTAAAGGCTAATGTTGAGCTTCTCCAGCACCACAGTATAAACGAAAGTTGAGATTGCAGCCTCTCCAATTGTCCTGTGCAACACAACTGCTATCTTTATTTTAACCAAAAAGACCTTGACGTGTACATTACTTACCACCCCATCAGCTAGTTGCTTGAGCTTGAATGACTCCCTTTCTTCATACACCCAATGATCTACAACTTGAATGCAAAGGCTAACCGGGAAGTACTTTGTTCTCACTCCTGTCACAAAGAATTTTACCATGTTATAATAACTTGTCATTGGCCTCTTCTTTACAATATGTGCTACACAATCTGGACTATTTGGTGCTCTTGTATAATAAATCTGCATAAGAGGTGTATCGTCATTTCTAGTTACAGCATGAACATTTTTCACTCATTCTTGTTCTGTGCAAGCAACTACATAATCCAGTGGGAGTGTAACATCGATCTCAACCTTTCCCTTGCTAACTAGTTGAATTTGTAGATTCCTTTTGTACTTCTCCTCGCATCACTACTTCCATTCCATGAGTGGTTCCTACTACCCCATTATCACGTTGCTTGACCTATTTCGTTGTCGCTATCCCCCACACAGTTACAGCCAGAATACAAACATTAACCCTTCCATGAGATATAACAATACCACATAAACCTATTGAAGACAATTCCTATCTCAAGAAGACCATCAGCATCAACACCCTTGGAATCCTAGTGAGCATGACTGGAATTTTCATCAGCCGCATAAAATTTTCTGACAAGTCATGACACTCTCCTGGCAGGTACAAAGGAGCTTGCAACCCAAAATTACGGTGCTTGCAAGGTATCACTACATTGTTAAGCATTTTACCTCTATCAAACAACAAACGACTACAACTCGTACAGACATGTGTTTCAGGTAACTCGACGAAAAGCCATATATCACAACTTGTATTTCTCATACTCCGTAAACTTGACACAAACAGATAGCGCCTCCTAAGAGTTGCTGCAAATTTATTATAGCCTTTAGCTTCACAAAACCAAATGCTCTTAGAATTCCAGTTTATGTCAAGGCACGTCACGAAGATAAAACTCGTATCAGTCCAGCTAATATTTCTCACACTCCACCACACATTTGGAACCAATTTGTATTTCCACATCAAGAACTCGAACCACAATATCATGTCTAGAATCTGAATTAGGTTGAGTAAGACTTGAGTGTCCATTAGCCATATGATAACTGAAATGATCCAATTCACATTTTTAATACTACGTAGACCTGTATATTACAATTTGTACTTCCATCTCAAAAAGTCCACAAACTTCGACACACTTGGAGCATGTGTAACTTGTAAATATACAATTGCAGTGACTGACACAAGAAGCACCCAGGGATTTCTAACTTCTCAAAAACAATAACCATGAATGATTTAATTCAGGAAACTTTCATATCGACAGATAAGACATGCTTCATCTGCAAGAGCAAAATTTCCTCTTCCCACATTTTACCTCTGTCAGTAGTCTTGATAAACACCACTACATAATTTGTAAACAACCATTTCAATTGATTCTTGTGTCTTTGAATCACCTTGTAAAAATGATGTCTATTGCACTTATCCATGCAAATCAACTCAATAAGAATAATCACACCAGAAATATAGGTATCAAAACCAAATTCTTTAGCATCAACAAAATGGAAGTAACCTTTAATAACATTTAACATTTTGCCACGATCAAATACTGTATCAGCAGACTTGAAACAAGGGTGATAAGATATCCCAGTAGGAAGTTGTTTGAGAAACCATTTATGCTCAATACATACAATATCCATTGGAAGCATTTTAACAAACATTTTCCAAGCACTGTCAGAAGTGTAACCCTTAGCAAACATACAAACAATTGGATCCGCAAACCATGAGTCTGGCCAGTACCCATGTTTGTGAATCAACTCTTTAAGAAGTTCTCTATAGTATCCATCTAACAAATTCAAGCACGCATCAAATATAAACCCATATTCAGAATAACGCTTAGCAAAACATAAACTCTCTAAACTGAGCTCGATCTTCTTTCCTCGATCGAATAATGAACAGGTAAAATCAAAAAGAAGAGTAAAGAAATCCTTACAATTCAACTCAATGTGGATCATGATTAACTCCCTTAAGCTTTCAAGGTTCTCATAACTAACCTCCTTCATTTGTACATGGTTCTCGCTGTCAACATCATTCACTTCAGTTTTCTGAGAATTATCCTTTTCGTCAGCAAATATAAAAGAATAAATAACCAATTCATCCACATATTCATTTGGTGTTGCTTCAGATGGAATTGAAGAGTCTTGGTTATAATCTGTAACTTCCTCTGAGTTGAAATAATCCATAATTGACTCAAAGATTGACTCTAAGATTGAATCAATTACAATTTCTTCAGTGAAAGTTTCCTCCTAAGTCTGCTTAGCTTCTCTAATTCCAAGGATTGACTCTAACTTCCTCTCAGCCATGTTGATGAGCTTCAACATTTGCAGGTTATACTCCCGAGTTGGAGCGTTATCTTCCCTCATGTGAATATCATACAACCACCGAAAATTGTCTAAATCATCCCTGATTTTCTACTCCTTCTTCATCGCAGCTTCAAGTTCCGCCATGGCAGAAACACCAAGGACCGGAACTGCTCTGATACCAATTGTCATGTACTTGAGTGTACGATGACAAGATTGGATCGAGACTTAATGGTAATTTGTATCAAGATCCTGGAATTAAATAAGAAACATAGAAGAATCAGAGATGACTGGGAAGAATAAATGGGAATTGAAGAAGAATTAAGACGAATTAGAAAAGGAGAAGGAGATGAAGGAGGGAGATTTGGATCAGGAGAACACGGCCCAAGAGTTAGGGATTCAATTTCATTAATTTTCAAATTACCACTCCATTATAGACTTCACTGGCTTATAAAGCTACATTTCATCAAATCTAGCATCTACGACTATTAAGAGCCAACGTGGTTATATCTAGACCCACCATTACAACTAATTGAATTAACTTGATTAACTACTAACTATAATTCTATTAATAGCTAATGACTGACGATGATACGATAAGGACACTCCCCTTCGATACCGGGTACATGACATTTGCAGATGTTATGAGATAAAGAGGGAAAATCCATGTATCTTTGCCAGGACCATGCGAGAAGGAGAGTCAAGTGATGATGAAGATGAACAGTTAGAGATGAAGACTTATGAAGAGGATAACAACGATTCAAGTACCTCCTTAAGAAGTATATCTCCTGCACCAACTGTAAGTGACCACAACAATGAAATTGATGAAGAAGATTGGTTGATCTACGATGAGGATGACTATTAGAAGTCTCCTTTGGAGTATCGAGAATAGTATATGGATTAGGCTTTGCAAAAATTCTGACAATGATCAACATGTTTTAAAAAAAATAGGCTATCTCGGTGCTTGCTCCTTGTTTTCTTGAAGTTGTTGTGGTTTGATATTTTGTTGCTGATGATGTTAAGCAAATGTTTCTTTTAGCCGACAAATATTTCTTTTGGCCGATAGTCGTTTTGAGTTTTAGGTAATGTTGTTTATAGGTTTCAGTAGGAAAGTTGTTAATATGAATAGAAGTACTAGTAATCTTTTGGGTTTGGGTAGTGAAAAGACGAGGGTACCCAAATACACCACAATCTTTAATTTATCCACTTATAAGTCCTCTTACCGAAAGTGATTGCCTATGGACAAAGTCGAGACAATACTACAAATCGGTATTTACACTTTGTGTGATCGTCTATGGATACGAGATCGAGACAATACAACAATCAAAGTGTGATTACTTGATAATAGGTTCGGACTTAACCAAACTCTATAGGATAACTATCAAGTAATACGGAGTTAACGTCTGTGTAATTTATATTAAATTATAATAACAACAATTATAATTGCGAAAAATAAAAGCAAATGACATAGCAAGATTTTGTTAACGACGAAACCGCAAATGCAGAAAAATCTCGGGACCTAGTCCAGAATTCAATACTCTCATAATTAAACCGCTATAAAAAATCTAACAAACTTTGTATAGCTGAGACCAAGAAACTAAACCTATAGTTCACCTAGTTTCCTCAGTATCCTTGCGCTTCCGACATTCAATAAGTACACGCACTGTAACAATTCCTTTGGATCGTATTCCAAACAGTATAGGAACAACAAATCTGTTTGGTAACAACTCTCTTGATTCTTTCAGATGAAGATATCTCAAGTCATATGCAAAGGCTCTTCTGTTTAAAAAATAAACTCCTTTGCCTGGTTAGATCAATCTATCCAACAACTACCGAAGTAGCATAGTTTAGATTTGCGATCAATCAAATATAGAATCAAACAAGAAACTATAAGGTAATGTTGATCTTACACAACTAATCAATCGAATAAATCTGATCCTAGTTGGATCCTAGCCAATCAAGGTTTGTGCACACCAAATATATAAAAACCATATCATAAATCTTCCTTGTCCTCAAATCTTCTTTAATCTTAAATAAACACCTACACAACACCACTTGAATCTCTTGTGATCAATCACGCACAGAACGGAGTCTGTTAACAATGGATTATCACAAAACGTCTTTAGATCTACAAACAGTTCTAAAGATCACGTTGAAACTTCGATCTAGTTTGAGTGAATCCTATATCAGAAGAGAAGATTCTCAAAAATAAACAAACTAGGTGCAATCATAGTTCAACAACCGTTAGTCAATAAAATCAATCGAAAACTAAAATTATCTAGTTTTCCACCGACGATACTCGTAGAGCTTCTTGATCCCACAAAAGTATTTAAACGAGTGGTCGTAAGAGATTTCGCCTAATTAGGGTACTTTCCTCTCCGGATAGAACGGCTCCACCAGTAACAACACAAAGAATTAGTTTTGCTGGCTCTTATGATAGTTTGCTAGAAATGCAAACTTGGGTATTTATATACCAAGGATGTTTGGACACCAAGGAATTTCCAAAATCGAATTATTCTTAAGATATGCAATAAATGCCCAAATTGGTTTTCATAATTCCTGAAAATTCTTTGTCCAATATTTCCGAAATCTCACTAGAAAATCTCCAATTAGTAAATGCACATTACCAATTTTTATTTTCCAGAGATATGCATTTAATTGCGGGTAATTAAAAGCATATAAAATTAATAACCTTAATTAAAAGATTCTTAATTTATTTCAGTCCGGGATCTCCTTGAGTTATTAAGGAATATCTTTGAAAAATAAAAGATAAGAGTTATTGATCATGTTCAAAGTATGTCGACATCTTTTCTTTGTAAATCTTTTTTCATATTTACAATCTTGGAATTGATTATTCCACACTTCCAATCAAGTTTAGTATTAGTTCATCTTTATTCCAAGAACAACTATGTGATTGATCAAATATCAATACAATAATCATGGGTTTACGGTTCTATCAAAAGCAAGGATCGATTCTACCTTAATATGGTTACTGGGGCCGGTTACATCAGTTACCAGGATTGGTTACTTCAATTACCAGGACCGGTTACCATATTCTCATGGTACTACTTGTGATCGGTTATACAAGTCATTAGGATTGGTTAGACCAATTACCAGGACCGGTTATGCCAATTACAAGGATCGATTACACAACTCTTTTGTGATAGGTCATACCAATTACTAAGATCGGTTACACCAATTACAAATATCGATCATACCATCCTAGGTGATTACTTAGGATCGGTTACACTAATAAAAGTCATACCAATACATAAGTCAGGCACTGTGCTAGTTTTACCAAGATAATAACAAGTTATGATCGGTTCTACTAACTCACACATATTGGTAATCCAAAGATATGCAATAAATAACAATACCAATAAGCCTAGCGATTTCCCTTTCGGTTCATAAAACAAGTTCATGAATGTACTCCCTTTAAACGAATGTAAACATTGTTTCCTAGGTTGAAATCTTCACCTTTACCCATACACATAATCACAATAGCATTAATACGATTATGTCGATGTCTTATATACGAAGTTCAAAAGATAAGCGTTATACTTCGTATTCTAAATCCTTAACACTATGTCTTACTACTAGAGTATAATCATTCACAGCTTCGCAGTTATGTTTTCAATATAGCATGACTTGAAAGATACGCTGGGAATGAAATAGTTCAAGTCAAAATATTATTAACCTCAAGAGGGAGGATGATGTCATCGTTGTAGCTTGTTACTTCTTCACATTATTCAAGTCTTCGAGTAATACTTATATTTTCATAATCCTAATCTTTCTAGCCTAACCTATACGAAGTTGTCTCTAGTAAATAATCAAGCGACTCTTTAATTGAGTTCTGATTCACTAAAATATGACAACCAAACTTGACATACCAACGCTTGATAGGTTCAACCGAGCTATGCTCTAATAGGTAGGAATGTGAATATGATGGTTTGTAAGTAAATCATGATAAACTGCCTGTTTATTTTTTTGAAATCTGGTACTTATTATGATGAATGTTCTATGTTGGTATGGTGTTTAATTGAATGTTTTTTCTTTTGTGGCAAAAATTGTTGTTGGTGATGGTAAGTTTACTGGTAACTTCAGCTAAACACTTAGAAATTGAGGTACACAAAGTAGTAATTAGGATAAAAAGAATTGCAAATAGATTACCGAGAATGTTATGACTAGAATCAACAGGATGAACCATAGAAATGGAATTACCTCTTACACTAAAGTGAGTTTGAATACTCTAGAGTTGATTGAAATTTTTCTACTGAATCAGTGCATTAGGCCACCGATTCGCAGAGAAGAGAGTGAGAAGAATCTTTGTTCCATCGTTAGGTTTTAAAATTTGAAAAAGCTACCACTAATTTCTTCTATTTCATTTGTGTTTTAGATATAATTTTTTTAATTCCCAAAAATCGCTCCTAGGTAAAACAATGTACTGTCAAAGTACTTTATTTTGGTTCGAAAATTAGAATCGTACAAAACGAACCTAAACCAAGAAGTTGTCCATTCATGTTTTTCTTCGGTTACAAAGAGGGAAAATTGGTTGATCTTAGGGGAGGGAAAGCAAAGAAAGTTGAGGAAATCAGTGGTGATTGAATTGGGTGTGAGGTTATTGAACTACAGAAGAAGAATAGATTAGGAATGATAAGCTTGTTCTGTCTTCTGAATATATAAGGTAGTCTATTTATAGTTGTAGGGAACACTCATTATTTCCTCGTAAGTAGTGAATGTTGTGGAGAGATGGAGATAGTAGTATAATGGTGTGGTTACGTACGCCCATGATGTTAGCGAAGTTTTTGGAAACCCGTAAACCATCATTCCATTACTTAGCCACTTCTTTTAACCGCTCTCAACTGTTGCCACTACTTATAACTTCCTTATTATGGGATGTTGTCATGACGCATGTTGTAGTAAACCACCAGACCAATACCCATGAATAATTCCCCCATGTAACATGTTTTTATTTCTCGTGGAAATTAGTAGAGTCATAAACTGTCTCTAGTCTTATCCAGGTTGCCATGATATACTTGACTAAGTAATAGCCTAAGCTAGCCAGACTTTGTCGAAGTGGCATAGCTTAAAGAGACAACTCGGCTCCAATGTTATGTATGACTAATAATGAGTTTTTCATAAGATGGCATTGTAATCATTCGTCCATAATAATACACGTAGATAACATAGTGCACCAAGTTAATAGCTAGCTAAGTCGTGACACGGGGTGCAACCTAGTCAATAGCCAGCCAAGTCGGCATGGACATGGGTGTTAGGATTGGAGAAACGTAGTCGTAGACATATGGCTAGGATACACCGAGAGGTAAGGAGGCCGTGACTACTAGCTAGGCCATGCCAGACTATGTGGGCATAGCACGGTCGTGGCCAGGAGACAAGGTGGCCGTGTCTTGGACATGGCTAGGCCGAGACAAGGAGGCCGTGGTCACTGGCTAGGACATGCCGAGAGATAGGAAGGCCGTGATTACTAGCTTGGCTAGGCCGAGATACTAGGAGGTTGTACCTAGTTAGGCTAGGGACAAGATGGTCATGGCCACTGGACATGCCAAGCCAAGAGATAGGGAGGTCGTGGCCTGATGGCTAGTCTAGGACGAGACATAGCAAGGCCAGAAGGAAAGGTGGCCATGGCCATGGACATGCTAGGCATGAAGACAATGAGGTTGTGGCCTGGCTAGCTAGTGGACACGGATAGGCTAGGCCTGAAGACAAGGAGGCCGTGGCATGATGGCTAGTATATGTCGAGATATGGCTAGGACGGAAGGAAAGATGGCCATAGCCACTGACAGGCTAGGCCTGAAAACAAGGAGGCAATGGCCTGGATAGATAGTTGTCTAGCTAGTAGCCATGGATAGGCTAGGCTTGAAGACAAGGAAGCCGTGGCTTGATGGATAATCCAAGCCGAGAAATGGCTAGGCCGGAAGGAAATATGGCCATAGCACCGGACATGATATGCCTGAAGACAAAGAGGTCGTGTCCTGGCTAGCTAGTTGTCTAGCTAGGGAATTGGTTGCCACGACCTGGCTATCTAGTTGACTAGATAGGAAATTGGTGGCCGTGGCTAGGTTATGAAATACAACCAGATTATTCTGGCTATAGAGTGCGGCTATGTTGGCGTTGACACTTCGTTTATAGCATACAGAACATATTCGAGGAATTCGGCCGTGGAAGTTCTGCGACTCGAAGTAGTATTCCAAATATTATGCTTTTTGTAATTCAGAATAGCGTAGTAGCTTATTCTGAATATTTATAATTGCAGCACCAGTGTAGACTGATCAATGCATGACAATTCATATGGTTGTGCATAAAATAATGAGAATTCAGCTGGGTGAAGCTCTAAAATCTTGTAGGCATATTGAAGGCCAGTATGGCCATTAGCAGGATATGCATTCTCAATTCTCTTGAGGAATATGATGTAGAAGTACGAATCTATAATTCTGACACCGGGTCAGGAACTTTTACATATTTATAAACACACACACACACACATATATATATAATACCGATAGTTTAGCTGTGTGAAGCTCTAGTACATATATAATTATAGATATGTCTCTGGTATAGGTTCATATGCGATTTTTACAACTTTTGCCCTTGTAAAAAAACCACCATCTACATTAAGTTCCCTGCTTAGCGTGGAACATTAATGTTTCGTGGTATGCACTAGATGGTGACATTGACAGTACAGAAGATTGGGAATTCATAAGACAAAGAGTGAATACTTATCTTTTCTTTCGATGTCATAAAGGATATATCTTCATAGATTGGTTAGGAAAGCCTCTTTGATAATAGTCGTGACCAAGTTGGAGAAGGCATGACGGTTTTTTAGAGCGAAGACATTGGCTAGCCGTGTACGCGAGTAAAGGTAGCCACGGCCATGAGCTTTTGGCAGGAATTAAAAGTTGCTTATGCTTTTGAAACATATGGTTTGTTTTATGTGGGATTTTTCGGTAGGTAAAGATATTTTTGAATGATTTGCAAAGGTTTTTTGAAAAGGGAATAATACTTTGCTTGCATAATAAATGGAAATCCTAGTATGAATGTAAAAAATCGCAAACATTTTGGAGGAATTTCAAAGGTTGCAGAAAAAAGGGAAATATTGTAAAGCGATGGTAAAACGTTTAAGCGTTGAATGCTTCGATCCACTTGCCATGTATGACCAACCCTTCTAGTTTATCCGCATTTATAAGTTTGTAATAACCACCTAATATGGCTTTAATGACCAGATATGGCTCTTCTTCAGGTGAAGCAGTAACCTTCTTGACCGTGTCTCCGACTTGGAAGGAGTTGGGCTTTGGTACCTTAGGCTTATCGCATATCCCAAGGATAGTTGGGTTACTAGTTTTCTTATTTTAGGAAGAGACGATTCCTACCCCGACTTAATATAATATTGAAAAGGATCAGCTTCCCATTCACATCACCGAGTCAACTTGGGGTTGATATCCGGGGTCAAGTACCCAAGTCTTGATCGGGCATGGTGCATCTGGTTGTAAGTAAATTGGATAAGCGTGATGATAAGTGCATATTTCACATATATTTGGTGTTAATTCCATACTAGTATTTGATGGTTTTCTTGCAGATTATTGTGTGTTACGCGTGTTTTCTCTTAGTTGTGTGTTAGGAGGTGAATAATCCAAAAAGAAGTGAATTCGAGCTTAGTTGTGCAGTGAAAGAAGCTAGCTAAGAGTGAGAAAGAGCCAAAGACCAATTGTAACTCGTTAAAATACAAGATTTCTACTTTTCATGGGGTAGAGGACGAGAAGGCGAAGCCAACGGCGAAAGAACGGAGTCATTCGGAGTTCGTATGAATAAGTTATGGGAAAAATAAGGAAAGGGGCAAAATGGTCATTTTACAAGGGAAGTGTTATTGGCACCCTCACCTTGGATAAGGGGCATCCTAAGTAGACACCTGCTATTCGCACTCCCGGTTTGGATAGGGGGACACCACCTTCTTCACGGTTTCAAAACAGAAAATGGCGGGAAAACATAAATTCGAATTTCTATTTCTGCGTAAACTTTCGCGAGAGAATTTGACGTGATTTTGGAGATTCAATGGCTGAACTTGATTTATACCACCCTGTTTCGATTAAACAGGAATGGTAATATGCTTTGTTTCATCAAATAAGGGCTAGATTGTCGGGTTGAGCTACACAGAGCACGTGATGATCATCGCAGCAATGATGATCGAGAAGAATGACAGAGAAGATGCTCAGTTTGTCGGAGAACGTGAGGATAGATGGCATGCACATGGACCGAGCAGTATGGGAAGTTGTTGGAGCACGCGCTGTCTGTGGAGAAGGTGAAGCTGATCATGACAGGCTGTTGGTGCTGCCATGGGACGACGACAATGATGGTTTGGCACGAGTTTTGTTTCAGCTGCATTAAACTAGTGAAGAGCAGAGCTCAGCTGCTGAGAAGCGTGACAATAATGATGCATGGGTCGCTGCTCGAGAAAGAAAAGAAAGAGAAGTTCAGGGAGACGTTGTTTCTGCCAGTGAAGCTTAAGCTTTGGGAACATGGCAGACATGGATACGTGGCCGTAATGATGATGGCCGTGACTGGAAGAACATGGGCAGTCTGTTATGACTTACTTGAGAACGTGAAAATGGGAAGAAGAGCTCGAGTGGGAGCTAGGATAAGTTGGCTGGCAAGCACGTGAAGGCATGGGCCAGATGGCCGTGCACATGCGCAAATGAGGCAAAGATGGTCTAGCCATTCTACCTATAAATAGGGCTGTGTGTTTTGTTGTGAGGAGAGCCGGCTGGAGACCTCTAGACCCCATTTTTTTTACACACCTCTACATCTCTACACCTCTCATCCCACACCTCTCTTCCCACACCTCCTTCTACATACTCTTCTTTTATTCCTTCTTCTATTTTTATTTGTTAGTACTTCTAATTATGAGTAACTAAATTTCTATCTAGGATTAGGGAGGAAATCCTACTATGTGTGCTATAATGTTTTGATTATTTTCTATAATAATTCTCTTGGTCCTTATTCTTGATTAAGTAACGGTAATAATTTTCTTCATGTGTCCTATGATGCTTGATAATTGATTTATATATTCTATGTTAGAGAATATCATTTTATAGTGAAAAAAATTGTTAATTATTTGAGAAAAATAATTGTTTGAAAAGATTTATTTTCCGAGACGTATTATTTGTCCTAAATCGTCTTGAGTAATTTTGGGAGAATGTTATAGGGAATAGTTATAATCATTTAGTATGTGTAGTAGTGATGGAATCTTGACATCCTAGACTCTTTTAATTGAACACAAGAATCATTTTTAGCATTTCCATTATTTTATAAGTTTTATAAAAATCACCATCTTTTTGTCTAAAACCGAATCTTTTAAAAAGTCCGAGAATCAAACCCTATACTTACCACTTGTAAAACTGCATCAGTTTTGGCGCCGTCGACGCGGACTTGCCTTTAGGTTAGGTTTTAGATTTTTATTTTCTTTTTAGTTAAATTTTAAATTTTAGTTTAGTTTAGTTTAGTTTTTGTTTTATTTTATTTTCTTTGATTTTACTTGGTATTATTCTTGTTATTTTTCTTTATTGTGCAGGTAATATTCTATATTTATTGTGGAATTGCATACCAAAAGAGAATTCGGAATTCGAAGCGGAAAAATTTGACAAAGCTTTTGGTGAATGTGTAAAAAGACTTGGGAGTAAAGAGCAAAGCTAAAAGAGCAAAAGAAGAAAATTTTTTACATAAAAAAAAGAGTTTATTCTATTTTATTGATTGTATTAGGATTTCTATATTCTTGTAATTTTATATTTCTTTTGCAATTTTTTTTTTTTTGGGACTTTGGACTTGGACATTCTTTTATTATTTTTTAAAAACCCTACGGAAGGGTAATATTAAATATCAAACTGTTTGCAGAGAAGGACGGTGATTACAATATCACCTCGGCCCCTCGGGTTCGTGCATGACATAGGAGTCGTGGCCCGAGTCGACAACAACGGTTCATCCCCCGTATGATACGGGAGGTAAGTTTGTCGAAACACTCGCGAATCTCCTGTTAGCGAGTTACTGTATTCCTTCGTTTGCATATATGTTGAGGACTTGAATACGGCTGTTTTATTTTCCTAGTAAAGGGCAAGGACTGGCCATACAAGATAAGGGTTCAGATTTCATCACCGTTCTCTTCTTGCCCTCCTTAGGAAAACGATACCTACGCGAACCTAAGCTTTAAAATTTGAAGTAGAACGAGACCTATAAGGTAACGAGCTTAGTAGGAAAGTCGTTCGAAAAATATTGGTTACTCTTTAGGCATACTCCGAAATTCATGATGGTTTCTGTAAATTGAATGCGTGACTGCGCCGCCTTGTAATACGGTGAGGCCTTGAGTATCAAAGCTCTAGCAGCTTCTCTCGCCTCTATTCAATATACTTTAACTCAGATTGATTCCAGAGGAGTTTACTCAGATTGTAACGAATTCCCTTTCGAAGGATTAGAAGCTGGTCTAGAAAATAATCTAAGTGGAGCCATCATGCTTTTTGTTTGCTAGAAATCAGCAGGTTTACTGTGGTGGAGTCAGCCTTTTTGTGATTGAATAGAACTTCCCTTCCTTGTTTGTGTTATTCTATTTTTTTTTTCTATCTTTCTTTGTTCAAAAAAAAAAAAAAAAAAAAAAATTTACACACCAATTGCTTCACTAGTATTATTGTGTGTGTATGCGACGTTGGAAACGGGTAGAACATCGACTTGTAGAAAACGACCTTTTTAATTTAAGTCCGACCCGTTACACGGATTTAGGTGGTAATTCTATTTTTACCGAAATGGTTAATGAAAATGATGAGGGTGAAGTTGTGCCAACCAAAACCCTTAGGGACCGTTTAAACCCGTCTAGGGTGATACGTGAACCTGGGGTTGTCTTACCGGCCACTACCGTGAAGTTTGATATTAAACCTGGACATTTGGCATGCTACGTAAGTTTAAGGGAATAGAGAATGAGAACCCGTATACCCATATCCGTGACTTTGAGATGATTTGTGATACCATGAGTTATCCAAATGTCACCAAAGACGATGTTAGGTTACGTTTGTTTCCCTTTTCCCTAGAAGAAAGAGCCAGTGAGTGGTATCATATCATTCCTTCCAAAACAATCACTACTTGGGATGGACTTGTAGAGGTTTTCGTTAAGAAATTCTACCCACACCATAAGACTGCTGCTATTCGACAGTCTATCCAGACCTTTAAGCAGAAATTAGGTGAACACCTACACGGTTATATAGAAAGGTTTAATGAATTGTTATACCAATGCCCACATCACGGCTTTGATAAAGCCCACATGGCCCAAATTTTATATGAGGGCCTTGATAGTGAAACTAGAATGCGGTAGAAACAATGAGTGGTGGAAAATTTACCCATCAAAACCCAGATGAATGTTTTGACGAGTTGGTTGAGTTAGCTGAAAAGACCCGTCAATGGGCTTCAATGAGGGAGCCCGAAATAACTAGGAACCCTATCCATAGGGTCAATAGAGTTGATAATGGGTCTGACATCCTTAGGCGTCTAGAGGCCTTAGAGATAAACCAAGGGTCCAACCAAACTATGAGCTGTAATAGTGAGCCCAGAACATATCCATGTACCAATTGTGGTGATCAAAGTCATATTGGATCTCGGTGTCCCAGTTTTACCAAATGAAACTACTCGTGACCAGGTTAGTGTCCTACATGGTGGTATGAACTCTAAATATGAGGTTCGACCCAAGTTTGACCCATACTCAAATACCTATAACCCTGGTTGGAGACATAACCCGAATTTCTCGTGGTCTAAAGGTAACCATCAAGGTGGCCCGTCGAGTAGCCCACCACCCAATTTTCCTAGGAACCAATCTCAAGTTCAGGAACCGAGCCCAGTTGATAAAAAGGTGTCATCCCTAGAGGAAAGTCTAAAACTCTTTATTGACCGTAGTGTGATAAACCATGCCGAGACTACCCAAAATGTCAACCATTTAGGTCAGAAGCTCGATGAATTTGTCCTGACGAGTCAGCGTAACCAACAAAATAGTGACCGAGCTATTGCCAACCTAGAGACTCAAATAAGTCAACTTTCGAACCGGTTAAATGATAGAGAGAGTGGGACATTCCCTAGTCAAACAACTCCAAATCCGAAAGGATTTAACCAGGTTAATATGTCGGGTAGTTCTAAACATAATGAACATGTCAAAGCAGTTATCACCCTTAGGAGTGGTAAAACTCTGGAGAACTCGGTAGAACCACCTAAGGACAAGAGTCCAGCTGAAAAGGAGACAGAAGTTGACCAAACTTCATCTAAAGACCTTAATGGGCCTGAGTGTGCTAAGAGTCCAAGTGAGAAAGATACCCCTGAGAGAGTGTACATACCACCCCGCACCATTTCCTCAAAGACTAGCTAAGAAAAAACCTAGTACATATGCTGAAATCCTAGACATCTTTAAGCAAGTTAAGGTTAACCTGCCTTTGTTAGATGCAATTAAACATGTACCTGTTATGGCCAAGTTCTTAAAAGAGATGTGCACTGTCAAGAGAGAGGCGAGTGTCCATAAAAAATCCTTTTTGACCCAACAAGTTAGTTCCATAATCTCACAAAAGTACCCAGTCAAATTTAAAGATCCTGGTTATCCTACTGTCACATGTGTCATATGTAACCAAATGATAGACAATGCTCTATTAGATCTTGGGGCTAGTGTGAATCTTTTACCTTTCTCGGTTTATGAACAACTTGGACTTGGGGAGATGAAGCCAACTAAGATAACACTACAGTTAGCCGATAGGTCAGTCAAAATCCCACGTGGAATTATTGAAGACGTTTTGGTTCAGGTAGAAAACTTTATTTATCCTGTTGACTTTGTGATTTTAGATACTCAACCCATCTCTAGTCAAGATATCAATATCCCAATCATCCTAGGTCGTCCGTTTCTATCCACTGCAAATGAAGTCATACATTGTCAAAATGGCCTAGTGGAATTTTCCTTTGGGAATCAGAAAATCTCAGTGAACGTCTTTAAGGCATTACAAGCCCCACCAGATCCTGAACACTATGAGTCTATATGCATGATTGACTCTCTAGTGGAGAATAACTTTACCACCAATAGTGTTAGCGATCCTTTAGAGGCGTGCTTGGCCCATTTTGGAGCTTACTATGATGAGGATAGTCATTTTGAAGAAGTTAATGCGTTGTTAGACTGCGCGTAATGGATTATGGAAAATGGCGGCGTAAACCTTAACCTCTTCCGCCGACCATAGATAAACCCCTCCCATCATCGTTAAGGCTCCCACCCTTGAATTAAAGCCACTACCAGATACACTGAAATATGTATTTATTGGTAATGAGAATACTCTTCTGTCATAATTGCCTCGACGACTTAGAGCGAGACCAGGAAAGTAGACTAGTTAGTGTTCTTCGTGAGCACAAGACTGCAATAGGGTGGACTATAGAAGATTTGAAAGGAATTAGTCCTGCTGATTGTATGCACCACATCTACTTAGAAGAAGGTGCCAAAACCTCAAGAGAAATGCAGAGACGTTTGAATCCTAATATGAAGGAAGTTGTTCGCATTGAGGTGCTCAAGTTATTAGATGCGGGTATCATATACCCCATATCTGATAGTAAATGGGTCAGCCCTGTTCAAGTTGTCCCAAAGAAGTCTGGGATTACGGTAGTTGCGAATGAGAATAATGAATTGATACCTACCCGTGTTACTACTGGGTGGAGAGTTTGTATAGATTACCGTAATTTGAACTAAAGAACTAGGAAAGACCACTTTCCTTTACCATTCATCGACCGGATGTTAGAAAGATTAGCGGGCCACAACTATTATTGTTTCCTAGATGGTTATTCTGGTTATAACCAAATCCCTATAGCCACAGGAAGACCAAGAGAAAACAACCTTCACATGTCCATTTGGTACTTTTGCTTACAGGCGTATGCCTTTTGGGTTGTGTAATGCACCGCAACATTCAGCGTTGCATGCTAAGTATCTTTTCGGACATGGTTGAGCAATTTCGAGGTCTTTATGGACGATTTTTCAGTGTTTGGATCCTCTTTCGATGAATGTTTGCACCACCTTACACTAGTTCTAGAACGTTGTAAAGAAAAGAACTTAGTCCTTAATTGGGAAAAGTGTCATTTTATGGTTAAATCTGGAATAGTGTTAGGACATGTGGTGTCCTCTAAGGGAATAGAAGTTGATAAGTCCAAGGTTGACCTAATTTCCAAATTAAGACAACCTAAGAATGTAACCGATGTTAGATCTTTCCTTGGACATGCTGGATTTTACCGTCGTTTCATCAAAGACTTTAGCAAGATTGCTTTACCTCTATCACACCTACTTGCTAAAGATACTGCCTTTGTATTTGATGAAGCATGTGTTCAAGCTTTTGAGAAGCTTAAATTATTGTTGACTTCTGCCCCTATCATCCAACCACCCAATTGGAACCTCCCATTTGAAATCATGTGTGATGCGTCCGATTATGCGGTTGGTTCTGTCCTTGGCCAACGACATGATAAAACACCTAGTGTGATTTATTATGCTAGTAGGACCCTAAACGATGCCCAGATGAACTACACAACCACTGAGAAAGAAATGTTAGCCATCGTTTTTGCTTTGGAGAAATTTAGATCATATCTCCTAGGGTCTAAGGTCATTGTCTATTCTGATCATGCCGCACTCAAGTATCTCCTTTCAAAGAAGGACTCTAAACCACGGCCGATTAGATGGGTATTGCTGTTCCAAGAATTTACTCTAGATATTCGTGATAAGAAAGGGTCTGAAAATGTTGTAGCTGACCATTTATCCCGTATCCTTGATAAGACTAGAGATGATGAGATACCAATCCATGACACGTTCCTTGATGAACAACTATTTTCCATCTCTGAGTTACCCTGGTTTGCTGACATTGTCAATTATTTGGTAACTGGTCAAATGCCCGACCATTGGTCTAAACAGGATAGTGCTAAATTCTTGTCTGAGTTTAAATACTTTTTCTGGGATGATCCATACTTATTCAAGTCACGCTGATCAGATCATCCGTCGTTGTATTCCCGACAACGACATATCCAAGTGTTCTGACTTTTTGTCATTCTCGAGCTTGTGGGGGTCACTTTAGTTCTAAGAAAACAAATTGCTAAGGTTCTACAATCTGGTCTTTATTGGCCAACTCTGTTCAAGGACTCCCACCTATTTTGTCAAAGTTGTGAGAGATGTCAGAAGTTAGGGAAGTTGACCCGAAGAAATATGATGCCACTTAATCCTATACTGATAATAGAAATATTTGATGTGTGGGGCATAGATTTTATGGGCCCGTTTGTCAATTCCTATGGAAACTTTTACATCTTATTAGCTGTTGATTATGTGTCTAAGTGGGTTGAAGCAATAGCTACCAAAACAAACGATCGCCATGTTGTGATCAAGTTTGTTAGAGAAAAAATTTTCTCTCGATTTGGTATGCCTAGAGCAATCATTAGTGATGGAGGATCACATTTTTGTAACCGGTCTTTCGAGACGCTCATGAAGAAATACTCCATTACTCATAAGGTTTCTACACCTTACCACCCACAGACTTGTGGCCAAGTAGAAGTGTCTAATAGGCAGATCAAGGAAATTTTAGAGAAGACCGTAAACCCTACCCGAAAGGATTGGTCTTTGCGCTTAATAGAAGCATTATGGGCTTACCGAACCACTTTTAAGACTCCACTTGGGATGTCTCCGTATAGACTTGTCTTGATAAAGCTTCGCCATTTGTCCGTAGAATTAGAACACCGAGCTTATTGGGCCATTAAACGGCTAAACTTTGACCTACCTGTTGCTGGTGATAACCGTAGACTTCAGCTCAATGAGTTGGAAGAAATTCGTAATGATTCTTACCAAAATGCGAAAATTTACAAGGAGAAAACAAAAGTTTTTCACGACAAATCGATTCTTCGAAAGTCGTTTACACCATGACAGAAAGTTCTCTTGTATAATTCTCGCCTTCACCTTTTTCCTGGTAAGCTTAGATCTCGTTGGACTGGCCCATTCTATGTTAAGACCGTGTATCCGCACGGTGCTATTGAGGTGAGGAATCATGATACTGGAGAGACTTTTAAAGTCAACGGTCAGCGATTGAAACCATTCATCGAATTGACCAACCCGGATGTGGAAAATACAAATTTACAGGATCCCGTTTATCACGACTAATTTTCTGCAGATACAGTAATGTCTGGTTGAAGACATTAAACTTAGCACTTCTTGGGAGGTAACCCATGCTCATACAACAAGGTAATATCTTTCCTTAACTCTTTTGATTCAAATAGTTTCTCTTTGTTCATGTTTTTAATTTTATCTTTAGAACATTGAGGACAATGTAGAGTTTAAGTGTGGGGGAGTGTTTTGACCTTTTGCATATAGAATTTTTAGCCTTTTTGATTAAAAATTTTCGAAAAAAAAAAATATATATATAAAAATTATTTGAATAAAACCTCCAACTTTTAGAGATTTTAGAGTCACTAGCATACTTCTAGGTATGTTTACATAGAGAGTTCTGACCGACATAACTGAACTTGGAAGTGTTAGAGAACTACATTCGGATTTCTTACGAATTGGAGTGTTAAATAATGGATTTAATCATGCCGGTGATGCAAATTAGGAGCAGAGAGAAATGCATTATTAGAGTTGCTGATCAATCATTAGTGGAGACTACCTATTTTCAAATCAACAGAGGCACCAGACCAGATTTCTTTGTAGCTGACTAAAGAGCTTTCTTTTGAGTGTGTGTCACCATACGTAAATTCCGGGTAGAATGGTGAGCTACCCAACTTCACACTATTTTCAGCACTATTTTTGATCTCTTGAGTGCTAATTTTGTCAATCATGAGGATGACGTCTATAGATGAAAACCTCCTTCTTGTAGTTTGATTTGCAGTTAGCACCATTCTCTCTCGCCAACAACAGGTCCATAGAAACACATCATCAGCAAAGGAGCGACATTAAAAATCTACAAGGAAATTTGAAGAAGTTTAAGGTTTTTAAGCAACAATTCAAGGAAGAGCAAATTTTATATCTAAGTATGAAGACTTATTTACAAGAGCAGAGAAAATCAAAAGATGAAAAATATTGAAGTTTATGATACAAAGACAATACAATTTGTGAAGATCAAAGTGGTAAAGTACTTCTTTCATGGCCATGTTAATTTTATTATTGTAGTTGCAATCTTAAATTAAAAAAAAAAAAAAAAAATACAAAATACAAAATACAAAAAGATTTGCATTTAGGATTTATTTGTTCAATAAGACCATGGAGAAGAAAAATATATAAAGAAGTTTCAAGCGACAAGAAATAGAGGAAAAAGAGTTATAAATTGTCAAAGTTCTACGAAATTCAAGAATTTATCATCAACAGTTGAAGACCGAAGACCAAGATGAAGAAGACGAGCCGAAGGAAGACGTTTCTATTGGATCTTTGTGAGAGTGGTGTTATCATCAGTGCAATCAGATGTGAAGGTGGTAAGTACTCTCATCCTTGCTATAAGTGGTTGATTTCCTTTCTTAGAGATCATCAGAAAAAGTCTTTTACTTCCCACGATTTTGTGGGGTCTCCAGAAATAATTCGGAAGGTTTCCTTCCCACCATTCAACATGTGTAGGAGTTCTATCTTCATTCCTACCTGCACACATGTGAGACCCATAAAAAAGCTGTCTTATTGAGTGCAATTATCATAAAATCCTTTAAGTGAGGCAGAAGTCGAGGCGAAATGCTTATTGGTCGTTTCTCAAACACGCATTCTCTCATTATGGTGTGATTATTTCTCACTCAATATTTAAGAATGAGAATATGTTCTTTGGTATTTCTAACTTCTTATTACTAGCATGCAGAAATTCTATGTCCTCATAACTCTTTGAATGCTTGGGACGCTGGAACGCTTTGAAGTTGGAGTAGGTTTTGTGGGTATACCTCTGGTAAACCCTCCCGAGACTATAACTCGGCCACTAGGGACACCTAGGGGTTTAAAGGCTTATTGCATACGCTAAATGCAATCGTGATACCTGCGACAGTGAGTTAGGATTTTTAGTTTGCTCGAGGACTAGCAAAAGCCAGTGTGGGGGAATTTGATAAGTGCATATTTCACATATATTTGGTGTTAATTCCATACTAGTATTTGATGGTTTTCTTGCAGATTATTGTGTGTTACGCGTGTTTTCTCTTATTTGTGTGTTAGGAGGTGAATAATACAAAAAGAAGTGAATTCGAGCTTAGTTGTGCAGTGAAAGAAGCTAGCTAAGAGTGAGAAAGAGCCAAAGACCAATTGTAACTCGTTAAAATACAAGATTTCTACTTTTCATGGGGTAGAGGACGAGAAGGCGAAGCCAACGACGAAAGAACGGAGTCATTCGGAGTTCGTATGAATAAGTTATGGGAAAAATAAGGAAAGGGTCAAAATGGTCATTTTACAAGGGAAGTGTTATTGGCACCCTCACCTTGGATAAGGGGCATCCTAAGTAGACACCTGCTATTCGCACTCCCGGTTTGGATAGGGGGACACCACCTTATTCACGGTTTCAAAACAGAAAATGGCGGGAAAACATAAATTCGAATTTCTATTTCTGCGTAAACTTCTGGCAGAGAATTTGACGTGATTTTTGAAGATTCAATGGCTGAACTTGATTTATACCACCCTGTTTCGATTAAACAGGAATGGTAATATGCTTTGTTTCATCAAATAAGGGCTAGATTGTCGGGTTGAGCTACACAGAGCACGTGATGATCATCGCAGCAATGATGATCGAGAAGAATGACAGAGAAGATGCTCAGTTTGTCGGAGAACGTGAGGATAGATGGCATGCACATGGACCGAGCATTATGGGAAGCTGTTGGAGCACGCGCTGTCTGTGGAGAAGGTGAAGCTGATCATGACAGGCTGTTGGTGCTGCCATGGGACGACGACAATGATGGTTTGGCACGAGTTTTGTTTCAGCTGCATTAAACTAGTGAAGAGTAGAGCTCAGCTGCTGAGAAGCGTGACAATAATGATGCATGGGTCGCTGCTCGAGAAAGAAAAGAAAGAGAAGTTCAGGGAGACGCTGTTTCTGCCAGTGAAGCTTAAGCTTTGGGAACATGGCAGACATGGATACGTGGCCGTAATGATGATGGCCGTGACTGGAAGAACATGGGCAGTCTGTTACAGCTTACTTGAGAACGTGAAAATGGGAAGAAGAGCTCGAGTGGGAGCTAGGATAAGTTGGCTGGCAAGCACGTGAAGGCATGGGCCAGATGGCCGTGCACATGCGCAAATGAGGCAAAGATGGTCTAGCCATTCTACCTATAAATAGGGCTGTGTATTTTGTTGTGAGGAGATCCGGCTGGAGACCTCTAGACCCCATTTTTTTTTACACACCTCTACATCTCTACACCTCTCATCCCACACCTCTCTTCCCACACCTCCTTCTACATACTCTTCTTTTATTCCTTCTTCTATTTTTATTTGTTAGTACTTCTAATTATGAGTAACTAAATTTCTATCTAGGATTAGGGAGGAAATCCTACTATGTGTGCTATAATGTTTTGATTATTTTCTATAATAATTCTCTTGGTCCTTATTCTTGATTCGTAACGGTAATAATTTTCTTCATGTGTCCTATGATGCTTGATAATTGATTTATATATTCTATGTTAGAGAATAGCATTTTATAGTGAAAAAAATTGTTAATTATTTGAGAAAAATAATTGTTTGAAAAGATTTATTTTCCGAGACGTATTATTTGTCCTAAATCGTCTTGAGTAATTTTGGGAGAATGTTATAGGGAATAGTTATAATCATTTAGTATGTGTAGTAGTGATGGAATCTTGACATCCTAGACTCTTTTAATTGAACACAAGAATCATTTTTAGCATTTCCATTATTTTATAAGTTTTATAAAAATCACCATCTTTTTGTCTAAAACCGAATCTTTTAAAAAAGTCCGAGAATCAAACCCTATACTTACCACTTGTAAAACTGCATCACGTGACTTATTTGTGCGCGGAATCTGCAGCATGTGACCCCATGTCCTCCTGACAATTGATCGAATTTTGAATAGTGGTAAGTAAGGTTGTCATTCACTCGGACTTTGTTGAGATTGATTTTAAGAATTAATAAACTAAAATAAAATAAAAATATATACAAATATTGTCACAGGATGAAGAGAGTTACTGGGACTAGGATTTCGTCGAATTCATAACATAGGGTTCAATTTATTTATTCTCAACAATTAAAGCTCAATAAATAAAACTAAATGGACTCGGATTTTGCCAAGGTAGATTCTTAAAAGATTAGTTGTGAATCCTAAGCATGATGTATCAAAACATTTAAGCTAAGCATACCTCATCAAATTAAATAACAACCAATTAATTCAAATCACATTTCAATTAAAATTAATGCAAAAGTCTTAAAAAGAATTAAATAATTTTACCCATTGTTTGTAGGTGAAAATGGTTTCTGCTGATTTCGGTAATTACGGGTGTGCAGGTGAGAAACAATTTAAACCCTAAACAATATACTACAAGGGAGTACTTTAGATTCGAGAGATCAATCTGTACAAGTCCGGCCTAAACCAATAAATGGCTATTCCAGACTTGCTTCGGTCACAAAGTAGAGGATAATGGGTTGATTTTGGGGAGGGAAGCAAGGAAAGTGGTGAGACCAGAATAGTTGATTCTGGAAGAGTAGTTGGGTTACTACGACTTGTTATCAGAAAAGTGAGAGAGCTAACAAGGTGAGCTAACAAGTAATTATTTCTGAGTGTTGTATCTCCCGTATAAACTTGTTGTTTAATGGAAATAGGTAATACCTATTTATACAAGTCGGAATAAAAACGTACCCTAGTCTCATTAAGGAGTGGGGAAGTAAATGGGAGGAGGTGGTAACCGTATGCATGGAATTGATGTTCCATAAAGTGGTTAACGCATGAAACTGGTTTTCATGAAACTGCCAACGTTATGGAATTGATGTCCCATAAAATTGTTAACGCATGTGCTTTATGTCCCATGAACATTTCACACATAACGTCCCGTATTTACTAACCGCCTCACCCTTATAACACATCCTTATGAGGGCGTAGTGTACGCCGCACGTTGTAAACCGCCAAACCAATACCCAAAGAGGATCCCCCAGTTTGTGTTGATGTTCGAATGTTTTTGGAAAACATGTAGCACGTTGTTGTGGCTTGGCAAGTCAAGCTCGGGAAACTTGCTAGCCTGGTGACCTTCGACGGTCGAGATTTTGCATCTTGAGAGGAGGGCACCCGTTGATCGTTGCACGCCTTCATTTTGGTAGCCGCGTAGTGAGGGCCAATCTAGTAGCGCGTCTAGGTTGGCATGCTGTTGGCATGGCCAAACTTAGGTTTTTGGGCCAAAGGTTACCATGTGTCATCTGGTAACCTCGGATGGCTAGGATTTGCTCCTGAGATTGAAGGGCAACCGTTGATTGTTGCACGCCTTCGTTTTGGTGACCGCGTAGGGAAGGCCAACATGGTGGCGCGGGTAGGGTGGCATGCAGTTGGCATGGCATGGCATGGCCAAACTTAGGTTTTCGGGACAAAGGTTACCATGTGTCTTCTGGTAACCTTGGATGGCTAGGATTTGCTCCTAGGATTGAAGGGAAACCGTTGATTGTTGCACGTCTTCGTTTTGGTGGCCGCGTAGGGAAGGCCAACAGGGTGGCGCGACTAGGGTGTGGTTAGTCTTGGCATGTGGGGCCAAGGGTTCGCCTTGGGCGTGGCTAGCTTTGGCTAGGTGCGATTTTGGCTTGGCATGTGGGGCCAAGGGTTGTCCATGGGCGTATGGCGTGTCTAGGGACAAGGCAAGGGCGTTTGGCTTGGCATGATGTGACTAGCATGGCTAGGGCCAAGGCAAAGTGCGTTTGGCATGGCGCGGCTAGATTGGCTAGGTTTGGTTTGGATTGTCATGTGAGGCCAAGGTTTTGCAATGGGCGCATGGCGTGGCTAGGGCAAAGGCAAGGGCGTTTGGCTTGGCATGTGGGGCCAAGGGTTTTCCATAGGCGCATGGCGTGAATAGCTTGGGCTAGTTGCGTGACCAAGCTAGGGTTTTGGGGCAAAGGTCGTTTGGTAACCTTAGACGTCCAGGATTTGCTTCTGGGATTGAAGGGCAACCGTTGATTGTTGCACGCCTTCGTTTTGATAGCCGCGTAGTGAAGGCCAGTATGGTGGCGCGGCATGGGGCCATGGAAAAGTGCGTTTGGCATGGCGCGATAGGTGTGGCTGGCATTATTTTCCATTGGGACGGAGGTGCGGCTAGCATGGTTGGCATTCTTTGGCGCGGTTGGTGTGGCTGGAATGATTTTCCATTGGCACATAGGTGCGGCTAGCATGGTTGGCATGCTTTGGCGCGGTCGGTGTGGCTGTCATGATTTTCCATTGGAACAGAGGTGCGGCTAGCATGGTTGGCATGCTTTGGCCCGGTCGGTGTGGCGGGCATGATTTTCCATTGACACAGAGGTGCGGCTAGCATGGTTGGCATGCTTTGGCGCAGTCGGTGTGGCCGACATGATTTTCCATTAGCACAAAGGTGCGGCTAGCATGGTTGGCATGCTTTGGCGCTGTCGGTGTGGCCGACATGATTTTCCATTGGCATAGAGGTGCGGCTAGCATGGTTGGCATGCTTTGGCGTGGTCGGTGTGGCTGAAATGATTTGCCATTGGCACAGAGGTGCGGCTAGCATGGTTGGCATGCTTTGGCGCGGTCGGTGTGGCTGGCATGATTTGCCGTTGGCACACGTGGGAATTAGGGTTTGGCTTGTCGTAACCCTAATTTGAAAAAGATACCCCGGTAATTATTTAGAGACACATTAAAGGTTTCAGTAAATGTGCCTAGTAAATGCTTGTTACTTTAAATGTTGTGACATCACTGTCTTCTAGGGTTTAATGTTTTACGATTTTAACCCTAAGCTAAAAACCACCATCAACATTAAGTCCCCTGCTTAGCTTGGAACATGTGCCTTTTTGCGAGGTAAGCATATGATGGTGTCAGACAAGGACAGAATCGATGTGTAAATCATTGCAAAGATGGTCAAGAGAATCCAACTAACCTTTTTAAGTGGTAAAGAGAGTTTTGGATTCCTGTGTTGGCGGCCCTGTGTAAGGTGTACTGGGAATGCAGACTATGGAGTGGTGAGATGAAAGTTACCGTCTTGGTCTGGTCGTACATCTCCAAGGCAAAGGGGGCGCGGTCTTGGAAGGCGACGCAAGTGGACGGATTGGCTCGAGGGGCCAAGAGGTGGCGTTGTCTTGGTAAGGCAAACACGCGTGGATGATAGGGTCGCGTCAGTGGAGCAGGAAGATTGGCATAGTGTGGCCTTGGCAAGACGAGACGTACACCAACGGCTAGGCGTGGTGGGGCCGCGGTAATGGAGTGATTGCTTGGCCTGGCGTGACTATGACAAGGCGCGGTTTGGTGGGGTGAGACGTGCACAGATGACCAGTAGCGGTGAGGATGATACATGGCACGGATTTCTTGGTGATTTATCTTCAAGGGCTTGGTTGCCTCTTTCCTTATTTGACTCGACCAAGAAGTTCTTCTTCTCCTCAACCCAAAACGTTACGCCCACAAAAAGAGGAAAATCGTTACTCTTTCTGCTTTGGTTACGTTGCCGGTTTTGCTTCCGAAGCTTAGCGTTGGCGGTGGGAAAGGAAAACACGATCTAGTGTGCCTCAAGCAAGTTCTTCCACGCTTTCTCACCAACCATAATTATTTTTCACAGCCAGGAATGAGGTTTAATTAGGATCGGATATCACGCCTTAACTCACGGCCGGTATAAAATCTTTCCCTTTTGAGGTTGCATTATCTTGATGTAGATAAAAGATGATCTTGAACTCTACATTCGCGTAGTTCGTCTTCGTCCATCCTCTTTACAGGTATCGCCTCGCGTTTCCTTTTCCTTTTTATTTTATCCTCTTTCGTATGTGTGTATAGATAGGATGGAACTTGACCATTTTCCTTGTTCTTTGTAGTGTATGATGGGACCCTCCAGGGATAGCCATATCTTTAATTCTTCGGAGAAGGACTTCAGAATTGGCGGAAACCGCTCCTATTATCATGAGGAGGCATTAGCTAGAATCGAATCTCTGTTCCATGAAGCTGGTGAAATCATCAAGGACCTCCCTTCCATCTATCTCCATGAAGTGCAGGCGCGTGTTCGGACTTTCTTGGGTTCGGTGAACATGGAGGAGGGACGAGAAAATGAGGAAGAACCTTGGCGTGTTGAGAAGTTCCAGTGCGGTAAAACCTTTCCTCGGTCCAATTATAGGGCGGATCGAACTGTTTCTAAGTCAGAGCGACGGAAAATCGAGCATGTGAATCTTTTGGAGGCAAGCGCCATGGTTCTCGATTTTGATGTGGATGAATCAAAAAATCTTCTTCGAAGGGTCAATGAGAAAACCTCTGAGGGAGCGTCTGACGGGACCGAAGTAGCCTTTGGAGTTGACGCCAGAGGTGTTATTGGCGATATTGGAGGGGTCATGGTGGCGTATGCTGAACCGGTCGTCGAAGCGAACACTGTTGCTGCTGTGGTTGCTTCGGGATGGGATGTTGAGGTTGCTGCTGATAACACCGTTGAATGGAATCTTTGTTTCCCGAGAGATTGTTGCGGGAAGTGCTTGAAGATAGCCTTGACCAAGGGTACTCGTGTTCCATCCTTCGAGGGCTAGTTCCTCCCTTTTGTTATTCATGTTATTAGCTTAGTTCCCCTGATGTTTTTCGTAAACTCATCTTTACCTTCTTCTTCATTAGTCAACATTTCTCTTTATATATTTATTTATTTTAAATGATCGAATGAGGTATTTCTGGTTGTGGTATGATGGCTTTGCAGTGGTTTTCTGGGTTAGTTTGATGTATTTCTTTGATATCTAGAGAACTCGTTTGGAAAGAGATATATTTATACTCTCTTTTTTTTTGACGAAAAATGAAATTCCAGGGAAGAATACAAACGGTGTATTCATCTTGGGGAAATACAACTACTAAGAGGAATTGTTAGAGGAAATACTAAAGGGAGAGTGACTGGAAAAGTACAACATTTTAGGGATTGGAGGCCTTGAGCCATCGCGAGTGAACTATCACGCCTTCAGGTGTGTCTGTATTGATGAGCTTTAAATATCCTCCTAAAAGGATGTCCTCCACCAGATACGGCTCGTCTTCTCTTCCATTGGGCGAATCAATTTGAATAGCCATTTTTACCGTCATCTTCCCAACTTGAAATGAGTTTACCTTAACCACTATATCTCCGATTGAAAACGGGTTCAGGCGTCATGCAACCGTTTGAGTCTTGGCTTCATTGGTTTCGATGGAAGTTTCCAAGATTTTTGCAAAGTGTTCAAATGGCCCAGCACCCCATTCACATTTCTTGACAGCGTCCGTGCCAGTAATCGCGCTGAGTCCCCATGACGGAATAAGGGAAGGAATGACTAGTTGTAGAGAAGGTCGTTTGGCTAGACTTACTTGCGTTTGAAAATCCATGAGCTAGTGCCAACAGGTCTTCTCCAGATGTCTGGGTTCCATTGATAACTCATCGATGCGATAACCAGTGGGATTATTTGTTGGAAATTCTTTCGGGCGTGGACGTCGGTAGAGGTGCACATCTAATTTTGCTTTGTTGTCGAGTACCCATAAGTGCCCCAATATCATGACGTGACCCAGTTATTTGAAAATGTGGAATTTTTTATGCGTTATAGCATCTCCCATCTTGATCTCGAGGTTGATGTAGCCATGCGCGTTCAAAACATCTCCTCTCGGGTTCTTAATCACAGACAGGGAATGGGTAGCGTCTTGTTTTGTAAATCCCGCAGCCATTAGTGTCTTGAAAGTAATGATGTTGAGGTCAGAGGCTGCGTCGATGAGCATGTTTTCAAATTCGATACCTCTTTAACGGGACGTGGTCAGCAGTCCTCAGTTCTCCCCTTTGATTCCGCCCATGTGGTTTCCGGGGAGAGAAAAAGTCGTTTGCTGGATACAACGCGATTGAGAGCTGCGAAAATATCTTGGCACTGCACCTTGGAAAGATAGAGAATTTCACATACATGCTGCATCATGGATTGTACAGTCTCGTGCACGGAGTCCCCAGAGAACCTACAGTTTCTTATTGGGAGTGGGTCCCGATGTACTCCCTCATCTCCTAGTTGGAGCTCTCCCGCTTCTACCTTTTCTTTGAAAATATGCTTTAGTCTGTTGCAATCACTGGTCGGGTGGTGAACGAATCTGTGGTAATAGCAGTACTTGGGGTTCGCCATCTCAGCCTCAGTTGGTGGAAGATGAGTGCCAAATAGTGCATATTTCTACACCTTTTTATTGGCATTTAACTCATCTTTTGCGCTTTAAAATCATATATTATCCCAGATGCTGTATTTTCTTTGTTTTCAAGAATAAATGTTTGTACTAATTAATTTTGTGTTTTTAGGTACTAAATAAAGCTTGGATGAATTGAAGAGCCAAAAAAGCAGAAAATTGGAGACTAGCGACTGTGGAAGAGAAGTTGCAACCCGCGTGCGCATCAGTTGCAACCTGTTTACAAGTACATGGGCTTGAGCTATCCAAGATCCGAACCTATACCCAAATCCAAGCCCATCTCCATCCTGAGCCATTAGATTGGATCAAGCTGCTGCATCCAACGGCTTCTTCACTCCGTGCATTAATAATTGTTGCTCCCGCTACACACACTAGCCATCTATCCCCTTCACCTAACCGAGCAGCAACCAAACACTCATCTCCATCTTTCTTCTTTCTTCTTCCCGACAAAAACTAGAGCCTCAGTTCTTATCCTCTCCCGACCAGTTGCAAAGAAACCAGCAGTTTCTTTATTCTCCCGACAGCACCAGCAGCAGCACAGCCACCCTCAACATCTCTAGCTCCAGTTATCTCCATCATAGCTTCTTCTCACAAACCCTAGAAGCTAGGTTTGAGATATAATAAGTTAGGGTTTCCCCAACACCAAATTAATAAATTTGCAGAGAAAAATTGCAGAGGGGACAACAATTCAGACTCGTTTTGGGTGAGTGGGTTGCATTTAATTTCAAAATTTGAGTGTTAGAATAGAACTTTGTATAAATAGGGGTGAGAATTGAGTGTAAAACTTATGCCCGGATTAGCCGGTGCACTAAGCTAGGGTTTATTTTGTTAGCTTAATTATGTTTTAATTACTGTTATCATGTTCTAATTCACTTTGCTAGGGTGTAGATGAAACCCCTAATTTTATGTTAATTTAATCAACTTCTTGTTGTTGTTCTTGATGTGTTGCATTGTTTTAGGATTGGTAGTTAACTGTATGACCAAACTAACCTGTGATCAATTGTACTGTAAGAAGACAGTTGATACTAGGGGTGAGTGAGGGGAGTTGGTTGATAAATCATCCACCCGAGGCCTTCAAGGGAAGGTACAAGAACATAATTTTAGTTGAATTGCCTTAACATAGGGTTAGAAGGTGAACTCAATCACCCTAGTGCTCTTTAGCCTTTGTTTACAATATATTTTGCATACTTTCTTCCTTAGAACTACAATCACTGCTATATCTTGTCGTATCGACACTCAAACAACCTCCCTTTGTGTTACTTATGCTTTGAATCAGTTAAGTTAGACCAAAGAATCAACCTAGCACTCTCCAAGTCTCTGTGGATCGACTTGTGCTTGCACTTTACACAAACTGTCACTGTGCACTTGTAGTATCATTGTAGGTAAATTTCTTAAGCCTACCAAGTTTTGGCGCCGCTTCCGGGGACTTGGTGGCAGTGTAGTTGTTTCTTTTGCTCTATTTTTATGATTTTCAGTTTAGTTTTGTACATAAGTGTTTAGCTTTCGACTCTCTTACTAGTATAACTTAGTTGTTAACTTGCATCTTAGTCTTGCTTTGTTAGTCATATCTTCCAACCATTTGCTTTTCAGTTCACTTAATCCAATTTAGTTACTTTTGTAGTGTAACTTAGTGCAGCTGGTACCATTTCGGGTTTCTAGCTGTTGTATCTTTGTAAGCATCATTGCCCTGTAGCTTTTGGTTTAGTTATAGTTGTAATCTTCTCATATATTATTAACTGTATTTTCAAACTTTTAGTCATATGTATATTTTCCATTGCTAGTTTAGTTGCATTATCATACCAGCATCTTTGTTTATAGTTTATCCCTGTACTTGGTTCAGCATTTCAGATCTTTTATAGTTGTTCAGTTTAGTTATTGCAATCTTTAGCCTAAATATTACATTCTATAGCTTGCCATTGTAGTTTAACTGTAGTTTTTGATTTTCAGTTTCATACTCATCACTTGCATCTTGTTTCAGTTAGGTTAGCTACATCATTATCATAATCTAGTTTTAGTTGTCTGCATCTATAACTAACCTCATTCTGTTTCTTAAATTTTAAATCTATTAGTTTGTTTGTTGTTAGACCATAAGCTGTAATTGTTCATCATTGCTGAATCTGTGTATATTTTGGTTTAAATTATAATCATTCTTAGTTATTTCTACCATCATTCTTAGTTTTTCAGTTTCATAGAATCTTTGCATTTCAGTACTTGTGTTAGCTGTAGTTTTTATCAGTCCATTGTCATTCTCATATCTGCACATGTAGGCTGTTATTTGTGTGCTTAAACCTTTTCATATATGTTTAGTATAGCTTAACTTAGTTGTTTTCAATCATCTCAGCTGTTATATGTTTGCTCATACATCTTGCATCACTTAAAATCTATCTGTTATTTCATTGTAGAAGTTTCTTTAGCTTAGTTCAGTCATTGAATTTTGTTCATCTTGCATATCTTATTGTAATTCTCAGTTTGTTGTAACTCATATTGTTTATCTTGCATTTTATCCGTGTTCCATTGTTTAACCTGTACAATTCTGTGTACTGAAAAGATCTGTTGAGCCACCAGGTGCCTGAGTAGCTGTTGTAAAATCCAAGGAAACAAAGGAGAACAACCAGAAGAACACAATTGTTATTGTGTCTAAACCGGTTGGTGTCACTCTCAACCCTCATTTTACTTTATTTCTGCATGAATGATAAACCAGATGGCCTGATAAACTAGTTACTTTGCTAAGAAATACCCACACCTGCAATTTGTGGTATCCATGAGCATAATTATGTGAGGACTGAACATCATATATACGGTTGAATTTGTTATTTCACTGAGAAATTCTTAATCTCGACAGAACCTCTATATGTGTGCATGCTCCTGAGACACTTGAGAAACATATTTGCTAGCTGAAATTGTTGTTCCCTGTGCATCCCTGATCACCTGAATCTGATTGCTATTTACATGAGTCCTTAATTCCCTGAGTTATGCATTTGCTGCTTGACTGACCAGTACAACATGTTGATTGATGTTTTGTCTTACTGATTGCCATGTATGCTTGCTGAACTGGTACATCACGTAACCTTATCCAACCCCTGCAACACGTGGTATTTTAGTGCATGAATCTGTGAATTTCGAATAACATATTTGCTTGCTAAATTTGTTATTTTGATGTGCGTTTCTTAATCTCAACAGAACCTGTGCATTTGTCACTGAAATTTACTGTCATATTCACAAGCATTAATCTGTAGCATACTATGACCGTCTGTTGAACTAGTTGCCCTGGTACCTTTGCGCATGAATTTATGAAACATGAGTAGCATGTTTACCTTCTAAATGTGTTGTGTTCTGTGGGGTATCTAAATCCTGAAACATACTGATTCTACCTACACAAACCCATTAAGAATTTTGTGCATTGCTGCTTGTCTAATCGGTGCAACATATAGTTTTGTGTGCATAGTATAATTCTTAGGACTAGCTTTTGATTCTCGGGACTCCATTTCCCTGACTTTGCTTTCCCTGCGCAATTCTGAGTACTGAAATTTTCTAATTGAGCCAGCAGGTGCCTGCGAACTATCTCTGCAAACCTAAGGAGAATAAGAACAAGAAGCAGGACAATTTTTGGAATTTCCTAAACCCGGTTTTGCACCGGCGGTTTGTTCTCCAACTCCTTTCCACTCTTGATGTTTATGTGATTAATATACCAACCTGCTTACTGAATTAGTTGATATCTGACAACTATAAAACTTCCTCAACTCATGGTATTGAGTAATCTTATGACATATGAGTGATATCTGGCCTGCTAAGTTTGTTGAATCTGAGAACTGATTTTGATAATCTGTGTTGAAATTGCTTGATGCTTATCACAGTTACACAACACATGCTTCACCTTGAGTGAGCATAATCACATAGCACAAGCACTTTTTACTGTGATTTAAAAAAAAAAAAAACAACAAACATCAGTTATGTGAGCATGGAAAGCCAGCTATTGGATGTATGAGTGTTTAACATGCTTGATGTGCTAGCTAGGCTATGATTGTGTCTTTTAGAGATCAAACAAACCGACTAGTTAGAATCCGCCAAGAAGATATTGTTGACATACCTAGTTATGCAGTAGAAATCCCATACCAACTTGAGACAATGGGTGATGAGAACTAACCCCGTAGTCTCAAGGACTACATGTACCCTACAAGGGCAAGTCAGTCCTCTTGCATCATTCTACCAGCTGATGCTTGTCAGTTTGAACTGAAAGCAAGAACAATTCACATGTTACCCTTGTTTAGAGGGGTTGATGCTGAAAACCCCTATCACCATGTGAGAGACTTTGAAGATATCTGTGGGACTCTGCATTTTAACCAAATGCCAGAAGAGTCCCTCAAACTGAGATTGTTACCTTTCTCTTTGAAATAAAAATCCAAGTCCTGGCTTCATGCCCTACAACCACATTACATTAGAACATGGGACAATATCACAAAAGAATTTTTCAAAAAAAAAAATCCCCAACCATAAGACTGCGATAATTCGTCAAAGTCTAAATGGTTTTGTGCAATTAGAAGATGAGACTCTAGCAAAATATTTGGAGAGATTCAATGAGTTATTGCTCCAATGTCCCCACCATGGTTTTGAAAAATGAAGACTTGTGCAAATTTTGTATGAAGGCCTAGATGTCAGGACCCGAACCACAGTTGAGTCAATGTGCAATGGTGCATTTATTGACAAAAGTGCTGATGAGGCTTGGACTTTCTTAATCGAAGTCGCTGAAAAGACTCAGTAGTAGGAGTCCATCCGTGAACCAAAAAGGACTACCCATGTATCTAATGTCCTTAGAATTGAGTCTGACTTTGAAGGAAATGCTAGAAAGGCAGAAGAATGCGAAAACTACTGCCCCTACTCTCAGTGGCCAAATTGAAATGGCCACTTGTGCCGCATGCCATGGTTCAGACCACTTAGTGGATAGTTGTCCAGACATACATGCATTTCAAGAGTCTAAAACCGAGCAAGCCAATGCTTTGTACCATGGGCAAGAGAAACCCTTATTCTCAGAACTACAACCCAGGGTGGAGAAATCACCCTAACTTTTCATGGTTTAAAGGGCTTGTACAAGGGGGAACAACAAATAATAACCAAGGATACTCGTATCCTAGAAACCCCCAAGTACAACCACACACTCAGTACCCTGTAGAGAAAACGCCTAGCTTTGAAGACAGTTTTAGTCTGTTGACCCAAAATCTTGTACAACTTTAAAAGACCACCGACCAACGTTTCACAAGTTTATAACTTAAAATGGGTCAAATTTGTGATGCATTGAATGAGAGAGAGAAAGGCAAACTTCCTAGTCAACCCCAACAAAATCCAAAGAATGTATTTCAGGCAGGTTTTTCAACTTGCAATGAAACTTCACATAGTCCTGTGAATACTGTCACCACTCTTCGTAGTGGTAAAGTTTTTGAGAACAATTTAGGTATACCACAGTCAAGAGAGTCTAAATCAGGCTCACCAGTGCATACAACTCCACAGAAAACACCCGTTGTGGAGAAGGAATCTTAGCATGATCATGACTCTAAGAATCCACTGATGTTAATGTCCCTGCACCGTCTCATGTACCTGTTGCTCCATTTCCACAAAGGTTGGTACAACAAAAATGGAGTCAACAGTACAACGAAATCTTGAAAATGTTCAAACGAGTTAACATAAACATTCCATTTCTCGAAGCAATCAGGCAGATACCCACATATGCTAAGTTTTTGAAGGATATGTGCACACAAAAGCGAAAGCTTCATGTGCATAAGCGTGCTTTTCTCACTGAGCAGGTGAGCTCAATAATTCAAAACAAGATTCCAACTAAGTTTAGAGACCCAGGTAGTCCAACAATTACATGCACCATAGGTGACCATGTGGTCGAAAAGGATTTACTAGACTTAGGAGCAAGTGTGAATCTATTTCCATACTCTGTGTATGTGCAGTTAGGCCTTGGGGAGCTGAAACCCACTCCTGTTACGCTACAATTAGCGGACAGATCTGTGAAAATCCCTCGCGGCATTGTTGAAGATGTGTTAGTAAAGGTTGATAAATTTTTCTTTCCTGTGAACTTCATCGTCTTAGATACTCAACCTGTGCAAAACCCAGATAATCACATTCTTGTTATTTTAGGACGTCCTTTCATGGCTACGTCCAATTCTATCATAAATTGTCGTAATGGAGTGTTGAAATTGTCTTTTGGTAACATGACTATAGAACTGAATGTTTTTAACACTAGTCAACAACCCATTGATTTTGATGATACTGATTTGCATGAGATTAACATGATTGAGAGTCTGATCTAAGACTCATTGCCTGACATTTTGTCTGTGGACCCTTTGCAAGCATGTTTAGATAACTTTGACTTAGATCTTTTTGAGTCTAAGTACATTGGTGAAATTCACTCTTTGCTTGAATCTGTTCCACCCATGGATATTGCTAAATGGCAGACTTCAGTGAAACCACTTCCACTCCCTGATTCTGAATATGCCTCATCTCTTAATGAACCACCTAAGCTTGATTTGAAACCATTACCTGATACTTTTAAGTATGATTTCTTAGGTCCTTCTCATACTTTGCCTGTGATTATTGCATCATGTTTAGACAGGAAAGCAAACTTTTAGAAGTTCTTAAAGAACATAAAGAAGCTTTAGGTTGGACCATCTCAGACTTTAAAGGTATAAGTCCCACAATTTGCATGCATCACATAAATCTTGAAGAAAACACTAAACCATCTAGGGAAATGCAAAGGAGACTTAAACCCAATATGAGAGATGTTGTTAAAGGTGAGATTTTGAAATTGCTTGATGCGGGTATCATTTACCCAGTTCCAGATATCCAGTGGGTCAGTCCCATTCAAGTGGTACCCAAAAAGTCTGGCATTACTGTAGTTCAAAATTAAAAAAATGAGCTTGTCCCCACCCGTGTGACCACAGGGTGGCGAGTTTGTATTGACTATAGAAAATTGAACACAGTAACAAAGAAATACCATTTTCCACTGCCCTTCATTGACCAAATGATAGAAAGGTTGTCGAGACATAGGTACTATTATTTCTTAGATGGCTATTCGGGCTACAACCAAATTCACATAACACCCGAAGACCAACATAAGACTACATTTACTTGTCCTTATGAAACATTTGCTTATCGTCGTATACCTTTTGGGTTGTGTAATGCACCCGCTACTTTTCAACGTTGCATGATGAGCATATTTTTCGACATGATAGATGAGTTTCTTGAAATTTTCATGGATGATTTTTCTGTCTTTGGGTCTTCTTTTGATGAATGTTTGCATCATCTTACTCGTATGCTGATTCGGTGTAAGGAAAAGAATTTGGTTTTGAATTGGGAAAAATGTCATTTCATGGTTGACTCGGGCATTGTTTTAGGGCATATCATCTCGGAAAAGGCATAGAAGTAGATAAAGCCAAGGTTGATCTCATTCAACACTTGCCTCAACCTCGTTCTGTGAGGGACATAAGATCATTCTTAGGCCATGCAGGTTTTTACCGCCGATTCATCAAAGACATTAGTAAAATTTCAAGACCTTTGTGTAGTCTTCTTATAAAAGATGTTGCATTTGTCTTTGATGATGCTTGTAAGGAAGCATGGGAGCAATTGAAGGCTCTCCTTACATCTTACCCTATAGTCATACCACCCAACTGGACCTTACCATTTGAAATTATGTGTGATGCGTCTGAATATGCTGTAGGAGATGTTTTAGGTCAGAGAGTAGACAAACTCCTTTATGTAATCTACTATGCTAGTAAAACACTTAATGATGCTTAAATGAATTATTCAACAACTGAGAAAGAGTTGCTAGCTATTGTGTTTGCATTGGATAAGTTTAGATCTTATTTGATAGGGTCTAAAATCATCATATATTCTGACCATGCTGCATTGAAATATCTTTTATCTAAAAAAGATGCTAAGGCTCGTCTAATTCGATGGATACTCTTGTTACAAGAGTTCAACCTCGAAATTCGAGATAAGAAAGGGTCGGAAAATGTTGTTGCTAATCACTTGTCTAGGTTGAATGTTGAATCTGCTGATGAATCCGTGCTTATTAGAGAATCATTCCCTGATGAATAATTGATGCTTGTGTTTGAAATGCCGTGGTTTGTTGATATCGTGAACTACCTTGATACAGGTAGAATGCCTTTGCATTGGTCTAAACAAGACCGTTCTAAATTCTTGGCTGAATTTAAACACTTCCTTTGGTATAACCCATATCTGTTTAAGTACTGCCAAGACCAAATCATTAGGAGATGTGTCCCCAATTCTGAACAAATGGATGTCATCTCTTTTTGTCATGACCATGCATGTGGAGGACACTTTAGCGCCAAGAAAACTGCTGCAAAGATCTTGCAGATTGGTTTTTATTGGCCAACATTGTTTAAAGATAACCATGCTTTTTGTGTTGCTTGTGACCGATGCCAGAAATTAGGAAGTATCTCAAGAAGAAACATGATGCCCTTACAACCCATTTTGATTGTTGAGCTGTTTGATGTGTGGGGTATTGATTTCATGGGTCCATTTCCTAACTCTGAAGGTAAGTTGTACATTCTTGTTGATGTTGATTATGTCTCTAAGTGGGTAGAATCCATTGCATCCAAAACAAATGATCATAAAGTTGTTCTTTCTTTTCTTAAAGAAAACATTTTCTCTCTCTTTGGAACACCTAGAGCAATAATCAGTGATGGAGGTAGTCATTTTTGCAATAGACCTTTTGAATCACTTGTGCGCAAGTATGGAATCACTCATAAGGTAGCAACACCTTACCATCCTCAGACCAGTGGCCAAGTAGGAGTTTCTAATAGGGAAATTAAGCATATTCTTGAGAAGAATGTTAATCCTTCTAGGAAAGATTGGTCTTTACGTTTAAATGATGCTTAGTGGGCCTATAGAACTACATACAAGACTCCCATTAGTATGTCCCCTTACAGACTTGTGTACGGTAAAGCTTGTCATCTACCTGTAGAGTTAGAACATCGTGCATATTGGGCTGTAAAGAAACTGAACTTTGATCTTGATAAAGCTGGCACCCAAAGGAAGCTTCAACTCAATAAGTTAGAAGAGTTAAGAAATGATGCATATGATAGTGCCAAAATGTACAAACAAAGAATGAAAGTGTTTCATGACAAGCGCATTTTGCTCAAGTCTTTTACACCTGGTCAAAAAAGTTTTATTGTACAACACTCGTTTGCATTTGTTTCCAGGAAAGTTACGTTCTCGATGGTCAGGTCCATTCTTGGTACGTACTGCTTTCCCACATGGAGCTGTTCAAATCGGAAATCCAGCAAACAAGAACATCTTCAAGGTCAATGGTCAGAGATTGAAACCATTTATGGAGCATCTTCCATCAGAAGTTGAGACCGTCGACTCGTCTATGTGGACTAAACTAGTTCACCTGTGTACATACATATGAACTAAAAATCCATTCTCTTTCCCTTTTCCTTTTCTTTTTGCATAGTTTTTATGTGTGCTAACCAAACTTTTTATCTTATGACTCTTGTTGTTTGCTTTCAAAGCATTCATCCTCCTATGGTTTAGCAACATCCTTTTGCATCCGGTAATCTCTAACCAATTCTTTACTCAACATAGTTCTCTTGGTATGTGATTGTTTAAATTCTTATCATCTGTTGAAACATTGAGTACAATGTTAGATTTAGGTTTGGGGGTGTGTTTTGCAATATAGAGTTTTTAGTCTTTTCATTTTTCATTATTAAAAAAAAAATAAGAATTTAAAAAAATTCAATTTTTTTTTCAAAACTCTTTGTAAATATGTACATAAAAACCTCCAACTTTTAGAGATCTTAGAGACACTAGCATGCTTCTAGCTATGTTTACATAGATAGTCTGACCGAAATAACTGAACTTGGAAGTACTGGAGAACACAATCGGGTTTCTTAGTTGATTAGAGCGTTAAAGTTGGATTTAACCATGCCGGAGGGCGAATTAGGTGCTGCAAAGATATTTGGTAGTAGAATTGTGATCACCCTTAGTGGAGACTACCCATTTTTACATCAAGCGAGGCACCGACCTTCAATTTTTGTGACTTTCTAAAAAATATTTTAAAGTGTGTGTCACCGTACGTCAATTCCGGGTAGGAATGGTGAGCTACCCAACTTCGCACCACTTTTAGCACTATTTTTGATCTCTTGAGTGCTAATTTTGTCAATCATGAGGATGACGTCTAAAGATGAAAACTCCTTCTTGTAGTTTGATTAGCAGTTAGCACTACTCTCTCTCTCTCTCTCTCGACAACATCAACAGATCCATAGAAACACATCATCATCAACGAGCAGAGCAACATCAGAATATTTGAAGAAAAGTCGAAATAGTCCAAGTTTTACATGCAACAATTCAAAGAAAAGAAAATAAGATGAGAATTAGTGAAGTTTATGAAATCAAGACAATACAAGTTGTGAAGAATTGAATGATAAAGTACTTCATCCATGGAGTTAGTAGTTTTATTGTTTTTGTTGTTATTTTCATTTCATGTTTTTACTTTAATTCAAAAAAAAAAAAAAATCAAAAATCAAAAATCAAAAAAATCAGAAAAATTATAATTTATTTTCTTAGTTTAGTTTTCTTACCACCATGGTAAAGAAGAAGAATTCAAGAAGAAAAATTCCAAGCAACAAGGAAATTGAAGAGAAAAGTTACAAATTGTCAAGTTTCTAAGAAGTTCATCATCAACAGTTGAAGACCGAAGATTGAAGACATTTCTATGGATGTTGTGAGAGTGGTGTTGATTTCCGATCAGATGTGAAGGTAAGCGAGTACTCCCATCCTTGCTAATGGTTGATTTCCTTTCTTAGAGATCATCAGAAAAAGATTCTTTTTGTCCACAATTCTATGGAGTCTCCACAAATTATTTCGGAAGGTTCTCCTTCCCACCATCAACGTGTGCAGGATTTCTCTCTTTATTCCTGTCTGCACACATGAGAGACTAAAAAAGCGATCTTTTTGAGTGTAATTATCATAAAACCCTATTGGTGAGGCAGAAGTCAAGGCTTGTGATTACTCTCGAACCCGAATTCTTTTATATGGTATGGTTATTTCTCGCTGAACTCTTAAGGATGAGAATGCGTTATTTGGTAGTTCTAACTTCGTGTTACTAGCATGCAGAAACTCTATGTCCTCATAGCTCCTTGGATGCTTGAGACTCTATTATGCTCTGAAGTAGGAGAAGGTTTTGTGGGTACATCTCTAGTAGGCCCTCACGAGACTACAACTCATCCACTAGGGACACCTAGGGGTTTAAAGGCATAGTGCATACCCTAAATGCATTCGAGAGACCAACGACAGTGGTATAGTTAGGATTTCTTAATTTCTGTTTCACTCGAGGACAAGTAAAATTCAGGTTTAAGGGTATTTGATGAGTGCCAAATAGTGCATATTTCTATACCTTTTTATTGCCATTTAACTCATCTTTTGCGCTTTAAAATCATATATTATCCCAGATTATGTATTTTCTTTGTTTTCAAGAATAAATATTTGTACTAATTAATTTTGTGTTTTTAGGTACTAAATAAAGCTTGGATGAATTGAGGAGCCAAAAGAGCAAAAAATTGGAGACTAGCGACTGTGGAAGAGAAGTTGCAACCCGCGTGCGCATCAGTTGCAACCTGTTTACAAGTACATGGGCTTGAGCTATCCAAGATCCGAACCCATACCAAATCCAAGCTCGTCTCCATCCTTAGTCGTTAGATTGGATCAAGCAGCTGCATCCAACGGCTTCTTCACTCCGTGCATCAATAATTTCTGCTCCCGCCACACACACTAGCCATATATCCCCTTCACCTAACCGAGCAGCAACCAAACACTCCTCTCCATCTTTCTTCTTTCTTCTTCCCAAAAAAAACTATAGCCTCAGTTCTTTTCCTTCCTCGACCAGTTGCAGAGAAACCAGCAGTTTCTTTCTTCTCCCAATAGCACTAGAAGCAGCACATACACCCTCAACATCTCTAGCTCCAGCTATATCCATCAAAGCTTCTTCTCACAAACCCTAGAAGCTAGGTTTGAGATAGATTAAGTTAGGGTTTCCCCAACACCAAATTAATGAAGTTGCAGAGAAGAATTGCAGAGGGGACAACAATTCAGACTCGTTTTGGGTGAGTGGGTTGCATTTAATTTCAAAATTTGAGTGTTAGAAGAGAACTTTGTATAAATATGGGTGAGAATTGAGTGTAAAACTTATGCACGGATTAGCCGGTGCACCAAGCTAGGGTTTATTTTGTTAGCTTAATTCTGTTTTAATCACTGTTATCATGTTATAGTTCACTTGGATAGGGTGTAGATGAAACCCCTAATTTTACGTTAAGTTAATCAACTTCTTGTTGTTATTCTTGCTGTGTTGCATTGTTTTAGGATTGGTAGTTGACTGTATGACCAAACTAACCTGTGATCAATTGTACTGTAAGAAGACAGTTGATACTAGGGGTGAGTGAGGGGAGTTGGTTGATAAATCATCCACCTGAGGCCTTCAAGGGAAGGTAAAAGAACATAATTTGAGTTGAATTGCCTTAGCATAGGGTTAGAAGGTGAATTCAATCACCCTAGTGCTCTTTAGCCTTTGTTTACAATTTATTTTGCATACTTTCTGCCTTAAAACTACAATCACTGCTATATCTTGTCGTATCGACACTCAAACAACCTCCCTTTGTGTTACTTATGCTTTGAATCAGTTTAGTTAGACCAAAGAATCAACCTAGCACTTTCCAAGTCTCTGTGGATCGACATGTGCTTGCACTTTACACAAACTGTCACTGTGCACTTATAGTATCATTGTAGGTAACTTTCTTAAGCCTACCAGTAGTCGTCTGGGAGGTGGCAGTTTGATAACATCATCTTTAATCCATGATTCTAGGAGGTCAATCACCTCCTCGATGAGAAACGGGAAATCGAAGGTATTCCCTTCGGTTTCATGATGATGCATGGGAGATTTAGTGGCAGTCATCCGTGGCGGGGTTTCCCGTTGTGCTGGTGCTTCACGTTTTGGCTGGTGGCCTGTAGTTGGGGCCTTCCTTTTTCCTTTTTCATTCACTATGTTCACGGAAGATGAGCCGGCATTAAATTGCTTGCTGGTGAGGCGTCTATTCCCGCGAGTTTCACGCGTGTTTTCGGTTCGAGTTGGCCAAGTTCTTTCCATTAATGTTGGTGCTGTCGTTGCGGATCGCCTAGCCGCTTCATGGAGTTCGGAGAATGTTTAGAAGCGCAAGTTTTCTAGCAAGGCGCGGTAAATATGAACCATACCATTGATGTACGCGTTCACCAGCTGTTGCTCAGTCACGTTTGGGCCGTGACAGTCGAGCGCTTGAACCCTGAACCTTTTGAATAAATCATTCGGATGTTCGTTATCCCACTGGTATATTATTCTGAGGTCTGATAAATTAACTTGTTCAGACATGAAGAAGTACTTCATGTAAAACGCGGTAACCATGCTACTCCAGCTGGGAATACTGTTCGACGGGATGCTGTTGTACCATGTATACGCCCTTCCGATAAGTGATTTTGAGAACTCCCTTAGAAGAAGAACGCGATTATATTCATGTTCACCTAAGGATTCCAAGAAACGGGAGACATGCTCATGTGCATTCCCGGTACCATCGTACATGGTGAATTGAGGAGAGGAGTACCCCCTTGGAAGAGGGATTCTTTGCATTTCAGATGGGTAAGGGGGTTGGTGTTGATGCATGTCTAGTTCATCATTCTTGATTCGGTTGCATAGAAGTTGCTCCATATCTTCTCGCGTGACGAAGTTGGGCGGCTAATTTCTTTCCAATAGGATTCTAGCGCGAATTTCCTCGTCCGCGGAGGCGTTCTCCACCGAGGTGCTACCGTCGAGGTTGTTGGAGACGTTTATAAACGGCTCTGGAGGACACGACTCACGTGGTAGCCGCTCTGTCAGGGTCTTGAGAAAGACGAGTACTTCCTTCTGTGTTGAAACCATATCTGTCTGGGCTCTGGCGAGCATTTCCTGTCGTTCCATAAAATCAGCGATGGTGACATAAGGACGGATTCCTCTGGCCCCTCCGGTCTCTCGTCCCGTCGGTGGGGTAGTTGGAACCTTAGTTGTGGTTGGAGGTGCCATGCTAGACGAAACATTAGGAGCCGCAGCGGCATCTCTGGCTCTGGTGACTGGTGGTGTAACGCCCGAAGAGGTGTTTTCGTTGCCGTGATTAGAGGGTTGTGTTGAGACATTATAGGCGGCGGCGGCTCTAGCCCTGTGATTGGCGGTGTTACGCTTGAGGGAGTGCATTCGGAGTTACTGTAGTCAGTAGGTGATGTAACGACGTTATTGGGAGAGACGTTAACATCAGGGAGGTGCTCTGTGCTGGTATTCTCGGCAGCCGCTCCAGACCTGAGTTACACCATATTGGAATTGACGTTCGGGAAACAAAATCAGGAGTTGGAGTTGATATTGTAACTGATATATCAATCCTCCTGCTGTGGACGCCAATTATTTATAGGTGAAAATAGTTTCTGCTGATTTCGGTAATTGCGGGTGTGGAGGTGAGAAACAATTTAAACCCTAAACAATGTACTGCAAGGGAGTACTTTAAATTCGAGAGGTCAATCTGTACAAGTCCGGGCTAAACCAAGAAATGGCCGTTCCAGACTTGCTTCGGTCACAAAGTGGAGGAGAATGGGTTGGTTTTGGGGAGGGAAGCAAGGAAAGTGGTGAGACCATAATAGTCGATTCTTGAAGAGTAGTTGGGTTACTACGACTTGTTATCAGAAAAGTAAGAGAGCTAACAAGGTGAGCTACCAAGTAAGTATTTCTGAGTGTTGTATCTCCCGTATGAACTTGTTGTTCAATGGAAATAAGTAAGACCTATTTATACAAGTCGGAGCAAAAACGTACCCTGGTCTCATTAATGAGTGGGGAAGTAAATGGGAGGATGTGGTAACCGTATGCATGGAATTGATGTTCCATAAGTGGTTAACGCATGAAACTGGTTTTCATGAAACTGCTAATGTTATGGAATTGATGTCCCATAAAATTGTTAACGCATGTGCTTTATGTCCCATGAATGTTTCACTCATAACTTCCCGTATTTACTAACCGCCTCACCCTTATGACACTTCCTTATGACGGGCGTAGTGTATGCCGCACGCTGTAAACCGCCAAACCAATACCCAAAGAGGATCCCCCAGTTTGTGTTGATGTCTCAAATCTTTTTGGAAAACATGTAGCAAGTTGTTGTGTCTTGGCAAGTCAAGCTCGGGAAACTTGCTAGCCTGATGACCTTCGACGGTCGAGATTTTGCATCTTGGAATATCTCAAAAAATCCTGAGTAAGTATCCCTCTCTGTTTTGTAGCATCCACGTATACATCCCAAGTTTATCGAATCCAATTGACTTATCATTCTTGTTTAGTCAAAACAGGACATCTGCAACCAATTCCCACGAAACGCTATGAGAAAATCACATCCAAATCCATAACATAAATACTGCAGGTGGGTGCTACTTCTTTCCCGCAAAATTCTGTTTAAACGAAGAAGAAAAGGGAGTTCCCATATCCAGAGTAGGGGTGCGAATATCAAGTGATTGTCCCTTAACAATTGAGGTGCCCCTTATCCAATAGTAAAGTCCTTTTAGCAGTTGTCCTCCGAGAGTGCAAATATCACTTTTCGAGAAACTTTTTCCACGCAAGTGTATTTCTCCAAAAACATCTACATCTACACATACACAAAAACACCAAAATTAATATAAAATTGTGTACCAACAATACAAAAAATTGAGGACAACTTAGACACAAAAATGTGTCTATCAACAACTGCTTCACATCATGTGGCGAAATTCGTCTAACAGTTCATCACCGGGATTCGCCGACTTGTTGGAAAGTCTTGGAGGTGCTCAAGAGTGATGTGACTGTATGCACTTTTTGAACTTCTTTCAGAACCTTTGATTATGGATGGTGAATATGTAGCTGCATGTCTGGGGATCCATACCATCCTCAAAGTCTTGATAGTGATGATGTTGACGTCGGTCCCCGCATCAGTGTAGACTGATCAATGCATGACAATTCATATGGTCGTGCATAAAATAATGAGAGTTCAACTGGGTGAAGCTCTAAAATCTTGCAGGCATATTGAAGGCCAGTATGGCCATTAGTAGGATACACATTCTGAATTCTCTTGCGAAATATGATGTAGAAATATGAATCTATAATTCTGATGCCATGTCAGGAATTTTTACATATTTATAAACAGACACACACACACACACACACACACACATATATATATATATATATAGAATACCGAGAGTTTAGCTGGTTGAAGCTCTAGTACACATATAATTGTAGATATGTCTCTGGTGTAGGTTCAAAGGCGATTTTTACAAGTTTTGCCCTTGTCAAAAAACCACCACCAACAAGTTTATTTATGTGAATAGAAATCCACTCTTTATTATTCCCTTTGTCCATATTCATTTTTCAATTTTGTCTCACTAATAGATGACCTATGTGAGATATTTTTAAATCTACCATTTTAATTGATTATTGTTAGTATAAGAAATATGTATAGTTTGATAAACCATGTTTATATTCGTTAGGTAGTTGTTTAAAATGTTTTTCAATGGTCTTAAAGTTTACGAATATACGTGGTATAGTTTGAGAGACAAATCATTTATAAGTTTTACTAATCGTTATCTATATGGGTATAATTGTAAAAAAATACTTAAATATATCTTATCTCCTCCTTGTCTTCAAATTTGTGCAAACTTGAACTAAGTCATCTATTTAGGGGGAATGTATTAATAATTTATGTGACACCCCGAATTCCAGGCCTGGATTTCGACCCAAATCCAAACCCAAAATCCGAAATGCTACTTTTAATAACAAGCCTAGGCTTCCACACTTGGTCCAAGTTCACACAACTAATTTTTTGTGTCTAATCTTTATTTATGTTCAATTCTGAAATTCTGTCGCAGCGGATACATAAGAATTCTTTTAGGAACATCTAACCGTTAACTTGACGTTATTTTTAACCCACATGAACACTAAAGAACTATAGTTTACTATAAAAATTAATTTAACCGTTAAACGTTCCATATTTAATCCAAAAGAATCGCATGTTTAAGGAAGAATCATATAACAAAAACAGACATCATTTAACTCAAAGAATTTTATTAAACCAAATTCAAATCAAAAAATTATTATGATTATACATTCTGAATCTTAACCTAGCATTGTTCCAGTCATAAAATTTCTATAATTTTTAGTTTATATTAAAGACCTTTTGACCCCAGTCAAACGCGTAGTTGACCAGAACTACAGAAAAGAAAAACAGAGATAGTCCATTTTACAAAATTCGTATAAAATCACTCACAACTCCAAATCAGGTTTAGTTTATCGTCTTGAAAATAAAAAAGAAAGATCTTCAAGTTTACAGAAGACATGAAAGTCTAAAACATAACATAGACTAATTTGAAAACAAGAATAATTCAATATAGTTGAATTTGTCAGAAAACGTCTTAATTTCTTATAGTGAGAAACAATTATTTTAAAAATACTTATGGGACTCCAAAAATTATAATATTCTCACCACTTCATTTAATGTAAATTCTAGGCATAATATAAAATATTCGGGCATATATATATACTAGATTTTGTGCCCGTGCTACGCCCGGGCAGCTTCGCCAACTTGGTTCACTAATTTAATCTACAACTACAAACTACAAATACACTGCATCACTGCCTCTTTCTTTGGACCATATTTTTTATTTGGTAAAGATCGGCTTCGCCTTGCCCTGCCCTACCCAGATATGATTTGGTAAAGCTCTGCTTCGGCTTTGCCTCACCCCATCCCGATTGGTAAGCTCAACTTCGCCTCGCCCAATCCCGACTTGATTTGGTAAAGCTTTGCTTCGCCTCGCCCAAGTCCCCATTTGATTTGGTAAAGCTCAGCTTCGCCTCGCCCCATTCTAATTTGATCCCGATGCATTAAACCATTTTTTTTTCTTTTAACAAAATTGGCATGTCATGAATTTTTGATTTGGTGTGGCTCACATTTATGTATAAACAAAGTATCACATAAAAATTACAAATATTACATCCACGCTATATGTGGCTCCGAACATAAAGATGGCGTCAATGATAATCAAATACTTCAAACTCAAAGAACTTTTGTTTACGTGAAGGGGTAAGGTCCCATTGTGTTATAGTTACGAAAAAATAAAAATAAAAATGGCATCTATATAATAGAATGACTACAATGATATATTTGATCTTTTTCAGAGGTAATCTCGTGCACCAAGGCACTGGCCATACCTCCTCACACACCTATAACAAAAAGTCTGCATTGTTATATATCCCTAAAGTGTACACATGTATAATGTATTGGAACATATCAGTCCTGGTTAGAATTCTATAACTGCATGTAGAACATTGATATGACATTCTATATAAGTATAATTTCTTCCCAATGACGAAGATCAGTAAAGGCCATAAACTGTTGCAATTCAGAATAGAGAAAAGATGTGTGCAGCGTAGACATGCATGTTTATTTCTTTTTTACATGTGTCTCCCCATGATTTTATGCAGCATGTTTAAGGTCCCATGATTTTAGTTCATCATCGATGAGGTTCTACGGTACTTGTAATAGTGAAGATGAGGTACTTAAACCAAATGTTGTTATAGAGTTTCAAATGTGAGTATCCAGTCTCACGAAACTAATAGAAATGTAGCTTAGTGGTGTATGATATTCATTAACTCTCCTCCCTGAGAATCTATAATGGATGAATGTTGGTACCAAATTAAGTCCTTGCAGCACACAATTTGATCATGTATCGTAGGGTCAATATAGAATCTTCATTAACTCTCCTCCCATTTCTTAATATAGAATGGTGGTTGTATACAGCAAGAGCTTACCTATGAATCATAGAGTCTATTCTTCCTAACATCGCCAATATATTAGTACTGCATCTGAACTCACTTATGCTATTGTAGTCATGTCTAAGGGTCCTGACCACTCCATGGCTCCATGGTGGTTTCTGCAATAATCTCAGTTAAATTACTACACAGGTACACGCAAAGAATGAAGTATAGTTTCCAAAATCATCAATGAGAAGTTAAATTTAAAAGTTAATATATGCCCATCCCCCATGATCAATATCTTAGACAAAATCCATACTCAAAAAGCTGTCAGATCTCATTCACCATTATACAACTATTTCATACATGAGAAAAGAATCAGAACCGACCCTAATTGGATCCCAAAAAAAGGAAAAGACAATACAAAGCTGACACGAAAAAACTAATAAAATACCATACTAAGAAGGGAGGCACTATACAAATTGTTTGATAAGAATATGCTACAAAAAGTCTTTGGTACACATAAAATACAAACGATAAGAGAACTTTTTTGCAGTATTTATCAAATTACTATTGCACATAGATTCCTTATAATAGCACTCCAGAAATTTAAACACACTAAATTTGACGAAGTTGTAACCTTGTAATTTTTTTAGTTATTACTCATTGAACTCGAAATGATCTGAAATTTGAATTGTGTATATATACCTTGATTATGAGGGGATTCACAACACAATGAGTAATCACCATAGAACAGACAAACTCAATCCAGTGGGCCAATTGACGGTACCTATAAAAGCAAATCAATATCAATATTAATACAAATAGAAGTCTTATAATTTCACAATTAACATATGTCCATGTCTTACAAAAGCATCCTGCATGTATTTCAATATTCATCAATTAAATCCTACGAACAATCACTAATCATGAGTTGAGAAGATTTAATCACATATAAGTGTTACCAGGTTAATTAAGTGAAGTAATAATAATTGTCTCCTTGTTCAATGTGTTATGTGAGATCGAGGTAGCAACCGATTTCCCAACTGTAATATTCAGCAACACATCATCCAGGGTCTTACGGGGCTCGAAGGTCCCAAATTAATAAGGACTGATATGTAAGAGCAAATCCATCTTTAATTACCTGCACTGACCAATTCAGTACATTATTTTGATAAGAATTACATTGGAAGATTAAAAATGTGCAGAGCTCAGATCTCAAGATACCAACCCATCAACTAACTTTGTGCATAATTCTGTATTAGCTGATATTCCAAGTAAGATAACTACTGACCAAATGGTTCAGGCATTATTATAAACACTTGATATTCTTTCTTTGAGCTGGTGATGGAGATAACTGTGTCACTTATGTTTCTTGCTCAAATTCCCTGCAAAATCGATTTGGATTGAAACCTAATCTTCCTAAGCATACAATGACTCATATTACTCACTAATTCGTAGAAGGTATTTTTCGAAGCATAAAGTAAGTAACTTAATTCCTCCAATGTCACTATATTTAACAAAAAAACAACAGAAAAGGAGCATAAAGTAACTCACTTTCGAGTGACTGCATGTCAGGGACCTATATTATAGGTTCAGTTATCACTGCACATAAAAAAATTGTTTTAAGAAATTCCAAATGCTAAAGTGATGATGGTTTGTGGATGTAGGGAGACTATGAAATAGGGTGCAGTAAGTCCGTCTCGCCAACTCAAAACAATTAAGGTGAACTTACTATCATCGACTGTTTGCTATCAAGATTGGATATTACACATCTTGAGCTTGAGCTACTTCCACCATTATGTTGCAGAAACATTATTAAAATAACATAATCTATTGTAAACACCAACTCAAAATATTGAAAAATCCAAACTATATTTTTCTTTTGTTTTCCAGACTGATCTAGTGCTACGAAATAACATGAATACCTCCAACATTCATTGGTCGTAATACTTAAACTGGTTTTTTCTTTTTTCAAATATGTTGTCCCCAACCATCCATGTATTAATTGTTAACCATTTTGCTCCTACATCCCTCATAAAAAATATCCAGAAGTTAAAGAGTTTCTAAGTTCAACTGGGAATCTTATCTTTGTACATATTTATTAAGATGTTGCAAATTTTACTGTGGTGGATATAAGGTTATAGAACCCTCCTAATGTTTAAAGATAATTGTATTTGCTTGTAAGGCAGTGGGAGTACTACCTACAAATTGTTTTTTGACCTTTATGTATAAGTTTCAAAATAGAGACTTGTCTAATTAGCGACTTAAACATTACGTAGACGTCTAGATACACTAAATGACCTGCAAAGGGAAGTTCAATCTGGAAAAATTGTTGCAATCACCTAAGTAACCAAGAACATAAAAAATCTCATTTCTTAAGAACAAAATAACACCAGAAAACACTGAATACTTCAAACTCAAAATTTAAGACATGAGTTTTGGTTTTAGAGTTTAACCTGGTTTGAATGGCGATAGAAGGAAGAGTCGCAGACTTTATAAAATTCTTGTGTGTATTGAGTTTCCGGTCAAGGATGATCAGTATTGGGTGAAAATTGTGCTAGTGGAGTCTCCCGGAAAGCGCTCTCAAATATCAAACAGGAAAGCAAGACTGCAAGTTTAAACAAATTGCATCCAAATCAAATTTAAAGGAACATAGCAAATGCCCAAAGTTAAGGCAATAATTTCAGGAACGACGAAAATAATTGCATATATACCTTCATAAAGGAACTAAGGAATTTGTTGTCGACCTATTACGGAGCAAAATGAAAGATAACAAAAAAAAAGCTCATATTAGATATTTCATCAAACATCACACATTAAGAAATATTATACCCAAATGCATGTCCTCATGATACCTTATGGTATCCGCCCCCTGGTTGTTTATCACAATATTTCAGGTGATTATAAAACTGAAATGCCCCAAAAAGATCCACTTAATTACCTGGTTGTCACCCTGTCACCCCTAATGTGTTTTCCTTATCACAATGATTGTATACCTACATGAGAAAATCACCGAAACCAAATTAGTTTTATCAAATTTATCAAAAAGTTAAGCTCAAAAGTGAAGAAATTTGCACAAAATTGAACCTTCAAACAAAAACAAAAATTTATGCAAAAACAAAGATATTAGTACAACACATCAAGAGCAGTAAAAAATGCTACATAACCGCTCACTTGTTACAACAAACATGAGTGGTCCAGGTAGCAGTGAAAGAATGGTGTTCGACAAAATCGCATTTTCTCAACTCATTGTACCATGGAATTCAAAACAGTAAAAAGAGATGCTCGTTATTTATGCTTTAAGGCAATCATAAGAATTTTACATACATAACAGCGTCAACTTTATTACACAGTACAAAGGGATGCTCATTTTTATTGAATTTGGTTGCTAATTTGCAATTATCACAGAATTCCTTCAGACGAATTTTCGATAAATGGCAAACTGCAAACTAATTTTATGTCTTCATAAAATATAGGAGGACCCCTGACTACTTTGAAAGTCTCCTCCGCTTCTTCCTTATATTTCATCTCAATTGAGATTTCCAGGAATATCAAACTGATTGTAACATACTTACTTAAAAGTCTATAGATATTAGCAATCAATTTCCTTAAGAAGCATTTTAAGCCAATTATAAAACCAAACACTGACCTTGTATTACAGAAAAAGGTAACTATTATCACTACCAATCTCCAGACTTGCTATGAAGGCAACAAATATACCCTTGATGTTAACTACCACGTGCTCTAAAAGAGAACCATTACCATTACTAATCAAATAATATAAATCTAAATGTCAATAGCCACAACATTAAAACCTAAACTAAAAGGGAGAGCTAGAGAGGCACGATATTGCACTATCATCTAGAAATATCACAAAAACAGTTTTCCTCACTGATGCAATCAACCCGTAACAGCTAATGACCAATCTATCTAAATGAAGTAAAAGATTTTACCCTAATGAAAAGATTCCTCACCCATATGTACAGACACAGTGTGTACGCCGTGCATGAATTCCCTAGAACAACCCAACAGAAACATCATTTGATACCGCTGGACTCCACAAATAAAGCAAAATTGGACTTACACCTGCAGGCAAATCAATTTCGATAAACAAAAATTCGAGTTGTGTGAGGAAAAAACACCATTCACATGTGAAAAAACACATGCCCACCAAAAGTCTCAGATTGAAATAATCGGGACGTTAGACTAAAAATATAAATGGTATATAAATTACCTCAACTGTTAATTTTGAACTCAATGGGGTTTTCTTTCTCCCACAACAGAAATAGGAATACCAAGTTGCACAAAATTTCCATTATTCACCAAAATAGAGAATCCAATTTAAAAAAATCAGCACAAATAACTTTGAGTTGATTTGAGCATGATAGGTAAAAAATCATCTCTGGAAACTCTTATTTTGCAGGATCTCAACTTCGTGGCGGAGAAAATTGATTAATATTCTTATTTTACGAACAAATGAAGGCCACCCTGCTAAAAAAATTCCATACACAGATAATATCCCGATATACATTCAATGGAAAAATATGCACATCTCATTTATATCAAAGTTTCCACCACTATGAGGATCAAAGAAAACACCATCGTTGTCCGAAACAAATGCACATGGACCCATATATTTGTTTGCATATAGTATATGGATCAAAGAAGAGTCTCAAGGCAGTACCCGCTTGTTGACACCTTGTATATTATTTGTAATATAATATTTTGTCAAATGAACCAATATGCACTCCCATTAAAGTACTGCACAACTGCTTTCAACACAATTTCCACCCCGTTAGTTGCTTTCGATCTCCATCTATAGCCTTAAATCAAATAAGTTTATGGAGATCTCTCTGTCATTAGTCAAGGAAAAGTATCCGTATAAAATTAATTTGTTTTGAAAGCTTCCAAACCAATAATCAAGCTGAGGTGACCATTCCAAATCATACTGTTGGGGCTTCATACTCCTTTTAGCTCGCAAAAGCGAACACAAACCTATAGCTCAAGTCTTAATTCAAGGGTTTCCCAGGTCCTAGAGGGATGACAAATGTGTCCTTGTGATGTGACTTCCCCATGCCCTCTGCAAAACAGACACATATGTTCGTCATAAGAATTCAAGGAGAGTGCACATAAAATATACAGAAACAACTTGTGCAGTATATGTAGTATACAGAAAATGTACATTAATGAATGGTTTTGTAGATATATTTTCAGGCGTAAACTACCTGCAGGAAAATAGAAAACAAAATCAATAATCTCAACAATTTATAATGAATGAAGGAGAAGAGGCGAGATTCAAAAACAGGGACCGAAGAGGATACGTTAAATGCAAAATCAATAACAGGGTAAAAAAAACCATCATCGACACCTAATAACTGGCGATGTTGTGAGGATCAAAAGGAACACCACTTATGGTCCAAATTTTCACCATTATTCATAAGCGCTCAGCTATTCGTTAAATGATTGCTCCATATAATTAGTTCTTAAAAGCTGCCAAATTATTAGAGATCAATAATATTTTTGACTTGATAAACATAAGCATATTATATTGACTTTGATCAATAATGCATGCACTTTAGAGAGAATTAAGAGTCACGGTTAAAATCAAAAGCAAAGCAAAACAAAGTCATAGTATTGGATACCTTGATCTAACATTCCTCTTCACCTTCGATAAAGTTTGATGTGCCCGTTCCACGATTGGCTTCTAATTCGTTTATTTTTTTTATCTCCAACCTCTAATATCCACCCTCCGTTATGGGCAGTGGTAACTTCATCAAACAAAAACAAATATTCAGTATATTGTATACAAATCAACAAAAAAACAAAAAACAAACTGATGGAATAAAGGTTTACCTGTAACCCATATTATCCTGGTTATGAGAAAGATGAATGATTTTTCTTGCCATAAGACAACATGAAGAAGAAGGATTTTCTCGGATGTGTACTGCGTCGGGTTTCATCAGAAAGAAAGATAGTGAGGAGTAAGAAATAAAGATAGTGAGGAATAGAAGAAGGACGCGGAGAGGAAAACTTAGGTTTAGTTTTTTTTATTCTTTTTCTCTCTCGTAGGTTTAGGTTTATTTTCCCGTGTAAATTAGTTAATTTAGGGAGAAAAAAAAGTGGAATGATAAATCTAAAAATTACTTCCTTTAGAAAAAAAAAAACCTTGTTTTTCTCTTCTTTGAGGAAAAATGAAACGGAGCAATTCTATGTGAGGGTGAGGGTCACCGTTCAACGTGGAGGCTAAGGACCTTAGGCTTTTAAAGGAGTTAGATATATTATAGAATAATTATCCTTAACAGTCAAACTGACATGACTCATAAATTTTCATTGTCTAATCAAATAAAAGTTTCTTAATAATACATTGTTCCATTGGTTACACATTAATCCAATCATCTCCAAAGTATCAATAATCAATAAATTATCCAAAAGAGAGTTTGATGATATTTTATTATAATTTTTCAATCATAATATGCAAACTACTAATTAAAACACCAAAACCGATATTTATGCTTTTCCTCCATTAGCTCCTTGTGGTGTCATAAAATCTGGAATTTTTGTCATGAAACGACGTGGGTTGTGACACCCAGTAGGAAAAGAAACAACAAAACATTTTATTTAAATATTTTTCAATTTCTTTTTAAAACAACTAGCATGATTAATAACCCATAAACACATGGAAACACCACATCCATAACAATAATAAATTCAATCAATCAGCTCGCCCCAGGGAGCCCCACGTGGTTTTAGGAAACGAAACCGTTCCCAAGGATATCTCGTATCCCGTCATAAATAATTTTTAAGAATCACAATCTATGGACCGCAGCCCGATAATCATCATCAATAGCATCCTACAAACTTGTAAATATGAATTTAATTAACAAAACCATATATAAAGAGAGTTTTTGGTTGTGTTGCGCCTACCTTAAACGCTAGAATTAATCCTAAGGAAAAACAGATGCAAAACGCGGATGCCAAGAATCCCAAGTTCCTCCCTTGAACGAATTTTCTCTTCCTATGTTTTTTTATGTTTCTCCTCTCTCTAAGTAAACAAAGAAAAATAACCCTACTGCTAACAATACAGGTCTTATATAATATTCTAGTCGACCTTAATCTTTCCAAGTGTCTGTATGTGAGCTGGACGAGTCCTTCCTTGACCGAGATATTATGGGAAATTATGTTTTCACCTCAATCATAATCTGCCTAAAGTAGAACCAAACTAAAGAAAACCTAAAGTAAACAGTCTGATAATTTCTCGACACGCAACAAAGTAAAAATGTAGTCAGGAATCAGAGAATGAAAGGTGGCAAAAAGTGAAAATAATATGGAAAGAAAAATTCAAATTCCATTATTCGGTCCACTGATCATGTGAGTCTAAAATCACATAATTTCCATTCCACAAAACAAGTAAGTGGAAACTATAAAATAAGTAATGAAGCAACAGGTCAGTCCAAGACACTTTAATAAATAACAATACAACGTTATCATCATAAAAACCCACTAGTATAGATAATGCTTTGGTGGGAGTATCTACTATCTTGTCAAGGAAATGATAATTGTTCACTGTGCTAAACATTTCATTGCTCCGCACTTTCTTTAAAGAAATCTCTTTTATTTATTTTTAATTATTTCTTTCGTTTTATCATGTCGTTTTGCTTAAAAGTTTAATATACTAATCAATGACAAAAATCTCTCTGTCCATTAAAGAAATCTCTTTCCACGACATCCAAACTATTTTTTTTTATATACTAATCAATGTTCAACTTATTAGTTATCCCACTAAATGTCGACCACCCCGTAAATTAATGTTTCCTCCACATTTTATTTTTCTTTCTTTGTTAAACAAGTGCAACAACTACCTATCCTAGCACTAAGGCAAATATATATATATATATATTACTCATAAGCTAAACTAATTTAACAACTAATATACTTCCAAGTGTCAAATTTGACCATTAATTTTTATTTTCATCCAAATAATCATCATATAACTTGCTAGCCACGAGCTTAAATGACCAAAATACCCTTTTCATAAAAGACAAGCCTTAGAACTCTATCCCCCGTTAATGAAATTTCGTCACGAAATTTAGAAGTTACCTTAGAAAAGTTGAGGGTATTTACTCCGCATCTCGGACTCTAATTCCCACGTCGCTTCCTCGACATGGTGACGTTGCCATTATACCTTAACCATAGGAATGGTCTTAGTGCGAAGCACATGCTCCTTAAAGTCCAAAATTCGAACTGGTCGCTCCACGTACGTAGCATCCTCTTGGATCTCCAAATCTTCCCAAGCAATAATATGTGAAGGGTCAATAACATATGAAGGATCTCTTTCGTATTTCCGTAACATTGACACGTGGAAAGTGTCATGAACGTTCCCAATTCGCTGAGGTAACTCCAACTGATAACTTGCTTCACCAACACGTCGAATAATTTGGAAAGGCCCAATGTAACGTGGTGATAACTTTCCTTTCTTGCCAAAACGCTTAACACCTCTCTTCGGGCTCACTTTGAGTAACACCAAGTCTCCCTCAGTAAACTCTAAAGGTCGACGTCTCTTGTCTGCATAACTCTTTTGACGACTCTGAGCTGTCATTAACCTCTGCCGGATTAATTGAACCTTCTCAGTCGTCTCTCGTACCAAATCAGGCCCAAAAATGCTAAGTTCTTCGATCTCGGTCCAACACACTGGATATCTACAAGGTTGTCCATACAATACTTCAAAAGGTGCCATACAATACTAGCCTGATAGTTATTGTTATAAGAAAACTCTACCAATAGAAAGTGCTCACTCCAACTTCCCTTGAAATCCAAGGAACAAGCTCATAGCATATCCTCCACAATCTGAATTACCCGTTCAGACTGCCCGTCGGTCTGGGGAAGAAAGGAAGTGCTAAGAGAAACACGTGTACCTAACGCATTCGGTAAACTTTGCCAGAACTGAGAAGTAAAATGAGGATCTCTGTCAGATACAATTGATACCGGCGTACCGTGCAACCTTATTATCTCATGGACATACATTTGACTTAACGTGGCTAACGTATCAGTCTTCTTGATTGATAAGAAGTGCGCTGACTTGGTAATTCTATCAACGATAACCCATATAGTATCCTTGCCATGTGCAATTTTGGGTAATCCCATGACAAAATCCATAGTGATGTGTTCCCATTTCCATTCTGATATGGGCAATGGTTGAAGTAACCCTCCTGGTTTCCGATGATCAATCTTCACTTGCTGGCAAGTGAGACACCTCGAAACATACAAGGCAACATCTTTCTTCATCCCTTTCCACCAATACTGTCTTTTCATGTCATGGTACATCTTCTATCCTCCCGGATGAACGATAAACTTAGAATTGTAAGCCTGTTTTAGTACTTCCATCCTCAATTTCGCTGGCACAAAAAGTTTCCCCATAAAACGAAGTACACCATCAGTTTGAGTCCAACCATCTGGTATTTGACCTTTCCTATTTGAGAACAAATTGAAATCATCTCTCTATCAGTCTGTTGATCTTCTACAATCCGTTGTTATAATTCTGGAACAACTACATTATTGTATATCATCTCTTCAGGGCCCAATTCACATTCCTCCATAAGTATGCACAAATCCCAAGCATGAAAAGTCATACTTGCTACACCGGCCCTCGATTTTCGGCTAAGAGCATCTGCTACAACATTTTCCTTTCCCGGGTGGTAATGGAAAGTATACGTGTAATCCTTAAGAAATTCCACCCAACGCATCTGTCTCAGGTTAAAATCTCGTTGGGTAAAAATATACTGCAAGCTCTTATGGTCACAAAATATGTCTATCTTCTCACCATACAGATAATGTCTCCACAACTTCAAAGCGAACACAATAGCTGCAAACTCGAGGTCATGAGTTGCGTAATTCAACTCATGTGTCTTTAATTGTTTTGATGCATAAGCTACCACTTTTCCTTCTTATATAAGAACACATCCTAAACCCTTCAATGATGCATCAGAAAAAATCACATAACCAATTCCACTTACTGGTGTTGTCAAAACTGGTGCAGTAGTTAATTTCTCCCTGATAATGGAGAAAGATTTCTCACAATCATTATTTCACTCGAATTTGGTATCCTTTCGAGTCAATCTTGTCAACGGTGAGGCAAGCCTTGAGAAATCTTGAATAAATCGTCTATAGTAACCCGCTAAGCCCAGAAAGCTACGAACCTCAAACACGTTCTTTGGCCTTTCCCATTTAGTAACTGCTTTAACCTTAGATGGGTCCACCTTAATTCCTTCTATACATACCACGTGTCCCAAAAACTGAACTTCAGAAATCCAGAAGTCACATTTACTCAACTTAGCATACAACTGATGAGATCTCAACAAATGCAACACTAATCTCAGGTGCTCCTCGTGCTCTTCTCGTGACCATGAATAAATAAGAACGTCATCTACAAATACCACTACGAATTTATCTAAATACGATCGGAAAATTCGATGCATAAGATCCATGAATGCTGCTGGAGCATTTGTGAGTCCAAATGGCATGACTACAAACTCGAAATGTCTAAATCGAGTTCGAAAAGAGGTTTTCGGAATATCCTCATCCTTGATTCGCAGTTGATGATAAGGTGATCATATATCAATCTTCGAGAAAAACTGGGAATCCTTCAACTGATCAAACAAATCCTCGATCCTAGGTAAGGGATACTTATTTTTCAATGTAAATTCATTGAGTTTTCTATAATCGATGCATAATCTTAGTGGATTATCCTTCTTCTTCACAAAAAAGACTGGTGCACCCTAAGGTGACGTACTACCTCAAATAAAACCCTTAGATTCCAACTCGAGTAGTTGTTTGTCTAGTTCTTTCAACTCCATTAGTGCCATTCGATAAGGAACCATCGAAATTGGCGAAGTATCCGATTTAACTTCAATGGTGAAGTCCATTTCTCTTCTAGGGGGAAAACCTGGTAATTCTTTAGGGAAAACATCTTCAAACTCTTCTACCACAGGAATACCCGTAGTAGAGACGGAATCTTGTTGCTCGTCTTCTATCATCTCTAAGTGATAAAGAAAACCTCTAGAATAAGTTTGTCGAAAATGTCTTTCCGACAAGATAAGGGGAGCTGCAAAACTATGAGTTCCGGTAAAGTGGACAACTGAACCTTCACCCGAGTGCAGATTCACACGTTTTTGAAAGCAATAAAAAATAACATGATGAGCAGATAACCAATCCATACCCAGGATTATGTCATAACTAGACATATTCATCACAAAAAGGTCAATCAAAAACTCATGCCTAGCTATACGTACTACACACTTTCGTGCCAAGCGATCAACACGTGCACTACCTCCTACAACACTATCTACGCCAAGAATCCCATCAAGTAATTCAGTTTCCAAACCCAAGGAAAAGACAAACGAAGAAGCAATAAACGAATGAGTAGCACCAGTATCAAACAATATCTTAGCCCAATAATTGTAAACTAAGAATGTACCTTCAACAACTGAGTTATCCGGATCCTGTCCAACATGAGAAATATTGAAGGCCTTGGGTTACTAAGGGGGTTGTCGAGCTTGGTATTGTGGTGGATTATTCTGAGGAAGATTATGTTGATACCCTTGATGCTGGTTCTGAGGTGCAAATGGTTGTTGGTTCCTCTGAGAAATAAGTGCAGGACAGTTCCTATTAAAATGTCCAGGTTGTTTCCAATGATAACGTGAAGGTGCAGGAAGCTCCATATTCGGTCCATTTCCTTTCTTCTGGTATGGATGGTTTTTATTTTTATTCTTGTTCTTATCCCCAATATGACATTCTCGAATTCTATGTGCCTCCTCAATGTATCTCTCAGCAATCATTGCTCTTTCCACTATCTCATTATAAGAGGTAATCTTTAGAATAGACAACCTACCCTTAATTGAAGGCCTAAGTCCCTCATGAAACTTAAAAGTCTTCAGTTCTTCATTATCAACCAGGTGAGTAGCAAAATGAGAGATTTCTTCAAACTTGGCTTGGTACTGTGCTACTACCATGTTCCTTTGGGTCAACTGCATAAAATCAATCATGCGCTGGTTTCGTGCAGTTTGTGGAAAGTACTTATTTAGGAAGACGAGTCAAAATTCCAGCTAGGTAAACATACTGTCATTCCTAAAACGACGAGTCAAGTCCCACCAATGAGTGGCCTCACCCTCAAGTTTATAAACAACAAGATCCAGCTTATCCTCGTCATTCACGCCTAATAGAGTGAATATTTTCTCAATCTTATCTATCCAATCTTCAGCAACTAGTGGATCAGGACTACCCTTGAAGGAATCATGATTTTGTTCAATAAACCTTCTAACTAACAAAGCTCGTTGATTAGGTGGTAGGAGAGGGGGAGGTGCATTCTGATTAAGATTCACTTGTTGCTGCATCGCTTGAGCAACAACATTCAAATCACGGACGACATCCCCAAAACCCCCATCTTGTGGGCCGGTTGAACCATTATTACGACGAGACATGTCCTGAATGAAGGACATTAGATCATAACTATAACAGAGAGAATTCTCCATGCAAAAAGAGTGCAACCTATTATGAATTCTACCAAAACACAATTAACAATTGGTGCAAGCAATTCACATACAACCACATACAGACATTGACTTATTCAGAAACTAGCCTGCCCAAAGGATCAGACTCGCTCTGATACCAAACTGTGACACCCCAAATTCCGGGCCTGGATTTTGACCCAAATCTAAACCCAAAATCCGAAATGCTACTTTTAATAACAAGCCTAGGCTTCCACACTTGGTCCAAGTTCACACAACTAATTTTTTTTTGTCTAATCTTTATTTATGTTCAATTTAGAAATTCTGTCGCAGTGGATACATAAAAATTCTTTTAGGAACATCTAACCGTTAACTTGATGTGATTTTCAACCCAAATGAACACTAAAGAACTATAATTTACCATAAAAATTAATTTCACCGTTAATCCAAAAGAATCGCATGTTTAAGGAAGAATCATAAAACAAAAACAGACATCATTTAACTCCAAGAATTTTACTGAACCAAATTCAAATCCAAAAATTATTATGATTATATGTTTTGAATCCTAACCTAGCATTGTTCCAGTTATAAAATTTCTATAATTTTTAGTTTACCTTAAAGACATTTTGACCCCGGTCAAATGCGTAGTTGACCATAACTACAGAAAAGAAAAACAAAGATAGTCCATTTTACAAAATTAGTATAAAATCACTCACAACTCCAAATCAGGTTTAGTTTACCGTTTTGAAAATCAAAAAGAAAGATCTTCAAGTTTACAGAAGACATGAAAGTCTAAAACATAACATAGGCTAATTTGAAAACAAGAATAATTCAATATAGTTGAATTTGTCAGAAAACATCTTAATTTCTTACAGTGAGTAACAATTATTTTAAAAATATTTTTGTGACTCCAAAAATTCTAATGTTCTCACCACTTCATTTAATGTGAATTCTAGGCATAATATAAAATATTCGGGCATATATATATATTATAGAATAATTATCCTTAACAGTCAAACTGACATGACTCAGAAATTTTCATTGTCTAATCAAATAAAAGTTTCTTAATAATACATTGTTCCATTGGTTACACATTAATCCAATCATCTCCAAAGTATCAATAATAAATAAATCATCCAAAAGAGAGTTTGATGATATTTTATTACAATGTTTCAATCATAATATGCAAACTACTAATTAGAACACCAAAACCGATCTCTATGCTTTTCCGCCATTAGCTCCTTGTGGTGTCATAAAATCTGGAATTTTTGTCATGAAACGACGTGAGTTGTGACACCCAGTAGGAAAAGAAACAACAAAACATTTTATTTAAACATTTTTCTTTTTCTTTTTAAAACAACTAGCATGATTAAATAACTAGCATGATTAACAACTAGCATGATTAAACATTTTTCTTTTCTTTTTCTTTTTCTTTTTAAAACAACTAACACATGGAAACACCACATCCATAACAATAATAAATTCAATAAATCCGCTCGCCCCAGGGAGCCCCACGTGGTTTTAGGAAACGAAACCGTTCCCAAGGATATCTCGTATCCCGTCATAAATAATTTTTAAGAATCACAATCTATGGACCGCAGCCCGATAATCATCATCAATAGCATCCTACAAACTTGTGAATATGAATTTAATTAACAAAACCATAAATAAAGAGAGTTTTTGGTTGTGTTGCGCCTACCTCAAACGCTAGAATTAATCCTAAGGAAAAACAAATGCAAAACACGGATGCTAAGAATCCCAAGTTCCTCCCTTGAACGAAGTTTCTCTTCCTATGTTTTTTTATGTTTCTCCTCTCTCTAAGTAAACAAAGAAAAATAACCCTACTGCTAACAATACAGGTCTTATATAATATTCTAGTCGACCTTAATCTTTCCAAGTGTCTGTATGTGAGTTGGACGAGTCCTTCCTTGACCGAGATATTATGGGAAATTATGTTATCACCTCAATCATAATCTGCCTAAAGTAGAACCAAACTAAAGCAAACCTAAAGTAAACAGTCCAATAATTTCTCGACACGTAACAAAGTAAAAATGCAGTCAGAAATCAGAGAACGAAAGGTGGCAAAAAGTGAAAATAATATGGAAAGAAAAATTCAAATTCCATTATTCGGTCCACTGATCATGTGAGTTTAAAATCACATAATTTCCATTCCACAAAACAAGTAAGTGGAAACTATAAAATAAGTAATGAAACAACATGTCAGTCCAAGACACTTTAATAAATAACAATACAACGTTATCATCATCAAAACCCACTAGTATAGATAATGCTTTGGTGGGAGTATCTACTATCTTGTCAAGGAAATAATAATTGTTCACTGTGCTAAACATTTCATTGCTCCGCACTTTCTCTAAAGAAATCTCTTTTATTTATTTTTTAATTATTTCTTCCATTGTATCATGTCGTTTTGCTTAAAAGTGTAATATACTAATCAAAGTTTAATATACTAATCAATGACATAAATCTCTCTGTCATTAAAGAAATCTCTTTCCACGACATCCAAACTTTTTTTTTATATACTAATCAATGTTCAACTTGTTAGTTATTCCACTAAATGTCGACCACCCCATAAATTAATGTTTCCTCCACATTTAATTTTTCTTTCTTTGTTTTTTGTTTTTGTTTTTGATTTTGTTTTTGTTTTTTTTTGTACAATTTTCTTTGTTAAACAAGTGCAACAACTACCCATCCTAGCATTAAGGAATATATATATATATATATGTATATTGCTCATAAGCTAAACTAATTTAACAACTAATATTACTGCCAAGTGTCAAATTTGACCATTAATTTTTATTTTCATCCAAATAATCAACATATAACTTGCTAGCCACGAGCTAAGGAATTTAAATGACCAAATTACCCTTTTCATAAAAGACAAGCCTTACATTTTAGCTTCTGTTTATAAATTAAAATAAAAATTCCAATTTTTTTTAATGAATTCTTCATTTTTCCTATAGGTTTGCAATGGGGAAGATGTTTAGAGATGAAGCTCATTCGCATCTCTGTCAAGTATCTTTCATCATTTTATTTTGTGGTTTCCCAGCTAGGACTCTTTAGATCGTTTTTACTAGGATTACTTTACTGAATCCAAATCATCAATTTGAAACTACATCATTACAGAAATTTGTTAGACTTCATGCAACAGATTTCGTACATTTTACTTTATGCTACAACACTTTTTATTTTGTTACAAGATACCTTGGATTTTCCACTCCATATAATCTACTTGTTATCAAAACTTCTAGTACAAATGGAAATTCTCGTGCTAACAGTATAATATAAACTTTACAAGCAATCACCGACCTTTATTCTTTATTCTTTTATATATATTTTGTGATACATGTCCTCAATTTCCTATACCGCAACTTCATATATTCTTCTGCTTTAATTTTTACAATCTTTTATTCCTATCGTATACTCAATACCTTAATATGTCTGATATATACTTATTAATGCTTACATTGCACATCTTACCTGAATGATACATGATAATGAAGCTTTTGTTGAAGGGCTTTTTCGTGATTATATGGAGTTTATGAGACTAGCAACAACTGCAATTCATAATGGCAATCCAAGGATGGTTGGTAAATTGTAAGGAAATCATACTTAATGGTGATTCCATAAGGTTATTACGCGATCAATTTAATGGGATCTAGATGGAAGAGTTATAATAAGGAAAACAATAGATTAACAAGTGTTTGTTTTTCGCTTTACTACGTCTAGTAATTTTGCAACAACAATCTTTGATAATCTTAGTAAAGTGCATGGAAAACTGTTAAGTTAGAGATTCTGGTTTTTGATATCCAACCACATCGACTTGATTTTATTGTTCATGATTTTATTATTATAATTGTTTCTATGTCGGGATCTTGTTCGAATGGAATATAGCACGAAGTTGCTGGCTGACAAGGTTGGAGAAGTACTAGCTCTATTTGGTCCTCGTGAAAAATCTGGTCTCTTTAAAGCTCTTGTTTTAGTTGATCTTGTTGCTCCTCTTCGACATAAAGTTGTAGATGGTGGATTTTTGACAAAGGATAAAATCGTAAAACCATAATTGTACATACTCCTGATCCAGCAATCAGATGAGTATTGAGGCTCATGTCTCTCACCGAAGCATGAAAGTTCATGCCGCAAGAACCTCTGGTTGAGAATACTGTCTCTCAGAGCATATGTAGATGTGTAGTCTCTCAACTAAGGAAACGACATATCTCATGAATACTGAGCAATTTCAGTAATCACTTTTATATAGATTCGAACGATTGAACGGCTCCTAGACAGCTTGCCTGCTAGTATAGAGCAATAACGTCTTCAGGATGTAACAATGTTTTCCCTGACTATATAAAAGACATGTGTATAGAATCATTATGATTGGATGGATCCTAGATAGCTTCCCTGTTAGTATAGAGCGATAACGTCTTCAGGATGCAACAACGTGTTTTCCCTGACTATACTATACGTAATAAATATGACGCTTCAACTAGCTCATATCGCTCGATTCTCGAATAATTAATGCTCCTAGACGATCGTGCTAGTATAGAGCCATCAATTAATTATTTCTAAATCATTAGATTCATTAACTGAATCCCTAGAAAATATTTTACATTCTTCATAATATTTCATTACTTCAATTCATGGTCTTCCCAGCAGAATTCCATGGGTTAGTGATAAATATTCAACGTACGAGCGTCTGAGCCGCTATCGAGTAAGCCCCGAAAAAAATGGTGTAAGTTTACTTAGCAATAAGGCACTAACGAGCATCTGAATGCACGAACTAGCATTCCAAAACACGAAGGAATGATGAACCTATGCAAAATAAGAAGAAAATGATAAATAATAAAATATTAGTCAACACGTTAGGGGATTGGACCCACCGAACGGCCAGTCACGTCATGGCCAGTCCCACGCCCAATTCTATATTTTATCATATTTTTATTATTTTCCTTGATCTCATGAAAATCCCTTCATTTGAACAAATATCATTCGTTTTAAGGAAACTCCTCAGTTTCATGGTGTTTCCTTCGCATCAAGAAAATAATATAAAATTGGGAAAGGTGTCGTGGGACCGTGTCTATTAGCCGGACGGCTATGCCCTAGTCGTGGCCGGTTCCACACCTCATGATTCCTTATTATTTTATTATTATTTCCCTAATCTCATGATATTTCCTTCAAGTCATGAAAATAATATAAAATTAGGGAAACTCGTGGGACCGGGCGCTAGCCGGTCGGTCATGCCCTAGCCGGTCCCACACGCTCCTTCTTTTATTACTATTATTTTTTATGTTTCCTTGATCCCATGAAATTCCTTGATTTCATGATGTTTCATTCAAATTATGAAAATTCTTTCAAATCATGAAAATAATACAACATAAAATTAGGGAAAGCTCACGGGACCGCCCCCTAGCCGGCCGACCATGCCCAAGCCGGTCCCACATGCCCTTATTTTATTATTATTAATATTTTTGTTTCCTTCATCTCATGGAAACTGCTTAACCTCAAGGAAACTCCTTGGTTTCAACAAAATTCCTTAGTTTCAACAAACTCCTTGATTTTATGATATTTCCATAAAATCATGAAAAAGTATAATAAAATTAGGAAATGATATGGGACCGGGCTCATTGGCCGGCCGGCCATGCCTTGGCCATAACCGGACCCACACTTCATGATTCCTTCATTTTATTATTATTTTTCCTTCATCTCATGAAGTTTCCTCAGTTTCGGAAAAAATCCCTGATTTCTTCATATTTTCCTAAATGATTGCTCAAACGCACATCAGAAAATATCAAAATTTTCAGGACTAAGATACGAACACTTTGGCGATGCGAGCATACTACCTTGACCGACCAAGGTTGGATTTTTGGCTTGCAAGATGCCGGTCCGCATATTTTTCATCATTTGACCTTATTTGTTCACATTAGGTTCTAACTCTTCCAAACAATTGGAACTTCATGAAACGATCGTTATTCGATCCCGTGACCACCCAGGGATGGTTTAATGACCCCTTGGTCGGTCCTCATCTCTTCATAATTAATTAGGTTTTATCACCTATAGTTCAGACGAGCATTATTTTAATAAATTATTAAACCGGCATTTAATCATCCTTTCACCAACTGGTCTTCAAGAGACTTTGGTATATTTTTGCTCACTTGAGCATCTGGGTGCTACATGGTCGATCCATAATCCCGTGTAGCCGGCCCCTCCTTCACTCTCTGGTTTATTTTCAATAAATCATCAATTGATCGAATTAGGGTTTTGAGTCTGTAGTTGCAGGAAATCCCACAACACACCCCTTGTCATATCTTGATAATAATTTCTAAACCTAAATACAAAAATGGTAATAAAATTGCTAAAATTATAAATGGACACCAAGATTTTTACATGGTTAGATCAATTTGATCTACATCCATGATTCTTCACTATGATAGTTTAAGTTTACATTTGATTTACATTGATAATCTCCATTAATGTCTAGAGTTCTAAGTCTAATTTTTGGAGTAGAAGATGATAAAGAAAAATAAATTCTCTCTCTAATCTCTCTGCAAAATATCTTTCTCTCTCTTACAAAATTGTGTCCCCCTCTCTCTCTCCCGCTATTTTCTTTATATATGTGTTTACATAGTGGATGACAGCTCACATACAACTCATATTTCCTCTATTTTAGGATCCCTTGCTACGTTCTCTCAGTATCCCGCTATATTCTCGTGAGCTCCTGCTACATTCTCGCGAGCACCCGCTACGTTCTCGCGAGCATTCTCTCCAACTACAAAATCTTCACATCTTTCTCGTATTTTATGTTGTCGTTGTCTATTACGCCATTCTTTGAATTATTCTACGATGCTTGCAGTATGTTGTTGAAGAACTCACATAAATGTTGTTAATAATTTCGTAAGAATATTGCTGTGGCGATATTGTGATCCTACATCTTGCCTATTTTTTCTTGAATATTGCTTGAAAAGCAATCTTTAAGCAAAAAATCTGTTGTTGTAGTATTCTTTGATCTTTGCTGATGACGGAATGAGCGAAAGAATATTGGACTTGAAAAGTATGTACTTTCCTCTATTCTTTTTTGAAGTTCCGAATCTTTGCGAAGTAAATTAGAAGTATCAACTCTTGAAATATGCGAAGTATGAAGTATCCTTGAAGAAATATAAGAAGTACTCAATCCTCAAAATATAAGAAATATCCATCCTTGAATGAAAGTCATAAGTATTGCCTCTATTCATGCGAAATTATTACTTCATTTTTGGTGAAAATTCTTGTCCATTTTGGAAATGATGCTTGCCGAGAAGATAAAGAACATAAAATGTTTTCTTGGTAATCCATAGTTGCCTCTGTTCTTTATCTTCGAAGGTAGAATCCTTGAGAAAATGTTGAATGAGCGAATTATTTCTTTATTCTTATCTTGCCTCTGTCTCATGCGATAATCTCTTTAAGAAAATAATCACATTCTGCGAAATAATCACATCTCCTGCGAAATTCTGGATGAGTTTGCGAGATTCTGAATAGTTCTGCGAAATTATGAATAACCTGCGAATTTATGAATAATGCTCCTGAAATAGTGCTGCAAATAGTGTTGCGAATAGTGCTGTAAATAGTGATCCGAATAGTGTTGCGAAATTCTGCGGTATTATTCTGTAAAGTTTTGTAAAATACTTGTGTGAATATAATGTTTATGTAATGATTATGTTATGAAATGTGTATGCGATGCTTATGCAATGCTTTTATGATGCGAGTATGATGCTTATATGATGAGAATGCTTATCTATTGCAATGTATCGCTAATGTTTGTGTTACTTAGCTCATTTTGCCGCGGTAAAATTGATGTAGCTTTAAATTGCTTCCGTTCTTCATTTCTCTATTTTAGTCTCTAGTATATGCATTCCTCTTTGCATATTTAATGTTCACGCAAGTTCATTTGATTGTGCCTCATCTTTCTTGCTCATTGTATCTCATTGTTTTATTGTCTTTACTGTTTATTCCTGCACTATTAGTCTCGCATAATATAATATAATTAAAATATCAAAAGTGTATAATCTCAATTTCATTTCAGTATATATGTTCGCAAGCTTGTTTGCTCACATATAATCATTTTTACAAGCTTATTTGCTTACTTTCTTAAGTGGTCTTATTTTGCCTTCCTAGTTAAAGGTCTTATTTCGCCACGTTTCTTTTTTCTTTGCGACAAAATCGCAGGACGTCTTTACACTTTCATGTATTGGCCCATTGATCTTGTCTTATCTCTTGTATTATGGCCTCAGCATGATATTTTTCATGCGACAATATGACAGGCCTAAATATTCTGGCGAACATAAAACCCCATGACATTGCCGTCTTGCGATGAAATCGCAGGACGTCTTTACACTTTCATGTAAAAACCCATTGATATCATCTTATATTTTTATATTGGCTTTTTGCCTCTGTAGGATATTTATCACGCGACAATATGACAGGCCTAAATGTTCTTGTGAACGTAAAGCCCCATGACATTGCCTTCTTTAAACACTTATCAGCTCCCTAATGGAGGGTGCTGCCCTTATCTTCCCCCTGGTTGCCCCATCAAGGAGGGAACATCATCCATACAAGACTAGCTCCTCCCATCTGGTCTTAACAACAACCAGTTGTGTTCGCAGCCTCTTATCCTTTATACCTATATGGCTTATAGTTACGAGACTGCACCCTAAGTGGGGTTTTCTTCGGGCCGAGTGCATCATAGCTAAGACTTTCCAAGAATGGCCAGGGTAGTTTCGTACGCCCCGGGCATCATTGGCTCAACCGTGTACCTCGACGCCTTGGTCATACTTTGCACTCCTTAGGAGAAACCTTCGGCCGTCTAACCAGGGTATAACCTTATATAGTTGGAAATCCAAAGTATCTCTCCTGGATAGGTTTTCTTTAACCCCAACATCTCCATGACTCAGGTTCCAGCAGCGGTATAACCTTTTCCCTGAGCCATGCAAATAGATACCCCCTTATATGACGTACTTTAGGTCTTACATTTGCCTCTTGCGAAATTTTATTCGCGAACTAAGGTGTATGCATAAAGGTTCGTCTCTCTGCGAAATTTTATTCGCGTTTCTTTATTCTTTCATTCATTCTTTCATCTCTGCCATTTCTTCCATTCACTCTTTCATTCTCATAATATCATATCATTTGAAGCAAAGTAAATATTCAAGAGAAATTCTAAGACATTGTAATTCTGAAATCTTTGTAGTTCTGAAATTTTTGTAATTCTACGATAGTAGCGCGCTTTGTAAATTAAATCAAAATCTTTTGAAATCTTAGAAATCTTTTTTAAAATCTTGCGATTGTATCATTTTTTGTAAACTAAATCAAAAATTTTTTATTTGTGGTAAGTAAAATATTATAGGAAAGGGTACTTAGCTCTTATGTGAGTTGTCTGAGCGTCTCGCAGCAAAAAAGAAGAGTGAGAGATGAGACTTGAACCCTTGACTTTCCTCTTGCATTTTCTCGCAACAAACCAACTGTGCTAGCCCTCTCTTGCGAATTAATCAAAGATCTTGCGAAGTAATCAAAGTTTAACTGTTCAAGAGACAACTATATAGAAATTTCGCATATCAAAAATAAACTTGCGAGAAGCAAGAATTGATCCCGCGATCTGCTGCTTGCATTCATGCCTCCCAACCAACTGTGCTAGTTCTCTTTCTTGCGAAATTTATCTGCGAAATAATCAATGGCTGACTTGCGAATTTCACATAACAAAAATAAACTTGCGAGAAGCAAGAATTGATCCCACGACCTGCTGCTTGCATTCAAGACTCTCAACCAACTGTGCTAGTTCTCTTGCTTGCGAGATTTCTCTGTGAAATTATCATGAACTCTCTTCTGTGTGAAATATACCTGCGAAATTATGAAGGATTTCGCGAAAAAATATGCATGTGTTGGGACTTGAACTCGCGACCATGAACTCATTAACTTCGCAGATCATCAACCGTGCTGCTTCTTGCTTGCGAAATAATGAAACAATGCTGCAGAATTATTCATTTTCTCACCCTCTGTAAAAAGAAGAAAATAATGCTCGCAGGCAAATTCGAACCTATGACCACAAACTCACATACTTTTCTCTGGACCAACTATTCAAGAACCTCTCTGCGAAATTCACGCAGAACTTTTTTCCTTATTCTTTTATTCGCCAATGAAAATGAGAAGAAAATGAAAAATATGTGTCTCTACGAATTTGAACCCGTGACCTATTTGTTGCTCTCGCAGCCTTGAACCATCTGTGTGAATTTTTGTTTGTGATAGAAATTGCAGCGTCTACCTCTTATCTTCTCTTCGTCCTTCCTTAATTTCTTTCGCAATTTGCCTCTTGCTTTTTCTCCTGAACATGAAATCTTCCACTAAAATCTTGGTTTTCTTCCATAAATTCACCACAACAACTAATTTTTTTCTTCCTCTTACTCTTTTCATGTCTTTGAATTGTTGATGATGTTTACTCCATGAAAGTGCAATTTCTTCCATGAAATTTCTTTGAACCTAATTTTTTTTTTAGATCTAGAAAAATATGAACGGTAGCTAATCTTCATGGAAATTTCTTGAACCAACAAATTCTTTTCCTTAATCGATTTGCTGACTTGCTCCATCATCTTCTTGATTTTAATGATCCATTAATCACCACATAAATTCTGCACCAACTACTTCAAATTCTATCAAATTATGTCTAATCATAACAATCTTCAAATTCTGATAAATCGTCCCTGTTTCTAGCGCCAAAATGTAGTTGCATGAAATCCCACAACACACCCCTTGTCATATCTTGATAACAATTTCTAAACCTAAATACAAAAATGGTAAAAAAATTGCTAAAATTATAAATGGACACCAAGATTTTTACATGGTTCGATCAATTTGATCTACATCCATGATTCTTCACTATGATAGTTTAAGTTTACATTTGATTTACATTGATAATCTCCATTAATGGCTAGAGTTCTAAGTCTAATTTTTGGGGTAAAATATGATAAAGAAAAATACATTCTCTCTCTGAAAAATATCTTTCTCTCTCTTACAAAATTGTGTCCCCCCTTTCTCTCTCCTGCTCTTCTCTTTATATATGTGTTTACATAGTGGATGATAGCTCACATACAACTCATATTTCCTCTATTTTAGGATCCCTTGCTACGTTCTCTTAGGCTCCCGCTACATTCTCGCGAGCACCCGCTACGTTCTCGCGAGCGTTCTCTCTAACTACAAAATCTTCACATCTTTCTCGTGTTTTATGCTGTCGTTGTCTATTACGTCATTCTTTGAATTATTCTACGACGCTTGCAGTATGTTGTTGAAGAACTCACGGAAATGTTGTTAATAATTTCGTAAGAATATTGCTGTGGCGATATTATGATCCTACAGAGTCCAAGGTTCATAAATCCAGATTCAAATGCTAATAATGTTACATTGATCTCATGATCAAAATTTTATTAATTATGCTTGGTTCAGTTGCCAGTATTCTGATTTAACACTTTATTTGGTCATGCTACCAATAATTCATCAAACGAGCAATATTTGCTCAAACTAAGGAATATTGGTACAACTATCAATATTCAACAATTCATCAAATGAGTAATATTTGCTCACCTTAACTATCAACATTTACTTGAGAATTATATCTTTGTCTCAACAGACATGTTCAATTCATGACTCTCATAAAATTTTCAAATCATGTTCGACTCAATAATACAAGGACTCATTGTCTCATGAAGTCAGCAACTGACTAACTAAATACATGTATGCCTTGCAGACTCCACAATCACAAGACATCAATCGTGTCACATGGGGGATATTAACTAGGGTTTTGGTCTAGCGTTCTACGACACGTGTGTTCATACACACTATGAGAATGTGGGCAAGTCATGCAATCAATTGGAGGAGTTAACAAAGTAGGGGATGGAAAATCAACCAAGTCTCAGCACGTTGAGCAACTGGTTTTAACACGATTTCCACTTCTTCAATCTTTGATTCCATCAATTGTCACACTTCATGGGGTCATGGCGTTTACAATTCTAGCCATATAAATAAGTCTATGAATCATGATTGAAAAGGAGGACAATCTTACGTCAAACAGATAACACGAGATCAATAACTCAACGTCTGAGCAATTACTCTCAACAGAGTAAAATTCAATCATTCAGAACTTATCTTATTTTCAGAATACACAATACTCCTACGATCTTCGATTACCATTGATCTCACATATTTCCCAGCTTCCCTCCTACAGATCGACCCATCCTCTCTTGTGAATTTACTCTGGAACGATCATTGTCTTGGTTTAGGCCGGAGTACTACAGATTGACCTATCGAATTCAAAGCACTCCCTTCTTGTAGTGCATCTATGTGAGGTTTAACAGTTCGTTCGGTATAAGGAGTTTCCTCCGCATGGTCATCTCCTCAATTCCGTAAAAACTAGCAACTCATTTTGCCCCATCTACAAAAGTTCGTATCAAATATGAAGATTCAGAACTTGTGGATGTTAAAGTTTACTTTGTTAGATTACCACATGCTACTCATTATGTTTGTTGGAATATCAATAACAATCAAGAGGCATGTAATGATAGTCAATTTTATTATCAACAAAATATGCTAAATATAGTATTTTAATAGGAAGATAATGTTAGAATAATTATCAAGGGTCGACTGGTTCAAGGTAGACATGTTGTTCATGGATTGGATTCAGCAGTTTTGAGTTATGTATTTATGATAGTGTCATTGGTAAATAAGCCAAAGATCCATAGAATTAAAAGCGGCAACGAGTTTTGGATTCATCTATTGTAAAAATATTAGAAGAGGTTGTTAATAGGAATGTGCCTACTACAAATTACCAGAAAAGATAAAAGAAGGGCTATTGTTAGTAACGATGTTGCTGCTTAAGCAAAACTTGTGGTTAACGATAGTGAATATGTTAGTAGTACATGTGTTAATGGAGCTGGCTCAGTAATGGGTCTAAGAAAATTGGAAAAACGACAACATAACTTTAACACTTCGACTCAGATCTTAAATCAATATGTGCATTTTGGTGTTCAGTCGGGTAAACTTCATATCCGTAACATCGTTACTACCCAAATTAGGTTTAAAATCAAACTGAATATTATAAGCTTAGTCCATAGTGGGCAGATGTGGTTGAAGATATTCAATATGAAAGTTTGGTACCGAATTTGTAGTTGAAAGTGTTCATGAGAACGATCGGGTTAGCAGATCAAGTAACTTTGTCAAGAGAGTATACCGTTTACCGGAAGACGTTCCATCTACTTCTACCTATTTGGAAACCACCACACAAGGTCACAAAGATATTGATGGAGTATATAATGAGTTTTCGAACCATACATCGATAGATATAATCACAAAGTACTCTTAGTCTCGGACTTTGTGATTCCACAAGATAGCTATCTAAAACACTTATTTGGTTTATTAGATTGTTCTTATGAGGTTTGCTTGATATATTTTTTTTATTTAAGATCCCCCATAAGCAAACAAATTTCCATTTCCATTACCTTGGCTGAATATTTTTCCGATGGAAATCAATAAGCTATTTATTAGAGGCGAATTAGTTAAAAGTCTTCACTTTGGTTGAAACAGACTCAGAAGCCTGTAAAGTACGTCATTTAAGGGAATCAAGTGCGTAGGTCCTTGTGATATCCAAGAGACTTAAGGAGAATAACTAAGCTGAATTTCTCTTAGGGTCGATTCGATCTCAACTATATTCCAGTTTGAAAGTCTAACAGTAAGCTAGTATTTGTAGCGGCTTAATACAGTTTGATGTTCAAATATTGTACTAGGTCCCTGGGTTTTTATGCACATTGTAGCTTTCCTCATTAATAATTTTTTTGATGTCTAGCATTATTCTTTTTCGCATTGTATTGTTTATCTCTATGATAGAAATACCACAAGTAGTATGTTAAACAAACTTGGAAAGGAGAGGGTATCAAGTTCACTACCAACTTTTTCGTTTGATAAGAGTTTGAACTTGCGTAATACTTTTTAACAATCAAAATAGTAAATTTTATAAGGAAAAGTAAACACACACACACACACACACATAAGAAATTTGTTAACGAGAAAAACTACGCATGCAGATAAATCCTGGGACCTCGTCCAGCTTTGAACACCACAATATATTAAACCGCTACAGACACTAACCTACTATCATACTTTGGACTAAAATCTAGTTGAAACCGAATTAACCTTCCAAGTAATTCAGCTTGAGTCGTGTTCGTTAAGTCTCTTGAACTTTGCAAGATTTTGCGTACTTGATTCCCACAGCTGACATCGTCCTTTACAGCCTAAGAGTTACTTCAACCTAAGTGAAAACTTTTGGCACCAATCCGCCTCTAAAAAATAAGCATAGTTGATTTCCCTTTTGATTTTTTTAACCTAGACTTGGAAGTATGTTTGTAGTAGACAAACCACCTTTCAAAAATAATCCAGACAAATCAAAGAAGAGTTTAAATATCTATCCTGAGGAATCACAGAGTTTGAGACAAAGAGAACTTTGTGATTTTTATCTATCTTGTTCCTGATATTAGATTACCAAAACCTTAAAGATAAATAGGAATACCAGATACACGAACTATCAGGTAAAAGATAATCTGATCGGGATTAACGAGTCCCTAATTGATGTCTTCAAAGTTGTAACCTGATTATATTTCTTAGAGGAAACCTAGGTTATAGAGAACGACTCTAACTTAGCAACTAGGATTCAAGAGTGTCAGGGATTGAGCAATTACTTGCAAGAGTCTTCCTATTTATAAATTTTCAAGGCTCTAGGCATCTTTGAATTCAATCTAAGATAACTTCATATCCAAGCACACACTTTCTTAGTTTAGATGAAATTTTTATTAATAATTCATGTAAGCATGTGAGAAGTCTGCCTTGAAATTATATAGATGAATATTCATTATGGTCCAAGGTTCTGGAACCGTGCACAATGATGGTTCATAGTGGGTCAATAGCCTTTTAACATACAAGCACACCGTGGTGTTCAATAACACTCAAGGCTTAATCAACACAAACACAAAGTGATTTGGTGATATTGTCGTCTTAGAAGTGTTTATGAGAATCAAAGGAAAACGAACATACGCATATATAAAATAGTTCATATACTTCTGATGTACTGGGGATCTTTGCGAAAGTTAGGCCATGGGGGTTTGGAAGTTTGCGAAATTCAAATGGTAGTGGTTTGCAAACCAGGTTTGCGAACCTACCTAAATTCCCGAGCACAGATGACATGGTTTGCAAACCGGGTTTTCGAATCTATATAGTATGGTAATTCAGACTGAATTTTATAAATCATACAAGTATGTTTACCTATGGTCAAGCAGTTATTTTTCTCACAAAATTAATTTGAAACATTCCCAATTAGCCATATGCAAAATGTGTTTTTTTTGGGTAACTAGCTTAAAACCCGTGCTACGCACCGGGACTGCTGGAATTTCTTATATAATCAGTTCATGTTCACTGAGGCGGGGCTTCGCCCTGTACCCGTCCTAATAATATTTCTAATAATCTTATAGAATTACTATCCAACAAATTAACAATTAACAGTTAAAACTTTATAATAATCAAATATATAATATTATTATGATTTGAAGATCTAACATGGTTTTAAAAACTAATTTCATGCATCATAATAAAATAATAATCAATTTTACAAATAAACTAAAATATTTTAAGTTATAAATGCATAATCATTTTTTTTAGTATTTAACCCATGCTTTGAACCGGTACGACAGAATCAATTCTCAGTTGGGAAAAGCACCGCAACCGTCCAAGAAGGGATCTCAATTAACAACTGCAATGTACCATGAAAACACCAATTATCATATTTATTTATTTTTGAAGCAATCATTTAGTAGATTAACAATCGAAACAAAATTAATCACCAGTTACATATTGTTTAAAGTGTTGGAGATTAAGAAATCCTCTTAAATAAAATAGTTTTGAAAAATTAATTATACCGACCTTTGAAATCAATAAGTAGTTCATTACATTACATGTATCAGTACTACTGGTAGTTAACTGAAACATCACACTTTCTATACAGTTGTATCAATATATGATATTGAAGACACTAAAAAAAAACACGATATTAATATAAAATAGATTGAAAACTCTAAATGATGCACAACATATGAATTGCTTCCCTTCAAAAAAAATGTTATCAAGGAAATGTATTGATATATCTTTCTTCGCAAATCATATATTTGTGTTAAGAATTAAGGGACCAACTCAATTGCTCTTCCAGGCTCCAACTTCTTATAGTTAAATGAAAGATCACACTTATTAGCCATTATATATGCATCCATATTTGAAGTTAGAGACACTAAAAAATCGTGATATTAATATAAAATAGATTGTCAACTCTAAATAGGGCAAAGCATATGAAGTGGTTCTCGTCAAATAAAATGTAATTAAGGAAGCGTACATATATATTTTTCTTCAGAAATCATATACTTGCGTTAAAAATAAAGCGTCTAACTCAACTGTTTTTCTAGGCTCCAACTTCTTTTAGTTCTTGTAGTTGAATGAAAAATCACACATATTATGTAGTTGTGTTGATATCTGACTTTAAAGACACTAAAAATAACACGATAATGATAGAAAACAGATTGCCAACCCTAAATATTCCAAAGCATACAAAGTGTTTCCCGTCAAAGAAGTAATCAAGGAAATGTCATCAGTCATTATATAGGCATCGATATGTGATATTAGAGACATTCAAAAAAATCATGATATTAATATAAAATAGATTGTCACCTCTAAATAACGCAAAGCATGTGAAGTGCTTCCCGTCAAAGGAAATGTAATTAACGAAACACACACATATATTTTTCTTCAGAAATCGTATACTTGCGTAAAAAATTAAGCGGGTAACTCAATTGTTTTTACTGGCTCCAACTTCTTGTAGTTGAATGAAAAATCGCACATATTATGTAGTTGTGTTGATATCTGACTTTAAAGACACTAAAAATAACACGATATTGATAGAAAACAAATTGCCAACCCTAAATAGTCCAAAGCATACAAAGTGCTTCCCGTTAAAGAAGTAATCAAGGAAATGTCATTCGTCATTATATAGGCACCGATATGTGATATTAGAGACATTAAAAAAAATCATGATATTAATATAAAATAGATTGTCAGCTCTAAATAACGCAAAGCATGTGAAGTGCTTCCTGTCAAAGGAAATGTAATTAACGAAACACACATATATATTTTTCTTCAGAAATCGTAAACTTGCGTAAAAAATTAAGCGGATAACTCAATTATTTTTACTGGCTCCAACTTCTTGTCGTTGAATGAAAAATCACACATATTATAGAGCTGTGCTGATATCTGACATTAGAGACACTAAAAATAACATGATCTTAATATAAAATAGATTGTTAACCCTAAATATCGCAAAGCATGTAGAGTGCTTCCCGTCAAAGAAGTAATCAAGAAAATGCACTTATATATCCTTCTTAAGAATCAGAAACTTGCATTAGGAATCAAAAAGCCAACTCAAGTTCTCTTCCAGGCTCCAAGTCCGTATAGTTAAATGAAATATCACACTCATTATATGGTTGTATCAATACCTGATATTAGAGACATTAAAAGAACACACGATGTATAACATAAAAATAGTTTGCAAATTTTAAATAGTGCAAAACAGATGGAGTGAGTCAAAAGAAGTTGTAATCGAGGAAATGCACTAATATCCCACTATGACCCCGTTTGAATACCCTTGATTGTTGCTTTAACCATAAGGATCGCCTATTAATAACTGGAGTATTTTTGTTGGCAAATGAAATCTAAATTATATTGGTTATGAATTCTCATCATTTTTTTCTTTTCCTATTTATGACTCCTACTGGTCAGAATTGTATTTATTGTTAATATAAAATAGATTTTCAACTCTAAATATTGCAAACATTATATATAAATTGCATCTCGTCGAAGTTGATGTAATCAAGGAAATTCACCGATCTATATTTTTAAGAATCATATACTTGTGTTAGGAATCAAGCGGCCAACTCAAGTTCTCTTCTAAGATCTAAGTCCCTATAGTTAGATGAAAAATCATACTCATTATTTAGTTGTATGGATATCTGATATCAGTGATACTAAAAATTAATATTAATATAAAATAGATTTTCAACCCTAAATAGTGAAAAATAATATAAAGTGTTTCACGTCGAAGATGATGTAATCAAGAAAATGCATTGATATATCTTTCTTCAGAAATTATATACTTATGTTAAGAATCAAGCGGTCAACCCAACCCAGGCACCAACTCCTTATAGTTAAATGAAAAATCACACTTATTAGAGATATTAAAAGAACACACGATATAACATAAAATAGTTTTCCAATTCTAGATAGTACAAAACAGATGAAATGCTTCACATCAAAGAAGTTGTAATCAAACAATGAACTAACATCCCACTAAGACTCCATTTAAATACTCGTGATTGTTGCTTTAACATCGAGGATTGTCCACTAATTAATGACTGGAATACTTTTATTGGCCAAGAGAATATCTAAATTGTATTGGTTAATTAAATAATTTGGTTGCTGGATTTTTAGTGATGCATATAACTAATTTTATTATGTATGTGGCTTGAAACAAAACATAAAACTCTCTTGGAATTGAACGATTAAAGGCACACTTTTGTTTTTTACATCAATCGTAGGTCAAGTAAACAAAGTGCAAACAAAGCAATTTCATGTGTATATCCTGTTCGAGAAAGAAAATGAATAATAAGAATAGGTTTCACAAAGAACTATAATTCGATAATCTAGCAGAACCTCGTCAAAAATATCAGAAAAATTTATAAAGGAAAGCCAAAAGATAGTAGAATGCTCTTAGGACAATAACTTAACAATGTTGTTTGGGATTTACATCCTTCCTTATTCCTATTTCATATTAACATTTATCCTTTTGGCGCTACATAAAATTGAAAATGATGGATGGGTCTAGTATCATCCTGATTTATAATTATATATTGACTACTACATCATCGAAAAGACTTGTACATGTTTAGAGAATATATCTAAGATGATAAAGAGAATTATTCATTTTACAGATGTCCATGCCGGTGTCCTTAATATAGACCTTTGAGACTCGGCTGCAAAGAAAAAAAATGAGAATTGAGATATGAAATGGAATTGCTTTGTGTGGCAACAAAATATAACAAAGTAATGGAAATATTTTTCTTCCCTAAATTAATTCAAAAATACAGGGTAAGAAAAAGATTTTTTTTAACATACTAAATATTTAAGCTAGTCGTTTGGGATTCTTTTGCCATAAGTAGACCTCTAAAGATTTTTTTTGCCCTAAGTTTTTTTAGATATTTTGAGTTTTATAAACACTAATTTAAAATTTTCTTTCCATATATAATTACAACTATTGAAAAAGATTACATTATTAATATGTATGCATCGTTCCATAAATGCTTCAAAAAATAAATCTTTCCATAAATATAATAGGTGTAAATTACTAATTTTAAAGAAATTAAGCTAACAATTACACAAAGTCTAAAGTCGCCAACATTTTGGTTAACTATGTTGATTCTAACAGAGAGTTATCTAATTTAAACCTACTCACATTTCCATCCTCCCTCCTCTAACATGAGAAAATATTTTTTTACTCCTAATGGAGTAAATTTAAGCAATTTTAATCCCAAAAGTATCAAATTATTAGAAATCCATTTGCAGCGTGCATATAAAACTTAGGCATTACACATCTGATTCACGGAATACAAATTATAAGCACCATTTAGTTAACCCGCACTATACCCTGCGATAGGCAAACCCTAGAATTTGTGTCAAGCAAATCATACCAACAACACAAAAATACACCTACAATTATAATGAATATATGTTGTGTCCCTCCTTCCCAAAATTTATCATTTTTAGATCATGAACACGTGAACTGCAGTAACCATTATGAACAAAAATCTCTATGAACTAAACATTTGTGCGAACTCAAAATATCACACCGTGAACAACATTACAAAAAATTAACAACAAAACGATTAAACACCTACTTTTGCTATACATATTTTATTTTGAGAAAATCATCATAATAAAACATAAAATGAAGAAAACAAAATAAACAACCTTATATCGCATCTTCATAAGCTAAACCCTACTATTGCACACCACCATTTTCCTCCACAAATTTTAATAAAAATTACTCCACCATATCAGTTACCTGCTCTCAGCATAATTGTTTCTAGGCATCTCCTCAACCCCGCATAAAATATCCAATAACAATTTCTATGTGTAAAATGTACCCACAAATAATCATGCTTACCCCATTCTAATGAAATTATTCTGGAATTGCTCTCGCACCTGAAACACATAGATAGTCAACAAACAAACTATAACCTTAGGAAAAACCGAATTGAGACCTCACCTTTTCAAACAAACACTTTTGATGAGATGTCGACTTCCTGAACCACCTTTCCAAACTAAATATTTTGATTTTTCTGAATAGATTAAACCCATAAACAACATGGACTATATTGAAAATGAGTAAGAAACATACCACTAGTAAAAACTTAATATTGACCTCCCATCACCGCAACCTATTGATTTCATGCAAAACAAACAATAAAAATAGATTAGACAACAAAATCCTAGATTGTAAGAAACTGAAAAAAAAAAAAAGGAAGAAAAAAACCCTAAAAGAAAAGTAACGCGCAAACAATGAGATTTGGCTTTCTCTTGAATTATTTATATGCAGTCACCAAAACTAAATTTCGATAAGAAATTACTTTTATTAGGAAACAATGTCAATCAATATCTTAAAGGAAGAAAATTAGGAAAATTATTTTCATAATTTATTAACAACATATTAGTATTAATTAAAATATTTTTAATAATAATAGTAACGACAACTTGATAGTAGTATTATTAAAGAAATTATCTGCGTATTGATATTTTTCCCCCCCAATAACCGTGTGTATATTAAAGGATACAATTTTTAATACCATATTAATATTAATTTAAATTTAAATTTTTTTACCACATTGAAATGGATAAAATCTTTGAAATTATTTTTTGTATCGGATTTATGAATATGCTTGGATTTTTTGTCAAACGCATAAACATGTCTGGATTTTCTAGATGTTTATTACTAATACTAAAAATTAATATAGTTATTTTCATATTTTTTTCCTTATAAATAAAAGATTCAAAAATATAAAATTTATTATTTTATTCAATAAAATATTGAATTGATTATTTATTTTTATGTCAGTCATAAATGTACAAAATTAATATAGTAGTTTTTTTTTCTGGATTTTTTTACAATGAATTTATTTTTATTTTATTTTAATCATAATTTTCAGAAATTAATATAGTAGTTTTCTTTGTCATTTTTAGATTTTTTTTTCTGTATAAAAGATTCAAAAAATATAAATCTTATTATTTTATTCCATAAATATGTTGAATTGATTTTTTTTATTTAAGTCATAAATGTACGAAATGAATATAGTAGTTGTTTTTATTTTTTAGATTTTTTATAATAAATACATGAAATTATAAAAGATTCAAAAAATATAAATCATATTATTTTATTCCATAAATATGTTGAATTGATTTTTTTATTTTAATCATATATTTCCGAAATTAATATATTAGTTTTCTTTATTTTCTGGATTTTCATATTAAATGACGAAATTAATATTAGCAATTTTTTTAAATAATGGGGGTCGTCCGTCGCGTGTGTCCCAACAATCCGCTCAATCTACACCGTATTGTCAGATCAACGCACCATATCTCACGAAATTTCATCCGACAAATACGAATGGTTTCTCAATTAGCCAATGAAAGCGCGAGGTTACACTCACCAACCAATAGGAGAGAGGGTAAGCTCCACCAGTGCTACTTTTATTCTGAAGTGAGGGATGATATTGAGTTTTTAGGTTGTTGATTTACAAATGATCAACTTGAAACAAAAATAGTTCTTGAACAATTTTTTTTTTTTTGTAACTAAGATTGTCAAGGATCTAGAACATCCATTACTTGAATCATATTTCAAGAGTTTAACTAAGACAAATTTGAACTCAAAATTTTTTCTTTGTAATATTAAATCTACTAAAATCATATGACATAGTCTCATAAGATAAAATGGTAAATGTCATGAGTAAATAGGATATGTCAGTCTTAACATACCTCTTTGTTGATGAAGTTCTCCAAATGTCTTCGTTTGTTCTTCAGTTTTCAATCTTCTAGGATTATTCAGAGATGTCTGGTACTCAAGTACCATACTCTAATCATTCTGAGACTTGACTTTAGTAGACTAGAAATCAAGAGATATTTTTGTGCATCTAACATTGACAACAACCTTGAGATAGAAAAACTTGCGAATTCGACCATATGATGCTCTAACACAACCTAGACAGTTTTTCAAGCTCAAGATGTATGGAACTATAAGATTTATTCTTGTGAATTTGTATCTTGAAATATAGATTACATGACTTGTTCTTGTTGGTATTCGATTTGTGAACAGTTCATCTACATATTAGGTTGATTCTTTTCTATATTGATTTTTGAGATCGTCCAAGTAATTTTTTTACAAATTAGGTACATGATCTCATTTGTTGATCTATATTACTGATTGTAACATGTTTATCCATACAGGTTTACGAACGAAAAAGTTGATAGTGTACTTGGTTTCCTCATCTTTTCACCCAACATCGTGTACAACTAGGGCGTTCGATTGATATAAAAATGCTTGATAGTTGGATCAAGACCCTTGTAGTGCACGAGTTTGAGTCTCCAGGTCAGGATATATAATTATATCTTAGACTCTGAAATCTCATTTAAAGAGTTATTTCGAATGTTTGGCCACAAATTTATGCAAAGTTGCATCAACAGAGCCATATGATTAAATCCTTAAATTTCAAAACCAAATACATACTCATAATAGAATACTCCAAAAATTCATAGGATTTCAAAAATCAAAATAAGATAATATTACAAAAAAAAAAAATACAGACTTACCCATGCTGTTAGGAACTGAACATATACATACGATTGAGTCAATAACCTCAAAAAGAAAAGGGAGAAGAATAATAAATCCATAGAAATTTACCTGGCATTTTTAGGGTCCAACAAAAAGGATTTATGGGCCAACAATAAAACAAAATTGGGTCACCCAAACGTAAAGTAAGTTACCCCTTATCTCGCATATTTCTTAATGGCAAAATTGTCCTTACATAATCGGTAGGTAATATATTACTTTTATCCTCCGAATGCATTCGGTGGACAGAATAAGAAGTATGTGTCCGAATGTAGTGGGTGTAGTATTTGAATAAATTTTTTTCATTTTTTTTCTTCTAGGATTTTTCTCTTTTTTCCCATATTCGGGAGATATTCATGATTTTTATCTCCTGAATGTAATCGTGTTCTTCATTTCTCAAGAACATTTGAGTAGCATTCGGGAGATAAACTTACAATTGGAGGACGTGAAATAATTGGAAGTTTGAGTAGTTAACCAGACATCCGAATATAGAGTGGCCCAAAAATCATATTTTGGAAAAAAAAAACTCAAATTTTCGAGTTTTGTACTAGTCATAATCGGAAGACTAGTAACTCATTTGACCTCCGAATATTTGTTGGCTCCCAAATGAGAACCACCATGAGCCTTGGCATATAGTGATTTGGAACCACCATGAGCCTCGGAATATAGAGCCTTGGTACTATTATATTCGGAGGTTTATATTGTTACTCGAACCTCCGAATATAGAGTGGCCCAAAAATCAGGTTTTGGTAAGAAAACTCAAATTTTCGAGTTTTTCTGTTTTTTCCCAGATTCGAGAGATATTCATGATTTTTATCTCCCGAATGTTCTTCATTTCTCAAGAACATTCGAGAATACAAGTAACTCATTTGACCTCCGAATATATGTTGGCTCCCAAATGAGAACCACCATGAGCCTTGGCATATAGGGCTTTGGAACCACCATGAGCCTTGGCATATAGAGCCTTGGCACTACTATATTCGGAGGTTTATATTGTTACTCAAACCTCCGAATATAGAGTGGCCCAAAAATCAGATTTTGGAAAAAAACTCAAATTTTTGAGTAATTCTGTTTTTTCCCAGATTCGGGAGATATTCATGATTTTTATCTCCCGAATGTTTAATAACTGTATATTTAATACCCGGTATTTTTAGTTACGGTTTCGGGTCGGGTTATACCTGGATTGGTTAACCTTGTGCTTAGATTGTTGTTCATTAGCCTAGGTGGGTTGTTTGAACTAGAAAGACTAGGAGTTGGGTAGAAATAGAGTTATCTAAAAAAAAATGAGAAGGAAATTTATTATTAGTAGTATAAGTTTTAGATTAGATTTTTTTGGAGAGAGAATTTAGAGAATTAGAAAACCAAAAGGCTTGAGATATTTGGAAAAGAAAGGCTAGGAGAAAAAGAAGGAGATGGAGGTAGAGATTTTTGGAGAATAAGGATGAAGAAAATCAAGAGGAGTTTGTAACAATTGAGAGGTAGTATGTGAAACCCTTTCTCTTCATGTTTTTGTTATACTTGATTTTCAATTTGGTCTTAGTAATTTATTGATTTAAAACTATGAAGTTAATTGATGATAGGCCTTTTAATATTGATAGATAACATGCTTAGGTATCTCTAGTTAAATTTTGAGAATACTTCACCACAGATTCACCGTTAAATGTTTGCTTGAACTTGGATGTTGATTTCTGAAATTTCTGTACATTTTCGGTTTGTCTGTTCTTGACTGTGTTTAGGTAATCTTGATGATATCAAAACGATTTTACGTCTTGATAAATGTTGTATATCTATATGTTATCTTTAATTTTGCGTTGAGTTTGCTAAATTTCGAATTATTATGAATTTACTGTGAATAGTTTGGTAAAATGATGCAATCTGTCCAAAGTTTTAGAATGATCTTATAAAATCAATAACTCTCATTTGAACCGTTGGTTTTCTGTAAAAATTTGATATGACATAGATCCATATGTTAGAAATGCTTTCCTGAAATTTAAAGACGATCGGATTGAGGTATCTTATGAAACATCAAATTCGATACTTCAACTCAACAAAATGTTAGTTTTGTTCTTTCACTGTATATCGTATAATACTAATAAAATACTTTTACAACTCCAAAAATCATGAAATTCGGTGGGAGAAATAATCAAGATGTCCACCACTTTGTGTTAAAAGAATTTAACTAAATTCCACATGAATTAATAAATAAAAATAAAAAGGCCATGAGTGTCAGATCCATGAGTTAGTTCTTAAACCATGAGTTAAGCCATGAGTTACTTCTTAATTATTTTGTTTAGTAAGTGTGTTTCCCACCCTCATATGTCCACCAACAAGTAATGATCAGAAGTTTAATAATTGTGTTTCCCACCTATGTTTATTTATTTTAAGGTTGCCATAGTTTAATAATTATTTTAAGTTTAATAATTGTGTTTCCCATCTATCAAAAGCTGCTTTCCTATTTTCTATGCTTTTATTTTGTCACGCATGGGAATCTTTTATGGGTGGGAACGGGTCATTTTATAGTAGTAGTGGAAATATAGGGTCAGATAAAGAAGAAAAGAAAAGTAAGAAGAGGTAATCACTGCTCTTTATTGAATTTGTCCCCAATTACCTTTACTTTATTTTGATTTATTTCTTCCACCACATTGTTAAGTTAAAAAAAAAAAATTGTTAAAGTTTCTAAAGTTCAGTCAAAAGTTTATGTAAAAGAAGATTTTGACCCAATTGGTTGTGATCAGATGAGCTTAGGATATGTTTTTGGTACCAAGTGTCACGAGGTCATTAGTTTGTAATTGTTTAGGGTCTTATTAAAAGTTTGACTATAAATATCAAACAAAGAGGAGTTGCTTTAGTCAGGGAAGGAAGAAGAACATTTCTTCTAATCAGTGCTTAGGTTACAACAAAAATAAAAGAAAAGAAATATACTATAGGCTTGAAATTATTTTTATATGAAACAACCAAGATAGTTAGAGGATACTTTAGCATCCGTTAATTGGAGATTTCGGATTCATGTTCATATTGCTAGCGTTTGAGGTAGGCGCAACACAATCTAAAACTCTTCTTTTATTCAAGTTTATTTTAATTAAATTTATGTTTGTAAGTTTCCATTAATATATGGATGATAATCAATGTTGTAAGCATGATTATGAACGTTGGGATGCGGTCCATAGATTGTGATTCTTAAAGATTATTTATGACAGGATACAAGATATCCTTGGAAACGGTTTTTGTTTCCTAAACCCACGTGGGGCTCCCTTGGGCGAGCAGATTGATTGAATTCATCAATGTATATGGATGTGGTGTTTCCATATGTTTGTGGTGGTGTTAACCATGCAACTTGTTTTGAAAAGAAACTGAAAAATATTGCATAAAATGTTTTGTTGCTTCTTTGCCTCATCGAGTGTCACAACTCACGTCGTATTATGACAAAAATTCCAGATTTGACGCATGACAAGGAATTGATCAACGTGGAGCCTAGAGAATAATTTTAGATCCTTAGATTTGTTCTTTATGCGTAATTTCTTGTTCAAAGATGTAATTAGTCTTAGATTCAAAGCTATAAAATATTGTATGATGTTGAGTTGACTGTTTATCATTTTAAGTTTTTAATAGGTTTTGATTTGATTCTTTTTAAACCAAATGTAAAACATCTTAAGGGACATTTTCTGAATATTATAGAATTTTGTAAGTAGTACACGTATTTTTAACATAATTCTTTGTACCATTGTTAAATCCAGAAAATATCCGACTGTTTTAAATATCTCATAAATATCCTATTCTAAAACTATGATACATTAGTTTTTAGACCTTATTGTCTGCTGAGAAAATCCACATCTATCTTTTATATTTCTAAAATGACAAACCTCATCCAATTGTGAGTTATGTATGATTTTATATAATTTTTATAAAACAGAATGGTACAGTTTTGATTTTCTGCAGTTCTGGTCAACTACATGTTTGACTGTGGTCAAAGGATACTCAACTCATTTAAAAATCCCGAATAATTTAGGCATAATAGTATTTACAGTATATATTTTATCTGTATAACATCCGATGAATTTTGAAACTCGCATGAATCCTGTAAAATTCTATTAATCCACCTTGGTCTGTTTTCAGTTTTACAATTTGGGGTTGAAATCGTTTCTTATTAATTAATCTTAAGACTTGAACGGTGTAGTATTTTTATTTGATAACCAAAATGTGTTTTTATTCTGGTGGCTTTCAAATTAGGTTAAATCAACGATTTGACCTTCCTAAATGAATTTCTGAGCATTCCGCTGCGACAAAATTCTTAAAACGAACATGAATGAATCAAGCCCAAATGAATTAGTTTATGAGCTTGGTCTTAGTAGCCGGGCCTCGGCTACGGTTTTCAAGTGGCACTCCGGGTTTTGAAAACCGGGGCGTTACAAATTGGTATCAGAGCTCTAGGCTTTAGATCTTGAATGGGACCGTAGAATAAAATGTTTTTGTTGTATGTTGCTATGCATGCTTGTTTGGTTTGATTGGTCAATTACTCGTTTCATGTTTTAAGTTGTATACTTGCTTTTGAGGAATTCATGCGAATAACTAGTTGTATGTTGGATTATTTTGTTATTTATTATTTTCTTTATTTTATGTTGAATTTTTAGATGATAAGCATTCTTTTAAGGGTGGTAGAATGTAATACCTGGTATTTTTAGTTACGGTTTCGGGTCGGGTTATACCTGGATTGGTTAACCTTGTGCTTAGATTATTGTTCATTAGCCTTAGCCTTAGCCTAGGTGGGTTGTTTGAACTAGAAAGACTAGGAGTTGGGTAGAAATAGAGTTATCTAAAAAAAAAAAAAATGAGCAGGAAATTTATTATTAGTAGTATAGGTTTTAGATTAGATTTTTTTGGAGGGAGAATTTAGAGAATTAGAAAACCAAAAGGCTTGAGATATTTGGAAAAGAAAGGCTAGGAGAAAAAGAAGGAGATGGAGGTAGAGATTTTTGGAGAATAAGGATGAAGAAAATCAAGAGGAGTTTGTAACAATTGAGAGGTAGTATGTGAAACCCTTTCTCTTCATGTTTTTGTTATACTTGATTTTCAATTTGGTCTCAGTAATTTATTGATTTAAAACTATGAAGTTAATTGATGATCGGCCTTTTAATATTGATAGATAACATGCTTAGGTATCTCTAGTTAAATTTTGAGAATACTTCACCACAGATTCACCGTTAAATGTTTGCTTGAACTTGGATGTTGATTTCTGAAATTTCTGTACATTTTCGCTTTGTCTGTTCTTGACTGTTTTTAGGTAATCTTGATGATATCAAAATGATTTTAGGTCTTCATAAAGGTTGTAGATCTATATGTTATCTTTAATTTTGCGTTGAGTTTGCTAAATTTCAAATTATTATGAATTTAATGTGAATAGTTTGGTAAAATGATGCAATCTGTCCAAAGTTTTAGAATGATCTTATAAAATCAATAACTCTCAATAGAACCGTTGGTTTCTGTAAAATTTTGATACGACATAGATCCATATGTTAGAAATTCTTCCCTGAAATTTGAAGACGATCGGATTGAGGTATCTTATGAAACATCAAATTCGATACTTCAGCTCAACAAAATGTTAGTTTTGTTCTTTCACTGTATTTCGTATAATACTAATAAAATACTTTTACAACTCCAAAAATCTTGAAATTCGGTGGGAGTAATAATAAAGATGTCCAGCACTTTGTGTTAAAAGTATTTAACTAAATTACTCATGAATTAATAAATAAAAATAAAAAGGCCATGAGTGGCAGATCCATGAGTTAGTTCTTAAACCATGAGTTAAGCCATGAGTTACTTCTTAATTATTTTGTTTAGTAAGTGTGTTTCCCACCCTCATATGTCACCAACAAGTAATGATCAGAAGTTTAATAATTGTGTTTCCCACCTATGTTTATTTATTTTAAGCTTGCCATAGTTTAATAATTATTTTAAGTTTAATAATTGTGTTTCCCATCTATCAAAAGTTGCTTTCCTGTTTTCTATGCTTTTATTTTGTCACGGATGGGAATCTTTTATGGGTGGGAACGGGTCATTTTGTAGTAGTAGTGGAAATGTAGGGTCAGATAAAGAAGAAAAGAAAAGTAAGAAGAGGTAATCACTGCTCTTTATTGAAGTTGTCCCCAATTACCTTTACTTTATTTTGATTTATTTCTTCCACCACATTGTTAAGTTAAAAAAAAAAAATTGTTAACGTTTCTAAAGTTCAGTCAAAAGTTTATGTAAAAGAAGATTTTGACCCAATTGGTTGTCATCAGATGAGCTTAGGATATGTTTTTGGTACCAAGTGTCACGAGGTCATTAGTTTGTAATTGTTTAAGGTCTTATTAAAAGTGTGACTATAAATATCAAACAAAGAGGAGTTGCTTTAGTCAGGGAAGGAAGAAGAACATTTCTTCTAATCAGTGCTTAGGTTACAACAAAAATAAAATAAAAGAAATATACTATAGGCTTGAAATTATTTTTATATGAAACAACCAAGATAGTTAGAGGATACTTTAGCATCCGTTAATTGGAGATTTCAGATTCATGTTCATATTGCTAGCGTTTGAGGTAGGCGCAACACAATCTAAAACTCTTCTTTTATTCAAGTTTATTTTAATTAAATTTATGTTTGCAAGTTTCCATTAATATATGGATGATAATCAATGTTGTAAGCATGATTATGAATGTTGGGCTGCGGTCCATAGATTGTGATTCTTAAAGATTATTTATGACGGGATACGAGATATCCTTGGAAACGGTTTTTGTATCCTAAACCCACGTGGGGATCCCTTGGGCGAGCGGATTGATTGAATTTATCAATGTATATGGATGTGGTGTTTCCATATGTTTGTGGTGGTGTTAACCATGCAACTTGTTTTGAAAAGAAACTGAAAAATATTGCATAAAATGTTTTGTTGCTTCTTTGCCAACTGAGTGTCACAACTCACGTCGTATTATGACAAAAATTCCAGATTTGACGCATGACAAGGAATTGATCAACGTGGAGCCTAGAGAATAATTTTAGATCCTTAGATTTGTTCTTTATGCGTAATTTCTTGTTCAAAGATGTAATTAGTCTTAGATTCAAAGCTATACAATATTGTATGATGTTGAGTTGAATGTTTATCATTTTAAATTTTTAATAGGTTTAGATTTGATTCTTTTTAAACCAAATGTAAAACATCTTAAGGGACATTTTCTGAAAATTATATAATTTTCTAAGTAGTACACGTATTTTTAACCTAATTCTTTGTACCATTGTTAAATCCAGAAAATATCCGACTATTTTAAATATCTCATAAATATCCTATTCTAAAACAATGATACATTAGTTTTTAGACCTTAGTGTCTGCTGAGAAAATCCACATCTATCTTTTATCTTTCTAAAATGACAAACCTCATCCAATTGTGAGTTATGTGTGATTTTATATAATTTTTATAAGACAGAATGGTACAGTTTTGATTTTCTGCAGTTCTGGTCAACTACACGTTTGACTTGGTCAAAGGATACTTTACTCATTTAAAAATCCCGAATAATCTAGGAATAATAGTATTTACAGTATAGATTTTATCTGTATAACATCTGATGAATTTTGGAACTCTCATGAAGCCTGTAAAATTCTAGTAATCCACCTTGGTCTGTTTTAAGTTTTACAATTTGGGGATGAAATCGTTTCTTATTAATTAATCTTAAGACTTGAATGGTGTAGTATTTTTATTTGACAACCAAAGTGTGTTTTTATTCTGGTGGCTTTCAAATTAGGTTAAATCAACGGTTTGACCTTCCTAAATGAATTTCTGAGCATTCCGCTGCGACAAAATTCTTAAAACGAACATGAATTAATCAAGCCCAAATGAATTATTTTATGAGCTTGGGCTTAGTAGCTGGGCCTCGGCTACGGTTTTCAAGTGGCACTCCGTGTTTCGAAAACCGAGGCGTCACAAATTGGTATCAGAGCTCTAGGCTTTAGATCTTGAATGGGACCGTAGAATAAAATGTTTTTGTTGTATGTTGTTATGCATGCTTGTTTGGTTTGATTGGTCAATTACTCGTTTCATGTTTTAAGTTGTATACTTGCTTTTGAGGAATTCATGCGAATAACTAGTTGTGTGCTGGATTGTTTTGTTATTTATTATTTTCTTTATTTTATGTTGAATTTTTAGATGATAAGCATATTCTAAATTTCGGGACGAAATTTCTTTTAAGGGTGGTAGAATGTAATACCCGGTATTTTTAGTTACGGTTTCGGGTCGGGTTATACCTGGATTGGTTAACCTTGTGCTAAGATTGTTGTTCATTAGCCTTAGCCTTAGCCTAGGTGGGTTGTTTGAACTAGAAAGACTAGGAGTTGGGTAGAAATAGAGTTATCTAAAATAAAAAAATGAGAAGGAAATTTATTATTAGTAGTATAAGTTTTAGATTAGATTTTTTGGGAGAGAGAATTTAGAGAATTAGAAAACCAAAAGGCTTGAGATATTTGGAAAAGAAAGGCTAGGAGAAAAAGAAGGAGATGGTGGTAGGGATTTTTGGAGAATAAGGATGAAGAAAATCAAGAGGAGTTTGTAACAATTGAGAGGTAGTATGTGAAACCCTTTCTCTTCATGTTTTTGTTATACTTGATTTTCAATTTGGTCTCAGTAATTTATTGATTTAAAACTATGAAGTTAATTGATGATCGGCCTTTTAATATTGATAGATAACATGCTTAGGTATCACTAGTTAAATTTTGAGAATACTTCACCACAGATTCACCATTAAATGTTTGATTGAACTTGGATGTTGATTTCTGAAATTTCTGTACATTTTCGCTTTGTCTGTTCTTGACTGTGTTTAGGTAATCTTGATGATATCAAAACGATTTTAGGTCCTGATGAAAGTTGTAGATCTATATGTTATCTTTAATTATGAGTTGAGTTTGCTAAATTTTGAATTATTATGAATTTACTGTGAATAGTTTGGTAAAATGATGCAATCTGTCCAAAGTTTTAGAATGATCTTATAAAATCAATAACTATAAATTGAACCGTTGGTTTTCTGTAAAATTTTGATATTACATAGATCCATATGTTATAAATGCTTCCCTGAAATTTGAGGAAGATCGGATTGAGGTATCTTATGAAACATCAAATTCGATACTTCAGCTCAACAAAATGTTAGTTTTGTTCTTTCACTGTATTTCGTATAATACTAATAAAATACTTTTACAACTCCAAAAATCATGAAATTCGGTGGGAGTAATAATCAAGATGTCCACAACTTTGTGTTAAAAGGATTTAACTAAATTCCCCATGAATTAATAAATACAAATAAAAAGGCCATGAGTGGCAGATCCATGAGTTAGTTCTTAAACCATGAGTTAAGCCATGAGTTACTTCTTAATTATTTTGTTTAGTAAGTGTGTTTCCCACCCTCATATGTCCACCAACAAGTAATGATCATAAGTTTAATAATTGTGTTTCCCACCTATGTTTATTTATTTTAAGCTTGCCATAGTTTAATAATTATTTTAAGTTTAATAATCGTGTTTCTCATCTATCAAAAGCTGCTTTCCTATTTTCTATGCTTTTATTTTGTCACACATGGGAATATTTTATGGGTGGGAACGGGTCATTTTGTAGTAGTAGTGGAAATGTAGGGTCAGATAAAGAAGAGAAGAAAAGTAAGAAGAGGTAATCAATGCTCTTTATTGAATTTGTCCCCAATTACCTTTACTTTATTTTGATTTATTTCTTCCACCACATTGTTAAGTTAAAAAAAATTTTTTGTTAAAGTTTCTAAAGTTCAGTCAAAGTTTATGTAAAAGAAGATTTTGACCCAATTGGTTGTGATCAGATGAGCTTAGGATATGTTTTTGGTACCAAGTGTCACGAGGTCATTAGTTTGTAATTGTTTAGGGTCTTATTAAAAGTTTGACTATAAATATCAAACAAAGAGGAGTTGCTTTAGTCAGGGAAGGAAGAAGAACATTTCTTCTAATCAGTGCTTAGGTTACAACAAAAATAAAATAAAGAAATATAATATAGGCTTGAAGTTATTTTTATATGAAACAACCAAGATAGTTAGAGGATACTTTAGCATCCATTAATTGGAGATTTCGGATTCATGTTCATATTGCTAGCGTTTGAGGTAGGCGCAACATAATCTAAAACTCTTCTTTTATTCAAGTTTCTTTTAATTAAATTTATGTTTGCAAGTTTCCATTAATATATGGATGATAATCAATGTTGTAAGCATGATTATGAATGTTGGGCTGCGTTCCATAGATTATAATTCTTAAAGATTATTTATGACGGGATACGAGATATCTTTGGAAACGGTTTTTGTTTCCTAAACCCACGTGGGGCTCCCTTGGGCGAGCTGATTGATTGAATTTATCAATGTATATGGATGTGGTGTTTCCATATGTTTGTGGTGGTGTTAACCATGCAACTTGTTTTGAAAAGAAACTGAAAAATATTGCATAAAATGTATTGTTGCTTCTTTGCCTACTGAGTGTCACAACTCACGTTGTATTATGACAAAAATTCCAGATTTGACGCATGACAAGGAATTGATCAACGTAGAGCCTAGAGAATAATTTTAGTTCCTTAAATTTGTTATTTATGCGTAATTTCTTGTTCAAAGATGTAATTAGTCTTAGAATCAAAGTTGTAAAATATTGTATGATGTTGAGTTGACTGTTTATCATTTTAAATTTTTAATAAGTTTTGATTTGATTCTTTTTAAACCAAATGTAAAACATCTTAAGGGACATTTTTTGAAAATTATAGAATTTTATAAGTAGTACACGTATTGTTAACATAATTCTTGTACCATTGTTAAATCCAGAAAATATCCGACTGTTTTAAATATCTCATAAATATCCTATTTTAAAACTATGATACATTAGTTTTTAGACCTTAGTGTCTGCTGAGAAAATCCACATCTATCTTTTATATTTCTAAAATGACAAACCTCATCCAATTGTGAGCTATGTGTGATTTTATATAATTTTTATAAGACAGAATGGTACAGTTTTGATTTTCTGCAGTTCTGGTCAACTACACGTTTGACTGTGGTCAAAGGATACTCAACTCATTTAAAAATCCCGAATAATTTAGGTATAATAGTATTTACAGTATAGATTATATCCATATAACATCCGATGAATTTTGGAACTCGCATGAAGCCTGTAAAATTCTAGTAATCCACCTTGGTCTGTTTTCAGTTTTACAATTTGGGGTTGAAATCGTTTCTTATTAATTAATCTTAAGACTTAACGGTGTAGTATTTTTATTTGACAACCAAAATGTGTTTTTATTCCGGTGGCTTTCAAATTAGGTTAAATCAATGGTTTGACCTCCCTAAATGAATTTATGTGCATTCCGCTGCGACAAAATTCTTAAAACGAACATGAATTAATCAAGCCCAAATGAATTATTTTATGAGCTTGGGCTTAGTAGCCGGGCCTCGGATACGGTTTTCAATTGGCACTCCGGGTTTCGAAAACCGGGGCGTCACAGTATATACACAGACTGTAGGTGTATGGGACTTGTAGTGCGCATTGTAAAGTATAGTCTTGAAACTCCAGTACAGTTACGAAGAAGCAAAAGCTCATTCTATGGGTCCTTTAACTTCTTGACTGCATTCATCAGATGAACAGTTTTGTCGACACGACTCATGACAATATCACTGCAATATTGTGGATCTAAACTCACGGGTCCTCCCAGCAGCTTAACACTATTGCAGGTCTGCTTATATCTCTGGGAAATACACCATCTTCCAAACATCGTGGATCAGGGGAAGGCCAAAATATTTCTGTTTTGCTTATGTTGAGATGTAAACCACGACTGGAACCTTCAGTTTGTATAATACTTACGACTTTAGAAACTTCAGGTGTGTCCCCAATGATGATGCCATCATCAAGGTATCGTGCATGAAGTTTCAGCTTACATTGAGTAGCAATCTTGCACACTAATGAGTATAATGTTGGGGAAAATAATAGGGGCCCTAATGGGTCGCCCTGTTGCACCCCTTTAGCTGATGTGAGAATAGATTCATTGTAGTAAAGTCTGGCTGGAGAGAGTAACTAAATTCTACCCATTTGGCTAAACTAAGACATTTGTTTCTTACCTCGGCGATTAATGTTGTGCGATCCACCAGATTGAAGGCATTTGTGAAGTTTACTAGCAGCATAGTTAAGTTAGTTTGATCTCCCTTCAACTCCATCAATATGTTAACGGGGTGTAATATACCTTCAGACCCACACGGAACACCAACACCGAATTGATAATTGCCTAAGTAAGTAGTCATCTCTTTGCATATAGACGTAGCAACAAGTTTTGAACATAGCCTCCTCCATATAGTACCAACCGCGATTGGTTGTAAGCCTCCCCCAGGTTTGAATAAAGGAGTTAGAGGAGCACTCGCTACATATTCACCTAGTATAGATGGACACCTACCAGCTAACCATAAGTTCACAACCCCGGTAATTGACTCCAAAAGATCTTCAGAGACTGCAGCATCGGCACCACTCATGGCGTCAAGTAGATGATGTGCCCTGAGGCCATCTCGTCCACATGAGGTGCCCTAATGAAAGCTTTTTATGGCTTTTAGAACCGCAGCAGTATCAACAGAAAGTGCACTGCAAGAGACCTCTTCAGCCGGGATTCTGGGAGGAGGAGCAGGTGGATGTTTTTGCTGCAACTCAAATAAAGTGTCAAGAGTAGCTGGAGCAATCCCATTGGAAGAAAGCACACGTATGACCGCAATGTAGTGGCCATAGTGGACTTTTTTTTTTATAAATTAATTTATAATTATTTTTTTAAATACTTATATATTTTAAAAAAATATTCTTTCTAATTTTTAAAAACTTATTATTTTCTAATTTTTTAAAAATCATTATTTTTTACTTTTTTATTTGTTTTTAAAATTGTTTTTAAATTCTAAAAAACATATTTTAAAAAAGAAAATTCTAATTTTTCGAAAAATAATTATTTTTTTTCGTAATTTTTTTTAAAAAGTTATTTTCTTTATTTTATAAAAAATTTAAAACTTTTTTAAAGAAAACCTTTTTAAAAAATTTAAAAAAAAAGCAGAAAAAATATTAAAAATAAAAGAAAAAAAGTTAAATAAAAAAGTCCCAAAAATTTTAATTTTAATTTTGTATTTTTTTTGTTTTTATTTGAAAAAATCCGGTGTATATTTTAAAATAAATTACAAATCTGAGTCAGGCTCTTTCAAGAAATTTGTTGGCACACGAGAAACAAGTTGTGTGCCAATCCCTCTCTGAAGGGCCACCCCTATCCTATGGAAAAGAAAATTTCCAACTCTAATATTGGCATCATGACTAGCCGAAAAATTACGTAATCTCTTAAGAAAGTTGATGGTCTCATCACCAAGTCCACCAAGAGTGGTGAAAGCTAGGGTGCCAAAACCAAACCCACGAGCATTACACTTGTCCAAATACTTCTTACGTTTGCGCGATACGGCTTTGTCAATGGCCTGACCTGGGACAAAGGAGCGAACCCCATTCCCAGTGAAAGGTGAAACAACCGTGACATCTAAACAAACATCATGGCCTCTATCCCAATAAAAAATAAAGATCCTTGTATAAACCTCAACATTAATGGGCATAGATTTGCATGATTTATATGGGTTGATACTAGTTTTACTAGGGGCTGATACTAGCCCACCGATCCAATGGTCAGGATCGCCTGGATTTTTATGTCATATATGGACTGATATCAGCCCTTAGTAAAGCTGGTATCGGCCCATATAAATCATGATAGATTTGTAGTTCTGTCATATGGTTTAAGCTCGTTAACTTAATAAGAAAAAAAAATATTACATCGTCGTAACAGACAAACGTGCAACAAGCTGCACGACAAGCCCTTTTTGAATTGCAAAACCTATCTTCTTAAAAACAAACTCCCTCAAACCGGGAGTCATGACATTAATGTGCATCACTTTCTGGACTCTCTTAAGGAGTCCACCAGCTTCTAAAGCCAAAAAAATTTAAATTTTTCTTAAAAAGATTTAAATGACAAAATAAATAATAAATTAATTGAGGGTAACTAAGTAATTTACCTATTTTTGGATACCCCTTATCACTCACCCTAGTTAGGGTAATCATTTTGTATGCCCTAAAATTTTCGTATATGCCCTAAAACATGGTTCGTGGGTTTTTAGCCCAAAACCAAAAACTTTGAAGCCCAGTTCATAAAGAAAAATAGCAAAGAAAATAAAAAAAATGCGAATTCTGTGTCAGATCCGTCGTCTTCTTTTTTTTCTCACAGAAAAAAACCCCTTAAATTCTCAACATCGGCGATCATGGCTGGAAGTGGCAGCAGTAATAATGATTTTGTCAAAGGAAAGGTTAATGCAAAATATCGCTCTTAATCATCAAAAAGCTCTCAAACCTATGTAGGTTATCCTTCTTCTTTTACTCAGTACTTAAATGCTCAAAATCTCCGAGTAATTCAATTACCTCAGTAGTCTGGAAGATTGATTTCATCAATTACACAGTTGATAAATGCAAGATATGGATATAAGATACACAAATTATCCTTATGAAAGGGAAAAGGATCCCAGAGTCAAGTGTGCATTCTCAGCAGGTAATAATTTAAAGTTTTAGTAATTCAATTTTGTTTTCTTTTGTGTGCAAGGGATTTTGAGTGCTTGTTGATTTTCCTTTTATTGTCTGTTTGTCACCATTTTGTTTATTTCTTTTGCCCCAATTACAGTATTTCGTTGACATTTATTTGAGTAGCTATGTTCCTAAATGGTATATTTAAAATAAAAAAATAATTAGTCATTTAGCTATCTTGTTGTATTGATCATTTGATGTTGGTGGAACATAGTGTTAGGATTAAGACCTCCACAAGACACTAATAGTTCTTTGGATCAATGTACTACGATCAACTCTTATTATAGAACAAATTACAGAGAATTAAGCCACAACAATGACCAGCAGGATGCTGTTCACAAACCCCAAACAATTCTCTATGAACAAAACGTTCTAAACCCTAAAATTCTATAGTTATGAGAACTCTTCTCTAGCTTGTGTTGTGTGTATTTCCCTTATGCACCTATTTATATAGGTTACAAACTTGTCTTCCAAGTATATGAGTTATACTAGGAAACCTAAACATAGCTAAGAAAGGAAACCTTGAGTTTAACTAAAACAGGAAACCTCTAGCTATATCAAAATAAGGAAACACCTAGATGATTCTAGAAAATTCTGGAACCTTCCTAAAACATCGACAACTTCTAACACATAGTACATAAAAAAACTGATCCCTTCATTAGAAGGAGACCATACGCAGATATTCCACCAGGATGATATTGGCCCAACCTAGTTGTCTCGTCTATAACACACATTTTCGACCACCTAATGCGATATAACTTGTATATGCATGCTAGATTTCCAAATTGTGAACACACCTTAGTCAAATGCAGCTTTCATGTTCGAAATTGTTAATCTAATCCCACTGATGATACCAACTATTAGCAGGGACTTGGTGCCGAATATTTTCTTATATGCATCCAGAAGGCCATAAATTGACTTATCTGGACACGGTTGTTACCGGATTGTAACTGAGCTACAATTTTTATGCTTCTGAAATTTTACTATAGATCTCATCATTATGTCACACGCTTGGCCCAGTGATAGCATTTCACTAGCATCCTGACCAGTGAGTACTAATGTTACAGAGGACTGTTCTAGCTGTGTCGGAAAATGGAATTGGCTTATTTCTGGATGTTGGATTTTCTCTGATAGCGGGACATAGCCCAGGAGGAGGATCTCTAGGTATGTCTTGAAGTTTGTCTTACGTATATGAAATTATTCTCATCCTGTATATGTTTTCAAGATAGCATGTTAGGCTATGATACTTATGAGGCGTCTACTATTCTAGAATCTACTGTCCTTAAGTATTTGTCATCGTTATGCAAGTGCTCCGCTTAATTTTCCATGCTGCTATTTCTTGATAGCGTGTTTACTTTTTTATGCATTGTACGCCTTAAAATATTAGTGGAAGGCAAGCATTTTATCTACGGTTTGCAGTTTATCCCCATGCTAGAGTTCATACTAAGCGTCTATTCTTTTGCTTCACGCGAGGCGAAGTCTTACTTCAAAGTTCACATATGTTTTTTATGTTGCACGTGCCAATTCCTTGCGGACTCTATCATGATAGAGTTTCATCACTGTATCAGACAAAGTTATACTTGGTCAACCATTGGATAGGGGCTTTAGTTTTATTTCACCCGTGCTTCTGCTGGTACAAGGGGTGGCGTTAGCTGCTTGTTGGAGGTTGCAGGTTATTCCTCTTTAGTTTTCATGTTACGGCAATTCTCTTTAGCTTTAGACAGTAAAATATTAATCATCAATTGTTTGCTGGAATTGCTCTTGTAGCTTTCAGTGAACTACAGTACTTTTGGATAATGTTAATACCTCCTCAAGAATACCTATATCAACTTTTGTAGACAGTTATCACCTGGTTTCGTGGTGTAGTTGGTTATCACGTCAGTCTAACACACTGCAGGTGCAGGTCTCCAGTTCAAACCTGGGCGAAGCCATTTGATTTTTTTCTTTTCTTATCTTCAATTTTTTTTTTTTTTTTTAAATTTGCACCTTGTTAGTTGTGTCTGGTCACTGGTGTTGTTACATTGCTCCCTTAAAAAGAATCCGCACATCATCATTGAGGGTAGCCTAAAAATGATAAAGATGAATTGTGCATAAATCAACCCACACCTTTAATTTTATTGGAGTTTGTGTTCTCTTGTTGGAAATTGTGTCATACCATGGCTTTGTATGCAGGAATGTGTACCTTTTTTTAATCCTGTTTGCTGTTCATTATTTTGCAGTGGTGGAATGGGCTAGTGAGCACTTCAGGACTGGGGAAAAGAGCACCCTTTTCTCTCAACGTCACAAATAATTTTTTTTCTAGTTGCATGTGTAGTAGGAAATGGAGATGACAGTTTATCTGAAGTGAGTTTTTGGGCGGACAAGGACCAGGTTGTTTTTTTCTCTGTACCGTAACTTGTTGATTAAACTAGAAGTGTTCCAACCTTGCTCTAGATTCCAAACTAGAAATGTTCCAATCTAGTACAGGTTTCAATTTCAATTGAAACTACACGACACTTGTTTGGGCCTTATGAAGAGTTTCTATTTTTCCCAAGTCTACGTGGGTTTCTGCATTACATACTTGATACTGATTATGCCCATTAGATATAAATGTTCTTAGCATTCTTGCTCTGATCTCTTTTGCAGAAGCCAAATTGAAATCCTTTTAGAGTTGAGGATGTAGATCCAAGTGAAGTGGGGAGGCTCTCTTTAAGCCATTCCACCAAGAACAAGAGGAACTGAAGGTATGATCGACATCATTGCATTGCTAGATATATGGATTAAGCTATTAAGGCAATAATAACACAGTTGGAAGCTGTTCAACGTCGAGAAACAAAAATTAGACATGGGAATGCTCGTTAGTTAAAACCTCATAAATTTAATCTTGAACTTCTAAATATTGTTCTTCGCCTATGTAAATCTATAATTTGGTTGAACATAGTAAGCTTCAGTAGACGTGTTTGTTGTCTATTTTTGCTAGTGTATGTCCTCTATTTAAGTGAGTGATAAAGCAATTACTCTTGTGGCAGTACTACAAGACCAAGAATGTTCAGATTAGGAAGTTGGGCAATTGAGAAAACTGTAGTCAAGTAGAGATTTAAGAGGTACTATCAGACCAGGTTTCTGAGATGGTGAAAGTAGGGATTTGAGATGGCCATGAAGACATGTTTATAAATTATAACGTGAAAATTTTCAAACAGGGTGGTCAAATTCCCTGTTTTGTAGTCGAAAGGTAAAAGACTTCTGAAATGGTGAACAGGAGGCAATGCCAATCTTGGGTGTGTTCATAAAGATGTCTGTATCTATATAGATTTGTAAAAAGTCTCCTTTTGCATTGCCTCCTGTTCACCAGAAGGAGACTATACACAGATTTTCCACCAGGATGATATTGGCCCACCTAGTTGTCTTGTCTATATCACACATTTTCCACCACCTAATGCGCTATAACTTGTATATGCATGCTAGATTTTCAAATTGTGAACACACCTTAGTCAAATGCAGCTTTCATGTTCAAATTCGGTGTAGATGTTGGGAAATTGTTGACCCATTCCCACTGATGATACCAACTATTAGCAGGGACTTGGTGCCGAATGTTTTCTTATATGGATTTTAGAATTGGCCTATCTGGACACGGTTCTTACCGGATTGTAACTTAGGTACAATTGTTATGCTTCTGAAATTTTAATATAAATTACATCATTATGCCACACACTTGGCCCACTGATATCATTTCACTAGCATACTGACCAGTGAGTACTGATGTTTCAGAGGACTGTTCTAGCTATGTCAGAAAATGGAATTGGCACATTTCTGGATGTTGGATCTTCTCAGATAGTGGAACATAGCCCAGGAGGAAGATCCCTAGGTATGTCTTGAAGTTTGTCATACGTATATGAAATTATTCTCATCCTGTGATTGTTTTCAAGATAGCATGTTAGGCTATGGTTCTTATGAGGCGCCTACTATTTGAATATCTACTGTCCTTGAGTATTTGTCCTTGCGATCTCTACATGCCAATTCCTTGCGATCTCTATCATGATAGAGTTTCATCACTATTATACTTGGTGTTTGCTGCTTGTTGGAGGTTGCAGGTTAACTCTCTTTAGTTTTCATGTTATGGCAATTCTCTTTAGCTTTACACAGTAAAACATTGCACTGGTCATTTTAATATAGCTAAATCATCAATTGTTTGCTGGAATTGCTCTCTTAGCTTTTAGCCTATTCAACTGCATTACAACAAAATAAAAAAATGTCATACCTTCACCATGTAGATTGACACACTAAATTAAAACAGAATTTGTTACGAAGTTTCAACAATTGCAGCTTGTTATCCATACATCTTGAGATTAGTTTACGAGCGTGATTTGTTTCTCAAACTTGACCCCTCTTTGTACTATATAAAATCATTCTCATACCTGACCTCTTAATCAAATTCAGCTTCTATCGGCTCAATCACTCTTACTATTGTCACTCTCGTTAGTGACTATGTTACGGTTACATAGCATTATAGTTGCTCTCTTCTTTTTTCGTTTCAGCAAGCATTGCCCATGTCGCCATGTCATTGGGCTTCAATTTTTCCTGGCATGCCATTTCTTTCATATTTGAAATAAAAGTTCCTTAATCATGCTATTTGGATGTGGCATTATAATGTTATTACCTCCTCAGGATAGCTATACAAACTTTGTAGACAGTTATCACCTGGTTTCGTGGTGTAGTTGGTTATCACGTCAGTCTAACACACTGAAGGTCTCCAGTTCAAACCTGGGCGAAGCCATGTGATTTTTATTTTTTTTTATCTTCAGTCTTTTTTTTTTTTGGAAATTTGCACCTTGTTTGTTGTGTGTGGTGTAAAGGACTGGGAAAAAGGGCACTCTTTTCTCTCAACGTCACAAATACTTGTTTTTCTAGTTGCATCTGCATTAGGAAATGGAGAACATCTGCATTGGCCTCAAAAGCACGCTTTCTTCCTTTGGCAAGCTGTTTTAGAAAGACTGCCTACTTTGGATAACCTTCAAAAGAGAGGTTCTGCCATTGTAACCTCCAATGGCTCTCTTATTGCTAACCTTTGTACTTTTTGCCAATGTTCTCCTGAGAGCGCTAACCATATTTTTCTTGAGTGTCCTTTTGCTCTTCAAATATGGGATTTCTTTTTAGATTGTGCAGGAAAGCTAAGAACTATTCATAGCACAGTCAGGGAGTTGATATCCAACTGGAATTGTGGTGACCTCTCCATTAAAGGAAAGGAAATTTGGAAGTGATTGCCTACAAGCATTCTCTGATCTATTTGGAACGAGCGCAATGCAAGGACTTTTACAGACAAATCAAAGGAAGTTGTGGATCTTATAACGTCTGTTAAGCTTCAAACTTATTATTGGGCTTCTACTGAACCTTGCTTCGTAGGTGTCACTTCAGACGACATAGTTGTAAACTGGAAAGAAAAACTTTCCCAACCTAGTGTTGTCGGGTGAGGGTGGTGTGATGTTAACCTCGCTTTCTTGTTCGAGGTTCTTCGTGTTTATCAGCTTGTTCATTCCAAACATATTAAAGTAAGTGAATTTATATCCCTTCAATTTGATTTTGCAGAAAAACGGTGTCATGAAAGCTGAATACGGCATCGCAGTAAGATCTGCACTTGTTGATTAGGCTAGAAATGTTCCAACCTTGCTCTAGATACCAAACTAAAAATGTTCCAATCTTGTACAGGTTTCAATTTCAATTGAAACTACATGATACTTGTTGGGCCTTATGAAGAGTTTCCATTTTCGCCTAGTCTAGGTGGGTTTCTGCATTACATAATTGATATTGATAGGTTTATGTCCATTAGATATAAATGTTTTAAGCATTGTTGCTCTGATCTCTTTTGCAGAAGCCAAATTGAAATCCTTGAGTTGAGGATGTAGATCCAAGTGAAATGGAGAGTCTCTCTTTAAGCCGTTTCCACCAAGAACAAGAGAAACTGAAGGTATGATCGACATCATTGCACTGCTATATGGATTAAGCTAATAACACAATAACAACACATTGAGTTGGAAGCTGCTCAACGTCGAGAAACAAAAATAAGACATGGGAAAGCTCGTTAGTTCCACACCTAATAAATGCAATCCTGAACTTCTAACTATTGTTCTTCGCCTATGTAAAACTATAATTCGGTTGAAAATAGTAAGCTTCAACAAGAACGTGTTTGTTGTCTATTACTTTTTTACCGGTGTATGTCCGACGCATCTCGTTAATCTTGAGTGATTAAGCAATTACTCTTGCGGTATAATGCTACAAAACTAAGAATGTTCAGATTAGGAAGTTGGGCGATTGAGAAAACTGTAGTCAAGTTTCTGAGAGGTACTATCTTGCTGGTTTGACATCTCAGAACAGGTTTCCGAGATGGTGATGGCCACGAAGACCTGTTTATAAACAGGGTGGTCATATTCTCAAGCTAAAGATTTCTGAAATGGTGAACAGGAGGCAATGCGAAGCATGGGTGTGTTCATAAAGATGTATGTATCTATATAGATTTGTAGAAAGTCTCCTTTTGCTTTTGTTCTTTTTATTTCTGGGTTGAGGAACTTCAATTATGGTGATAACAAATCTTGGGGACCCCTAAACTGGATTGGGGACGCCACCACTCACTGTACTCTATCTGAACCTTTTCGTAAGAAGAAGATGATGCGTTGTTGGTGGGGGTGGACCAATTATACGCGGTTGGTCACACAACTGCTTGATCCAAAAACAAAAAAGAAAAGATGAAACAAAATGGGAACTATGTTGTCGGTAGTTTGGGCCACCTTACAAGCTCAATTATGAGAAGTTTTGTCTCGCTTACATTTGTGTGTTTTCTATTTTCTTTTAGTTTCAATGGATGAGGATGATCATAATAATAATTATTTTTTTCATTTAATGGATAATAATTGATTAAGTAAGAAACAGAGAAAGGTGATGTAATGGGTAATGGATTTAATATGTTCGAGCAAGCATCAATTTTCTTTTCCTTTAATTATTGTTAAATGTTGGGGATAAAGAAGAATCCAATAGAAAGGAGGAAAATTTTGGGAGAAAGCTTTGATTTTGATGGTGTAACCACAAATGGGTGGGGGCCTCGCAAGAATGGATGAGCAATGCACATACTAACCAGTGACCACACTCGATTATTCTTAGATATTCACTTCCAATGAGTATCAGCAATGAAATTATTGACTGACTAAATGGGAGATGAAACATCAACAATCACGCATGGTGATTTTTGCAGCCAATTAGATGACTTCATTTTTTCAAACTCTTGATAATTTATATGAAATAGATTATCTGATAACAGTATTTGACTTTGTAAATTCTGTCTCCACTCTCCAGCATGCCACAAGATTTCTTTAAATAATGTCTATTCAACTATTAATATCGATTCAAAACTTCTCAATCTATAAAAAAAAATTAAAAAAATGGGCATTTTCATTCCTCCAAAGAGCACCTCATGAAGTATATGGACTGCTAGGGATGTGCAACTCCCGTTCTTTCTTTCTGTAAAGAAAAGGGGCCAAACAAGAAGAGGCAGTAGAGAAAGTGCCAGCAGCTGTTGATGCTAATTGACTCTGGTACTCAAGTACTAATCCAACTTGCATTTGGCCATACACTATAGCTCTTATCTAAAAGGTTTCATTTTTAATTGTTAATGAAAGGCATCTTACTCAATACTCAGCCAGATAACAAGAGTTGACTAAGAATCCAAAATTGAGCTTCAACATGATTCACGCAGTTCTAAAATTTATGTACCCCAAACAAAAGGATTATACGGTTTCCCAACAAAACTCCTTTCAAGTTTCAACAGAGAATTCTGTGCACACCAAAGGGCTTTATTCCATGGATGGCTCTAAAAGATAGTCTTTGGACTCCCGATGACAAAGGAACAACTGAGGTTATTTCATTTCAGAAGTTCAGATCAAGGGCTTGTGCCGGCTCTCACCAAAGATACTAGGGAGACCCGGGTTCTTAACACCACCTTTTTACCCCCATGTGTCATTTATATCTACCGTAGATTTCTTCCTTACCCTATCCATCAGGGAAAAACACGAGGGTCCGCTTCAAAATTAAGCCAATAGAAACTTGACACATGGGGTGGTAAAATTTTGGTGTCAAATTTTTAGGGTTTTTCTAGCATTATGACGACAGCCAGAATGTTAATCACCCCCACGCCCCAACAACATCATCCAGGTAACCAACCTAACGGCTAACTCTTACTTATCCATTGGAACTTCGGAAGATTCCCAGCTTTGCTTCTTAAATATTGTTACATTTTAGGTAATTGGGTTCGGATGTCAGCGGCACTTCCTGCTATTTTTTTTTCTCTAGTTACCAGTTAGGAATTTGTTTGATTTCAGGTTACCTAATTTCATTTTTTTCGTAGCTCTTGCTTCAATTGATTAATATTTTTTGATTGAAGGATCATTCACTCGTCTTCTTGTGTGATTCAGTTGTTTTCAATTTCAGAATCGTTTAAGTGGCGCAATAGAGAATTAGAGAGTTCTCTTCTTTTGTGCAATAAATCTGTTCCTCCTTCCCTTTTTTGGCTCTTGATGGTGCTGTACCAAGCTGGTGACTTATAGCAAGTTCAAAAAGTTTCTCTCTTCTTTGGAACCCACCTCAGGTCCGTACAAATCTTTCTGTAAAGGGAGGTGATGAAAGAGGACATGCCAGAATGCAAAGTTGATTGGAAACCAACAATGCAGAAGGTAACTCTAAACTATAAGATGTACTTTTACATGAAAATAACTCGTGCTTTCTATAGTCTCAACATTGGCTATACTAATGAATTAATCCCCCAATTCAATGGTAAAATGGGTAAGGAATACCCAATAATTTCATATTTTTGGGAGTTCATTATTGTCATCACATGGAACTGTCAAGGTCTAGGACAACCAAACACACAAAAATACCTCATAGACATTCTAAACAGGGAAAATCCAGATATCCTATGTTTACTAGAGACAAAACAGCAAAATAACAATATGCATAAAATCCTTAAAGTTGCAAATGTTCACCACTACTGGCTGGTGCCTCCTAGAGGCCAGGCAGGAGATGTGGCTATGATCTGGAAACATCATTTGAAACTCACCGTTAAGAGTTATGTTCATAACCAAATAAATGCTATGGTTACTGATAATAGTACTAATAAACTTTATATGATTACTGCTTTCTATGGCAGTCCCTATCATGTGGGAAAAATATAATCTTGGAATATGTTGAGAAACATAGCTAACAACATAAACATACCTTGGCTGGTAATGGGGGATTTAAATGTAGATTTAAAAACAGAGGAGAAAAAAGGATGTAGACCTTTTGATCGTGGAGAGGAAAATTTATTCAATGATATCATAACTGATATGAATCTTCAGGACTTTGGTTTCAATGGTTACCCATTCACCTGGTGTAACCAAAAAACTGATAATGCAAGAGTCGAAGAAAGACTTGGCAGAGCCCTAAGTAATGAAAGTTAGATGGATCTTTTCCCAAAATCCTCAATCAAGCACTTAATTGCTAGGGGATCTGATCATGGTCCTATCATCTTAAAAACTAATCCAGATTGGAAGGATGGCGCATATCCTTTCAATTATTTCGGGGGCTGGATGGAACACCCAGACTGCAAAATTTAAATCATTGAATCTTGGGGGAGATACCAACAAGGATCTGTCAGTTTCTCTTTCGCTGAGAATCTTAAAAATGTAAAACATTCTCTATATAGATGGAACAAAAAAACTTTTGGAGCCATCCAGCATAACATAGCCAGAATTAAGAAAGACATTGAAAAATTGGCTTCTAACAATATTTGATGCCACGCTACTTTAAAGAGACTTGAAACCTCTTTGAATAAATGGCAGAATATAGAAGAAAACTACTGGAAAACCAAGAGCAGAAATAATGTGATAAATTTGGAAGATATAATATCTTATTCTTTCACAATGCTGCTAGAATCAGATATTGAAGAAACAAGATTGATTTAATGAAGACTCAACTGGTAACTGGTTATCTGATAGAACCATCATATCAAATTTCCTCACTTCACATTTCCAGAAAATGGTTACTACCACTATGCCTACTTTGAATATGGAAATGTTAAGTTAGATACCCAAAATAATATCCAATAGAAATAATGAGACTCTCCTAGAAAAACCTCTTGAGGAAGAAATAAAATCTAGTCTGTTTGCAATTGAAGGAAATAAGGCGCCGGGCATAAATGGTTTCCCACCAAATTTCTTCCAAGAATCATGGGAGATAATTGGCAAGGATCTTATTGGGCTAGTGCAATTTTTTTTTGAATCTGGTTACATGCTTAAAGAGATGAACTCAACTTTCATCACTTTAATTCCCAAGGTGCAATTCCCATCCTCCCCCTGTGATTTTAGACCTATATGATTATGTAATACTACTCACAATTTTATTTCTAAAATTATTTTCCAACGGATGAAACCCATGTTAGGAAAGATCATATCCCCTTATCAGTCATCCTTCATACCAGGTAGACAAATAAATGACAACACAATGGTTGCCCATGAAATTATCCACAATATGAGAACTAGAAGAGACAAACAAGATTGGATGGGAGTGAAAATCGATATGTCTATGGCCTTTGATAGGGTGGAATGGCCTTTCCTACTTTCTATTCTAGAAAAAAATGGGTTTCTCCCTGGAATGGCGGAACAGAATAAACCAATGCACATCTACCACTAGCCTAGCAATTTTACTGAATGGTGTTCCTTGTGATTTCTTTAAACCTACAAGGGGTTTAAGGCAAGGGGATCCTCTCTCCCCTTACCTTTTTATCCTCTGTATGGAGGTTTTCTCAATAACTCTTATGAAAGCTGAGAATGAAGAAAAAATACATGGGATCAAAATTGTGAAAACCGCATGCCCTATAAGCCATTTACTCTTTGCAGATGATTGCATAATATTCTGCAAAGCAACAAAAACTGAGGCTGAAAATCTCCTGCATCTTATCGCTCAGTTTAGTAACTGTTCGGGGCAAATGATAAATCTAGCAAAGTATGGCATTTTTTTCAGCAATAATACCTCACCTCAGATAAGCTTAGAAATCACAGAAGTAATGCAAGTAAGTCCCATATCTCTAAAGGATAAATATCTAGGGTCCCCTCTCTTCACCCATAAATCCAAGGTTAAAGCTTTCAATCCTGTGATTGATATCCTAAAACAAAGAATGGTGGGCTGGAATTACAAAACAATCAATCGAGCAGGAAAAAAGGTCCTAATAAAACATGTAACTTCTACCATGGCTAACTATCAAATGAGCACTTTCAAGATCCCAAAAAACACAATAGAGGAAATGGACAAGCTCCAGGAAAAAGGAAAATCTAAAGGTGTCTTTCTGAAATCTTGGACAGGGGTTTGTAAACCCTTGGAAGAAGGAGGTCTTGGTTTTTTTAACCTTGAAATATTCAACTCTGCCATCATCTCTAAAATGGGATGGAGAATGATGGAACAACCTAATAGTATAGGGGCTCAGGTTATGAAGGCTAAATGCTTCGAAAAGGTTGACATAATACATATGTCTCCAATACCTAAACCAACTGATTCATGGGTCTGGTCTCTAGAATAGTAAATATTCAGAATTATGGGAAATAGGAAGTTGGCTATGGAGTCAACATAAATATTTGGCATGACAATTGGATCAAAGGCTTTGAAGGTCTTATCTCTAAGCCAAACAATTATCCTATAGGGGTGAATAAGGTGGCTGACCTCTTCACTGAAAATCATTAGTGGAATAGGCCCTTAATCCACAACCTGCTTACGAATTTTATTGCTAATAAAATTATAAACACAGACATAAAAATTGGTCATGATGACAAGGTTAAGTGGTCTCTAACAAAAGATGGGAAATTTACTGTGAAGTCTTTATACAACAAACTAACTAATAGAGGCTAGTATAACCCCAATAACAAAAATTGGATGGCCATCTGGAATCTGGAAGTTTCTCCTTCCATCAAAATTTTTCTATGGAAAGCTGCTCATTCCATTCTCCCAACAGGGAAAGAATGGGAAGGCACCTTCATTACATAGATACTATTTGCAAAACCTGTAATTGTCAAGTTGAGTCCCTATCCCACCTGTTTATTCACTGTTCTTTATCTCTTCAAGTCTGGCGTGAACTTCAGTTTGACCCTTATGAAGTCTTCAAACACAGATTGGACTTCCATGAACGGCTTACACATATACTCCTCTATAACAGTCAGGAGGAGGAGAATATTAGATGGACTGAATTATGTGCAACTGTCGTTTGGCACATATGGAAGGCCAGATGTGGTTTAACTTCTGGAAAAAAAAGTTCCAAATCCAAAGAGCATTACATAGGAGATCATTCACTACACAAATAACCCAAAAGAGGCCAGGAAAAACGGCAAAAAACCTATGTTTGTGGATTTCTCGAAAGAAGAAGCGGAATAACAAATAATTTAATTCAGAACAAAATGGATAGCCCCAAAAATATTCACACTGAAAATCAATGTGGATATTCATATGAACCACATTACAAATTATATTGGTTTGGGTATGCTTCTTACTGATCACACATGTATCTACAGAGGATAAGGGGCTCAAAACTTGGCCAAGGAATCTCCGATGCAGTAATCATAAAAGCTGCCTTTCAATTATACAACTGGGAAGTGAAATTAGGAAGAATATTGGACATCGAATCAAACTCTTGTAGCATAATAAAGCTGATCAGAAGCCTATATGCAGAGAATATATGAGCGAGATTTACTTTGTCGTATGATGGGAAGGATCTTTTTGAAATCGGTACCTGGAGCATGAACAACGAAAGAGAAAACCATACTGCAGTCAACTTAGCTAAGATTAGCACAGAATGCAATCTTACTAGACAATGGAATTAATATTATGTCCACAATTTGATTCCTTTAATCTCCGGCAATTACCTTTTTATTAATATTGTAGACTATCCAAACAGTAACATGTCTTCTATAATCTCTAGTAATGTTTCTTTAAACAATGGGAGGATTGGAGGTCTGCACAGCAGCACCAGTCCTTAAATGTTGTATCTTGCCTGAGGTGTTTTTCTCCCCTTCTTTTCTTATAGAAAAAGAATCCTATTTTTGGGGATGCAGGGGGAGAGTTTTTGGGGGCTAAATTACTAAGTGGAGCCTTAATGTTATAGGAGGAGATTAGTTTTGTGTAAAAGTTATAAAATACCCTTTATAATTTTTATTTATTCCACTTATACCCTCTCATTAACTACCTAATCTAATAAAAAAAACCCGGAAAAAAAAGGAAATCATTAAAGAAAATAAAACCGCCCCCATCTTATTCTACTTTCTTCTTCTTCTTCTCATATTTATTTTTTCTTCTTCTTTTCTTCTTCCATTCCATTGAACATTTTTCAACGATTAATCGTTGTTTCAATAAAAAAATCATCGTTGATTAAACTCATTTTATAAAACCATGAAACCTAAGGAAAATTTAGGTCAATCTTCGTCGAATCAACCTCCTATTGAAGCAGAGAAATCAACTTCTTCCAATGAAGATGGAACTAAAGATCAAGAAGAAGTGAATGAAGGAGATGCACCAGGCGCCGAGACTCCTGATATGACAACAATAAGGTATGAACCCAAAAACCCACTCTTTGTTTAAGTGGTTCGTTGATTATTCAGTTGGTTTCGAAAAGTTTAGATCTGAAAAAACGGTTTCTGAAAATGCTTACGGCTGGGAGTTCTTTTGTTCCCAGCCGTAAATAGGTATCTCGGTTGGGAATCATTGTTTTCCCAGCCGTTTAGCAATTACATGTTTGGGATATCTAAGAACTCTCAGCCGTAACCAAATCGAATGGTACGAGATGGAGAATTCCTATCCGTAACTAGTTGTATACGGCTAGGATATTCCTAGCCATATATTCTCCTGTATTCATAATTTTTTTAGCGGTTGTATTGTTACGTCTCGGTTTACCCATCCGTATCTTTATTTCCTGACTGTAATATCCAGTTTCCTAGCCATTTATGTATTACGTCTTGGAATTTCCTAGCCGTATTTTTGGCCTGTGTTGTACTGTGAACTAGCAATATACCAACGTATAGGTTTTCCTATCCGTAATTTGTTATCGGCTTGGTCAATTACTAAGTTCCCATCCGTAATTGGTTTTCGTCTTGGTCGATTACAATATTCCCATCCGTAATTATGTTGCGTCTTGGACTATCCAATTTTCCTAGTCATATGAGGCGTTACGGTTTGGTTCTGTCAAATTTTCCCAGACGTATTTATTATTTACTTTTGGTTTTTTGCCTTGTTTGTCTTGGAACAGAGAAAAAAATAAGAAGAAAAGATCCTAAGAAGTAACACCTTGTAGTGACCCGACTCCGCAACCTCGTCACGGAAAACCATTGGGTGCAGATGCAAGGAAAGCAAGCGAAGTTGTGACGGTTGGAAAAAAAGAAGGTGGTGGAGATGGATTTGGAGTCATTGGAGGAACTGAAGTTGGAGTTGCTGGAGGAACTGAAGTTGTTGTTACTGGGGGAACTGAAGTTGTTGTTACTCAAGGAACGGAAGTTGATGTGACTGAAGTTGTTGGCACTTCTAGTGGAGGTGGAAATGAAGGTGTACTTATTATTGGAGGAACTGAAGTTGGCACTTCTAGTGCTGCTGCTATTGATAAAGGTAAATCCATAACTGAGGAGGGAAAATAGGAGGACAAGAATGAGGGAAAGAAGAAGTATAAACCTAAGATAATGCCAAGAGAAGTAATTGATGCTATGGAGGCTTTACCTCCCAAGAGGAATGGGAGACCTTGGGGTGAGCCAAGAGATCATTCCATCTTGATTGGCTACACGTCTTCATGGGATGCTAGGGTTTGTGGCACAAAGGTAATAAATTAAATTACATATATGTTATATTCATTTTGTTATGGATTATTATTTTATAACCTTTTTTTTTTTGTAGTTTACGGATAAAGCGGTCCCTAAACTAAAGCACCAACAAGCAAAATTTTGGTCGTTGGACGATGAGCATCCAGATGTGATAGCTTTGGTAAAAGCTTCGGGGTTATGGTCTGGAATCAAGGCTTCCAGAAGACATATGATATTGTGACAGTTTGTGGTTTTAGAGAAATATCTTGGCCCGAAACCATGATTTTCACCTCCCATTCGGCGAGATGACTATCACTCCGGATGACGCAAAGAAAATCACTGGTATAGCTTTGGAAGGAAAGGCGGTGTTTGAGGGTTTCAACAATTCCATGCCTTTTGATGAGCTTTGTGACTTGGCGAAGAATTGTCTTGGGTGGGGTAAAGATGAAGCGGAAGAATAGTTTGAGATAGGGTATGGAGCACCTCCTAGATCTAAAAGGAAATTTAGTGCACCGGGCGAAATTGGTGAAGTATTTAATATGTCAAGGAAGATTAATTTGGGTCGTCTGAGGGATAAGTTTGGGGATTCTAAACGCAAGACGGATAATAGATTGGTGGTGATGGACGCAGAAACAGCTAGACATACGGCTATAACTTACTTGTTGCATGCTCTTGGGACCGTCCTTTTCCCCGATTTCTCAGGCAATAAGGTAAATGCGTGTTACTTGCAGTGGTTGAAGACTCTCAGTCTCAATAAGAAAACAAACGAGCTACCTAGGTACTCGTGGGCCACCGTCCTCCTTGCTGATGTGTTGGATTATCTTTGCAAAGCTTCTAGATGGAAAGAAATACAAATTACGGGATGTGTTGCTCTTATCCAGGTATCTTTTTGTTTTAATATAACAAATGTTTATTTGTTTTATTTACTTTTATATACTGATTGGTGTGTAACAACTTATTTATAAACAAATTTTTTTTTGCCATAGTCATGGGCTTACGACCATTTTAAAAGCTTGAGGCCTACTCGGAATACAAATTGGCCTCTAGATAAACCTACAGGAAGGAGATATCCCTTTGGAGGGATCCAACACAACGCTAAAGAGACGGAAATGGTAGACATGAGGAAAAAATTGGATGCTTTGACAATTGAAGATGTGGTTTTTGATCCATATTTGAAACTTGATGAGGATGGAGAAGAGGAAGTTGGTGATAGAGTATTTTCTGATGTGGAAACCTATACATGACCTTTGTTTCATGCAACCGGGTTCGTCATTTTAGATCCTCATAGAACGCTCCGCCAAATCGGTATTGTCCAGAAAATTGTGCCTGAAGAGACTCCTTTTAGACTGAGCGTAGCCACCTCCCAATTTAAGGACAACCAGGTAAAATTGAACTATGAAAATGCACCGGCGATCGGCCATTGGAATGCTCGTTCCGAAGAAGTAAACCAAATGAGAAGAAGACTCCTTGAAGCAGAACATGATACTTCCCAAGCGGATGCGAATTACATGGAATGGTATGGAGAGTGGGCTCATCCTTATGTGGAAAATTTGGATCTGGAGGCGCGGAGACATTTCAAGAATATAGAGAAAGGGAGTTCAAAGACATCAATGAATGAAGAACATGATTGGGAAAAGATGGTGGTACGTATACTACTAATTATGTTTGTATATGATGTTTTTTTTTAATTATCTATGAATAATGGGAGTATGTGTGTTTGATATAAAAAAAATAGGTCGAACGAGTTAATTGGGTGGCCAATGACATCATCCGTATGATTAATTTGGGTGAGGATATAACGGTAGCTGAACTAAGATTAATGCGGAATCGCGTTAGAGGCATAATTATCCCTGAGAAATGAGGTTTATATCCCGATGAAGCGGAACGACCAAGGAGACATAAAAGTGCTAGGTCTCATTCTTCTAGCGACGACTCGGACACTCCCCCCATGAACAAGTTCAATATAAGCAAGGAAAACCCGGCCAAGGTGGTAGAGGTGAAAAAGGTGGAACAAGTGCTCGAGGTGGTCGAGGTGCAAAAGGTGGAACAAGTGCTCGAGGTGGTCGAGGTGAAAAAGGTCGAGGTACTGGAACAAGTACAAAGGTTATCCGTGTTGGAAAAAGTGCTCGAGGTGGACGTGGTAGGGGTAAAAAGGCTTCAACTCAAGGTGGCAGCGGTCGAGGTAAAAAATCAAGAGTTATAGAACAAGTTGTGGAACCTCGGGCAAGGGACGATTTGGATGACTTTTTGGAAAGCACGTCGGAGGAGGGATCAAGTGAAAGTGAATGACTATTTACTTTTTATTATATTACTTCATGGATCTTTTATTATCTAAGACTTTGTCTATTTACTGTTTTTGTGTTTGGTTATGGATTTGGATGGAAGAACTTTAAAAACTTTGCATTTATTAATGAATGTTAGTCTTTCCAATTGTCTAATCTAAGAAAATTGAGGAAACAATCAAGATTCACTAAGTTTTTGTGCACTTTCGGCTAGGCCGACCCTTCACATAACATAGCCGAAAGTGCACATAATCCTTGTCAAATATACTTGCACAAGACTGCGGTTGGAAAGTCCCGGCCGTAAATAAAAAACGGCTAGGAAACTTAGCTGTAACTCTATTACGGTCAGGAAATACCTGGTCGTATATTACATTGTTAACTCAAAATTTAACTGAACCTTGGTTACGGCTACGTTTCCGAGCCGTTTATGTTTTTGCGGTTGGGACGACCGTCCGTTAGGCATACATAAATTTGCAACTCTGGTTTACGGCCTGGATATGTTTGAAGTTCCTGGTCGTAATATATATTACGGCTTGGAAATTCATATATATCCAGGCCGTAATTCTGACAAAAAATAACAACTATTATTTACGGCTTGAAATACCTAGCCGTAAATCTGACACACCACAAATCCTGCAAGTTTATACAGAATAACGTCTGAGTCTCCCCTCCTATTTCCAAGCCGTAAATACCTATAATTATGAATACCACATCATATCGTCTAGTTTTTTGAATTTTGAAAAATAGATCCGTTTGAAGACTGATCAATAGAAGGTTCTAGCTGTTCAACCACTTATTTAAACTTGAAATAACCATATAACCACCCACTCCAAATCAAAATCACACCTTATACACTAATAATCTTCACTAAAACTCCTACAAACTCAATGCAATGTACTACTCAAAGGATAAACCCAACCTTACTTTGGAAGAAGACTTATCTTTTTGCAAATATTTTGTACTATGCTACCCAAAGAGAGGAGAAGAACGAAGGAAAGGTGGTTTACCAAGTCAATCATATTGGAGTAATATTTTTGAGAACTTCTGTAGTGAAACAGATAACACTAACAACCGCGATGGGGTAGAATTGTATCTTCGATTTTCAGACATACGCAAAAAAGTGGAAGAATATATGGCTTTACGTCGTATGTGCAACCAACTTCGACTTAGAGGTGAGACTGATAGAGAAGTCGCGGCTCAAGCTAAGAAGGAATGGAGAAAATGGAAAGGTTGTGATTTCAACTTGGAAGCTCAATTGCCATCATCAAAAGACTTCTTAATACATCGAAAGGGATGTTATTAAAACCAACTTTGTAACGGGAATCTATTAAGTATGTAATGGGTTTTATTGTGGTCTAATTAATGAAAGTATTACTAATTTTCAATCGTAGTATGTATTCATGTTGAAAAGAAAAATTTCTCAGCTTACAGATTAAATTACGGACGGGAAATATAAGAATTCCCAGCCGTAAAACAGACTCAGGAGATTCTCGTTAAATAACGACTAGAAGTTCTTAACTTCCCATCCGTTATTAATATTTACGGCTGGGAATGCATCATATCCTAACCGTAATTTCTTCATTACGGCTGGTTCGACTCAATTTCCCGGCCGTAACATCAAAAAGTTCCAGATTTTTTCAGATTTTTGACGGATTTGAATTTGATGAAATGGATGTTGGGAGTTGATTATAAGGTTATCTTGAGTTTTGTGACGAAGGGTTTCATCATTTTTCTTCAAAAAAATTCACCAAAATCACCATTTTTCCTTCTTCAAGACTCAAAAAAATCAAGTTTTGATTTGCAAAAAATTAATGTTTTGATTAGTCTAATCGATTCACTAAGACTGATTAGTTAGCTTAATCAATTTAATTAGCACTAATCAAATTAAGGGTAGATTAGATATTACAAAAAAATTATGGATAAGGGGTCTTATGGGTTGTTATTTCATGACAACAATTAACCCAAAAACCCATCCTTTTATAGCCCAAAAATAGGATTCTAGAAAAAAGGGTTCGGATGTCGGGAGGAAAAAAAAAATCAGCTCAAACGGCTATATACATATATAAGTAATTTTCGTACTAACAGTACAGTACAGGAAATCAATGAACCTCGAACTGTAAAAATAATAATGAGCTGGAAATGAAAAATGATCCGACTCCCAATGGAAAGAAGGGACGACGCATGTGGTTTTGCGGGTCCCAGAAGAGGACAGACACCATCAAATATGAACTGGATCAGTATGTGGAGGTGCTGGACAGTTAAGTCTGTGAGTCTGTGACCTTCATCGTGTGATTATCATCAATCCATCATCGTTTACATCAATTAAATCGCCCACAGATCCTAACTGTTTTCGATTCAATTACAGAGCGATGTTGTTTTTAATTCATAAACGTGCACTGCTGCAGCTATCACAGCGTAGTGGGCACCTGATCCCCACTTTTTGAAGTCATCAAAATTGCTAACCAGCTGGAACACAGTAACAGAGATATAATGCGCAGGTTTGTTAAAAGCTTCTAAACCGGCGCATTTTAGAATTAATTCTACGCTTAATCAGGAAATTTTCATATATCTCTGACAAAATAAAATTTTAATTAAAAAAAAAAAAAAAGAGTAAGAATTTTTCCTTTACGTGCCAAACAAACTTCACAAAAGAACAAAACACGTGTGAGTAAATTTCTCGTGATTTTTTTTGTACACATGCTTATTTCACACATGTGAGTACCCAACGGTAAGCTGAGAACAGAGAGAGAGAGACAATAGAAAAAAAACCAGAAAGGCAGTGTGTGTATTAATGGAAATAGAGGACGGACAAGGGAGGGACTAGAAATCGCCGATCATTTTTCTATGGAAACGAGATCTGTTGTTGTTGTTAGTAGAGTGGTGGTCTTTGTGATGATGAATCTCATGTAAGCTTCTATGACTTCTAATCTCTAATACATCGCCTCCTCCTCGTCTGAAATCGCTTAAATCAATTTCTTCAGAATCTGTAAACAAAATTCAACAAATAATAATAAGCAGCGATTTCAGTTAAAATAGAAGAAAACAAAAATGAAATCATGGGAAAGAATTAATCAGCATTCATACCTAATTGCTGCTTTGAAGTAGTCTTTCTGAAACCATCGATGTTCACCAAATCTGTAAAAAAAAATCGAATGAAACAAACAAAAGCAAGTAAGAATCTGTTCAGAAAAGTAAAATTAATCACTAAAATTGAACTGATTTTGGATTGGTGGTTACCTTTTTGAGAAGGATCGTAAGAAACAAGATAAAGAATGAGTATACAGAAGATAGTGAGAATTGGGATGAGATGAATAGATTTCTCAGTTTGTGTAAAAGAAGAAGATCTATGATGATGATTAACAGATTTCTCTATGGTTTTCTTCTTTTTGACTACTACTCTAATTTCATCCTCATTTTCATCTTCTTCATCAATATCTGAATCTGTAACAACTACTCTTTGTGATTTTCTCTTATCTTCTTCATCATTTTCTTCGCATAGATGCAGCTTTGAACTTGGTGATGAAGAGCCACCCAGTGATTGCCTCTGCATTCTGATTCTGTGAGTGAGAGAGAGTGTTGTTTGGTTTCTAGAAAGAGAGAGATTTTTCTAGCCCGGTTTTGGTTTCTCTGGGTTTTAAATAGACAAGTTCTTTTCTTTGACATATTTCCAGTATTGCCCTTCTAGAAAAAAAATACTAACATTAATTTTTTTATTTTAGTTTTTTGTGATGTTGATCTGCATTTGTCTTGGAAATGGGTTTAGTTATGATGTTGAAAATTGTTTGATGATTCAGAATTTTATTTTTTTTAGTTTGTCTCTCAAGCCTTCAGGTGAATCATGCCATATAGTGCGGTGCGGCCCAGCTCTTTGCTTATGAAGCTTAAAATTTAAGTCATATTTCCAGTTTTGTGCGGATATATTTTTTTAATAGTTAATATTCCAGTTTTTCAAGGCAATGTGATTGTGATGTATATTTTCTTCTTTTGGGGTTATAGAAACTCTTTAAAGATGATGATGCTGAGTTTTCAGTTCTATTCTTGGAAGACTTGCCGCTGGGGCTTGTGCTGGCATGACTTCTGCCCTCTTTATGGACCAAAAGTTATTTGTTTTCTGTATAAGGCTAGCTGGCTATTTTCTTTTCTCAGCTATTACTAACTGTCTATTACATAAATTTTTATGCCTACACTCTACATTTGCAAGTAATGTATCCTTTGGATGTCCTCCGCTTTAGCAGTTGAGCCGGGTTGTAGTCTTGTAGAACTATGTCCCAGGTAAGGATGATGTTTAGATAAGCAATATACGAACTGTTTGAAGGTTGTACTAAGAGATGAAGGAGTTGCATCATTTTCTATGATGGTCTTGGATTGGTAGAGCCGTACATTGCAGTTGAGCTTCTGCATTTCTACCTGTCAGCTAACCCGGCGATCTTTTCCTTTTTTGCAATCAATGTTGGAAACTGCAGTGCGGACTGAAAACTACATGAAAAGTTCACTGCAACGAACGATAAATATACCTACACAATGGCGGCTAACAATACCCATACACGAGCGAACTAAAAACTCTTCAACACAGGAAAATGCATTTCAATTTACAGAAAAGAGGTTTTCAGTATAAGCATAAAACCCGGACCCGAAGGTTGAATCTTTCTCCGTCATATGAGGAATCAAGAATGTTTGGACTCCATTTATTTCACACTTGCTACTGCTAAAACACTTCCTCCTACAATTGTAATAATAAAGAGACAGATCGTATGAGTGTCTTATGATTAAGAGGTCTGTACCAGGAATGGGTCGAATAAACTCAGGAATTCCTGGTTGCCAATCAAAAGGCGGCAGTGAGAAGGTCTCTTCCATCCAATAGTCATTGCCAATACTACTGCTAGTGGTAGACATTGCGTCTTGGTCATCATCGGTGCACAGTATGCACATCTTCAACGATGTGATGTTTTTGTTCAAGTAAGTATCAGAGCAATCATCACGAAACTTTATCTTCTTAGCTAACAGGGCCAAACGACCATCCAATTCCATCAAGTCAGTCTTATAAGGGTAACGAACATCGTCCATGATGAAACTAGGAAGTTGTATTGTTCTAAACTTTTCAGACCTAAGGTTAAATTCCACAATACAGGGTTCATGGTCCTTCTTGAAGCCAAGGCCACAATTCAACCAATAGATAGAACCATTTGCATAACCAGAGCTAGTAAAATTGGTCGGACTGGCCGGTGGAACATCATCGATCTTCCTCCATGAATTGTTTTGTCTACCCACAGTCAAGACCTCACAAGGGAATTCAAAACGAACCGAGAGCCCAGCCTTTATACATTTACTCCAAAGTGCAATCACTTTGTGTTCCTTGGTTGCAGGATCATATCCAAATTGAAACCAGCCAAGATTTGCCAATTGTATATCATCCAGCCGATGAACGTTCCCTTCTGGTTGTGGATGTTGTTTTATCGTCGATGTGATCCAAGGTGTTGTTTCTCTGGTGCTGGGGTTATATATGCGAACAGAACAAGCTAGTGTGTTCACGAAACAAAATATACCGTTGACCAGATAGATCTGGTCGGCGTAGTTGCATCTTTTTGTTGCAAGATTAAACTGCCTCTGACAGGTTACTTCTCCTCCCTCCAATGTAGCTTCAGAAGGTAGTCGCAGGTCTGTAGACAAGAAATAACGCTCCCAAGTTCGTGCAATACGGGAACTCAGAATAAGAGTTGGAAGTGTTTTTGATCGTCTAAAGTGCAAGTCGATGAAGTACGGATCCCTTTTTATTATGGATAGCCAATGTTTGCACACACACTTGAACCTCACGAGTGACTTAACACGCAGTCTGCTTAACACCTCTAAAAGTATATCAGTGACTGAACCTATAAAACAACAACTACTAGTACTGGTATCATGATGAAAATTTGAACCAAAAATAGCAGATTGGTCCATCTCTTCTTCGGTTCTTCTACTGATTGTTTCACCTCAATGCACACACATTTATAAACCAAACAAACCTGGGAAAGGAATCTGAAAATCACTACCTTCTAAAACGGGTTCCCCTTCAGGACTGAAAATTTGAACCAAACGAGTTCCCCTTAAGCGATCCCCCCTGGGAAAGGAATCTGAAAATTTGAACCAAAAATAGCAGATTTGTCAATGTTAAAAGTTCTGGGAAGGTCTTTCCATAAATATCAGATTATAAGGACAAAATAAGGAAAGTACATATTTGGTCCCAGAAATTAAAATTACAGAAGGTTTATCAAAAAAACTTTCTGTAATACAATAAATTAAAATTACAGAAGGTTTTTTTTTTTTTTTTTTGGTATCCATGCGGATTACAATGTCAATAAAAATAAATAATTGAAACACTAAACTTTATTTTGAAATGTTTATCGACTCCAAGATCCCCTGCAGTAGCTCCCAAAACCTGACAGTGATGCTACGGACGAATTGAATCAATTGATACCCAGCACAACCTGTCATTTTTAGTATATGACAGGGATGGAATGACCGTCTTTTTAATTTTGGCCAACTTTTTAATCCTTAGCTCAGACTGTTATTATTTGGCCATGCTTTACTCTCTTTTTTTTTTTTTTAATAAACTGTTAGCTCTCAGACGAAAAAGCTTCTGAAACTCTCAGAGGAGATTCACAATGATAGCGTTTAACTTTTTTTCAAAATCATAGGTCATTGTTGTCCTGCATATAAAGCCTCTCATACTTCTGCTTACTGTAGTAATGCTGGTTAATTGTAGAGAGGCATTACAGAGATGTCAGAGCACACTTAAATTCTTCACTCGGGTCTTTCGAAACACTCAAGATAGGGAAAATACAAATGGTATAAAAGGATAAGAAACGAGACATTCAGCCCCAAAACACTTGTCTTAGGGAATGATGAAAATCTTACTGAATCAGACTTAACCAAAGGAAAATTGATACAACTGTGGAACTAGACTTGAAGTGTGTAACTAACCACAATTTATAAGTAAGCTCATCCACTTGGATGAAGATGTCAAAATCCTCGCTTTCAGCGAAAAATTGTTCTGAACAAATAGTAGTCTGCATGGTCCTTCCCGTGGAGATGGAAAAGAATCATATTGATGACAGGCAATTAGGTTGGTTGTAGTTAATGACATTAAACATGTTATCACAGAGAACTCAGCTTGCAGAATCTTGTGAATTTACTGAAAAATGAAGACAAAGTTTGGTGCAATTTTTTTGTTCAAACTACCATTTTAGTAATATGACAGTGATTACAACACTGCCATAACAGGATTTGTTGCAGTGTCAGTCGAAAATAGATGTAAGCTATCAGTTCAGATACCTAACATTATCTAGCAAACGAAAATTCAGAAGAAAGAAGAAAATATATTACCTCATACTACTGGGAAAGCCCTCACTTTATGCAATTGTGTCAGCTTTTACTTATTCGACTCCTGAGCATAAACGATATAAGTTACTAAAGTATACATCATATTCTTCCTTTGAGATAAGGTCAAATCACTAACAAAGTGCAGAGTTAACAAAGCAACATGCCTTAACCTAAAATAAGAAAGTACGAAAACACTTACAAAATGTTGGATATATTAAGACATAATAACAGTAGTCTACATATGTTAGTCACTAAGACAATGTGATCAGAATTTAGGTTCACACAAAGGTAACTACTTGTTATCCAGTTCAAAATGAATTTCAACGAAGATTACCAGTTTATAAGTAGGTATCCACCAGGGTCTCATCCTCTTCCAGCTGGTTGAAACGCTTATCATGGCTTTCTGTCTCCTCAATTTCAACTGTCTCCATTATCTTCGTATCTTCTTCGCCTAATTCTTTCAACGAGACTAAAGTGTTTCTGTGACGGAATCCTTGAAGAAAACTTTCTTTAAAATCCACAATTGTTTTTGAGGTTGAAGCTTCTAGGTTGTGAATGTTGATATGGTTATCACTGAAACTTAACACATCATAACTCTTTGTAACCGCAAAACATTCACCATCTACACTTTCAAAAACCCCGAACCCGTCACTCCAACCCAATGACTGATGTCCCTCTCGCTCTTTCATGTTATGATTAGCATCCTTCTTTTTCAATAGCCACAGGTTCCAACATTCAGCTTCATTGACACGTCTGCTAAAAGCAAAAGACAAACACCCATCCAAAACCCCTAGTTGATGATTACCACCTAAATCACTTTCTGGTGGGAAAGTTGGTGAAAGATGTTCACAAAACTTTTCCTCAGCCAAATAGAAGGGAAAGATCATTTGTAACCGAGAGTCCAGCCAATAAAGAACTCCATTGACAAAGATACCTTCTCCCCAGTATCCTCTGGTTCCAAAATTAAAATTAAACTTTCCAAGGTTTCTCCATCCATTTCCACTCCCTAGAGTGTATATGTAAACTTCCATGAACTGGGTCTCGTTCTCGTTTTTATTCAAGAACATTATTCTAACAATTTTGTACTCATTGGTTGAAGAAACATAACCAAATCCGCTCGCCCCATGATGCATTCTATCTCTCATAATTTCTGGAATCATAATATACTCTCCGGTGATGGGTTACAAATAGTATTAAGTTTTTTCACTTAAATAACAGATCAAACCATTCCACGACCCAAGATATCTAGTATTCCAGCTTAACGGAAGGTTAAAATTAAGCCTTCTAATTCTCTCAATGGATTCATGATTCTCATCATTATATTCAAAATACTGTAAACTGTAACAACCACTCATATAACAAATACAAGTCACAGCAATGAAACCCAACTAACCAGAATCAGACACAGGATGATTAAGATGCTGTAAATGCATCTTCGAGAATAATGGATGATAACAAATGATATTTTTCCAATCTGTGCAAACTAACTTCCATTCAAGTACCGATGCAGTTGGTACTCGACTCAAAATTTCTAATGTAGTCTCTTCCGGTAAAAGATTGAAATACTCCATCAAAACCCGCCTTCAAGATGAAGATGGATGGTTTAAAGAAAATCTAGGGTTTGAGAAATGTGAAATGAATCGATTAGTGAAGAACTGGAATCCAAAATTTTATACCCCGACTGTTTTAAAGGTTATTGTTTCGGAAAAAACGGCTGTTTTACTTTGAGCCGAAAGCCAGAACACTTGCAAAACGGGGGTAATAGCTATAAAGTCACCCATTACTTTGCTAGCAGCACTACCAAAACCAAATAATTCACGGCTCATCTCTTCACCCATTACTTTACTAGCAGCACTACCAAAACCAAATAATTCACGGCTCATCTCTTCAAATAACGCACAACTCATTACAATGCCAAACTTCTTGGCCAGCAAAATATTTGCAGCTAAACCTGTTACTGAATTCATGTATAATGAGTTTGGAACAAAGAAGGAGTCAATGACTAAGATACAATGAAAGAGGGTGAAGTAAGAAAGTTACAGAATTAAACAAGAAAGAGCTCTGCAACGTCATCTTGATGTAAGAAGGTCTGAGAAAATTTTCTCCAGATGCAATTTGGAGTTCTTCCTTGTGTTTCTAGCAGTCCTAGTCCTATAATATTTGATTGTTTAAGTTTCTTCATCAAGCTCTTCATCAATTTATGCAGTTTCTTCACAATATCCTGTTATAAGTCTATTCATATAAGCAAAACTTCAACATTAACTTCCAAAGCAGCAAAGATAGTTCCAGAGACATTAAAACCCTGTCTACATTTGTTACAAACCAAAATAATAATACCTACTACCAACATTCCCACCAAAACATCCAGTTCATAAACATAAACATCAGTATACATATTAAACCTGAAATCTCCATTACCTATTTCACAAAAACTAAAAGTACCAACTGCTACAAACACCAAGAAACTAGAAATATTCCACTCAAAGCCGGCCGAAAATAGAAAAGTCACCAAATCACCTTTACCAACATCCACAACAAGATAAAGAAAACCAGAAGCAAGTATCGAGAAAGCCAATTTGGTAAAAACTTGTTAATCATTTTCAAACTCTTCTCAAAGTATGGAAAATTGACTGCATTCGACACTCCAAGAGGGACCTCTAGTAGTCCTCTCCATCGTAGCTCCATGCATCATCCTCTTCATACTGCTTATTATAGTCACTGCCTGAGGATGCAGGAGAAACCTGGCTGTCATCAGATGATGAACTTTCATCACTTTCCTCGTCCTCTTCACTTTCATCCTCCAAGAGCTCTTCATCATCATCACTTGATTCACCCTCATGCATGGTCCTCGTAAAAAAAATTGGGTTGGGCCTCTCACTGTCAAACCTTTTGCGAAGTTTCATCTCATGATATATCATCATATTTTTCCTATCCTCATAACCATATGAATCTTCATCACCGGTATCGATTTTCTCTAATGGATACTCAAATCCATCTTCTGATTCCTATGAATCACTCTTAGTGGCACTCCCATAACCTTTATTCCTCTTTGCTCTCTGATCTCTCATCCGCTTTTCTGTTAACTCTTGCAAAATATTTGGGTTTTCATGCAGCAAATAAATCATCAATCTCCTTCTCCTTCCTTCATTGTTCTATTTCTTGTGCACGTCTATTCAGTTCTCCTTGTAGTTCATCTCTCGGTCTCTCAATCTCCTGATCACTTTACGAAAATGCTAGAGATTTGGCTTGTTCATACTCAGCAGAGAAGGGTTGATCTGCAGGAAAATTATCTCCAGGATTTGCCATTCCTAACTTTCCTCTTTCTAATTCTTTCCTTTCTGAGTAAAATTGAGAAGTTTAGCTTATGATAATCTCTCTTCTAAACCCTCTTTTAAAGACCAACTTGTACTAACTAATAGTCATTTAAGGCCTTTGGTCAAGTGTCATGTCGCTTGGTCATTCACGTCTCATCAAAGCCATGCACATTATTTTCATTTTCAAGGCCATCATTACTCTAAAATGCCCTATTTTCAAACCTTAATTCTAGATGTTTCAGTAGCAGTTATAACCTCTGGAACTGTCATTAAGGTGTTGATCGGTAGGTCACCATATTTTGATAATATCAAGTGGAGACTAATTAAAACTATTGGTTTTATGCAGATTTGAGTAATGCATCACTTGTCGAGAGGCAACATTGTGTTTTGGGGCCCATCAGATAGGAAGGTTATGATTAGCATCATAAAGACTAGGCTGGCATTGGCTCCACATTACTCTTTTTCAAATCAATACCCTAAACCGCAAAATTACCAATAATTTTTTTTATGTTATCAACCTATAAAACAAATCAAAGGTCTTACTATGTGCCCATTGCAGCCAGCTTCCTTAATTTCATATGGAAGTTTACTCACCTACCCTAACGTCAGTAAAAACAAAACTCATATGTATTCACCAAACTCCTTTTTTGTCATGCTTAAGTATATTTTGTACGAAATACAAAATTATATGGTATGGAATATAGTACTTCTAGCTGGGATGTCTCTTTACTTCCATACCCACGTGAACCTCAAGCCTCAATCCCTTTCCACTTATCTGAAAAGTTATCAGATTTTTGGACATCAACATAAATTTAAGCATAAAGGATACTACAACATAAATTTAAGCCTTTTTACTTTGACCCACAACAGAAGCTATTTCCAACCAGTTGATGCTTTCCCTGTTAAGTTTAGGTCCTTGGTTTTTGGCAGGATACGACTATCCATATGAATCATTGTGATAAGTCCAAATCATTGTCTAATTGTATCTCTTAAAATTCAGATACATATTTTACTCCCCACTACCCAAATTTCTTTCACCCTCTCTGTTGATCTTATAAGGTATATGGATACTTTAAACCTTGAAGAAACTTCCCAAGTTTCAAATCAAGATATTTAAAACCTAACTTTACAAATGGAAGAAAAACTTTCCTTACCATATATATTATTTAAACCAGTATTTATCGATAAAAAGGTTATTCTAGAAGAATTTGATAACAACTGGAAATGGTGTATGGTTGGTTATCTGTGTTGTGAAACTCTTGTACCTTCCTATTCTATCCGTCACTCCATTTGTGCTAAATGACCTCTTGCATAAACTCCTATAGTGACAACAAAGTCCTTACAAGATTTATAACTGAGAATGATTTTATTAGAGTTAATAAGCAACGACCATGGTTTGATTGTAGTTTCTTGATTGTTCTTCGAGTTTCTCCTCCGACAGGTTGGCCAGCAAATCAACAAATCAACTTTGATGAAGAGTTGATATGGTTAATTCTTTGTAATGTGCCAAAAGAATGCACCGAATTTTAAGATTTTCAGAAGTTAACCCTCAAGATTGATGAATTGATTGATGCTTCTATAACTTTTGGTAATCAACCCCTCAAGAAAAATATCAAAATCTATGTCAGAATACCAGTTCGAAAGGCTCTACTAACATGCATTCCTTTATTTACTAGTGGAAGAGATCAACCTTTCCTTATTAAATGCAGGTATAACAAAGTTCTTAGAAATTTATGCACTTCTTGCCATGTTATTGATCATAAAGATGCAAACTGTCCATCATGGAAATCTAAACAAAAGGCTATTAAATATGCAACTTCTAGATACATTCTTCCCGATGTATCAAAGATCATGATGCCCCCTAAAACTGTGGTTATCTCAACATCCTCTTCAGCTGATCCTGTTGCTGAAGATACTCCTATGACTTTGGCTGAAATTATCCCTGATTCCCAACTACAATCTGTTGAGGGTGCTCATATGGATAAAGGTAAATCCAAAGATATGTCTCAAAATACTGATAGAATTACTCATAAATGTGTAGATGGGGAAAAACAGTTTGCTGGTTTTTATGGAAATGAAGAGACGAGCGTGTCATCGAGACTCCTCGACCAAGCAAATTGTTGAACCTCACACAGATGCACTGCAAAGGGAGTGCTTAGATTCGAGAGATCAATCTGTAAGACTCCAGCCTAAACCAAGTGAATGGTCGTTCCAGAGTCAATTCGGTCATAAAGAGGGCGACGGGTTGATCTATAGGAGGGAAGCTGAGAATTATGTGGGATCAATAATAATCAAGGATTGTAGATGTGTTGAAGGTTTCTGCAAATTGAATGATTATTGAATATGAGTTCTGTGAATAAGCTTTAATCGATTTGTTGATGGATGATGATAATCCTCTGTTGTCCTCGATTTGGACTTATTTATATTACAAGAATGGTGAACACCCTGATCTTGTAAGTGTGACGGTTTTTTGAGTGAAAGAGTGGGAAAGTGGAAGATCGTGGTAAAACCAATTTCGTGTTGTGTGGAAACTTGGTTTATCATTCACCCGCTACTTTGCTAACTCCTTCAATTGTTGCACGTCTTACACACATTTCTCGTCGTGGATGAATCCACATGCCGTATGCCGCCAGACAAAAACCCTAAGTGATATCCCCTATTTGTGACGTGATTGATGTCTCATGAATGGTGGAGTCTACATGACAGACGTGTATTTAGTTTGTCGGTTGTTGACTGATTAGACAATGAGTCTAGGTTTTGTTGAATCAAGCATGTTTGACAAATGCTCAGCAATTCGTGAATGTTAACGTTGCTCGTCTGAGCAAATATTGTAAATTCGACGAGTTGTTGAATATTGATGAGTTATTGTATATATGTGGATTATTCGAGCAACTAAGCAAGTATTGCTCGATTCGACGAATTACTGACAAATTACTGAATATTGATAGTTGGATCAATATACTTGCTCAATTCGACGAATTACTAATAAATTACTGAATATTGATAGTGGGATCAACATTCGAGTAACTGAGCAAGTATTGCTCAATTCGACGAATTATTTATTTATTGGTGATGTGACCCAATAAAATATTAACAATATTGGTAGATTACCGAATATTATATAATTAATCCGCGTGTTGCTTGATGGATCAACATAAATTTATTTAGTGTTTGAACTTGCTCCGAATAATGATTAGTTGAGCGTTTGTTCGAAAACCCTAATTTTTGATCAATTGCTCATTAGTCGACGAATTGTTGAAAATAGGTCATGAGCGAAGGAGGGACCGACCACACGAGACTATGGACGTCCATGTGATTCCCAATTGCTCGAGTGAGCGTGCACCAGGGTCCTTAGTTGGCCAGTTGGTGAAGGAATGACGATTAAATTCCGGTTTCATCATTTATTGAAATAGTGCTGGATTGAGCATTAGGTGATAAAACCTAATTATAGAAAAGTGTGGGACTGATCAAGTTGGCATGAGACCGGCCCTTGGTGGTCGTGGTACCGCTGATGGGGTTTGAACCAACTCTGAGTTGGTTGTGAAGAGTTTGGACCCAATATGAGCGATTGCGGAAATTAGGTCAAAAGTGTGAAACGTGTGGGACCGGATTTGTTCAAGCCCTAGGGATGACCTTGGTCGGTCAAGAAGGCATGCACGTGTTACCATGATGTATGTGTTTCCGTACTGAGAGTTTCAGTATTTTCTGATGTGCGTTTGAGCAATATTTTGGATTTTCAGAAGAATTCGATCTTTGACTGAAATCCTCGATTTTTCTCGAATTAGCAAGTATGTTCGTTTGATCAATATTTTGTGAATATTAAAATAATAGATTGTAATTCTTTAATAGATGATTGAGTATCTTCCGTTTTATAAAAAAATATATATATAATAATAATAATATTCTAATATATTTTCGTGAGTGACCTAGTCAGTCGTGTGACCATGTTGACTTTTGGATTTTTTATGGTCTACGCAATATTTGAGAAAATATGAGGAAACCATGATTTTTGCTGAAACATGGAAGTTTTATGAGATGAGAGAAATAACAATTATGAAAGAATAGGGATTGCAAGGTGTGGGACTAGCCACGACTAGGGCATGGCCGACCGGCCAAGTTACACGGTCCCATGACAGTTTTTCCCTATTTTATAATATTATTTTTCATGAAACCGTGAAACTATGGAGAAACCATGAGTTTTGCTCAAACAAAGAAAGTTATTAGAATGGAGGAGTTTTCATGAGTTCATGAAAATAACAAAAATAAGGAAAAATAATGGAGGAAGCATGGGACCGGCCGTGGCTAAGGCACGTCCAGCTGGCCGGTGGGCCCGACCCATGGGCGCTTCTCCATTATTTTGATGTTATTATTTTCTCCCTCCTATTTCGTGTAGGATTCCTCATTTGTCCATATTTTGAATGCTCATTTGCGTATCTGGGTGCTCAGTCGTGCATCATTGTCGAGTACACTTGCACCATTTTTGTGGGGCTTACTCAGTGATGGTCCAGATGCCCGATTGTTGAGTATTTATTACTAACTTATGAAATTCAGTGGAGAATGATTCATGAAACTGAGTAATAAAAGTGAGTAGTTGTTTATTATCAATCCATAGGATCAGCCGTGGATTCGACCATGGATTCGGAATAATGAAGCGAGTATTACCATTCTATGGGATCATGGATTCGACCATAAAATCAGAGTAACACAAGTAGCCATTACCATTTTATGAGATCAGTCGTGGATTCGATCATGAAATTGGAATAATGAGATTATCTATTACCATTCCATGAGATCAGCTGTGGATTCGATCATGAAATTAGAGTAATTAGATAAAATAGATTATCTTCTAGGAATTCAGTGGTGAATGTCACGGTAGAATTAATCTATTGTAGAAGGCACATTAGTGATAGGTGTCTAAAACACCTTATTATTTATCTATTGTTTATGCTTTCTCTACTAGTTTTCTTGTAAATTATGTATCTTATGCTTTGTTTTTGAGTATTTAGGTACTTTGGAGTCATTTGGATCAAAAGAAGAGGAAACATGGAAAAAGCGTTGGAGGAAAATTGTGTCTCATTATTTGCTTTATTTCTTCATCTCTGTCTGAAAAGTATGTCATCTTTAGTGATGTAAATTATGTCTGAAAAGCATGACGGCTTTAATGATGTTAAGACATTGAAGAGAAGAAGTGGACTTGAGATGCAAGAGGTGGCTACAGCTGGTGGAAGAGCATTTATTTGGAGCATAAAGGGGCAAAGCTGTCATTTCCTATGCAAACATTATTTGGAGCACAACTAAGGATAAGGGGCTAAAAATTTGGTTAACCCTTATCAAGAATTGATCACCCATTATAAGAACCCCATTCTGGGGTGGTTTCTATTATTGGGGTGTACTCATCCACCCCAAATCATTACCTAAACCTAAATCGAGAAAACAGATTTCTCATTCAATTATTTGGTATTGAATTTGAGAAAGAGAGGCGTAGCTAGATCTTGTTTGTTGTTGCCGATTAACGATGATGAAAGTGGAAATAGGGTATGAGTCTGCTGGTGAAATTAATGAGGTTAGGGTTTGAATATGACAATGAATTTGAAGATTCAGAGATTGAATTCGAGAATCTCTGTTGGTGGAGGATACTGTGATGGTTTGAATATGAGGAATCTGAGGTTGGGAGATGAAAGATTTCGGTAATGAAGATGGGTGAAGCTTAATTCGAGTTTGGGGTTGCTGTTATGATTAAGAACACGGACGAGAGAAGATTCAGATGAAGTTTTGATGTTCATGGAGGAGATATGAATGGGTGTTTCTCAGAATATGTTGATGAGATTCAGAAGATGAAATCAGTGATGTTGAAATTGCAATGAACTGATGAATTGGTGTAGTCTTGTGTTGGTGTTGCTTGCAATTGAGTTGTAACTGCAGTTGAATGGAGAAGATGAACTGAATCTGGGTAAATGAATGTCTAGGTATAAGGTTATGGAGTTGATGCTGCTGGTGCTTAAAGTGTTGGTTTGAGGTGTTGATGAATTAAAGATGTGAGAAGCTAATGGAAGAGATGGCATGAGTCTGGTGGGTGGTGCTCCTATAGCAGTGAAGTGATTTTGTTGCAGCTGTTGCAATGGAGATTGAAATTGGGGAAGGAATTATGTGTGACTGGAATAGCTAGCAGTAATCTTCTTCGATATTTTGATGTCGTACGTGAACAACTTGGAATTACAACGAAGAATCTTGAATTTCTGAAAAACAAATTGAAGAAAGCAACTGATGAACTTGTCTATGTTCGATATCTGGTTGCTTGTCATGTATGATGACTTTCGGTTGCGTTCTTCCTAAGAGTTATATTTCTTTTTGTCTAAGAAACTTTTTATGAGAATTTATACTTGTGTTTTAAGAAGGATAACTAGGGATTGGAATAACCATTATTGTGAGTACACATAGCTATTTCCAACGATTTTCATCTTGCAATGTTTTTAGATTTATTTATTTAAATTATAAAGTTTATTTGGAAGATGATTTTGCAGTAATAATCTTTATGGTTTCATATATTGCAACTTGTTATGGGATATGTGTGTTTGCATCCGTGAACTATGATTGTCCCATATTCGTCAAAAGTTAAACCTATTATGTCATTGTGCAAACATTTATGGAAGATATGATGAACCTTTGTTTACAAAGATTAAGTCTATTATATGTCTCTATGCAAATAGTGATGAAAAATAGAATAAATCTTTGAATATTCCGCAGTATTGGTTCTCATGATCCACATCTTTATAATTGTGCGGCTCTGTACGTTTTCTTATGTTGAGCATTTCCGATTAAATTAATCATGGATATTCTTGTGGTTAATTTAATTAAGTATTTTGGATACAAATTCATGTCCAAAGAAATCCTTCTTTTCTCGTGAAAGTAAGGTCGCTCTTGTTTTTCTTTCGGGAATGACATTTTATAGGGGAGAGTTCTTATTTGAACTTGTGCTTAATTTCCATATCTTTGTGGGGAGTGCGGTTGTGGAATATTATAGGGGTGATCTTGTATCTTTATAAACTCCTTGATGAATACATTTAGCTTCGGCTGTATGATTGCATCTAAACAAATTTGATATGTGGTTCTCTTTTGGTCATGAAGTATCTCTATGGAAATTTCATTAGGATCCCAATAATTTTCGTACCTTTGCCAATTTATATTGACAAATAGGGAGAGAATTAATGTGTAGTTCACACTATAAATACATATGGTTTACGGATCATTATGTAAGGGTGAGTGGTTTTCATGTGGGATGAAGTATTGACTGGGGGGGGGAGGTGATACATATCACCATAGTATTGTTGTCAAAGCTGTGATACAATTGAACTTTGATGGTGTGTAATAATACTATGACACTGTATAACAATGATTGAGAGCTATTGTTTTCTCATTGTTATAGCTACGGATCTTCAACAATAATGATGCTGAGTTGAACACATTTAGAATCAGTGGAGTACTTGGAAGTGACGGAGATTTCGAGTAATGTTGAAAAACCATGGAGATCAAGCATTTGGATGAGAAGCTACAAAGTTTATTTATTTTGTAATCCATACGTATTGATAGTTTTGTCACTAAAATTGACAAAGGGGGAGATTGTTAGAGCACTGCTCATTCGAACTCACAAGCGTTTCTATCTCAAGCTTGTTTGTCAAGTTTAGTTGCCAAAACTATAAGTCTTGATTTCTAGTCTACTTATAGCTAAGTCTCGGATTAGGATAGTAAGTGTAGTTGAGCTTTAGCCTTCACGGCGTTCATCGAATGAAGACGAAGAACTACTCAAGGGAACTTGTGGAACTTCATCAACAAAAGGTATATGGAGACCTGAACTCATCTGTCACTCAAAAGTCTATCTACTTTATCTCCTATTTGAGACAAAAAGTCGTATTGCTATATAGACTTCAATTATACACATTTGGTATTTCGAGCTGAGTTTATCTCGCCTATCTATTTCTCGAAACATGTGTTGGTAAACTTTCACTTTAACCAAGTTCATATTTTATTCTTGACGAAAGTCAAAAGATGATCATGTGAAAATCGCCTTGTGATAAGCATGTGAATGCTGCATTTTATGCCCACATTTATATTAACTAGGACTCGATATTTGGCTAATTAACATTATTTTAGTGCTTTTGTAGAAAGTACAAGTAATTCCGATCATCCAGAGAATAAATGGCTAAATAGAAGCAAAATGGTGTTTCGAACAAACATGTTATTTCTCAAAGAACCAAAGGAGTCGAAGCTTAATTAATTAGTCTACGGGCTGGCAAACCAACAATTCATGCGCCCACTGCCAAAGCCACCTGCTTCGCTACATATGCCATAGAGACGGACAGGGATTAGTACACCAAAACAAAGAAATGTGTTTGCCAAACACGTGAGCTGCTAAGAGAAAGGTGGATGCCATCTGTCAGAAGATACAAGGCACATTTCGTCTTTTGTCTTATTTCTCATCAGTAACAACGTTGGAACTAGGGGGTTCTCACTAAGAATCGAAAGAGGATTTGAGCTGTGACTGATGGACGATAAATGAATACGTGAACTGATGATGCTCGGTGATGGCTTGAGACTGGATGAGTTGCTGCCATGATTTTTGGTTGTGTATCAGGGGAGGAGTTGTTTTGAGTGAAACTGAAATTTAGGGAGATTAAGATGGAGTTGATGTTGTAATTCGCTGGCGACTGGAACGAGTACCAACGATGGGGTTGGGGTTTTATACGCTGCCCGAGTTTGGAAATGAATCTTATGAGTTCGTCTGAGTGAAGAGTGTTGTAACTGGTGATGTGGCTTGAGTTTGAGAATAATGGAGTCAGGCAGTGTGTTGGCAGTGGAGCTCGGGATTTGGAAAGAGATTGCTGAGATGGTTTTTCATGGGGTTTGTGGACGGAAAGACAACCATGAGGTCAAGGAAAGATGGAGCAGTGGTCAGACTTTTGGCAGAGGTCGTTAACGGAAATGTCGCGGCAACAATATCAAGTAGTGAATGGAGATGATGCTAACGGCAACAGAACAATGGAGTCAGCTGGAAATGATCTGCAGATGGGAATTAATTGGGAGTTTTTTGAGCGCGAATCTATATTGTTCTTGGCTTGGACTGATCAAGGAGAAAAATGAAAGGAAGTAGCTGTGGTAGTGAGCAGCGGTGATTGATAAGTCTGCTGGCAGTAAGTGAAATATGGTTGGCTGGGTTAGTGGTCAGATGGACGTTGGTTGGATACTCGGAACTGGTGGCAGTATTGAGAGCATTACTGGCCGTCGGTGCTACTCGGAGATAAATTACAGCAGCGAAGAATTATTGCAGGGAGTAATGGGTACCAACCAATGCGTGCAGTGGTGATGAGGTTCAGAAAGCGAGAAGTGTTGCGGCGATTGGAGTTGGTGATGTGGATTGAACTGCAGTTGATGTATGAGTGTCGCGGAAAAATATATGTGTTGTCAGTTGTGGATTGTATGGCTGCGACTTCGAGAACAACTAATGCTGCTAGTTTGATTTGGCTTTGAACTCGATTTGTGCTGGTGAAACAGTTAGATAATGAGATGAAAATCAAGTGGAGACGATACTCAACTATGAGTTGTATTGATGCAATACTGGGGATTCTAATTTTGTATCTCAGTTGTTATTTCTACGAGCATTGAGAACCGGTCGAGAAAGCTGAGAGAAGATGGTGTCATGAATGTCAGGGAGACAAGGAAGTGTGAATGGGTGATGTTGCCGGACTTTGGGAATTGGTGATACAAGTAATGGTGCCAGTGGTGGCCGAATTCAGTGGAGTTTGCTTGGGAAGGAAGCTGGTGAAGTATGAAACTGGAGCCAGTATTGGACCGGTGGACTGGGCCTTAGCAAACACGAATATTTGCTAGGTTTTTTGTTTTGATTCGCAAGAAGGCTGGGTTGGCAGCAGACACCGAGAGGACTATAAATGGAGAAACGAACAGAAACTCAAAGAGAGGAGGGCCGTCGTGACTACAAGGGAGGCCGGCTACTGGAGTTTTCTTTGGCCGCCAAGAAGAACACTGTTGCAGTGAAAGATTGGAGCATAACAAAGAGAAGAGAAGACGAAGAATCCTTCGGTTTAATCTCTCTATCTTGACTTATTCGTTTTTATGGGTTTTGAGAAACCCATTTCGATGTATTGCTAGATTGTTTTATAACTAGGGTTTTATGGACAAAACTACTTTTAAGCATAGACCATTATGAAATAAATTCGAATTAATTTGGTATTAGGCTATGTGAATTGAATTTCGAAATCCAATAATCATGGTTTATTGATTTTATAGAGAATATGTGTTATTGTCTCACCGGCTTTGTATGATACAAAAGCCTAAATGCATAAATGTGATAGTTTTGCAATTCAATTATAGTATTTGATAATCCATACTTAGGTTAAATCATTTGATGGGTTATGCTTAGACGAGGCAAATAACAATTGTGAACCTACTAATTATCTTTTCAATAATTTTCTTGTCATTATAATTTGATAGCCCATGCTTGGAATACTTTGATGGGTTATACTTAGGAGATGCATGTCATATTAGAGAAAGTTATACCAATAATAGGTGTTGTAATTGAACAAAGATATAGACTCATATTTGGAATTCGAATTCTTTTCGGTACTCAATTAGAAATAGTAGTGGAATCCATTGACCCTGGTTACCGGCGCTCTCTCTTATCGTATTTATTCGTTTAGTTTATTTTTCGATTATTCTTCTTTCAAAAAAATCCAAAAAAATCTTTTCTGGTTAATTTCTATTAGAGATATTGATTACGGTATTTCCACCGCTCCTTGTGGGAACGACCCGTACTTGCCTCTGTCTACTTGTTGGACACCGTGCGATTGCGGTTATCACATATAAGGTTCTTCCCGGATCCTATCAACTTTTGGCGCCGTTGCCGGGGAGCGGTTGTGGAGTATTGTAATTAGTATTTTTGATTTTGTAAATAGTTAGTATTTTTTTATTTTTTTTAGTTCCATTTGATTCGGTTTCTGTTTAGAATTTTATTTCAGGTGCCTTTTTGAAGATGATGACTTCTTCTCAGGAGGTTTCATCTAAGATGACGATTGGTGAATACATGTATGGGCCAATGTATAAGGAAATTTTTGCTTATAATCGTCTCAGGTATGGAACTTGGAACCCACGTCATTTTGATATGGGTAGTTATTCACATGAGTATAAACCCCAGTACCATGATTATGAACTTGACAATTATGATCATAGGAATAGAGACATTGCCATACCAAGTGAAGGTGGTGTATTTAGTCCAACTCCTGATCGTGTTATTGATCACTCGCCTATTCAAAAGGAAGAGTTTAGGATTGAGGACACCACTCTTTTAGACGGTGTGACATATCAGTGCTATAACAATGATGCTTATGAAGAATGTGTTAATTCCGAAGAGACCGTAGTTAAGTCTAACGACTTAGAGACATTACACTCTATCTATAAGGTTTCTTTTAATCATCTTTATTGTGATATTCCTATTGATTCCCAGGTTGATGATGTTTATGATGATGATTTAGTACAAGTTTACAAGCCCAATGGAGAAGTTAATATGCCTAAAATTGTTAGCACAACTTTTCAGAAGATTCCTAATTTTGGATTAGAACTGCGTGCTTCTCCAGTATTACTAGATTATTTTGCATCTTGTGATTTCTCTTTGCATGTGCATGACTCCCAGATCATTTCAGTTTCCATCCCCAGTGAACCACTTGAGTCGGTAATTCTTTATACTGACGATATTTCCTTTGCAAAAACCAGGTTTGGGGGTAGCTCTTTCCTTTTGATAATCTCTATATCTTTACGTTGTTACAACGAGAGTATGAGGTTGTCATTAATTATATATATTGTGCTTTGGGTTGATCCCCAAATATTTAGGTTGTTGATATATGGTGAATCCTTTATGTATATTCCAGTAGGTAGTTCTATTTTCTTGTTTTATTTTTATTAGTTTATTTTTGCTTTTTATGAATTTCCCATCTTAATTTTTATGTTGGATGACTCAATTACATTGAGGACAATGTAATGTTTAAGTGCGGGGGAGTGGTTAACTTTTTACTTTTCTTTTTCAAGAATATTCTTGCAATTTATGACCAGTTGTGTAGCGGGTCTAAAAAAAATAAATGGCTAAATAGAAGAAAAATGGTGTTTCGAACAAACATGTTATTTCTCAAAGAAAGGAGTCGAAGCTTAATTAGTCTGCGAGCTGGCAAACCAACAATTCATGCGCCCACTACCAAAGCCACCTGCTTCGCTACATATGCCATAGAGACGGACATGGATTAGTACACCAAAACAAAGAAATGTGTTTGCCAAACACGTGAGTTGCTAAGAGAAAGGTGGATGCCATCTGTTAGAAGATACAAGGCACATTTCGTCCTTTGTGTTATTTCTCATCAGTAACAACGTTGGAACTGGGGGGTTCTCACTAAGAATCGAAAGAGGATTTGAGCTGTGACTGATGGACGATAAATGAATACGTGAACTGATGATGCTCGGTGATGGCTTGAGACTGGATGAGTTGCTGCCATGATTTTTGGTTGTGTATCTGGGGAGGAGTTGTTTTGAGTGAAACTAAAATTTAGGGAGATTAAGATGGAGTTGATGTTGTAATTCGCTGGCGACTGGAACGAGTACCAACGATGGGGTTGGGGTTTTATACGCTGCCCGAGTTTGGAAATGAATCTTATGAGTTCGTCTGAGTGAAGATTGTTGTAACTGGTGATGTGGCTTGAGTTTGAGAATAATGGAGTCAGGCAGTGTGTTGGCAGTGGATCTCGGGATTTGGAAAGAGATTTCTGAGATGGTTTTGCATGGGGTTTGTGGACGGAAAGACAACCATGAGGTCAAGGAAAGATGGAGCAGTGGTCAGACTTTTGGCAGAGGTCGTTAACGGAAATGTCGCGACAACAATATCAAGTAGTGAATGGAGACGATGTTAACGGCAACAGAACAATGGAGTCAGCTGGAAATGATCTGCAGATGGGAATTAATTGGGAGTTGTTTGAGCGCGAATCTATATTGTTCTTGGCTTGGACTGATCAAGGAGAAAAATGAAAGGAAGTAGCTGTGGTAGTGAGCAACGGTGATTGATAAGTCTGCTGGTAGTAAGTGAAATATGGTTGGCTGGGTTAGTGGTCAGATGGACGTTGGCTGGATACTCGGAACTGGTGGCAGTATTGAGAGCATTACTGGATGTCGGTGCTACTCAGAGATAAATTACAGCAGCGAAGAATTATTGCAGGGAGTGATGGGTACCAACCAATGCGTGCAGTGGTGATGAGGTTCAGAAAGCGAGAAGTGTTGCGGCGATTGGAGTTGGTGATATGGATTGAACTGCAGTCAATGTATGAGTATCGCGGAAAAATTTCTGTGTTGTCAGTTGTGGATTGTATGGCTGCGACTTTGAGAACAACTAATGCTACTGGTTTGTTTTGGCTTTGAACTCGATTTGTGCTGGTGAAACAGTCAGAGAATGAGATGAAAATCAAGTGGAGACGATACTCAACTATGAGTTGTATTGATGCAATACTGGGGATTCTGATTTTGTATATCAGTTGTTATTTCTACGAGATTTGAGAACCGGTCGATAAAGCTGAGAGAAGATGGTGTCCTGAATGTCAGGGAGACAAGGAAGTGTGAATGGGTGATGTTGCCGGACTTTGGGAACTGGTGATACAAGTAATGGTGCCAGTGGTGGCCGAATTCAGTGGAGTTGGCTTGGGAAGGAAGCTGGTGAAGTATGAAACTGGAGCCAGTATTGGACCGGTAGACTGGGCCTTAGCAAACACGAATATTTGCTAGGTTTTTTGTTTTGATTCGCAAGAAGGCTGGGTTGGCAGCAGACACCGAGAGGATTATAAATGGAGAAACGAACAGAAACTCAAAGAGAGGAGGGCCGCCGCGACTACAAGGGAGGCCGTCTACTAGAGTTTTCTTTGGCCGCCAAGAAGAACACTGTTGCAGTGAAAGATTGGAGCATAACAAAGAGAAGAGAAGACGACGAATCCTTCGGTTTAATCTCTCTATCTTGACTTATTCGTTTTTATGGGTTTTGAGAAACCCATTTCGATGTATTGCTAGATTGTTTTATAACTAGGGTTTTATGGACAAAACTACTTTTAAGCATAGACCATTATGAAATAAATTCGAATTAATTTGGTATTAGGCTATGTGAATTGAATTTCGAAATCCAATAATCATGGTTTATTGATTTTATAGAGAATATGTGTTATTGTCTCACCGGCTTTGTATGATACAAAAGCCTAAATGCATAAATGTGATAGTTTTGCAATTCAATTTGTTATAGTATTTGATAATCCATGCTTAGGTTAAATCATTTGATGGGTTATGCTTAGACGAGGCAAATAACAATTGTGAACCTACTAATTATCTTTTCAATAATTTTCTTGTCATTATAATTTGATAGCCCATGCTTGGAATACTTTGATGGGTTATACTTAGGAGATGCATGTCATATTAGAGAAAGTTATACCAATAATAGGTGTTGTAATTGAACAAAGATATAGAATCATATTTGGAATTCAAATTCTTTTCGGTACTCAATTAGAAATAGTAGTGGAATCCATTGACCCTGGTTACCGACGCTCTCTTTTATCGTATTTATTCGTTTATTTTATTTTTCGATTATTCTTCTTTCAAAAAAATCCAAAAAAATCTTTTCTGGTTAATTTCTATTAGAGATATTGATTACGGTATTTCCACCGCTCCTTGTGGGAACGACCCGTACTTTCCTTTGTCTACTTGTTGGACACCGTGTGATTGCGGTTATCACATATAGGGTTCTTCCCGGATCCTATCAACTTTTGGCGCCGTTGCCGGGGAGCGGTTGTGGAGTATTGTAATTAGTATTTTTGATTTTGTAAATAGTTAGTATTTTTTTTTTTTTTTTGAGTTCCATTTGATTCGGTTTTTGTTTAGAATTTTATTCCAGGTGCCTTTTTGAAGATGATGACTTCTTTTCAGCAGGTTTCATCTAAGATGACGATTGGTGAATACATGTATGGGCCAGGGTATAAGGAAATTTTTGCTTATAATCGTCTCAGGTATGGAACTTGGAACCCACGTCATTTTGATATGGGTAGTTATTCACATGAGTATAAACCCAGTACCATGATGACGATGAACTTGACAGTTATGATCATAGGAATAGAGACATTGTCATACCAAGTGAATATGGTGTATTTAGTCCAACTCCTGATCGTGTTATTGATTACTCGCCTGTTCAAAAGGAAGAGTTTAGGATTGAGGACACCACTCTTTTAGACGGTGTGACATATCAGTGCTATAACAATGATGCTTATGAAGAATGTGTTAATTCCGAAGAGACCGTAGTTAAGTCTAACGACTTAGAGACATTACACTCTATCTATAAGGTTTCTTTTAATCATCTTTATTGTTATATTCCTATTGATTCCCAGGTTGATGATGTTTATGATGATGATTTAGTACAAGTTTACAAGCCCAATGGAGAAGTTAATATGCCTAAAATTGTTAGCACAACTTTTCAGAAGATTCCTAATTTTGGATTAGAACTGCGTGCTTCTCTAGTATTACTAGATTATTTTGCATCTTGTGATTTCTCTTTGCATGTGCATGACTCCCAGATCATTTCAGTTCCCATCCCCAGTGAACCACTTGAGTCGGTAATTCTTTATACTGACGATATTTCCTTTGCAAAAACCAGGTTTAGGGGTAGCTCTTTCCTTTTGATAATCTCTATATCTTTACATTGTTACAACGAGAGTATGAGGTTGTCATTAATTATATATATTGTGCTTTGGGTTGATCCCCAAATATTTAGGTTGTTGATATATGGTGAATCCTTTATGTATATTCCAGTAGGTAGTTCTATTTTCTTGTTTTATTTTTATTAGTTTATTTTTGCTTTTTATGAATTTCCCATCTTAATTTTTATGTTGGATGACTCAATTACATTGAGGACAATGTAATGTTTAAGTGCGGGTGAGTGTTTAACTTTTTACTTTTGTTTTTCAGGAATTTTCTTGCAATTTATGACCAGCTGTGTAGCGGGTCTAATAAAAAAGGGATGACCAGCTGTATAGCGGGTCTATTGTAGGTTTGCAGGTATATTATGACCAGCTGTGTAGCGGGTCTAAAAATAAAATAAAAATTGTGTCGCGAGTCTTGTGTATGGAATTTGTCATGACCAGCTGTGTAGTGGGTCTAACTCTCTCTTATTATATGTCCAGCTGTGTAGCGGGTCTTTCTGTCTAGCTGTTTAGCAGACATTTCTCGATCTTGTTGTTTAGCGGATCCGTCTAGCTGTTTAGCAGACATCTCTATACACTGTTTAGTGGATTCATCTAGCTGTTTAGCAGACGTCTCTCCATATCCAGCTGTGTAGCGGATATATTCTTTGTTTTACTCGAGGACTAGCAAAATATAAGTGTGGGGGTGTTGATAAGCATGTGAATGCTGCATTTTATGCCCACATTTATATTAGCTAGGACTCGATATTTGGTTTATTAACATTATTTTAGTGCTTTTGTAGAAAGTACAAGTAATTCCGATCATCTAGAGAATAAATGGCTAAATAGAAGCAAAATGGTGTTTCGAACAAACATGTTATTTCTCAAAGAACCAAAGGAGTCGAAGCTTAATTAGTCTGTGGGCTGGAAAACCAACAATTCATGCGCCCACTGCCAAAGCCACCTGCTTCGCTACATATGCCATAGAGACGGACATGTATTAGTACACCAAAACAAAGAAATGTGTTTGCCAAACACGTGAGCTGCTAAGAGAAAGGTGGATTCCATCTGTCAGAAGATACAAGGCACATTTCGTCCTTTGTCTTATTTCTCATCAGTAATAACGTTGGAACCCGGGGGTTCTCACTAAGAATCGAAAGAGGATTTGAGCTGTGATTGATGGACGATAAATGAATACGTGAACTGATGATGCTCGGTGATGGCTTGAGACTGCATGAGTTGCTGCCATGATTTTTGGTTGTGTATCAGGGGAGGAGTTTTTTTGAGTGAAACTGAAATTTAGGGAGATTAAGATGGAGTTGATGTTGATGTTGTAATTCGCTGGCGACTGGAACGAGTACCAACGATGGGGTTGGGGTTTTATACGCTGCCCGAGTTTGGAAATGAATCTTATGAGTTCGTCTGAGTGAAGAGTGTTGTAACTGGTGATGTGGCTTGAGTTTGAGAAGAATGGAGTCAGGCAGTGTGTTAGCAGTGGAGCTCGGGATTTGGAAAGAGCTTGCTGAGATGGTTTTGCATGGGGTTTGTGGCCGGAAATACAACCATGAGGTCAAGGAAAGATGGAGTAGTGGTCAGACTTTTGGCAGAGGTCGTTAACGGAAATGTCGCGGCAACAATATCAACTAGTGGATGGAGACGATGCTAACGGCAACAGAACAATGGAGGCAGCTGGAAATGATCTGCAGATGGGAATTAATTGGGAGTTATTTGAGCGCGAATCTATATTGTTCTTGTCTTGGACTGATCAAGGAGAAAAATGAAAGGAAGTAGCTGTGGTAGTGAGCAGCGGTGATTGATAAGTCTGCTGGCAGTAAGTGAAATATGGTTGGCTGGGTTAGTGGTCAGATGGATGTTGGCTGGATACTCGTAACTGGTGGCAGTATTGAGAGCATTACTGGCTTTCGGTGCTACTCGGAGATAAATTACAGCAGCGAAGAATTATTACAGGGAGTAATGGGTACCAACCAATGCGTGAAGTGGTGATGAGGTTCAGAAAGCGAGAAGTGTTGCGGGGATTGGAGTTGGTGTTGTGGATTAAACTGCAGTCGATGTATGAGTGTCGCGGAAAAATTTCTGTGTTGTCAGTTGTGGATTGTATGGCTACGACTTCGAGAACAACTAATGTTGCTGGGTTTTTTTGGCTTTGAACTCGATTTGTGCTGGTGAAACAGTCAGAGAATGAGATGAAAATCAAGTGGAGACGATACTCAACTATAAGTTGTATTGATGCAATACTGGGGATTCTGATTTTGTATCTGAGTTGTTATTTATACGAGCTTTGAGAACCGGTCGAGAAAGCTGAGAGAAGATGGTGTCCTGAATGTCAGGGAGACAAGTGTGAATGGGTGATGTTGCCGGACTTTGGGAACTGGTGATACAAGTAATGGTGCCAGTGGTGGCCGAATTCAGTGGAGTTGGCTTGGGAAGGAAGCTGGTGAAGTATGAAACTGGAGCCAGTATTGGACCAGTGGACTGGGCCTTAGCAAACACGAATATTTGCTAGGTTTTTTGTTTTGATTCGCAAGAAGGCTGGGTTGGCAGCAGACACCGAGAGGACTATAAATGGAGAAACGAACAGAAACTCAAAGAGAGGAGGGCCGCCACGACTACAAGGGAGGCCGGCTACTGGAGTTTTCTTTGGCCGCCAAGAAGAACACTATTGCAGCGAAAGATTGGAGCATAACAAAGAGAAGAGAAGACTACGAATCCTTCGGTTTAATTTCTCTATCTTGACTTATTCGTTTTTATGGGTTTTGAGAAACCCATTTCGATGTATTGCTAGATTGTTTTATAACTAGGGTTTTATGGACAAAACTACTTTTAAGCATAGACCATTATGAAATAAATTCGAATTAATTTGGTATTAGGCTATGTGAATTGAATTTCGAAATCCAATAATCATGGTTTATTGATTTTATATAGAATATGTGTTATTGTCTCACCGGCTTTGTATGATACAAAAGCCTAAATGCATAAATGTGATAGTTTTGCAATTTAATTTGTTATAGTATTTGATAATCCATGCTTAGGTTAAATCATTTGATGGTTTATGCTTAGACGAGGCAAATAACAATTGTGAACCTACTAATTATCTTTTCAATAATTTTTTTGTCATTATAATTTGATAGCCCATGCTTGGAATACTTTGATGGGTTATACTTAGGAGATGCAAGTCATATTAGAGAAAGTTATACCAATAATAGGTGTTGTAATTGAACAAAGATATAGACTCATATTTGGAATTCGAATTCTTTTCGGTACTCAATTAGAAATAGTAGTGGAATCCATTGACCCTGGTTACCGACGCTCTCTCTTATCGTATTTATTCATTTAGTTTATTTTTCGATTATTCTTCTTTCAAAAAAATCCAAAAAAAACTTTACTGGTTAATTTCTATTAGAGATATTGATTACGGTATTTCCACCGCTCCTTGTGGGAATAACCCGTACTTGCTTCTGTCTACTTGTTGGACATCGTGCGATTGCGGTTATCACATATAGGGTTCTTCCCGGATCCTATCACCTTTTAACATCTTACATGATTTGTGTGAGACAGTCATTTGATTTAGACTCGGAATATTTTGTATCGATTAATCGATCACTTGAAAATTGCTTTGAAGCTAATAGTTTGTGTGAGACAACTATTGTCGTCTTAGAAGAATTTTTCAATGGTAGAACATGTAACCATGTTTGGATATAAACATAGTGTGTATTCACATTTGTGTAAAGTCCAAAACCGGGAACCATGGTATGCGTACCCGTACGCGTACTGTTTGGTTGTTGGAAGTCCGGGAACTAAGTATGCGTGTACACGTATTGGCATAACCAAAATCAGTCCGGCTACTTAGGTATGTGTACCCATTTGCATACTTAAGTAGGTTATGTTCTAAAGTCGGTTTGTTCATGAACTAATACATTTATATAATAAGGAATGCAATCTTTTGCAAACTGTGGCTATAATGTTCATGAAATGATTCGCGTAAATCAAAATCGATTTTGCTTCAATTATGTCTTGTATACTTCTATGAGAATATAAACAATTGAATAACTTTCTAACTAGTTTCATTTGAGTCATTTGAACTAGTTGTGATAAAGATGAATAAGGTTGATATGAAAGTGCTCATATGGCTAACCATTGGTTAACTATTATTGTATCAAATAAGTGTACACGTTTAGGTTCGGTTACCTTTATCTAAATGTTAGTACATTTCATTTGTGTATAACAAGCTAAGTTCGATCTAACGGTTGAAAGGGATTATCTTGAATCTAATCAGGTTTTCATCTAACGGTGAATATTGAATGCTTTGTTACCAATGTAAGATTGATTAAAACCTTGATTTGAAGACTATATAAAGGAGAACTCTAGCAAATGGGAAACCTAATCCCCACACCTCATGTGTGATACTAGTTGCATAAACTAGAGTCGATTCTCTTTTAACCTTAGGTTTTTCACGAAACCCTGTAGGTTAACGACTTGAAGACTTCATTGGAATTTTGAATCCAGACCCAACTATTTTATCTGTAGTTGCGTATTCAGATCTTGTTGTTTTCTATCGTGATTGAGTACTATCTTCTTTAAGATTCGCTCGATATTTATTCTCCGATATGCAAGATTGAAAAGTAATCACAAACATCTTCGTCTCATTGTTTGTGATTCCACAATATCTTGTTTCGTTAATCGATTAAGATTATTATGAGGTGATTGATAATACTACGTTGTTCTTCGGGAATATAAGTCTGGTTTATTAATTGGTTCATGTTCACCTTGATTTATCAAAAGACGAAACAAAACTCATAGGTATATCTGTGGGAGACAGATTTATCAATTCAATGGAATTTTCTATGTGAGACAGATTTGTTTATCAAGTCTTCGACTTTGGGTCGTAGCAACTCTTGGTTGTGGGTGAGATCAGCTAAGGGAACCAAGTGCGGAGAATCCGGCGTGGTTTAAGAGGCGTAAGGAACATAGTTGTACCTTGATCAATGTGATATTAATTAGGGATCAACTACATTCCAGTTCGAAGTTAGCTTGGTAGTAGGCTAGTGTCTGTAGCGGATTAATACATTATGGTGTTCAAATCTAGACTAAGTCCCGAGGTTTTTCTGCATTTGTGGTTTCCTCGTTAACAAAATTTCTGGTGTTTGTATTATTTATTTTTCGCATTATATTTGTTTATATAATTGAAATTTCACAGGTTCTGCGTAAGATCAATCAATTAGAGAATCCAACCTTTGGTTGTTGATTATATTGATTGACACTTGAACATTGGTCTTTGGTACCGTTCAAGTTGTTTCACGTAATTATCAGGCTCACAGATTTCTATCTGTTTGATTTGCTGATTACATTGTGAAACAGAGATACGAACTCTTTGATATATTTCTTGATTGAGATCGCTTGATTAGTTTGTACTCTCAGAATTATATTGAAGTTAGTCCATACATATTTCCAAGGGAAATATTGGGTGTGGTTATTGTACCCCCGTTTTTCAAGCAACACTTGTGAGTTTGACTGAGCAATGCTCTAACACAAACAATTATAGAAAATTTCAACACCAATTTCTACTTAAAGGTGAGCTAAATCTAATTCAACTGTAATGGGTAGCTCTCTACTAAATCAAGGCCAACGCATAAGCAAAGGACGGGCAGATTAAATAAATGAAATTAAAAGCATATAATGGAAATAAAAGTAGTAAATTGATTGATCAATCTTTCGATAAGATAAAGAAGAGATTCATATAGAGATTCGTGAATATAAATCTTCTGATTGTATGGATCCACAAAAGTATTGGAGTCTTCAGTAGCAGCAAGTCAGTAAAAGTGTCTTTGGTAACTTATGGAGTCTATACCTATTGGGTCTTTGGTGTTCTGACTTAGATTCTTCAATGGTTTTCGAATCTTCCGGGTCTTAGTATCTTGGTAACATTGCTGATTTAGTGTTTTCAATGTAGTCTGATTTATTTGGAACAATTACGGCTCAGAGATTCCAGTTACTGGAAAATAAGCTTTTGGGGTATCTTGAGTTACTTGAACTCGATGTTTATGTTTAAATTTCCCTTTTCTCTACAACATCACGGGGAGGGTATTGATTTTTTTTTCTAGTTGAGTTTGGTTTTTATTTTCTGGCAGGTTGCATTCAGATTCAGATCATTTGTCGGTGGTTTGGTGTATAATTGTCTTAACAACGGCTACAAAAGTGGTATTTCGGTGGTAAACCACCTTGGAGGGTGGTATTGTTTTGGGATTTGATAAAGCAAGAGAGAAGAGGAGTCCTACATAGATAAATAACTTTTTGGAGTGTGAATTGAATGATGGCATTCACAATGTGTATAGGTTTTCGCCAAGCACCACAAAATATAAATTTGATGAAAACATATTCTGCCAAAAACAATTTGTCTCTTATTTTTTCATTACATAATATGGCTGGAAATGTCAACCTAAGTTAGAAATTATGAACTTAGTGCAAGCTCGATTGAAGATGACTAACAATATCTAATGGCCTTAAGTGCCATTCATTTCAAGATTATCCAGTTTCTGAGAATAACATAGATATGTCAGAGTTGATGAAGACGTTAACGGTTGTAGAAAACCAAATTGCTTTACATAAAGAACAAATTAAGATAAGGTGATGAGAGTGTTAGAGCACTGCTCGGTCGAACTCGCAAGCATTGCTATCTCAAGCTTGTTTGTCAAGTTTAGTTGCCAAAACTATAAGTCTTGATTTCTAGTCTACTTATAGCTAAGTCTTGGACTAGGATAGTAAGTGTAGTTGAGCTCTAGACTCCATGGCGTTCATCATGCGAAGACGAAGAACTACTCAATGAACTTGTGGAACTTCATCCAAAAAAAGGTATGTGGAGACTTGAACTTAGCTATCACTAAAAAGTCTATCTATTTTATCTCCTATTTTGAGATAAAAGCCGAATTGCTATATAGACTTCAATTATACACATGTTCTATTTCGAGCCGAGTTTAAATCACTTATCTATGCCTCGAAATATGAGTTGGTAAGCTTTCGCTTTGGCCAAGTTCATCTTTACTAGTGACGAAAGTCATGTTGAATATTTCAATAACTTGAAAATCGCTTTGATGAAAAATAGTTTGTGAATAACAACTATATAACATCCTCTAAGAAAGTTTCAAATGATTGAAATGATAGTTTAGAACATGTAACCATCTTTGGATATAAACATAGTGTGTTCTCACATTTGTGTAAAAGTCCAAAACTGGGAACCCAAAGTATGTGTACCCATACACAAACTGGCAGTTGTTGGAAATCCAGGTAAGTATGCGTACCCGTATGCATACTGGCGAAAAGTTCACGTCCGTGAATTTCTGCTGGAGTTTGAAAGTGAAAAACAAACTCAATCCGGTTACTTAAGTACGCGTACCTGTTCGCATACTTAGGTAGGTTATTTTATAAAATTGGTTCATGAACTAAAACATTTATATAATAAGGAATGCAATCTTTGCAAACCGTGGCTATAATGTTCATGAATTTATTCGAGTGAATCAAAATCGATTTTGCTTCAATTGTGTCTTGTATACTTTTATGAGGTCTAAGCAATTGAACAACTCTCTAACTAGTTCATTTGAGTCACTTGAACTAGTTATGGTGAAGATAAATAAGGTTGATATGAAAGTGCTCATATGGCTAACCATTGGTTAACTATTGTTGAACCAACTAAGTGTACACGTTTAGGTACGGATACCCAAACCTAAATAAAGTGAAATTTCATTTGTGTATAACAAGCTAAGTTCAATCTAATGGTTGAAATATATTAGCTTGAATCTAATCAGGTTTTCATCTAACGGTGAATATTGAATACTTTGTTACCAAGGTAACTTTGATAGCAAACCCTGATTTGGAGACTATATAAAGGAGAACTCTAGCAATTGGGAAACATAATCCCCACACCTCCTGTGTGATACTAGTTGCATAAACTAGAGTCGATTCTCCTTTAACCTTAGGTTTTTCACGAAACCATGTAGGTGTTAGAACACTGCTCGTTCTAACTCGCAAGCGTTGCTAGCTCAAGCTTGTTATCAAGTTTAGTTGCCAACATTATAAGTATTGATTTATGTTCTACTTATAGCTAAGTCTCGGACTAGGATAGAAAGTGTAGTTGAGCTCTAGACTCCACGGAGTTCATCATACAAATACGAAGAACTACTCAAGGAACTGGTGGAACTTCATCAACTAAAAGGTATGTGGAGACTTGAACTTATCTATCACTCAAAAAATCTATATATTCTATCTCCTATCTTGAGACAAAAGTCGTATTGCTATATAGACTTCGATTATACACATTTTTTGTTTCGATCTGAGTTTATCTAGCTTATCTTTTTCTCTAAATATGTGTTGGTAAGCTTTCACTTTGGCAAAGTTCATCTTTACTAGTGAAGAAAATCATGTTGGTTATTTCAATATCTTGAAAATTGCTTTGATGAAAATTAGTGGGTGAATAACCTCTATTTAACATCCTCTAACAATGTTTCAAGGGTTTAAATAGAGAGTTTAGAACATGTAACTATCTTTGGATATAAGCATATAATGTGTTCGCGCATTAGTGTATAAGTCCAAAACAGAGAACTAAATGTATGCATACTTGTGTGTGTACTAAATGGTTGATGAAGACTGGGTAAGTACTGGTGGAAGTTCACGTCCGTGAATTTCGGCTGAGCTTGGAAATCAAAACCAACTCAATCTGGTTACCTAAGTAAGCGTACACGTACACATACTGGAGGAAAGTTCACGTCCGTGAATTTCTTCTGAGTTTGAAAACCAAAACAAACTTAAATCTGGTTACTTAAGTACGCATACTTAAGTGTGTTACTTTCTAAACTTGATTTATTCGGGTGCTTAAATATATATAAACTAAGGAATACATATTTGCAAACCGTGGCTATAAATTTCATGAATCGATTCGAGTGAATCAAACCTTTTTTGCTTCGATTGTGTCTTGTATACTTCTATAAAACCTAAGCAATTGAACAACTCTTGAACTAGTTCATTTGAGTCATTTGGACTAGTTATGGTGAAGATGAATATGGTTGATATGAAAGTGCTCATATGGCTAACTATTTGGTTAACTACTGTTGAACCAACTAAGTGTACATGTTTAGGCACTGTTACTCAAACCTAAATGACATATATTTCGTTTGTGTATAACAAGCAGAGTTCGATCTAGCGATTGAAATATATTAGCTTGAATCTAATCAGGTTTTCATCCAACGGTGAATATTGAATAATTTTTTACCAAGGTAACTTAGATTCCAAAGCCTGATTTGAAGACTATATAAAGGAGAACTCTAGCAATTGGGAAAGTTAATCCCCACACCTTATGTGTGATACTAGTTGTATATGCTAGAGTCAATTCTCCTTTAACCTTAGGTTTTTACCGAGACCCTGTAGGTTAACGACTTGAAGACTTTATTGGGATTGTGAAGCTATACCCAACTATTTTCTCTGTAGTTGCGTGATCTGATCTTGTTGTTTCTATCCTGATTAAGTGCAATCGTAAGATTGTCTTGAGATTAATTTCTCCGATAGTCAAGATAAAAAAGTAATCACAAACATCTTCGTCTCATCGTTTGTGATTCCACAATATCTTGTTTCGCTAATCGATTAAGATTATTATGATGTGATTGATAATTCTAGGATGTTCTTCGGGAATATAAGTCTGAGTTATCGATTGGTCCCTGTTCACCTTGATTTATCAAAAGATGGAACAAAACTTGTAGGTATTTATGTGGAAGACATATTTATCTATTCTTGTAAACTTTTCTGTGTGATTCATATTTTTTTATTAAAGTCTTCGACTTTGGGTCGTAACAACTCTTAGTTGTAGGTGAGATCATCTAAGGGAATCAACTGCGTAGTATCCCGCTGGGATCAGAGACGTAAGGAGCACAACTATACCTTGGATCAGTGTGAGATTGATTGGGGTTCAACTATAGTCCAGACCGAAGTTAGTTTGTAGTATGCTAGTGTCTGTAGCGACTTAATACAATGTGTGTTCAATTTGGACTAGGTCCTGGGTTTTTCTACCTTTGCGGTTTCCTTGTTAACAAAACTTCTGGTGTCTGTGTTATTTCTTTTTCGCATATATTTTGTTATATAATTGAAATATCACAGGTTGTGTGTTGAATCAATCAATTGGTCAATCCGACCTTTGGTTGTTGATTTAAATTGATTGATACTTGAACATTGGTCTTTGGTACCATTTAAGTTAATTTCTCTTGTATTCAATTAAACTCGCAGATTTCTATTTGCTTGAGTAAGGATTGAATCGAGAAATTGAGATATAACTCTTTGATATACTTTCTATTAAGATTGAGTTTGACTGTCTAGTTGATTCTCCTAAAAGTATATTGGAGTTAGTCCATACAGATTTCTAAGCTAATTATTGGGTGAGGTTGTTGTACCCCCACTTTTTCAATTGGTATCAGATTAGACAAACATGTTAAAGACCTTATAAGTCTGTGTTTGTAAACGATCTGACTCTATGGACAAAAATGTTATCTCTATAAACGTACTACCAGTCTTCGATGGCTCAAACTAATTGTGGCGGAAAATTACTATGCGTGCCTTTCTTTAAGCGCGTGATTTTTAATCATGGGTTTATATAGTTAATGGCTATGGTGCTCCCGTTGTGGTAGCAGGAGATACCACCGTACCTAAAGATATTGGTGCATATGACGCTGCTGAGATACTTGCTGCAAAGTAAAATTCTGGCGGTTTGAATGCCATTACCCCAGATCTCCAGCACCATGTGACTACGTGCAATTGGTCTAAAGATGCTTGGGATATCTTGGAAACCATATTTGAAGGGAATACCAGTGAAAAGGAATCCAGGCTTCAAAAACCTAAATTCCGATTAGGAAAACCTTCATATGGCAGATGAAGATTCATTTAGTGAGTTTAATTACAAAGTGTCTGAAATTGTTAATACATCCTTTGCATTGGGTAAGAATATTCCTAAAAAGGACATTGTGTTGAAAATTCTCAGATCGCTGCCATCTAGATATGATTCTAAGAAGCACGCCATCGTTGAAGGAAATTACCTTGATGCTCTTTCCAGAAACACTCTGGTTAGGAAGTTAAAGATCTTTGATCATGAGCATACATCCAAATCTGGGAAGGATATTTCTTTTAAAGCACATAAGAACACTAAATTACTTGAGAAAAGTAAAAGTGTTTGCATCTCTGAAGATGAGCTTTCTGAGACTGATTCATCAGATGAATATCTTGACAAGTCAGTCTCGTTAATCACAAGACAGTTGAGAGATCTTCAATTAAAGAGAAGTAAATGGTTCTCTAGAGACAAACCCAGATCTTCAGTTAAACCTCACAATCGCATCCCTCCTAAAAACATGGATGCTGGTGAGGCTGATGACGAGGATATTTCACAGTGTTTTAAGTGTAAAGGTTTTGGTCATTTTGCAAATGAGTATTCAAATCGAAAGAAATACACTGGAAACAAAGGTCTTGTTACAAATCTTGATGAAATGTCTGACAACTATGATTCTAATGAAGACGAAAAGTCAAGTGTTGCACTTCTTTGTGAAAATATTGATTTTGATAATTGTAGCAATACATACATCAATCTTGATATTCTTTCAGAAGAAAACTCGACAAATCTGGAAGAAAAAATTGACCTTTATGTTGGAAACTCTTTGTCTAATTTTTCAGGTTCTACCTTGTGTATAGCAGCTCGCACATCTCGGATACTTGAATCATATTCCAGGTTGACATGCTCATATTGTTCGCTCAAGGTTCATGAGCTATCAAAGTGTTACAAGTACAAACACAAACTAAGACATGTCAACAAACTTCAACGAAGAGCAAATCGATTAGCAAACAAGCTCAAACTTGTTCAAAAGGCCGCAGAGGTATGTAAGATTTTATCTTCGTCAAAGAAGTTAGCTTCCAAGGATTTGTAAAGACCACCAGAGAAAAGAGTATGGTCTAAACATTTTGATAGACAGGGTTCAATGAATTTCGTTCAAAGAGGTCATGGTGGACAGATTGTTGCTCACCGCAGCACAACTTGATTGTGTTGTTTGGAGCGTCTTGTCTCATGTGCCTGATCAAAAGAGACAAGATTGTGCACACTCCAGGCTTTAGGAAAATAATGTTTTTGTTTTCTTCCTTTTCTTAGTTTTGCTATGTTTTGAAAACATGGAATTCATGTTGCTTTTCATATCTAATTGATATTGGAAAGTACTTTCCTGTTTAATCAATAAAAGAGGGTTAAAATTGACAATTATGCCTTTTATAGGGTTGAGAGTTATGTGTAAACGAAGTTGTATGTTTAAAGGTTTCATAACCCTACATATCTTTTTCCTTTCCTGAAACTCTTTTTAACCAAAGACTGCTTGTTAAGCTTATTTTGTGACTTCCTCTCACAAACCCATATGCATATGGATACTCCAAGCATCATGTCTTCTGATGGAAAAGATGTTAATATGATTGGTAAGCCATCAATCACGAAGGAAAAAAAGAGATCTTCGTTACCTCCAACTTTGAAAAGAAAAAGAAGGAATGTGAGGAATCCAAGGGATGTTCCTTCAAATTCTCAGAAGTTTTCTGATGTTCTTGAAGAGTTGAAGGAGGCAAGGAATGAGATTCAACAAATAAAGGCTTTTGTTTTGAGAACTCTTGAGATTCAGAAGGCCCTAGTTCGACATCTTCAAACTAGGAGCTTTGTTGGAATTGACTCCTTCCTTCACGAACCATATGTTCCTATGGCGGTTCACGACAAGGAGTTCGGGGACGATAAAGAATTTTTTAGAGGTCTCAATGTCTATAGAAAATTCTTATGAGAATTTTATTCTTGTGTTTTTAAGAAGAATAACTAGAGTTTGAAATAGCCATTATTGTGATTACATATAGCTATGTCCAACGTTTTCATATTCAATGTTTTTAGATTTATTTGGTTAAATTCTAAAGTTTATTTGGAAGATGATTTTTGCAGTATTAATCTTTATGGTTTTATATATTGCAATTTTTTATGGGATATGTGTGTTTGCGTTCTTGAACAATGATTTTCCCATACATTGTCAAAAGTTAAGTCTTTCGTATGTCGATATGCAAGTATTGATAAAAAAAAATGAATGAACCTTTGACAAAAACAAAATATTAAGCCTTTTATGTCATTATGCAAATATTGATGGAAGAAAGGATGAGCTTTCGTTTACAAAGATTAAGTCTATTGTATGTCATTGTGCAAATAGTGATGGAAGATAGAATGAATCTTTGTCTATTCCGCAGTATAGATCTTTCCTGATCCATATTTTTATGTATATACTCTGTGGCTCCGTAAATTATCTTATGTTGTGCATTTCCAATTGGATTAATCATAGGTTCTCTTGTGGTTAATTAAGTTGAGTATTCCGGTTGAATTAATCATGGGTTCACTTGTGGTTAATTCAATTGAGTATTTTGGATATAAATTCATATTCTTATGTGATTTATTGTTGTCCAAAGAAATCCTTCTTTTCTCGTGAAAGTAAGGTCGCTCTTGTTGTTCTTTCGGGAATGACATTTTATGGGGGAAAGTTCTTATTTGAACTTGTGATTTATTGCCAAATCTTTGTGGGGAGTGTGGCTGTGGAATATTATAGGGGTTATCTTATATCTTTATAAACTCCTTGATGTATGAATTTAGTTTCGACTATATGATTGCATATAAAAAGTTGATATGTGCTTTCTTTTGGTCATGAAATGTATCTATGGAAACTTCTTTAGGATCCCACTAGTTTTCGTACCTTTGCTAATTTTATTGACAAAAAGGGGGAGAATTAATGTGTAGTTCACACTGCAAATACATATGGTTTTTGGATCATTATGTATGGGGGAGTGGTTTCCATGTGAGATGGAGTATTGACTAAGGGGAGTGATACATATCACCATAGTATTGTTGTCGAAGTTGTGATACAATTGAACTTTGATGCTGTGTAATAATACTATGACACCGTGTAACAATAATTGAGAGCTTTTGTTTTATCATTGTTATGGCTACGGATATTCAACAACGATGATGCTGAACTTACAACCTTTGGGATCATTAGAGTACTTGGAAGTGACGAATATTTCAAGTAATGTTGAAGAACCAAGGAGATCATGCATGTGAAATAGAAGATGCAAAGTTTATTTATTTTGTATTCCATATGTATTGATAGTTTTGTCACTAAAACTGACAAATGGGGAGATTGTTAGAGCACTGCTCGGTCGAACTCGCAAGTGTTTTTATCTCAAGTTTAGTTGCCAAAACTATAAGTCTTGATTTCTAGTCTACTTATATCTAAGTCTCGGACTAGGATAGAAGGTGTAGTTGAGCTCTAGACTCCACGACATTCATCATACAAAGACGAAGAACTACTCAAGGAACTGGTGGAACTTCATCGACTAAAAGGTATGTGGATGCTTGACTTATCTATCACTCAAAAAGTTTATCTACTCTATCTCCTATCTTGAGACAAAAGTTGTATTGCTATATAGACTTCGATTATACACATTTGTTATTTCGAGCCGAGTTTATCTCGCTTATCTTTTTCTCGAAATATGTGTTGGTAAACTTTCGCTTTGGCCAAGTTTATCTTTACAAGTGACGAAATTCATGTTGGTTATTTCAATATCTTGAAAATTGCTTTGATGAAAAATAGTGTGTGAATAACCTCTATTTAACATCCTCTAAGAATGTTTCAATGATTGAAATAAAGAGTTTAGAACATGTAACCATCTTTGGATATAAGCATATAATGTGTTTGCGCATTAGTGTATGAGTCCAAAACCGGGAACCAAATGCATGCATACTTGTGTGTGTACTAAATGGTTGATGGAGACTGGGTAAGTATGCGTACAAGTACGGATACTGGCGGAAGTTCATGTCCGTGAATTTCTGCTGAGTTTGGAAATCAAAATCAACTCAATCCGGCTACCTAAGTATGCGTACCCGTACGCATACTGGCTGAAAGTTCACATCCATGAATTTCTGGTGAATTTGGAAACAAAACAAACTCAAATCCGGTTAGTTAAGTTCGCATACCCGTACGCATACTTAAGTGTGTTACTTTCTAAAATTGGTTTATTCGTGAACTTAAATATATATAAACTAAGGAATGCATATTTGCGAACCGTGGATATAATGTTCATAAATCGATTCGAGTGAATCAAAACCAATTTTGTTTCTATTTTGTCTTGTATACTTCTATAAGATCTAAGCAATTGAACAACTCTTGAACTAGTTCATTTGAGTCATTTGGACTAGTTATGGTGAAGATGAATATGGTTGATATGAAAGTGCTCATATGGCTAACCATTTGGTTCACTACTGTTGAACCAACTAAGTTTACATGTTTAGGTACGGTTACTCAGACCTAAATGACATATATTTCATTTATGTATAACAAGCTAAGTTCGATCTAACGGTTGAAATATATTAGCTTGAATCTAATCAGGTTTTTATCTAACGGTAAATATTGAATGCTTTCTTACCAAGGTAACTTAGATTGCAAACCCTGATTTGAAGACTATATAAAGGAGAACTCTAGCAACTGGGAAAGTTAATCCCCACACCTCCTGTGTGATACCAGTTGTATAAGCTAGATTCGATTCTCTTTTAACCTTAGATTTCTACCGAGACCCTATAGGTTAACGACTTGAAGTGTTCATTGGGATTGTGAATCCAGACCCAATTATTTTCTCTGAAGTTGCGTGATCTAATCTTGTTGTTTCTATCGTGATTGAGTGCAATCGTAAGATTGGCTTGAGATTAATTTCTCAGATAGGCAAGATAGAAAAGTAATCACAAACATCTTCGGCTCATCGTTTGTGATTTCACAATATCTTGTTTCGCTAGTCGATTAAGATTATTGTGAGGTGATTGATAATTCTAGGATGTTCTTCGGGAATATAAGTCCAGGTTATCGATTGGTTCATGTTCACCTTGATTTATCAAAATACGGAATAAAACTTGTAGGTATTTCTGTGGGAGATAGATTTATATATTCTTGTAGACTTTTATGTGTGATACATATTTTTTTTAATTAAAGTCTCCGACTTTGGGTCGTAGCAATCAGAGACTTAAGGAGCGCAACTATACCTTGGATCAGTGTGAGGTTAATTGGGGTTCAACTACAGTTCATACCGAAGTTAGTTTGTAGTAAGCTAGTGTCTGTAGAGGCTTAATACAGTGTGTGTTCAATTTGGACTTGGTCCCTAGGTTTTTCTGCATTTGCGGTTTCCTCGTTAATAAAACTTCTGGTGTCTGTGTTATTTATTTTCCGCATTATATTTTGTTATATAATTTAAATATCACAGGTTGTGCGTTGAATCAATCAATTGAGAAATTCGACCTTTGGTTGTTGATTGATACTTGAATATCGGTCTTTCGTATCGTTCAAGTTAATTTCTCTTGTATTCAATTAGACTCGCATATTTCTATTTGCTTGAGTAAGGATTGAATCGATAAATTGATATATAAATCTTTGATATACTTTCTATTAAGATTAAATATGACTGTCTAGTTGATTCTTTTAAAAGTATATTGGAGTTAGTCCATACAGATTGCTAAGCGAATTATTGGGTGAGGTTGTTGTACCCCAACTTTTTCAGTAGGTTAACGACTTGAAGACTTCATTGGGATTGTGAAGCCATACCCAACTATTTTCTCTGTAGTTGCGTGATCTGATCTTACTGTTTCTATCGTGATTGAGTGCAATCGTAAGATTGGATTGAGATTTATATCTCCGATAGGTAAGATAGAAAAGTAGTCACAAACACCTTCGTCTCATCGTTTGTGATTCCATAATATCTTGTTTCGCTAGTCGATTAAAATTATTATGAGGTGATTGATATTTCTAGGCTGTTCTTCAGGAATATAAGTCTGGTATATCAATTGGTTCTTGTTCACCTCGATTTATCAAAAGACGGAACAGAACTTGTAGGTATTTTTGTGGGAGAAAGATTTATCTAGACTTTTCTGTGTGAGACATATTTGTTTATTAAAGTCTTCAACTTTGGGTCACATCAACTCTTAGTTGTAGGTGAGATCATCTAAGGGAATCAAGTGTGTAGTATCCTGATGGGATCAAAGACGTAAGGAGCGCAACTGTACGTTGAATTAGTGTGAGATTGATTGGGTTTCAACTATAGTCCAGATCGAAGTTAGTTTGTAGTAGGCTTGTGTCTGTAGCGACTTAATTCAATGTGGTGTTCAAATATGGACTAGGTCCCGGGGTTTTTCTGCATTTGCGGTTTCCTCGTTAAAAAAACTTCTAGTGTCTGTGTTATTTCTTTTCCTCATTATATTTTGTTATATAATTGAAATATCATAAGTTGTGCGTTGAATCGATCAATTGGTAAATACAATCTTTGGTTGTTGATTGAAATTGATTGATCCTTGAACATTGGTCTTTGGTAACATTCAAGTTATTTTTTTTGTATTCAATCAGGCTCGCAAATTCCTATTTGTTTGAGTGTGGATTGAATCGGGAAATTGAGATGTAACTCTTTGATATAATTTTATTAAGATTGACTCTGATTGTCTAGTTGATTATCTTAAAAGTATATTGGAGTTAGTCCATACAGATTGCTAAGCGAAATATTGGGTGTGGTTGTTATACCCCCGCTTTTTCAGAGAGACTTCAGGCCAAATGGTTGGGGATAAAACTTCCCTAGTTGTAAGAACCAATCAAATGTTTGTTTTCTGTAGAAAGAGTTGCACCATATGAATCATACCCAAACTCCATAAATTCCTTCTAGATTGGAGGCATGGTATTCATCCCTTCAGATCATGTATTTCATAACAAGTATGTGTTAGCAAACTTGACATAATGATAACATTCATAAGAGAAGAGTTTTACTAAGAGAAATACTTAATCGAGGTAAAGTGGGCGGAAGGATCAACTAATCTGTTTTACTTGGTTAGTATATAAAACTGAATAAAATGGATGGACACCAAGTGTGGTACCTGACTGAAACATCATAAAAGTTTTTTTTTATCGATCAATAAGAAGAGATTCATTGGAAAAAAGGTGTTGTGTGTGTGTGTGTGTGTGTGTGTGTGGGGGGGGGGGGGGGTACCCCAACCCAATAAATACAACCGACAAAAAAAAAGACTAAGTTTGGAATTGATCACCCGAATAAGAAAAAAAAACCAAGAGAGATTAGTAAAACAACATACACCAAATGTTTCAAATCCAACTTAAACCGGTCGATAGAAATACGAGTCCCATAAAGCTATCACCATGTTAGCCATTAGACCTAACATTTTAGTATTTGGTTCCGCCCAAAAATAAGCTTGAATCTTAATATCTCGGATTAGACTTTCCAAATTTCTCTTTTTGTGATTAAGATTCTAAAATTCCTTTCTTTCCATATGCACCACCATATTGTAATTGGTAAGTTGTTCCATACACGGTCAAGCCTTTCATCACCCCAATCATGACTCCAAGCTTTTATAGTTGCGAAAATATTACTATCTTCATTCCAATTGAAGTTGCATCCTTCAACAAAATAATCAAAATTCTCTTTGTTCGCCAATAATCATAGAATAAATGGCCACTTGTTTTACCTTTTTCTTCACAAAACCGGAACACCCTATCCATATTCATACCCCTTATATCCACTTACTAATATAAGTGATCCTAAGGTAGTTCTAAAACTAATATTACGTCGTCCTTTTCTCAATTACACGGTATTACTAGGACTAACTAGAACTATCTGTGCCACATTTCAAGTGCTAACTTCTGTAAGTTATGGAAAACCTCTAGCTAGTGAGGTGTTTTTGTGAAATCTCAGTTGATCCAGTTCCATAAAGATTCCAATTTTTGACAATATGAACAAAAAATGTATTTCAATTTTCAGATGAAATAAGATATGGAAAGCATAAAATACCATGATAAAATCTCATATCAAAATGCTATATGAAGTATATAAAAGTAAGGTAATGTGCCTATAATTCTTCAAAATTTAGTTATCTCATACTTCTACATTAATACCGCAACAATGACAAGATTGTCGACCGCAAATTTTGCACTAATTGCAGTCATGAATGCTAGTTAATGATATAATGAAAATGGGTTATCGATGTTAGAGCATTGCTCGGTCGAACTCGCATGCGTTGCTATCTCAAGCATATTTGTCAATGTTAGTGATCAAAACTATAAAGTCTTGATTTCTTTTCTACTATAGATAAGGTCTCAGACTAGGATAGAAAGTGTAGTTGAGCTCAAGAACTCCATGGCAATCATTATACAAGACGAAGGACTACTCAAGGAACTAGTGGATCTTCATCGACTAAAAGGTATGTGGAGACTTGAACTTATCTCACTCAAAAGTATATCTACTCTATCTCCTATCTTGAGACAAAAGTCGTTTTACTATATAGACTAAGAATATACACATGTGATATTTTGAGCTGAGTATATCTCGCTTATCTATTTCTCGAAATATGTGTTGGTAAAGCTTTCACTTTAGCTAAGTTCATCTTTGCCTAGTGACAAAAGTCATGTTATGTTTCAATCACTTTGGAAATTGCTCAAACGAAAACTAGTTTGTGAATAACAACTATATGACGTCCTCTAAGAATGTTTTAATGATTGAAATGAGAGTTTAGACAATATAACCGCTGGGGGATATAAACATTGTTGTGGTAACACATATATGTGTAAGTCCTTAGCACTTGAACCGAAGTTTGCGAACTTTGTTGATCAAGTGAAAACCGGAACTTGAGCAGTCAACCCAGTCCGCGAACTCAGTCCGCGAACGTGCGTAGTTCTCAAACCCGAGAATTTCTGCTGGAGTTGTAGCTCGGTTTCAGTCCGCGAACTGACGGAAGTTCTCAAACCCGAGAATTTCGGCTAGAGTTTGTGAACTCCAACCGGTTACTTGAGTCCGCGAACTTGAGTGGTTATGTCTAAAAACGATGTTCGTGAACTTATCTGAGGAATGCTATTGCAAACCGTGGCTTTATAGTTCATGAATTGATTCGAGTGAATCACATAGTTTTTGCTTCAATTGTGTCTTGTGTAGTACATAAGATCTCATAGAAATTGAACAACTCTTTAACTAGTTCATTTGAGTCATTTGGACTAGTTATGGTGAAGAATAATATGGTTGATATGAAAGTTATCATCTGGCTAACCATTTGGTTAACTAATATTGAACCAACTATTGTACACGTTTGGGTACGGTTACACAAACCCAAAATCGTCAAGTACATGTGTGTATGGAAAGCTCAGTTTTCGATCTAACGGTTGGGAGATATTAGCTTGTATCTAATCAAGTTTTCATCTAACGGTGAATATTGAATGCTTTGTTACTAAGCTAACATTGATTGCAAACCCTGATTTGAAAGACTATATAAGGGAGAACTCTAGCAACTGGGAAACCTAATCCCCACACATTTTGTGTGATACTAGTTTGCTAAGCTAGAGTCGACTCTCCTTTAACCTTTGGTTTTCTTCTTCTAAAACCAGGTTAACGACTTAAAAACTTCATTGGGATTGTGAAGCCATACCGATACTACTTTTTTTGTAGTTCTTTGATATAATCTTGCTATTTCTATTGTACGGGTACAATTTTAATAATTGGCTTGAAATTTCTATCTCCGATAGGCAAGATACAAAAGTAATCACAAACATCTTCGTCTCATCGTTTGTAATTCCACAATATCTTTTTTCGCTGCGTCGATTAAGACTATTGTGAGGTGATTGATAAAACTGAGCTGTTCTTCGGGGATATAAGTCTGGTTTTATTGATTGGTTCCTGTTCACCTTGATTTATCAAAGACGGAATAAAACTCATAGGTTTATTCGTGGGAGACAGATTTATCTATATTGTAGAATTTTTTGTGTGAGATAGATTTGTTTGCTAAAGTCTTCGAATTTGGGTCATAGCAACTCTTGGTTGTGGGTGAGATCATCTAAGGGAATCAAGTGCGCAGTATCCTGCTGGGATCATAGGCGTAGGAGCATAAATGTACCTTGGATCAGTATGATATTACAATCCATACCGAAGTTAATTTGGAGTAGGCTAGTGTCTGTAGCGGCTTAATACAGTGTATGTTTAATCTGGACTAGGTCCCAGGATTTTTCTGCATTTGCGGTTTCCTCGTTAACAAAATTCTGGTGTCTGTGTTATTTCTTTTCCGCATTATATTTTGTTATATAATTAAAATAATACAGGTTGTGTGTTGTTCAATCAATTAGAATATCCGACCTTATTGGTTGTTGATTTAAATTGATTGACACTTGGATATTGGTTTTTGATACCATCCAAGTTATCTCTCTTTGATTAGTCTCGTGAATCACATTTGCTTGAGTAAATGAAATTGAGAGATTGAGATAATAACTCCTTGAGTATTTTCTATTGATTGAGTCTAGTTGATTCTCTAGAAAACAATTCGGAGTTGTCCATATAGATTGCTGATCGAAATATTGGGTGAGGTTGTTAGACCCTCGCTTTTTCAATTGGTATCAGAGCAGGCAAACACATTCAAGACCTCATAAGTCTGTGTTTGTAAGCGATATGACTCTATGGACAGAGGTGCTATCTCAATAAACGTACCACCGGTCTTCGATGGCTCTAATTACTTATGGTGGAAAATTGTTATGCACGCTTTTCTTCATGCACGTGATTTCCAATCATGGGTATATGTTGTTAATGGATATAATTCTCCCATTGAGGCAGTTGGAGGTGTAAATGTTCCTAAGAATATTGCTGAATACACTCCTGCATAGATTCTTGCTGCAAAGCAAAACTCCGACGGTTTGAATGCAATCATACATGCCATTACCCCAAATCTTCAGCACCACGTATCTAATTGCACTAAGTCGCAAGAAGCTTGGGATATCTTAACAACCGTGTTTGAAGGAAACACCAGTGAAAAGGAAGCTAGGCTTCAAAACCTTAGTTCCAATTGGGAAAACCTTCGTATGGCAGATGAAGAAATATTTGATGAGTTTAATCACTAAGTGTCTGAAATTGTTAATGCATCTTTTTCATTAGGTAAGACTATTCCTGAAAAGGACATTGTGATGAAAATTCTCAAATCACTGCCATCTAGATATGATGCTAAGAAGCATGCCATCGTTGAGGGAAATAACCTTGATACTCTTTCTAGAAATTCTCTAGCTGGAAAGTTGAAACGACTTCTATATAGAAACCATATTTTTGCTTCTAATCGTAAGTCTCGACATCCCAAATTGATTGACAAAAGGGATGAGAATTTCTTTAATTCAGTTTTGTCACTGTTTATTCAACAACTTAAGAAATCTCTTAGACAAAATAAAAGAAAGTCTCAAAAGAAAAGGAAGTCATTCAATACAAAGGTTTAAAAAAGTTATGCTAAAAATCCTTGTTTCATGTGCTATAGAAGTGTTCATGATACTTATGAACATCCAAATAAGGAAGTGAATGAGTTAACTAAAGCTTGGATGGCCACTATTTACTAATGTCCTCCTAACAGTCCTGATCATTCCATGATAAACAATCGTACTTCCCCAGAAGTCGTATCTAAAAAGATTGAAAATCTGGAAAGTGAACTGTCTAAGTAAAAAATGAAGATAACTTGCAATCATGATTCTCAAAACTTTTCGATTTTTTCGTTAAAAAGTTGTCAGCAAAATTCTCCTGAGACTATTGTAGGACCAGAATATCTCCATGATATTACTCTTGCGAGATTTACAACACTTTTGTGAATTCGTTTGCGAGTTCTTCAACAACATACTACGAGTGTCGCAGAATGACATAGCAGATGACGATAGCTGAAACATGAGAAGAGCATGATGATCCTGCGAGAACTGACATTATAACTGCTGCGATAATACCGCGAGTCAGATCTGAAATTAAAGGACAACCTAGCTGTCATCCATTATGTAACTACCCTATATAAGGAGACCCATTAGATTCAGAGGAGGAGATATGAATTTTTGAGCATTAAGAAAGTTTTGAGGAGATAGAAAATCTGAGAGAGCGGTTGTATTCTTGATTTCTCCCAATTCTTGTAAACATTTCTGATAATCAAATAAGAAATTGTTGTTTTCAATCTTCAAATATGTGTTGATTATTGTGAATTCTTGTAAAGGGTGTAGTGTAGGTTTTCCTGCAACTACATTTTGGCGCTAGAAACATGCAATATTGATCAAATTTTGAATTAGTGATAAGCAACAATCCTCCCATTGGTTCATGGCATCATCAAATTTGTCCCCAACTATACCCTTCAGGCGAGATTTTATATTTTCTTCTCTGGAGAGGAGATACGAATTTTCTTTTGATAATAAAGAGTAAGATTCTTCTAATTGGGAATATTGATCTTGGAGTTTACCGGCATTTAAACTTAGAGTTAATCTACCCTTGATAAGTTTATCTTTCTCAGCGGCGGATGATTCGGTTACTTCCTTGAGTTCATCTTTTAGTGAACGAAGAGATTGCTCTTGATTATCACACACTTTTTGAAGAATACTCAATTTTTGCTAGGAAATCACCATCATGTTCGAAAAACTACGTTTCTCCTGAGAAAAAGTTTTATTTTCATATGATAAAGATTCCATAGCCAAGTTAGCTTGGGTTAACAAACATGAGAGGCGAGTAACTTCGCTACTTAATAAATTTTGCCTTTGCAATAATTGGCCATTCTCATTAGTAAGATTATCTATTTGATCGATCGAGTATGTGTGAAGATTGTCTAGTCTATTATATTGGTCTATCCAGGAATCTTTCTCAGCGCGGGCTTCTTCATCAATAGACTCAAATTGAAATCTCTCTATGAATCGTTTCTGATTTAAAACTAAATATGCGAACCAAGAATTTAAAAAGGGAACTGAATATATAAAAGATGAAAATTTGCTAAAACAGAAAAACAAGAGACAGAGGCAGGGAAACTATACATTTTAGTTCATTGTTTTTACCGCGAAATTTTTTGCAATCAAGTGAAGAGTTGCGAAGCTTTTGGTAAAGAATGTCACATTCTGAAGTCTTGGCTTGGAGACTTCTTTTTAAAGTTTCAACTTCATTCTCTAAGGATGCATGTGAAGCCGTTTGGTTAGAACCAAAATACTTACCTTAAACCTCGCAAACACCCTGCTTGACAGGATCAACAGAAGACTTCTTAGCATCATCTAAAATGTTAGACAAGATTTTAATATCAACATTTACTCCTACTGGAATTTCCTTAGAAGAAGGGAGAGATGTAAAAGGTGAAGTAATGATATTAAAAAGCTGAAGATTTGAATTCGCAATAATTGTATCATCAGAAGGAGGAGTGTATGGAAAATTAATAGTTGGAAGTGACATAGGAGTAGAAGAAGTTTTGTTCACAACAGCTTTAGGAGTCTCATTTGTCAGAAGATCAGCTGAGACAGGGAAATTTATAGTCGTTCCATTTGCGAGGTTGTAGGAACAGAAATCGTAGAAAATATGGGAATGACAATGTCAATATCAATAGTTTTAACTTGGCGAGATCGTTTGCGAGGTTTAGCAATACCTTCATCATCCTGCGAATAATAATTTAGATAAGAAACAGAGGCAACAATATTGTTATTAAGAAAACAAATGTTTCTTACTACCTTATGACTCGTAGGCTTCCTTTTCTTTTCAGATAGTTTTTTCCGCGAATCCTTAAGAAGATTAGGGTTTTGGATTACAGGCTGGGTGTTAGGAGTAGTACCATTGAAAAGAAAACACAGTATGGGAGTTACGAAGAATCAAGTAGAAAAGATTGAATAATACGGGTAAACTATGTTCAGATAAGCAAAGTCGAGTCCAGTAACGTCAGAAGAACACATACCTTGATGATTCCATTGAAGCAGTAACAGGTGAATTTGTAGAAGAAGAAAGTTGCAGATGGGAAAAATTTGCAGAGAACGAAGAGGTAAAGAAGACGAAGAAGTAAAAGAAGAAAAATATTTCCTCGACATATTCTCTCTTTTATAGACAGAAGAATGGTAACCGGATAATAAGGGATTAACCGGTAAGGAAAAGAATACTCGACACGTGTAGGCGGTTACACTTAATTTACAGAGTTTTGTTGGAAAAAGAAGACGAAAAGATGGGTAGCTACGGAATTTTATTTCTCATGATCTTTCCTACTTCGAAGAGGCAAGATGTATGACCAGAATATCGCCATGATATTACTCTTGCGATATTTACAACACTTCTTCGAATTCGTCTGTGAGTTCTTCAACAACATACTGCGAGTGTCGCAGAATGACTCAAAGAATGACGTAGCAGATGACGATAGCTGAAACATGAGAAGAGAATGATGATCCTGCGAGGATTACAACACCTACGAGAATTGACATTATAACTGTTGCAATAATACCGCGAGTCAGATCTGAAATTAAAGGATAGCCTAGCTGTCATCCATTATGTAACTACCTTATATAAAGAGACCCAGTAGAATCAGAGGAGGAGAGATGAATTTTTGAGAATTGAGAAAGTTTTGAGGAGATAGAAAATCTGAGAGAGCGGTTGTATTCTTGATTTCTCCCAATTCTTGTAAACATTTCTGAGAATCAAATAAGAAAGTGTTGTTTTTAATCTTCAAATATGTGTTGATTATTGTGAATTCTTGTAAAGGGTGTAGTGTAGGTTTTCCTGCAACTACAACTATACCCTTCTTAAGTCACCCAGATAAGAGGGATGGTACATAGAATCACAAGGATGTCCCTAATATTGCAGACTCTACTTGTGATTATCAGGACCATGTAAAAGTTTTGGGCACTCAGAAACAGAAAAAACTCTCTTCTACAAAACGTTGGTTGCAGAAGAAGAAGAAATCTCATACAAAATCCTTTGCCTTTGTAAAAGAGATTTCCAAAAGAGTGCACAGTTTGAAAAAATCAACAATCAAGGTATTCAAATCTATGCTAAAAATGGGAAAGGATGATGTCCACTCATATTTCTTAAAAACAAGACGGGAACAGACTATAACTTCATCACCTCAAAAGAAGTTACCCATTTCTGAGAGGAATTGGAATATGTACGGTTTATAACACTGTATTAAGGATTTCTTTGTCTATCCCTCTTAGACAAAGAAATCATAATCTTTGAGAGGGTTGTGATGAAACATTTATGTTCCAGTTTTTAAGGTCTTTTTGTTAGGGTTTTGGTCAAAGGTTAGTTTGGAAATTTATCTTCTCAGTTTCTTTTAAAATAAAGTTTTCTCAGTTAAACATTTCATCTATCTCTTCTATCATGTCCTCCTCAAGCCTTTCTAGCAAAGAAAGCGATGTTTAGACTGTTCTCTTTCCATCAAAAAAGATACGCTTTGATTCTTCAGATAATGGTGTGAATCCTGATTCTCATGATTCCTCCCTAGATGGGAACATCTCTGTTTCTCATTTTGATAAGCTCTCCTTGACTATGAATATAGTTTTTAAACAAGTTTGTGCCCTGAAAAGTGAACTAGAAACTTCTTCCAAGAGACTTGAAGAAAAGTTGGATAATCTAGAATTGATCTGATCTAAGATGAGCTTGAAGAATACAGAGAATATGAAAGAGTATACAAAGTAAGTGAAATGTTTTTGCCTAGTAAATCTTCTATTGTTTCTCTTTTGTTTAGAAGAATAACTAGTGTTTTGGAATAGCCATTATTGTGATTATACATAGCTATATCCAATGTTTTTTATCTTCTTGTTTTTAGATTTTTTTGTTTAAAAATTCTAAGTTTGTTTGGAACATGATGGTTGCAATATTAATCTTTATGGTTTTATATATTGCAATATTTTGATGGGATATGTGAGTTTACGTCCGTGAACTTGATTGTCCCATATTTTGTCAAAAGTAAAGTCGTTCGTGAATTGATATGCAAATATTGATAAAAGGATGAATAGACTTTTGACAAACACAAAAGTTAAGCCTATACTGTCAATTATTGATAAAAGGATGAATATAATTATAGAAAAACGGGCCCTAGCTCAGCTGGTCATCCCCATTCCACAAAGTTTCATACGCTCTAGGAGGTCCCAGGTTCGAGCCCCCAATGGCGTAATATTGCAGGAATTAACATGGAAGGTAGTGTTAGTTTGCCCCCCTTGTGACACAATCTCAGCCCCCCCCATCCGCTTCGGCTCCCTTGGCTAGGTTACCCATGAGGCTCGCTGGTAGACTAGCACAACAACCTGTTCAATTAATGTAGTAGTATGTTGTTGTAGTTTAGCTTGTTAGGCTTCCAACTAGTTAATGTAATACTCTTTATCCAATAATAAAAAAAATTAAATAAAAAAAATGATATAAGATAGGTTAAAATCTTTTGTGATTCAAGGATTATGTCTATTGTATGTCATTGTGCAAATGGTGATGGAAACATAGAATGAATCCTTGTGTTATCCACGGTATAGAGCTTTATTGATCCATATTATTACTACTGTAAAGGCTCCATCGTGTATATTATGTTGAGCACGATACGACTAAGTCGATTCCTTATTGGCATGGTTAGTTGTTCCATGAGATGTTATATGTTGAGCATTAAGAACTAAATCAATCATCTAGTATGGTTATTTAGTTAGCACTCCATAAATCTCTTATGTTAAGCATCTCTTTTGACTGGGTTGGTTTTTCATGATTAACTTAGTCATTGCTCCATAGATTTTCTTATGTCAAGTGTGGACAATTAAATTGATTACACTTGTAATTAGTTTGGTTGAGTATGACAATTAGATTATTTGCGAGTCTTCTTGTGATTAATCTAATTGATTTATTAAGTCTCCATAAGTTTACTTGCGTTGAGCATATTTAGTCAAATTAATCTTGGTTCGCTTTGGTTAATTTGATTGAATATTTCTTGTTGGATTCCAAATTCATACTTGTATGTAATTTGTTGAGTCTAAAGAAATCCTTCTTTTCATTTTTGAAATTAAGGTCGTTCTTGTTGTTCCTTAGGGAATGAGATATTATGGGGGAGAGTTCTTTTGAACTTTTGCTTAATTTCCAAATCTTTGTGGGGAGTGCGGTTGTGGAATATTAGAGGGGTTATCTTGCGTCTTAATAAACTCCTTGATGAATGCATTTAGCTTCAGCTTTATGATTGCATCTAAACAAGATGATACACATTTACCTTTGGTCATGAAATGTCTCTTACGGAAATTTCATTAGGATCTCGTTCTTGTACCTTTGCTAATTTTATTGACAAAAAGGGGGAGAATTAATATGTAGTTCACACTACAAATACATATGGTTTTCTCATTGTTATAGCTACGGATTTTCAACAATGATGATGCTAAACTTACAACCTTTGGGATCATTGGACTACTTGGAAGTGACAAAGATTTCGAGTATTGTTGAAGATTAGACATATGGAATAGGAGCTACAAAGTTTATTTATATATTATTTGTATTCCATATGTATTAATAGTTTTGCCACTAAAATTGACAAAGGGGGAGATTGTTAGAGCATTACTCTGTCGAATTAGTATGCGTTGCTATCTCAAGCATGTTTTTCAATGATAGTGATCAAAACTATAAAGTCTTGATTTCTTGTCTACTATAGCTAAGGTCTCGGACTAGGATATAAAGTGTAGTTGAGCTCAAGAACTCCATGGAAATCATCATACAAGACGAAGGACTACTCAAGGAACCAGTGGATCTTCATCGACTAAAAGGTATGTGGGGATATAAATATTTGCTTGAGTAAATCAAATTGAGAGATTGGGATAATAACTCCTTGAGTATTTTCTATTGATTGAGTCTAGCTGATTCTCTAGAAAACAACTCAGAGTTATCCATACAGATTGCTGACTGAAATATTGGGTGAGGTTGTTAGACTCCCGCTTCTTCAATCACAAAGAACTCAGCTTGTAGGTTCTTGCTAAACTTAATTAATAATAAATGAAAACAAACTTCAGTGTAGTTTTTTATTCAAACTACCATTTTTAAGTAATCCTGTAGTGATTACAACACTAACTAGTAATTGTTGTAATATCAGTCAATCAAATACACAAAAAATACCAATTTGGATAATTTTGTCTAATTATCTATAAAATTTTGATGCAAGCTGTTAGAGCATTGCTCGGTCGAACTCGCATGCGTTGCTATCTCAAGCATGTTTGTCAATGTTAGTGACCAAAACTATAAAGTCTTGATTTCTAGTCTATTATAGCTAAGGTCTCGGACTAGGATATAAAGTGTAGTTGAGCTCAATAACTCCATCGCAATTATCATACAAGACGAAGGAATACTCAAGGAACCAGTGAATCTTCATCGACTAAAAGGTATGTGGAGACTTGAACTTATCTATCACTCAAAAGTCTATCTACTATATCTCTTATATTGAGACAAAAGTCGTTTTACTATATAGACTAAGAATATACACATGTGACATTTCGAGCTGAGTATATCTCGCTTATCTATTTCTCGAAATGTATGTTGGTAAAGCTTTCACTTTAGCCAAGTTCATCTTTGCCTAGTGACAAAAGTCATGTTATGTTTCAATCACTTTGGAAATTGCTCTGACGAAAACTAGTTTGTGAATAACACTTATATGATGTCCTATGAAAATATTTCAATGATTGAAATGGGAGTTTAGACAATATAACCATTGGGGGATATAAACATTATTGTGGTAACACATATATGTATAAATCCTTAGCACTTGAACCGAAGTTTGCGAACTTTGTTGATCAAGTGAAAATCGGAACTTGAGCAGTCAACCCAGCCCGCGAACGTACGTAGTTCTCGAACCCGAGAATTTTTGCTGGAGTTGTAGCTCGGTTTCAGTCCGCGAACTGACGAAAGTTCTCTAACCAGAGAATTTCTGCTGGAGTTTGTGAACTCCAACCGGTTACTTGAGTCCGCGAACCCAGTCCGCGAACTTGAGTGGTTATGTCTAAAAACGATGTTCATGAACTTATCTAAATTATCTAAGGAATGCTATTGCAAACCGTGGCTTTATAGTTCATGAATTTATTCGAGTGAATCACATCGTTTTTGCTTCAATTGTATCTTGTGTAGTACATAAGATCTCATAGCAATTGAACAACTCTCTAACTAGTTCATTTGAGTCATTTGGACTAGTTATGGTGAAGAAGAATATGGTTGATATGAAAGTTATCATTTGGCTAACCATTTGGTTGACTAATATTGAACCAACTATTGTACAAGTTTGGATACGGTTATACAAACCCAAAATCGTCAAGTACATGTGTGTATGGCAAGCTAAGTTTTCGATCTAACGGTTGAGAGATATTATCTTGTATCTAATCAAGTTTTCATCTAACGGTGAATATTGAATACTTTGTTACTAAGATAACATTGATTGCAAACCCTGATTTGAAAGACTATATAAGGGATAACTATAGCAACTGGGAAACCTAATCCCCACATATTCTGTGTGATACTAGTTTTCTAAGCTGGAGTTGATTCTCCTTTAACCTTTGGTTTTCTTCTTCTAAAACCAAGTTAACGACCTAAAGACTTCATTGGGATTGTGAAGCCAGACCTATACTACTTTTCCTGTAGTTGTGTGATATGATCTTGTTGTTTCTATCGTACGAGTACAATTGTAATAATTGGTTTGAGATTTCTATCTCCAATAGGCAAGATATAAATGTAATCACAAACATCTTCGTCACATCATTTGTGATTCCACAATATCTTTTTTCGATGCGTCGATTAAGACTATTGTGAGGTGATTGATAAAACTGAGCTGTTTTTCAGGAATATAAGTTTAGTTTTATTGATTGGTTCCTGTTCACCTTGATTTATCAAAAGACGGAACAAAACTCATAGGTTTATTCGTGGGAGGCGGATTTATCTATCTTGTAGACTTTACTGTTTGAGACATATTTGTTTGCAAAAGTTTTCGACTTTGGGTCGTATCAACTCTTGGTTGTGGGTGAGATCAGCTAAGGGAATCAAGTGTGCAGTATCCTGTTAGGATCATAGGCTTAGAAGCATAACTGTACCTTGGATCATTATGAAATTACAGTTCAGACCGAAGTTAATTTGGAGTAGGCTAATGTTTCTAGCGTCTTAATACAGTGTATGTTTAATCTGGACTAGGTCCCAGGGTTTTTCTGCATTTGCGATTTACTCGTTAACAAAATTTTGGTGTCTGTGTTATTTCTTTTCCGCATTATATTTTGTTATATAATTGAAATAATACAGGTTGTGCGTTTTTTAATCAATTAGAATATCCGACCTTATTGGTTGTTGATTTAAATTGATTGACACTTGGATTTTGGTCTTTGGTACCATCCAAGTTATCTCTCTTTGATTAGACTCGCGAATCACATTTGCTTGAGTAAATCAAATTGAGAGATTGAGATAATAACTCCTTGAGTATTTTCTATTGATTGAGTCTAGTTGATTCTCTAGAAAACAACTCGGAGTTGTCCATACAGATTGCTGATCGAAATATTGGGTGAGGTTGTTAGACTCCCGCTTCTTCAATCACAAAGAACTCAGCTTGTAGGTTCTTGCAAAACTTAATTAGAAATAAATGAAAACAAACTTCGGTGTAGTTTTTCATTCAAACTACCATTTTTAAGTAATCCTGTAGTGATTACAACACTAACTAGTAATTGTTGCAATATCAGTCAATCAAATACACAAAAAATACCAATTTGGATAATTTTGTCTAATTATCTATTAAATTTTGATGCAAACTGTTAGAGCATTGCTCTGTCGAACTCGCATGCGTTGCTATCTCAAGCATGTTTGTCAATGTTAGTGATCAAAACTATAAAGTCTTGATTTCTAGTCTATTATAGCTAAGGTCTCGGACTAGGATATAAAGTGTAGTTGAGCTCAAGAACTCCATGGAAATCATCATACAAGATGAAGGACTACTCAAGGAACCAGTGGATCTTCATCGACTAAAAGGTATGTGGAGACTTGAACTTATCTATCACTCAAAAGTCTATCTACTCTATCTCCTATCTTGAGACAAAAGTCGTATTATTATATAGACTAAGAATATACACATGTGGTATTTCGAGCTGAGTATATCTCGCTTATCTATTTCTCGAAATATGTGTTGGTAAAGCTTTCGCTTTAGCCAAGTTCATCTTTACCTTGTGACGAAAGTCATGTTACGTTTCAATCATTTTGGAAATCGCTCTGACGAAAAATAGTTTGTGAATAACAACTATATAATGCCCTCTGAGAATGTTTCAATGATTGAAATAAGAGTTTAGACAATATAACCATTGGGGGATATAAACATTGTTGTGGTAACACATATATGTATATGTCCTTAGCACTTTAACCTAAGTTTGCGAACTTTGTTGATCAAGTGAAACCGAAACTTGAGCAGCCAACTCAGTCTGGGAACGTGCGTAGTTCTCGAACCCGAGAATTTCAGCTGGAGTTGTAGCTCGGTTTCAGTTCGTGAACTGACGAAAGTTATCAAACCCGAGAATTTCTGCTAGATTTTGTGAACTCCAACCGGTTAACTTGAGTCCGCTTTGAGTGTTTATTTCTAAAAAACGATATTCGTGAACTTATCTTAATTTACTAAGAAATGCTTTTGCAAACCGTGGCTTTATAGTTCATGAATCTATTCGAGTGAATCACATCGTTTTTTCTTCAATTGTGTCTTGTGTAGTACATGAGATCTCATAGCAATTGAACAACTCTCTAACTAGTTCATTTGAGTCATTTGGACTAGTTATGGCGAAGAAGAATATGGTTGATATGAAAGTTATCATTTGGCTAACCATTTGGTTGACTAATATTGAACCAACTATTATACATGTTTGGGTACAGTTACACAAACCCAAAATCGTCAAGTACATGTGTGTATGACAAGCTAAGTTTTTGATATAACGGTTGAGAAATATTTGCTTGAATCTAATCAGGTTTTCATCTAACGGTGAATATTGAATGCTTTGTTACTAAGCTAACATTGATTGCAAACTCTAATTTGAAAGACTATATAAGGGAGAACTCTAGCAACTGGGAAACCTAATCCCAACACATTATGTGTGATACTAGTTTGTTAATCTAGAGTCGATTCTCCTTTAACATTTGGTTTTCTTCTTCTAAAACCAGGTTAATGACTTAAAGACTTTAATGGAATTGTGAAGCCAGACCGATACTACTTTTCTTGTAGTTGTGTGATCTGATCTTGTTGTTTCTATTGTACGAGTATAATTGTAATAATTTGCTTGAGATTTCTATCTCCAATAGGCAAAATATAAAAGTGATCACAAACATCTTCGTCTCATCGTTTGTGATTCCTTAATAATCTTCTTCGCTGCGTCGATTAAGTTTATTGTGAGGTGATCGATAAAACTGAGTTGTTCTTCGGGAATATAAGTATGGTTTTATTGATTGGTTCATGTTCACCTTGATTTATCAAAATACGGAACAAAACTCATAAGTTTATTCGTGGGAGACGAATTTATCTATCTTGTATACTTTTCTGTGTGAGACAGATTTGTTTATTAAAGTCTCCGACTTTGGGTCGTAGCAACTCTTTGTTGTGGGTGAGATCATCTAAGGGAATCAAGTGCGCAGTATCCTGCTGGGATCAGAGGTGTAGGAGCATAACTGTACCTTGGATCAGTGTGAGATTGATTGTGATTCAACTACAGTCCAGACCGAAGTTAATTTAGAGTAGGCTAGTGTCTGTAGCGGCTTAATATAGTGTATGTTTAATATGGACTAGGTCCCGGGGTTTTTCTACATTTTCGTTTTCCTCGTTAAAAATATTATGGTATCTGTGTTATTTCTTTTCCGTATTATATTTCGTTATATAATTGAAATAATACAGGTTGTGCGCTGTTCAATCAATTAGAATATCTGATATTATTGGTTGTTGATTTAAATTGATTGACACTTGGATATTGGTCTTTGGTACCATCCAAGTTATCTCTCTTTGATTAAGACTCGCGAGTTGTTTTTGCTTGAGTAAATCAGATTGAGAGATTGAGATGATAACTCCTTTAGATATTTTCTATTGATTTAGTCTAGTTGATTCTCTAGAAAACAACTCGGAGTTGTCCATACAGATTGCTAATCGAAATATTTGGTGAGGTTGTTAGACCCCCGCTTTTTCAATTGGTATCAGAGCAGGAAAACACGTTCAAGACCTTACAAATCTGTGTTTGTGGCAATATGAGTCTGAGGACAAGATCTCTAGTGTGCATACTAAAATGTCTCCTAAAGCTTTTGATGATGTCAAGTGTCTTAGAAACACCTCAAAGGATTACTCCTTAGAAGATTTTTCCGAATCCCGAGGTAGAAAGAATGTTCAATTTGATAATGACATTTCTTCCTCTCATGAGGCATGTGACACTCTGGAAAAAGCTGAAAAGGAGCTCACCAGAATTTCAAAACATACAGCTGAAGATATTGATTTTAATGATCATGATCATCTCATCAATTAATTTGAAAAGTCTCTTGATCGAGAACGTGATCTCTATAACATCATAAAGTCCTTCTCTAAAAATATTGAGAAACTTCTTCAAGAAATTGCTCTTCAACACGAAAAGATTAGTACTCTTGAGGATATCATTGAAGGGGACTCAACTAGAGCGAGACTCATTCACCGGATCTCAACAGAATTCGTGATGAAAAATAGAAACTAAGTGCATCTCTTACTCTAGCCCATGAACAGTGTAAATCCTTGGAAAAGGAAAAATCTCTCTTAAGGAGAAAATCTTCTGTACACATGAAGAAATTCCCTCAAGATGAAGATTGTGTCAAGAAAGGTTTGCATAACTTGCAGTCTTCTCATATGGCTATGAAGTTAGGACATGTGCCAATTATTGCTTCTTCTCCACGAACCTGTACTTTTTGTGGGAAAAGGAATCACTATGCTATCCATTGTTTTGCAAGAAGGAAACAAATTTCTAAGCTTCGTAATTTTCTTCTCTTCACTATCAATGGAACAAATAGTCAGTTGACTAATAGTGTGAATCACATTCCCACAAGAAACTAGAAACCTTATAAAAATGATCTTTATTCTAGAAATCATCACATGACTCAAGTGCATTCTGGCCTAAGTTCTTGTGTTGCTAAAGAAAGCATTCCTGTACTTATAAGAATGTTCCTGGTAAATCTAAGCCTAGAAAAGGGATGCCTATCTATTCTGATCCTCTTGAACCAGTTACAAGAGGTCCTAGACTTAGTCCTCAGAGAAAGCCATCTGATGGGTTTGTTAAAAACTCCATGTCTTATCCTTCAGGGATGAATACCAACCGAAGAAAGGCGAAGAAAAAAAATATCAAATAGTCAGTTGGTATATACAACACCTTTCCCGATGATCATGGTGTAATTTATTTCCACTCTACTACCTGATTCCAGGTATTTGTTTCCTTGTGTCTAACTTGAGAGGTGAAAGGAAAATAATTTGGGAATACTCAAGTATATTGTATATTATTTCTGTTTGAGTTTTTTTTTATTGGTAGTCCACGAACGTCCACGTCCTCCTCTTGTTTGTCTCTAGGGTTTTCAAAACCAGAGTTTTTGTACTCTCGTTGACGAACGCATATATACCTTGTATATATTGTGTTGTCCCTAACCTAGAACTCTATGGATAATTCTACAAAATTTCAAGAGATTGTGCATCTTGATATGGAGGAAGACAATCAGGAACGTAAGTCAATTCAGGAGCCGGTTCCAAAGAAGATGTTTGAAAGAAAGGATCACAACTCCTGAATTGATGATTCTATCAAGGATTTAACTCGTTCTCAGAACGATTCAAGGGTCGAGTTTGCAAATCTTCAATTGCAAATAAACCAACTTCTAGATGGTCATGCCAGAATTCTTGCTAATCAGAACATTCAGATACGGAATCAAAAGAAGCTTATTATGGACTGTGCCAAAGCTAGGAAACTTGCTTGGGTGGTTGATTGAAAAGTTGGTGTTCTAACTCACGAACATGGTGTGACTACGGTCAAGAGAATAAAGGAAATCAGCGATACATTCTTTGATGGGTTCATTGAAAGATACGAGGTTCTTAATGAACTATGATTTCTTAATGTCTAGTAAATCTTCTATTTTTTTCTTTTGTTTAGAAGAATAACTAGTGTTTTGGAATAGCCATTATTGTGATTACACATATCTATATCCAATGTTTTTCGTCTTCTTGTTTTTAGATTTATTGGTTTAAATTCTAAGTTTGTTTGGAAGATGATGGTTGCAGTTTTAATCTTTTGATTTTATTGCAATATTGTGATGGGATATGTGTGTTTACGTCCGTGAACTTGATTGTCCCATATTTTGTCAAAAGTAAAGTCATTCGTGAATTGATATGCAAATATTGATAAAATGATGAATAGACTTTTGACAAACACAAAAGTTAAGCCTATATTGTCAATTATTGTTGTAAGATAGGTTAAAATCTTTTGTGATTCAAGGATTATGTCTATTGTGTGTCATTGTGCAAATGGTGATGGAAACATAGAATGAATCCTTGTGAATTCCGCAGTAATTGAGCTTCCCTGATCTATATATTATTGTGAGACTCAGTATTGTGACTTATGTTGAGCATTAGACAACCAAAGTTGATTATTTTTGTGATTAGCTTAGTTGTGTTCCGTAAGGTACTCTACATAGAGTAATTTGGACTAAATTAATCATCTTGTGTGATTATTTAGTTATGAATCCGTAAGGATTTTCTCATGTTGAGCATGATTGACTAGGATGGTTATTTTTATGATTAACTTAGTCATCGCTCCATAGAATTTCTTATGTGAGTATAAACAATTGAATTGATTACTTTTGTGATCAGTTTAATTGTGTAGTCCGGTTAGATTAATTATGAGCTCTCTTGTGAATAATCTAATCGAGTTAATAAGTCTCCATAAGTTTTCTTGTGTCGAGCATATTTAGTCAAATTAATCTTGGTTCGCTTTGGTTAATTTGATTGAATATTTCTTGTTGGATTCCGAATTCATACTTGTATGTAATTTGTTGAGTCTAAAGAAAAATCCTTCTTTTCATTTGAAATTAAGGTCGCTCTTGTTGTTCCTTTGGGAATGACATTTAATGGGGGAGAGTTCTTTTGAACTTGTGCTTAATTGCCAAATCTTTGTGGGCAGCGCGACTGTGGAATATTACAGGGGTTATCTTGTATCTTTATAAACTCCTTGATGAATGCATTTAGCTTCGGATTTATGATTGCATCAAAACAAGATGATATACATTTACCTTTGGTCATGAAATGTCTCTTACGGAAATTTCATTAGGATCCCGTTCTTGTACCTTTGCCAATTTTTTTGACAAAAAGGGGGAGAATTAATATGTAGTTCATACATATGGTTTTCAGATCATTATATAAGGGGGAGTGGTTTCCATGTGAGATGGAGTATTGACTAAGGGGGAGTGAAGTATCACTATAGTATTGTTGTTGAAGTTGTGATGCAATTGGACTTTGACGTTGTGTAATAATACTATGACACTGTATAACAATGATTGAGAACCGATGCTTTTGTCATTGTTATAGCTACGGATTTTCAACAACGATGATGCTAAAATTACAACCTTTGGGATCATTGGACTTCTTGGAAGTGACGAAGATTTCGAGTATTGTTGAAGATTAGGCATGTGGAATAGGAGCTACAAAGTTTATTTATATATTTTTTGTATTTCATATGTATTAATAGTTTTGCCACTAAAATTGAGAAAAGGGGGGGATTGTTAGAGCATTGCTAGGTCGAACTCGCATGCGTTGCTATCTCAATCATGTTTGTTAATGTTAGTGATCAAAACTATAAAGTCTTGATTTCTAGTCTACTATATCTAAGGTCTCGGACTAGGATACAAAGTGTAGTTGAGATCAAGAACTCCATGGAAATCATCATACAAGACAAAAGACTACTCCAGGAACCAGTGGATATTCAACGACAAAAAGGTATGTAGAGACTTGAACTTATCTATCACTCAAAAGTCTATCTACTCTATCTCCTATCTTGAGACAAAAGTCGTATTACTATATAGACTAATAATATACACATGTGATATTTCGAGATGAGTATATCTTGCTTATCTATTTCTCGAAATATGTGTTGGTAAAGCTTTCGCTTTATCCAAGTTCATCTTTACCTAGTGACGAAAGTCATGTTATGTTTCAATCATTTTGGAAATCGCTTCGACGAAAAATAAATTGTGAATAACAACTATATAACGCCCTCTGAGAATGTTTCAATGATTGAAATGAGAGTTTAGACAATATAACCATTGGGGGATATAAACATTGTTGTGGTAACATATATATGTATAAGTCCTTAGCACTTGAACCGAAGTTTGCGAACTTTGTTGATCAAGTGAAACCGAAACTTGGGCAGCCAACTCAGTCCGTGAACGTGCGTAGTTCTCGAACTCGAGAATTTCTGCTGGAGTTGTAGCTCGGTTTCAGTCTGCGAACTGACGGAAGTTCTCTGATGGAGTTTGTGAACTCCAACCGGTTAATTTGAGTCCGCGAACCCAATCCGCGAACTTGAGTGGTTATGTCTAAAAACGATGTTCGCGAACTTATCTTTGAAAATGCGGGGGTCTAACAACCTCACCCAATATTTTAATTTGCAATATGTATGGACAACTCCGAGTTGTTTTCTAGAGAATCAACAAGACTCAATCAATAGAAAATACTCAAGGAGTTATTATCTCAATATCTTGATTTGATTTACTCAAGCAAATATGATTTGCGAGCCTAATCAAAGAAAGATAACTTGGATGGTATCAAAGACCAATATCCAAGTGTCAATCGATTTAAATCAACAACCAATAAGGTCGGATATTCTAATAGATTGAACAACGCACAACCTGTATTATTTCAATTATATAAAAATATAATGCGGAAAATAAATAACACAGACACCAGAATTTTGTTAATGAGGAAACCGCAAATGCAGAAAAACCCCGGGACCTAGTCCAGGTTAAACATACACTGTATTAAGCCGCTACAGACACTAGCCTACTCCAAATTAACTTCGGTCTGGACTGTAGTTGAACCCCAACCAATCTTACACTGATCCAAGGTATAGTTATGTTCCTACGCCTATGATCCCAGTAGGATACTGCGCACTTGATTCCCTTAGCTGATCTAACCCACAACCAAGAGTTGCTACGACCCAAATTCGAAGACTTTAGCAAACAAATCTGTCTCACACAGAAAAGTCTACAGGTAATAGATAAATTCGTCTCCCACGAATAAACCTATGAGTTTTGTTCCATATTTTGATAAATCAAGGTGAATAGGAACCAATCGATAAGACCATACTTATATTCCTGAAGAACAACTCAGTTTTATCAATCACCTCACAATAAACTTAATCGACGCATCGAAGAATATTATTGAGGAATCACAAACAATGAGACGTAGATGTTTGTGACTACTTTTATCTTGGCTATCGGAGATAGAAATATCAAGCCAATTATTACAATTGTACTCGTACGATATAAATAGCAAGATCAGATCACACAACTACAAGATAAGTAGTATCGGTCTGGCTTCACAATCCCAATGAATTCTTTAAGTCGTTAACCCGAATTTAGAGAGAAAACTCAAGGGTTAATGGAGATCGACTCTAGCTTAGAGAAAACTAGTATCACACAAGAAAGGTGTGTGGAGATTAGTTTTTCCAATGACTAGAGTTCCCCTTATATAGTTGATAGACACATTTTTGTGTCTGATTTGTTCTCAGTGTCTCTATTGTTAGTCTCGATTTTTGTACTAATTTTGGTGTTTTTATGTTTGTTTAGGTGTTTTTGGAGAAATACATTTGTGCGGAAAAAGTTGCTCGAAAAGTGCTTTTTGGACCCCTCAGAGAAAAGTGATAAAGGCACCCTCATTTTGGATAAGGGCACCCCAGGCAGCTGCTATTCGCACCCCCGGTTTGGTTAGGGGGACACCACCTTCAACATTGTGGAATTTCGTTTTGGCGGGAAAATAATTCTCTAAGCTGGCAGATTGTTTCGTACAAATTTGATTGGGTTAGAGGGCGATTCAATCGCTGAAAATTCATGGGTAGATGTGATATAACTATATAATGTTGGTATGGGTGTTTTTTTGGGTCAAATTTGGCTGGATAACTCGGTTTAATCCAAACAGTGAGTTGGAGGAAAAACACAAGCTTACACGAGTTGCATGAGATTTGGACGTGTTATGGGCGTGCATGATGACTCAAACTAACATCCAGGAGCGTGTAAGAACTAAATAAAGAAGTTTTAGCATCTGTAGACGCGTGGGAAGTTAATTCAGGGAAGAAAATATTCCCATGATATTTTCTTTAATAACCGAGTTCAATGAAGAATTTATGGAGATATGGCGTGATTAAATGAGTCTTAGGAGTATAAATAGGTTTCTGGGGTCGAGTAGAAGGGATGGAGGGAGTTTGGGGTCGAGAGAAGGTCCAGAGAAGCAGAAATCAAGAGTTGATGAAACTCTGTTTCTGCTGCTGCTGCTGATGAAGAACACCAAGAACATGAAGAACAGACCAGCAGGAACAGTCGTTTCGCTACAGTGAAAAGACTCACAATCCCGGGTCGTAGGTGTGGGTCGTAGATGTTCAACGACAACAGCATTTCATCTTTGTCGTTGTTTCAGACGCCTTTTGTGGGTCGCAGAGTTCAGTTTTATACCATTTTCTTGTCTTTCTCTTCATTGTAAAACACTTTTGAGCATCAATGAAATATTTTGAGAGGTTTTCCAACATGAATAGCTAAACCCCAACACTGGGTCGATGGAGGAAGACGAAATTCAACATGGGTAAAATTATTTAATTCCTTTTATGACTTTTGCATTATTTTAAATTGATTTATGATTCGATAAAATTAGTTGTGATTCAATTAGATAGGTTATGCTTTGTATTAAGATAATCTATGCTTAGGGGATACAATTAATGTTTTGAGGATCTAGTTTGGCAAAATAAGAGTCCAGGTTTTTATTTGTTGAGCGATAATTGTTAAAAGAATTAATTTTTGAACCTTTTGTTGTGAGTTTGGCCGAATCTTGAGTCCCAGTACATCTCTTCATCCTGTGACAATTTTTTTATATATATTTCTATCTTATTTTAGTTTTATTAAGTCTAGAACTCTATTGCTTTCACAAGTCCAACGAACTCTTTACTACAACTATCATTGATAAATACCATCAATAGTCTTTCAAATCAAGGTTTGCAATCAATGTTAGCTTAGTAACAAAACATTCAATATTCACTGTTAGATGAAAACCTGATTAGATACAAGCTAATATCTCTCAACCGTTAGATCGAAAACTTAGCTTGCCATACACACATGTACTTGATGTTTTTTTTGGGTTTGTGTAACCGTACCCAAACGTGTACAATGCTTGGTTCAATATTAGTCAGCCAAATGGTTAGCCAAATGATAACTTTCATATCAACCATATTCTTCTTCACCATAACTAGTCCAAATGACTCAAATGAACTAGTTAAAGAGTTGTTCAATTGCATTGAGATCTCAAGTACTACAAGAGACACAATTGAATAAAAAATGATGTGATTCACTCGAATCATTAATCATGAAATATAAAGCCACGGTTTGCAAAATCATCCCTTAGTAATTTAAGAATAAGTTCATGAAAAACGTTTTCAAACATAACCTCTTGAGTTCGCGGACTCAAGCTAACCGGTTGAAGTTAATAAAATCCAACAGAATTTTTCGGGATGAGAACTTCCGTGGGTTCGCGGACTATACATGAGCTTCAACTTCAGCAGATATTCTCGAGTTCGAGAACTTACGCTAGTTCGCGAACTGAGTTGCTGCTCACGTTCCGGTTCCACTTGATCAACAAAGTTCACAAACTTCGGTTAAAGTGTTAAGGACTTATACATATATGTGTTTCCACAACAATGTTTATATCCCCCAATGGTTATATAGTCAAAACTCTCATTTCAATCATTGAAACATTCTTAGAGGACGTCATGTAGTTGTTTTCACGAACTAGTTTTCGTCAAAGCGATTTTCAAAGTGATTGAAACATAACATGACTTTCGTCACTAGGAAAAGATGAACTTGGCTAAAGCGAAAGCTTTATCAACACATATTTTGAGAAATAGATAAGCAAGATATACTCAGCTCGAAATATCACATGTGTATATTCTTAGTCTATATAGTAAAACGACTTTTGTCTCAAGATAGGAGATAGAGTAGATAGACTTTTGAGTGATAGATAAGTTCAAGTCTCCATATACCTTTTAGTCGATGAAGATCCACTGGTTCCTTGAGTAGTCCTTCGTCTTGTATGATGATCGCCATGGAGTTCTTGAGCTCAACTACACTTTCTATCCAAGTCCGAGACCTTAGCTATAGTAGACTAGAAATCAAGACTATATAGTTTTGATCACTAAGATTGAAAAACATGCTTGAGATAGCAACGCATGCGAGTTTGACCGAGCAGTGCTCGAACAATCTTAATTAACTAAGGAATGCTTTTGCAAACCATGGATTTATAGTTCATGAATTGATTCAAGTGAATCGCATCATTTTTCCTTCAATTGTGTCTTGTATAGTACATGAGATCTCATAGCAATTGAACAACTCTTTAACTAGTTCATTTGAGTCATTTGGACTAGTTATGGTGAAGAAGAATATGGTTGATATGAAAGTTATCATTTGGCTAACCATTTGGTTGACTAATATTGAACCAACTATTGTACACGTTTGGGTACGGTTACACAAACCCAAAATCGTCAAATACATGTGTGTATGACAAGTTAAGTTTTCGATCTAATGGTTGAGAAATATTAGCTTGAATCTAATAAGGTTTTCATCTAACGGTGAATATTGAATGCTTTGTTACTAAGCTAACATTGATTGTAAACCCTGATTTGAAAGACTATATAAGGGAGAACTCTAGCAACTGGGAAACCTAATCCCAACACATTCTGTATGATACTAGTTTGCTAAGATAGAGTTGATTATCCTTTAACCTTTGTCTTTCTTCTTCTAAAACCAGCTTAACGACATAAAGACTTCATTGGGATTGTGAAGCCAGACCGATACTACTTTTCTTATAGTTGTGTGATCTGATCTTGCTGTTTCTATCGTGCGAGTACAATTGTAATAATTGGCTTGAGATTTCTATCTCCGATAGGCAAGATATAAAAGTAATCACAAACATCTTCGTCTCATTGTTTGTGATTCCTTAATAATCTTCTTCGCTGCGTCGATTAAGTTTATTGTAAGGTGATCGATAACTGAGCTGTTCTTCGGGAATATAAGTCTAGTTTTATTGATTGGTTCCTGTTCACCTTGATTTATCAAAAGACAGGACAAAACTTATAGGTTTATTCGTGGGAGACGGATTTATCTATCTTGTAGACTTTTCTGTGTGAGACAGATTTGTTTATTAAAGTCTTTGACTTTGGGTCGTAGCAGCTCTTGGTTGTGGGTGAGATCAGATAAGGGAATCAAGTGCATAATATCCTGCTGGGATCAGAGGCGCAGGAGTATAAATGTACCTTGGATCAGTGTGAGATTGATTGGGTTTAAACTACTGTCCAGACCGAAGTTAATTTGGAGTAGGCTAGTGTCTGTAACGGCTTAATATAGTGTATGTTTAATCTGGACTAGGTCCCGGGGTTTTTATGCATTTGCGGTTTCCTCGTTAACAAATTTTTGGTGTCTGTGTTATTTTTTTTTCCGCATTATATTTCGTTATATAATTGAAATAATACAGGTTGTGCGTTGTTCAATCAATTATATTATTCGACCTTATTGGTTGTTGATTTAAATTGATTGACACTTGGATATTGGTCTTTGGTACCATCCAAGTTATGTCTCTTTGATTAAGACTCGCGAATGGTATTTTCTTGAGTAAATCAAATTGAGAGATTGAGATAATAACTCCTTGAGATATTTTATATTGATTGAGTCTAGTTGATTCTCTAGAAAACAACTCGGAGTTGTCCATACAGATTGTTAATCGCAATATTGGGTGAGGTTGTTAGACCCCCGTTTTTCACAAACACATGATATATATTCCTTCAACATTGCTGGGAAAGCCTTGACTTTCCGCAATTGGGTCGGGACTTTCTTATTCGAATCTCATTCACAAATAAAATTGTTAACTTTATTTTTATTTAGAAACCAATTAAATTTTGGTTTAACTAAGTTGAATTCGTGTAATCCTAATTAGAAAGTTTAAGGTTCAGATTATGTATGAAAGTTTTTCGTGTGATTAAGGAATCAATATCTCTCCGACTATTACAGGTGGCATACTATGTGTTGTTATGGGGCTATTCTTCGACTGATGATAGGCATCTAAAACACCTTGATTTATTATCTATTGTTTATGCTTTCTTTGTTATTTATCTAGTAAATTATGTATCTTATGTTTGCTTTTGAGCTTTATAGTTGTTTTGGAGTCATTGGAGCAAAAATAAGTAGGCTCAAATCTTGGATTTCTTATCATCATTTTGAAGAATGGGGTCATTCTTACATCATATGAGAGAGTTATGAGCAAAAGCGTTAATAAAGCTTGTCAGTTCCCCAGAACTGACGGTACAAGAAGAGTTATGCAGGAAATAGTATTGTCAGTCTTCCAGATGGCCCTTATCCTAAACTAGGGGTATCTGGATACACCTTATCTTCCTTTAGACCTAAACTAGGTCGACCTCACCAGAATTTCAGACACAGAAAAAAAAGGGATTTGGTGTGTGCCTACTACTGTTTAATTTGATATTTAGATGAAATTCGAGAAACATATGAAGAAGAAATAGGATTTTATGCCGTAAAGAATTATGGAAGATTAGCTTTAATTATTATTGTTGATGTTCTTCATGGGTGTGCAGAGATTGTGAGGGTTTGGCTACGATTTGAATTCAAGAAGGAATATGATATCGTTAAGGAGAGAATTAGGCGAAGATGCTTCCAATTGGAGTAATTGAGGAATTATTATTAGAATCAAGACATAAAATGGTGAATATTGATGGTGATTCATGTGGAATAGCTGAGATAATAAAGTTGGGGTCTGAATGGCTGTCGATATGATTCCATGGGTACTGGTGTTGTGACTGAATGAAAGAGTTTAGTTTTGAGAAGTCTGTCATGGTTGATTCCAAAGACAAGATTAAATGAGTATGTTCAAGAAATTGGACAAGAAGACGAACTAAAGAAAGGAGGAAGCCGAGATGGATGCTACTGGAATTTTGGTTTGATTTTGTGGCTGCTGCTGTTGGTGTTTAGATGGGTACAAACGATCAACTGATAATGGCAGGTTAAAGGCACGTGTCCTTATGAAGTATGAGGTGGACTCCATTATAGCCTCTTGTTTAAATAAAGTTTATACAATCATTCAATGACATGATGAGATAAAATTGGAAATTTACCAAGCAGAAAAATATCTTGGTACTATAAAATATTGCTCCCTGATTGAATACCGTATTTTTGGCATAATCTAAGTTATGTACCTAACTACTTATATGAATGAACTATCTAGTTATTAAAGAATTTAAGATAATAAACACAAGTAACTATCAACATAAAGTAATGTTTTTGAACATGAAAAGTGAAATTATGCTTAGACTAAAGTGAAAAGGAGAGGATACCAAGTATACCACCAACTTTTATGTTCGACAACCTGTATGGATAAAAATTAATACAATTGAAAGTAGACCAACTTAATGATCCTTGAAAATATGTATATATATTTTATATCTCTACCTCTTCTCAAACAGAAAGTCTAGACAATAAAGTCCGTGAATCCGATTGTTTAGAAGAGTACTTGGACGATATAAAAAATAAATATCCAAAATTAATCTAGTCGTATCCAAATAATCCAATAAGAATTCTTCCAAGTACAGAATTTGTTATATATCTTTCAAGATATGAATTCTAATATAACAAGTCTCGTAATCGAGCACAATTAATATGCATGTACCTACTAAAATTGAATATTTGTGTTATTCATGTTATAAAGATAAACAATATAATGCGGAAAGGAAAAAACAAAAGACACCAAAAGTTTTATTAACGAGGAAACCGCAATTTATAAAAACTCTTGGACCTCGCCCAAATATGAACACCGAACTGTATTAAGCCACTACTGATACTCACCTACTATCGGACTTAAGGCTGAAATATAGTTGAAACAAAATTCACCCTCCAAGCAATTCATCTTCAGTCGTGCTCCTTACGTCTCTTGAACCTCGCAAGGCAATTAATTCCCTTGGCTGACGTCATTTACATTTTGAGAGTTGCTTCGGACAAAGTGAAGACTAACAATCTTCCAAGGTAAGCCTATTTGGTTTCCCTTTAGATATAACATATCAAGGTTTATAGATCTATTTGCAATAGACAAAGCTATCAAACCTCACAAATCCGTAACACTTAGACTCGGTTGGATGAGAAGTCTGGATTCTCAACCACCTCTCAAGAACAATCATGAACTAATTAATCAAAAATATTTTTCAGACATCTATCTTGAGGAATCACAAAGTCTGAGAAAAAGAAAACTTTGTGATTTATATCTATCCCGCTCTTGAAAGAGATTACAAAAACCTTGATAACAGAAGAAACAATATCAGGATACACGAACTATCAAGGTAAAGATAGTCATACCTGTTAGAGCACTGCTCGGTCAAACTCGCAAGCGTTGCTATCTCAAGCTTGTTTGTCAAGTTTAGTTGCCAAAACTATAAATCTTGATTTCTAGTCTACTTATAGAGAAGTCTCAGATTATGATAGAAAGTGTAGTTGAGCATTAGAATTCACAATATTCATCGATTGAAGACGAATAACTACTAATGGGATCTTGTGAAACTTCATCAACAAAAGGTATGTGGAGACTTGAACTCATCTATCACTCAAAAGTCCATCTACTCTATCTCCTATTTGAGACAAAATTCGTATAGCTATATAGACTTCGATTATACACATTTGATATTTCGAGCTTAGTTTAACTCGCTTACATATTTCTCAAAATATGTGTTGGTAAGATTTTGCTTTAACCAAGTTCATCTTATATTCTTGATGAAAGTCAAAAGATGATCATGTGAAAATCACCTGGAAACATCTTATATGATTTGTGTGAGATAATCATTTGATGTAGACTCGGAATGTTTCGTATTGATCATTCGATCACTTGAAAATTGCTTTGAAGCTAATAGTTTGTGTGAGACAACTATTCCCGTCTTCCGAGAATGTTTCAAGGGTTGAAGTAAGAGTTTAGAACAATTGGATATAAGCACAGTATGCGTACTTGTATATGTGTAATCCAAGTCTGGGAACCATGGTATGCATACCCATATGCGTATTGATTGGTTTAGTTAAAGTCCGGGAACCAAGTACGCATACCGATACGCAAACTGGCATGAGGTTTAAGTTCCGGGACTTTACTGAGTTTGGTGGTATGCGTACCAGTTCGCGTACTGGCAAACCCAAACTTAGTCCGGCCACTTAGGTATGCGTACCCTTTCTCATACTTGAGTTGGTTATGTTCTAAAATCGGTTTGTTTATGAACTAATACATTTATATAATAAGGAGTGCAATCTTTTTTAAACAGTGGCTATAATGTTCATGAATTGATTCGAGTGAATTAAAATCGATTTTTCTTCAATTGTATCTTGTATACTTCTATGAGAATATAAACAATTGAACAACTCTAGAACTAGTTTCATTTGAGTCATTTGAACTAGTTATGGTTAAGATGAATATGAAAGTGTTCACATGGCTAACTTCGGTTAACTATTGTTGAGCCAACAAAGGTGTACACATTTAGGTACAGTTACCCTTATCTAAATGAAGTCACTTTTCATTTGTGTGTAACAAGCTAAGTTTGATCTAACGGTTGAAAGATATTAGCTTGAGTCTAATCAGGTTTTCATCTAACGGTGAATATTGAATGCTTTGTTACCAAGGTAACTTTGATTGCAAACCCTGATTTGAAGACTATATAAATCAGAACTCAAGAAACTGGGAAACCTAATCCCCACACCTCATGTGTGATACTAGTTGCGACTAGAGTCAATTCTCTTTTAACCTTAGGTTTTTCATGAAACCTTGTAGGTTAACGACTTGAATACTTCATTGGGATTGTGAAGCCAGACCCAAATATTTTCTCTATATTTGCGTGTTCTGATCTTGCTATTTTCTATCATGATTGAGCACTATCTTCTCTAAGATTGGCTCGAGATTTAATCTCCGATAGGCAAGATAAAAAGTAGTCACAAACATCTCCGTCTCATCGTTTGTGATTCCACAATATCTTATTTCGCTACCATACGATTAAGATTATTGTAAGGTTATTGATATTTCTAGGCTGTTCTTCAGGAATATAAGTACAATATATCAATTGGTTCATGTTCACCTTGATTTATCAAAAGACGGAACAAAACTCATAGGTTTATCTGTGGGAGACAAATTTATCTATACAATGGACTTTTCTGTGTGAAACAAATTGGTTTATCAAGTCTTCGATTTTAGGTCGTAGCAACTCTTAGTTATGGGTGAAATGAGCTAAGGAATCAAGTGCGCGGAATCCGGCGTGGTTCTAGAGGTGTAAGGAACGCGATTGTACCTTGATCAGTGTGAGATTGGTTAGGGCTCAACTACATTCCAGTCCGAAGTTAACTTAGAGTAGGCTAGTGTCTGTGGCGGCTTAATACAGTGTGGTATTAAAATATGGAATAAGGGTTTTTATGCATTTGCGGTTTCCTCGTTAACAAAAATTCTGATGTCTGTGTGATTTTTTCCCCGCATTATATTTGTTTATATAATTGACATATCACAGGTTATGCGTTGTTCAATCAATTAGATAATCCAACCTTTGGTTGTTGATATAAATTGATTGACACTTGAGTATTGGTCTTTGGTACCGTTCAATTTGTTTCACATAATAATTAGGCTCACGGATTTGTATCTGTTTGGTTTGCTTATTACATTATGAAACATAGATACAACTCTTTGATATATTTCCATTGATTGAGTATGACTGTCTAGTTGATTCTCTTGGAATTATATTGGAGTTTGTCCATACAGATTTCCTAAACGAAATATTGGGTGTGATTGTTGTACCCCCGCTTTTTCAGTACCCGGATTCATGAATCTCTAAGTAAAGTCTTTCAGTCGCATACCTAATTATGTTTCTCGGAGGAAACCTAGGTTAATAAAGGACGACTATAACAATCAACTAGGACCCATAAGTGTCAGGTATTGAATTTTCCAATTGAATGAGTGTATCTATTTATAGATTTTCAAGACTGAGAGTTGCTTAGAATAAAGATAACATAACTTGAGATTCAAGCAAACATTTTCTCTGTTTAGATGAAACTCTAGTCAGGGTTTCAAATAAGCATGTGAGAAGTTTGTCTTGAAATCACATAAAAGAATATACACTATGGTCCGGGTACCGGAAACGTGGATAATGATAGTTCCTGGAAAATATGCCTTTCGAACTAGTAAGCGGTATCATGTTCATTTAAACACTTGAGACTTGAATCATAATTCACATATACAAGGTGTTTTAGTTATCAATGATGTCTTAGAGGTGTTTATGAGAGTCATAACAATGCTACAGATTAAAAAAATAAGTTTTTGAGCATCTGCTAATATTCACTAGGACCGTTGGTAAAATGGTTTATGAACCATTGGGCAGTCCCTGAATTCAGGGCGCTACGGTTTGTGAACTACTCAGCGGCCCATGAACTCAAATGTCAATGGTTCATGAACTGGGTTTGCCAATTGTTGGCTATTTCACCAATTCAGATTACCACAGTTCGCAAACTGGGTTGGTGAACTGTCTCATTCAAAACTTTGTGGGTGGCGGACCGGGTTCGCCAACCTTCTTATATTTTGAACATCAAATATCCATGGTTGGAGAAGTGGTTCACCAACCTACCCTTAGTCCAAATTACAGTAGTTCTGATAAACTCTCTTTTGATGTTTGAAACATTCCCATTTGTCATAGTTATAAATATTGTCCTGTGTATGCAATTTTCAAATGATCCATATGACACAAAAATAGTTCTTGAACAATAAATTATTTCGAACTAAGATTGATCAGAACCAATGAACATCCATCGCTATGAATCATATTTCGAGATGTTTAACAAGACAAGCTTGACGCGAAATTTCTTCTTTGCAATATTAATCTACTAGAAGTCATACAACATAGTCTCATATAGATAGAATGGTAATGCATGCGAGTAAATAGAATGGATCAGTCTTCACATACCTTTGTTGATGAAGTTTTCTAAATGTCTTTGTTGATCTTCGGTCTTCGAGGATAATTCAGTGATGTGTGATACTCAACTACCAACTTTTATACCTAGTTTGAGACTTGACTTTAGTAAACTATAAATAAAGATATAGTTTTGTTCAACTAACATTGACAACAAGCTTGAGATAACAAAACTTATGTGTTCGACCGAGCAGTGCTCTAAAAATCTCCCCCTTCGTCAATTTTAGTGTCAAAACTATTCAATACACAAAATGAAATGATCTTTCAGCTCAACATCCACTATGTTTGATTACCTTACTATGTTTGTTTAATATGGTTATGCATATGTTCGTTCAACAGATCCGTACGATAACAACTTATGAGAATACTCGAGAAGAGCTTTATTATAATGAAAAATCGCTCTACTCAATGGTTGTTATACAAAAACATAATAGAGATCAAAGTTCATTACTTATTCACTGGTGGTTATGCAATCAAGATTGTTGTCAATGTTTGATGAACAAAACTATATCTTAATATTTAGTATACTAAGTTAAGTCTCGGATTAGGTGTAGGATTTGGTAGTTAAGTATCAGACGTCACACTCGAAGACTGAAGATCGACGAAGATGTTTGGAGAACTTCATCAACAAGGTATGTGAAGAATGAGCCATTATATTTTACTCACTATCTTACCATTCTATCTTATGAGACTATGCCGTATGACTTCTAGTAGATTTATTGAAAATAAAAAATTTCGAGTCAAGCTTGTCTTGTTAAACATCTCGAAATATGATTCAAGCAGTGGATTTTCAAAAGTCCTTAACAATATTAGTTCATAATAATTTACTGTTCAAGAATTAATTTGGGGATCAATTGAAAATTTCCAAAGCACTAATTTTATAGTTTGGGAATGTTTCAAACATCAAAAGAGAGAAATTCAGAACTTATGTTATTTCGACTCAGGGTAGGTTCGCGAACCAGTACGCAAACCATGGATATATGAGTTTCTGGAATATAGGGAAGGTGGACGAACTAAGTTTAAAAGGGAATTGTTCACGAACCGCGGTGATCAGAATTTTTATGTTGGTGGAAAAAGGCTAACAGTTGGCAAATCTGGTTCAAAAACCGTATCCATATGAGTTTACGAGTCAAGCAAGGTTCGCCAACCCGGTTCACGAACCGTCATAACCTAACTCGTGAACTTCCTTACGATTCACGAATCGTTTCACTAATTTTCCTAGTAAGAGTTTACTTGATACTTAAAGATTTAATTTTTAAACATGTTTAGCATTGATGTAACTCTCATAAACACCTCTAATATATCATTTATCACTGAAATACTTGTGTATATAAATCATGATTAAATTCTTAAGTGTTGAAATAAACATCAAATTGCTTACTAGTTCATAAGGTATATTTGCCAAGTATTATCATTATACGGTTCATGTACCCAGACCACTGTGTATATTCTTCTATGTGATTTCAAGATGAATTTCTCACATGCTTAATTGAAACCCTAATCAGAGTTTCATTTAAACATATACAGTGTTTGCTTGAATCTCAAGTTATCTTAGCTTGAATTCTAAGCAACCCTTAGTCTTGAACATCTATAAATAGAGATGCTCTTTCAACTGGGAAAATTAATCCCTGACACTTTGTGTCCTAGTTGATAGCCAGAGTCATCCTCTATTGACCTTGGTTGCCTCTGTGAAACATTATTAGGTTTACGACTAAAAGACTTCGCTTTGGGGATTCGTGAAGCCAGTTTCGACTATCTTTACCTTGATAGCTCGTTACAAACTTTCTGATTCTTCAAGATAGATTTTTGAAAACTATTCTTAATTGATAAGTTTAATATTGTTCTTGATAGGTGGTAAATAATCCATGCTTCTCAACTAACTGATTGTAAGTATTCCAGATTTGTGAGGTTTGCTAGCTTTATCTCTTGCAAATATATTTCCAAGCCTTGATCTTTGACCTAAATGGAAATATAATAGGCGGATTGGTATCAAAGTATTCACTTAGATTGAAGCAAGTCTTAGGATTTAAAGGACGTCAGCTAAGGGAATTAATTGCGTAGAGCCTTGCGAGATTTAAGAGACGTAAGGAGAGTGGGTGTAACTGAATTTATTGAAGGGTGGGTTCGGTCTCAACTATATTCTAGTCTGAAGTCTTATAGTGGGCTAGTATCTGTAGCGTCTTAATAAAGTTTGTTGTTCAAATCTGGATGAGGTCCTGAGGTTTTTCTGCTATTGTGGTTTCCTCGTTAACAAAATTCCTGAGTGTGTGTGCTTTGTTACCTTTTTGCATCTTTTGAGTGTTAAAATTACTACACAGGTTCATACATCTATGAAAACACGAAAAGTTGGCGGTGTATTTGGTACCCTATATTTTTTATTAATGCTCCATAACAAAAACTTGCCTTTAAAGTTTTGGGGAGAAGCTGTCTTTATAGCATTTTATTTTATCAACCGAGTGAGGTGATTAATACCAAATCAGAAGGCGGTCTGGGAATTTGAAGAAGCAAAGATCCTAATAAAGTGCTAATCATGAAGCGGGTCTGAAACATCCATGAGAAACTCTACCCTAGCCTTTGCAACAAAAAATATCTTAAGAAACAACCTCTCTTTTTAGGAGCTCCAACTACCCATCTTCGATCAGCCTCCAATGAACGTAAATGACATCCCTTATTCCCACAATCAAACAACATCTTTTCCACAAAGTTAAAGATGGATTAACAACCCCTATAAAAGAAAATTATATCCCACAATTCGCTAACACCCTGGACCTGGCGAGCTGTTACCCAATCCATACATTTGCTCATGACATCAGTGATCCTTTCAGTCACACTTGGAATCATAGTAAACTAAACCTCATGCCACCCCACATAATCCAACGAATCGTGAATATCAACCTACTCTAAAACAATCCCTCTAATAAAATCATCTAGCCTTTTACCAAATCTGGAAAGTACACCACAATATCTGGATATCATTGCTCAACCAGCTCATCGGATCATTCCCACAAAAACCCTTACCACCAATTAAGTTTCTCTGGACACTCCCACGTCCTTCAAGATTACAAATTTTTGTGTGGAAAACAATCAACGAAGGTATCCCGACCTTCACTATATCCACCTCACTAATACCAATACATAGGAAGTTCATGTTCGGTCGAATCTCAAATTTTTCCACAATGCAACTTTGGCCAACTTTGTTCTTTTGATATCACTTATCCTCGTGTAGTTTCCGCTCAATGCTAATAATATTTTCATGCTCCAATTTAAAGAAAGAATCCAACTCAAAGTTGGCAGTTAGATTTTTGGAGAAATGGTCAAAATATCGTTTTTGAATTCTTTCAGTGGTATATGCACATTTTTTTGTACCAAATCCATGTAACTGACACTAATTATACGACTGTTATACCACCATGCTTAGAATATTCACCCGAATAACTTGTCCATTCTGGAATCAAATCACATCCGATTATATTTCTCGATAACTATGCATGCAAGAACATTTATGGTGAGTTTAGATACGTGGTTCACGGGTTCATGAGATTTAGTACGTTAACATTTGCTCAAATCCCTTAGATTCAAATTTCCCTCGGGATTTATAATTCCACCAAATCCCCCATTCTGAATACCATCTCACTCCTTAAGATTTTTCGGGAAACTTAGGGGGATTTACGAACTAAGTTATTTTAAACCTTAAAAGCCATATTTTCACCCTCAAACATTACATGGGATTTAAAATAAGGAAATGCTAAGAATTTTAGATATTTTCTCCTAGCTACCAAACACACAAGGAATTTACACGATTCCCGGTATTTATAATCCCGTAAAATTATATATCTCGGAACGGGCCGCGAGTTATAACCCCAAAGTTATCAATATCCATGCACAAAAACTCCAACAAAACAAATTGTTCACAAAAACCCCATTTAACATAATTTCTCTATATTACCCTTTTAGTAGTTTAAATCACCCCAACATAAACAAAAATCAACCCCACCTTTTAATTTTATTATATTATCTTATCACCACCTACAAACAACCCACCACCAACTACACTAGCAGGAGCACCACCACCGCGCCACCACCACTGAGAATCACCACCCAATGACGCCGACCACCACCGCCGACCACCACCGCCAACTGCCGCCGACCACCGCCGCCGCCGCCACCACCACCAAGAACCTTTGTCGCCGTCGTCGCCAACCACCACCACCACACCGCCTCCAACCACCACCACCGCACCGACCACCACCACAGACCACCGTCGTCGACGACCACCACCGCCGCCGAGCAACACCATCATTATCGCCAGCCACCACCACTACCAACCAGCCGCCACCGCCACAAAAAATGAGTTTCATTGATCAATATTCAACAAAATGAGAACAAAATAATGAAACCAAATAAAAAAAATGATGAAACCAAAATTGGTTTCACCAAAATTAGATCCATCTTAAAAGAAAGGAGAAGGAAGAAAGAAGAAAAAAAATGAAACACAATAAGATGAAACCTGCCACCACCGTCAACTGCACCACCACCGTCAACTGCACAACCACCATCACCACAACCACCACTAGCATTACCTCCTCAACTAAAACTAGTTTCAACAAAAAACAAATCCACTTGTACCATCAAAAACTGGTTTCATAGAGAACAATATTCAACAAAAATGAAAAAATACGATGAAACCTAATTAGGTTTCGTCGTTTTTCCACATAGTCATTTCACCAAACACAACTTCAATGATGAAACCAAACACACCGACTTCCAAGTCAGTTCAAATAAAATAGGAAAAAATCAGGTGAAACCAAAATTTGGTTTCATCATAAAAGAAAAGGAGAATGAAGAAAGAAGAAAAAATGAAACACAATAAGATGATACCTACCACCACCATCAACTGCACCAACTCCATCGGTGCCACAACCACCACTACCATTACCTCCTTACTAAAACTAGTTTCAACAAAAAATAATCCACCTGTGTCTCACCATCAAAAATTGGTTTCATAAAGATCAATATTCAACAAAATGAAAAACAATACGATGAAACCTAATTAGGTTTCATCATTTCCCACATATTGTCATTCACCAACATAACTTCAATGATGAAATCAAACACGCCATCTTCCAGGTCAGGCCGAATAAACTATGCAAAAATCAGGTGAAACCAAAATTTGGTTTCATCAAAAACTTAATTTTCATCATTAAAATATTTGGTTTCATGATAGAAAATAGGCAAGTTTATGATGAAACCAAATTTGGTTTCATCATAAACGTATTGTTTTTCACCAACCAAAACTGTTAGAATTTGATGAAACAAATTTTGGTTTCAACATAAATATGTCATTTCCCCAACATAAATATTGATTTCGACGATAAAGATGAATCATTATTTGCTGGTGATGATACATCAGAAGCTGGTGATGATACATCAGAAGCTGGTGGTGTTGGTGGTTGTAGAGGATTGAATGAGGTCGGATCTGCAAGTACTGTGCTAATTGTAGAGGATAAAAGGAGGATGAGGTGTTGGTGGAAGATTCGAAGGTATTGGTGGTTTTAGATGATAAAAGGAGGATGTTGAAGTAGTGACGATGGTGTTAATGGAGGAGACGGAGGTGTTATTGGTGGAGGATCTGGACATAACAGGTGGTTTGGTGGTGGCGAACTGTTGGTGATAAATCTGAAGAAACAAACTAGAAGAAAAGAGAAGGAGGTGTTCGTGGATGAAATAGAGGTGTTGTTGGTGACGGATCTGGACATAGCGGCTGATTTGGTGGTGCGGAGCTACTGTTGGTGATAGATCTGAAAATAAAACAATAGAAAAGAGACAGAGGTGTTCGTGGAGGAGACGAAAGTGTTCGTGGAGGTGACGGAGGTGTTGCTGGTGGTGTTCGTGGAGATCTGTTGTTGCTGCTGGTGGTAATGGTGGTGGGGAGAAGGGGACGGAAGAAAGATGAAAAAATAAAGGAGAGAAGAAGAAGAAGAAGAAGAAGAGCTAAAAAAAAGGGTATGTTTGTTTTTTTTTTAAAGTAACAAAAACTAAATTTGCTCATTATTATTTGAACTGGGGTTTTTGTGTCACTTTTTAATGAAACTGTTTTAATTTATTAAAAATAATGACTGGATTTTGCTGCTGGTGGTAACGGTGGTGGGGAGAAGGGGACAAAAGAAAGATAAAAAAATAAAGGAAATAAGAAGAAAAAGAGCTAAAAAAAAGGGTATGTTTGGCTTTTTTTAATTAACAAAAACTAAATTTTCTCATTATTATTTGATCCGGGGTTTTTATGCCACTTTTTAATGAAACTGTTTTAATTTATTAAAAATAATATGATTGGATTTTTTGTACCACAAAGTTGGTCACATTGATATTTTGTCACTAGTTTTGATCTGGGAATTGTGAATTCTGCAACCAAACACAATATTAGCATCGCATTCAGCACGGTGATATCAAGCTAAATAGTATGCACTTGTCTTCATCCAGCGCTTAATAACTCATTAATATGGAAGCATAAATTCCCGAAAATTAAATACCATTTGCTCATTAACAAGTGATATACACCACTAAACCATTGTCTTATAATGTCCCACATCATGCATGCATCCAAATACAAACACAAGAGAGATGGGATGGGATGAGATTAATTTATTTGGATTTTTTCTGTGTAAGCAAAAAATAAACCTAGTGGTACATATCTTTTGAACAGTGTTTTGTTTGCACATTGTCTTGATAGCTAATAAAAGCTAAGTTTCCAAGTTTATGAATACTTTGCGTAACAAGTTGGAAAGAGTTGGCAATTGGTAATCTTTAGCATGCATCTGTCAAGTTCTTTTTCTTTTGTCTATATCCCATTTGTCCATAATCTGATAAGCATCAATTGTACCGTGTGCAAAGGAGATTTCCATGAGATTCCTGACCCAAAAAAGTACTTAGATTTGATCCCTTAAAAATACAGTAAATCCTTTACACTTTTACTTTACAGGATTATCACGCTTTTTCCGGGTGACAATTTGGACTTCAAAATTTCCAAATGCTCCCATGGAGTGAATGACCGGTGTACAACTTCCCCTCTCGAAAACAAAAGCGACACCGTGGCAAAATATGTAAATAGGCGTCTTCTGAAATAAAAACTCCATCTAGAATGCGAATTCTGTCTCAGTCTCGAGTAGGCTTCTACTTCTTCAACAACAATTTTCTCACAAAAAAACCCTTAAATTCTCAACATCGACGACCATTTTCGATCATGGCTGGAAGTAGCAGCAGTAGTGATGATTTTGTCAATGGAAGGGTTCACCCCAATGGAGTTGCAATTATCACTCTTGATCGTCCTAAAGCTCTCAACGCTATGAATTTAGGTTATTATTCCTCCTTTTTTACTCAATAGTCAAATACTTAGTTGCTGAAAATCTCTGAGTAATTCAATTACTATACTAGTCTAGAAGGCTGAATTCATCGTTGCATACTAAAATGTAATTTAGGGTTTAATTGCATTTAGCTCGATTTGTTCACTTATACTTGATGCTTATACAGATATGGATATTAAATACAAAAATTATCTTGATGAATGGGAAAATGATCCCAGAGTCAAGTGTGTGTTGGCTGAGAGCAGCTCATCTCGTGCATTCTCAGCAGGTAATACTCATAAATTGGTTCATTTCATTTTGTGCTTCAGAAATGTATTTATATTTACAGTTTTATGTAGAAACTCAATTTTGTTCTCTTTTTTATGCGAGGGATTTTTAAGACTTGGTTGTTTTTCATCCATGGTGACCGGTTGTATTGTTCTTGATCCATGCAGGAATGGATATTAAGGGAGTTGTTGCTGAAATCCAAAAGGACAAGAGTACACCAATTGTACAGAAGGTCTAAATCATGTCTTCTGGTACACTTAGTAGATGCATAGTTGGTTGTATTCTCGAGTGGTAATTTTTATTATGCGTCCACACATTGATATGAATTTGTGGTGGTTCTTCTTGATTGTTATCTGAGATAATTGTGATTTTATAGTGCATTTGCTATCTGTTTATCACCATTCTTTTTTTTCTTTTTTTTTGCCCCAATTACATTAGTTGATAGTCATTTATTGGGCATCTATGTTCCAAAATGGTAATTTTTTAAATGATTTTAATTCATTTAGTTTTTCCTGTTGTATTGATCATTTGGTATAGTATATATAAAACTGATCCCTTTGTTAGAAGAAGGCTATGCACCCGATTTTCCAGCAGGATGATATTTTAGCAACTAAAGTTAGCCCAACCAACTTTTCTTGTCTGTGTCACACATTTTCCACCACCCAATGCACTATAACTTCTACGTGCATGCTGGATTTGAAGGATTTCCAATCTTGACCGCACCTTAGCGTCAAATGCAGCTTTTATATTCAAATCTTTATTGGCGTATGTGGTCTCTATCCCAGCTCTTGCTTGATCTGTAAGCTGGTGGTAAGCTATGTTTAATTTTGATGAAGAATGTGATGCACACTTTAGTGAACATAATTCGTATTAGCAATCCAATTAGTATATGCAGGAAATATTGCGGAAAATAGCTTTTCCAATTGTTCTAGGAAGTCCGTTTATTTATTCTTCTTAGCATCACTTGATAGACACTTATGGGTAACCAAATTTGAAGTTGCTTGTGTTTATGTCTAGTTTTTCGATATGGCAACAAAGCATGTTAGGTTCATAGAACCATCTGTGTGTTGGTTCTAATTGGGCAGCACCAGATCACTTTGAATACAACCTCCTTATAGTTTATATATAGCATTCATAGAAATTTCACAAGGCCAAAAAAGCTATTTTCCACAATATTTTTGTCACACATTTTCCACCACCTAATGCGATATAACTCCTATGTGCATGCTGGATTTCCAATTCCGAAGGCGCCTTAGTCAAATGCAGCTTTTATATTCAAATTTGTTATAGATGTTGTGAAATTGTTGACCTAATCCCACTGATGACATCAATTATTGGCAGGTTTTTGGTGCCGAATATTCTCTCATATGTAAAATTTCCTACTACAAAAAGCCATACATCAGCTTAATGGATGGGTTTACAATGGGTTTTGGAATTGGCCTATCTGGACATGGTCGTTACCGGATTGTAACTGAGGTACAGTTGAGATATCCTTCTGAAACTTTGCTATAGACAATAGATCACATCATTATGTCACACACTTGGCCCACTAATAGCATTTCACTAACATCCTGACCAATGAGTACTAATTTTTCAGAGGACTGTTCTAGCTATGCCAGAAAATGGAATCGGCTTATTTCCGGATGTTGGATTTTCTTACATAGCGGCACATAGCCCAGGAGGAGGATCCCTAGGTATGTTTTGAAGTTTGTCATACCCCGTATATATGGAATTATTCTCATCCTGTATCGTGTATTCAAGATAACTTTGTTAGGCTATGATTCTTATGAAGCGCCTACTATTCGAGTCTCTACTGTCTTTAAGTGTCTGTGATCGTTATGCAAGTGCTCCTCTTAGTTTTCGACGCTGCTATTTCTTGATATCGTATTTACGTTTTAACCCTATTATGCCTCGAAATATTAGTGGAATGCGATCTTTAAATACCGTTTGCAACTTATCCACATGCTGGAGTTGATATTAAGCGTCTATAGCCAAGGGGTTTTTCTTCAGCTTCATGAGAGGTGAAAGTTTACTTCAAATATGTTTTTTGATGTTGCACATGCCAATCCCTTGTGAACTCAATCATGATAGAGTTTCATCACTACATCAGTTATACTTTGTCAACCATTTGGCAGGGGTCTTAGTTTTATTTCACCCATGCTTCTGCTGGTATGGTGGTTGGTGTTAGATGCTCGTTGGAGGTTGCAAGTTAACATTCTTTAGTTTTCATGCTATGGAAATTCCCTGTGTTGTCTAGGGCTGGCCTTCCTGTCCAGAAAATACACAATAAAATATTTCACTGGTCATTTTATGTTTAATTGTAGTAATTTTTGCGGGAATTCCCTCACTTTTAGTCTCTTCAGTTGCATTTCAACAAAATAAAAAAATGTAATACCTTCAACATGTACAGTGACACACCTATATTAGACATGACCTGTTATGAAGTTCTGATAATTGCAGCTTCTTGTCGTTTCTTATACATACAAGACATCTTGATCTTAGTTCACGATAGCATGATTTGTTTCCTTTCTCAAACCGACCCCTTGGTCAAATTCATCTGCTATCGACTCAACCACTCCTACTCTTTTCACTCACATTAGTGACTAAGCTACGGTTACGGTAGGATGCTAGTTGGTCTTTGTTTCTTTTTTGTCTCAGCAAGCATTGTCCATGTGGCTATGTCATTGGGCTTCAACTATTTCTGGCATGCCATTTCTTTTCACATTTAAAATAAAAATGTCTTTAGTCATGCTTATAGGAGTGCCGATATATAGAATACTGGGTAATCATCTTGGCTGAGATATCTCTGAAACTTCAAAACTGACTTTTTTGTATAGAAATCAAAGCATGGTTTGCAACTTCGCATATCTATGTCAAAAGGTATGAAAGACTTGGTATGACATTTGACTCAAGTTATGAAGGTTTAACCATGATAAAAAAAAAGCTTCCAGCCAAAGAGGCTTTCTATCAAACTGATTGGAGAGTCACTTGTGGAACATAAATGTTGATCTTGCTTTGATGATTAAAAATATTTATTGGTTTTTCTGCAGAAAAAAAAAAAAAAAACGAATAAGGAAAATTTATATAATAACTTTTCTTTTTTTGCTTCCTGAAACGTGTTCTATTTTTTCCTCACAAGGTGCTTATCTTGGACTAACTGGTAAAAGGATTTCATCCCCTGCTGATGCACTATTTGTGGGTCTTGGGACTCACTATGTGCCGTCGGAAAATTTGGGCTCATTAAAGGAGTCACTTCTTGAGTTTACCTTGTACGTCTCATCTCCATTATTGAAACTTGAAATTTACTTGCTCTCTTTCTTGCTAATTATTGAGATGATACTGTTAAACTTATGTTATACCTGTTGTGCAAACAGTTCCAGTGACCCAGATAACGATGTCAAGGCACTTGTTCAAAACTTCAGCAAGGAGCCTGAATCAGAAGCCCAGTTGAAGGGTCTTTTACCTGATATAGTTTCATCCTTTGACTCGCGTAAATCGGTCATTGAGATCATAGAAGAACTAAAGAAGCATCAACTGAGTACTGAAGCTGCAGGTATGTTGGTTACAAGAAACTGCTTACCGTGTGCTCATCACAAAGTAATAAAGTAAAAGTAGAGTACAGTACACTGGCAATTTATTTTTATTGGCTGTAAGAACGAAATCTATGAGCATCTCTGCTTTCTGCTTTTGTGAACATTTTAGCTACTGTTACATCTCTCTTCCATGTTCTCAGAGCTTAAATCCTTAGCATTTTTAGTCCTCGGAATAGAATATATTCCATTGGTTTTATGAACTTGCTCCCCTAGTGCCAAGTGGCCCCCATATGGAAAAGAACTTTTATTTTCTGCAAGCGCTTACTAAGATAGTAGTATAAGCAGTATTACCAGATCTGGCAAGCTTCCAATAAGGCACTTGTGCTGGTTGATCGGCAAAGTCAGAAAGAACTAGAGTACTCTTGAATTCGGGAGGCCCATTACATTATAGTATAGCTCCTGAAGAATGCCTACATCAACTTTTGTAGACTAGTAACAGGGAAATTTAAAATCTGTACCTTGTTAGTTGTTTGGTGTTGTTCCCTTGTACAAATCCGCACATCATGGATGGTGGCATTAAAATGATAAAGATGGATTGTGCATAAATCAACCCACACCTTTAATTTGATTAGAAATTGTCCCATACCATGCCTTTGTGTGCAGGATGGTTGATTATTTTATCTTGTTTTTATGCAACTTGTGCCAGTTTTCAACCTGTTCGCTGTTTATTATTTTGCAGTGGCGGAATGGGCAAATGAGGCACTTCAAGGGCTTGGAAAAGGGGCACCCTTTTCTCTCTATGTCACAAATAACTATTTTTCCAGAGTTGCATCTGCAGTAGGAAAAAGAGACGACAGTTTATCCGAAGTGAGTTTTTAGTTTCTTTACTCTAGTTTTCCGGTTCATCGTTATGATTCATGCAAGAGTTCCAAACATTTTAAAGTATGTGATTTTGAATTTATTTTCCTTTAATTCGATTTTGCAGTTAAACGGTGTCATGAAAGCTGAATACCGCATCGCAGTAAGATCTGCACTCCGAAGTGATTTTGCTGAAGGTGTCCGCGCAGTTTTGTTGGACAAGGACCAGGTATTTATTTCTCAGTGTTATCACTTCATTACCATAAGTTGTTGATTGAATTAGAAGCATCCTTCCTTGCTCTAGATTCGATAGGTAATCTTGTACTTGTACAGGTTTCAGTTTCAATTGATATCCTAAATGATACTTGAAGGGTCTTATGAACAGTTTCCATTTCCCCAAGTCTGTATGTGGGTTTCTGTATTACATACTTAATAGGTTTATGTGCATCAGATATAAATGACTTTAGCATTCTTGCTCTGACATCTTTTGCAGAAACCAAATTGGAAGCCTTCGAGGGTCGAGGACGTTGATCCAAGTGAAGTGGAGGCTCTCTTTAAGCCATTCCACCAAGAACAAGAGGAACTAAAGGTATGATCGACATCATTCCATCACAGAATTAAAGGACTAAGCCAATAAGATAACAGCACATTGAGTTGGAAGCTGCTCAACATAGAGAAACAGAAATAAGATATGGGAAATGTCGGGAAATGTTGCTCGTCAGTTCTCCCAAATAATTTGAATCTTGAACTTCTTAAAATCGTTCCTCGCCTCTGTAAATATTTTGATCCATTTGAACTTGGCAAGCTTCAGTAGTCTATGTTACTTTTGCCAGTGTAAAATTGTCCAAACACAATTAGTCAATAATCATTTCAGTGAGTATGATTAAGCAGTTATAGTTTAAGCTGAACAATAATCTACGTGGCCTAAGTCCTTTTGTTCTCAGGCAACAAAAATCAGATCCCAGTCCAAGGCCAAGTGAAGTAACCAAAAATACGGGGCTACAATCTTCACTACGGCAATTCAGTGTTTTAAGATTCACCCATGCAGCACTGCCACTTGATTGAGGAACAAAGTGAGGAATTTTCAACCACAGATACCAAATTGTACAGTGAGTTCATTGATTTCAAAATTCCATTGAAAAATCTACAAATTGAGATCCACAATTCAGTGCCCTGGGCTGACAGGACTGATTCATTCTATATTAGCATGTGGTTGTTAAATTAGCTGGAGATAAATTTTCAAGCAACTCTCCAATGTATGAAAGGTTTTGGTGGGATCATACGGTATATTAGCTTGGAGTATGAAGAACCAGAATATTTTTAATCGTCGCTAAGTTTTGGTGCAATTTTGATTTTGTCTGTTCATCTTTGGTCTTTTGATTTAGATTTTCCAAACCTTATGAGTATCTGTTTTAAATTCATAGATTCTTGTTCTAACAAATAACAACTGCTCCTAATAACCAAGAAATATGATATGATGGTCGTAGTGCCGTAGCAGAAAATGAATAGTCCCGCATGGGGGAAGAAGCAAGACTCTACTCGAAATGCTTTGGATATAAACAACACTTCCTGCATTAGTGTAAGATTCACGGAGCCGTGCGGTAAGCACAAAACGAACTATTCTTTCGCCTTTTACTAAAGAATACCGTGTGCTTGCCGCTTGCGGCATACGCCTAATTTTGTAGGGATTTCTCTTTTATAAGAGAAACCCAGCAGGACTTCAAACCAAATTTTTTGTGGGATATGTGGTGTGCCTCGGCTTTTTCAGATTTCTCTTTTATAAGAGAAACCCAGCAGGACTTCAAACCAATTTTTTTGTGGGATATGTGGTGTGCCTCGGCTTTTTCAGCAAAAGTGGAAGCCATGCTTTAGAGGAAGGTTGCAATATAATGTAAAACTCTCGGCTCCTAGATTATTATTGGTAGACTTGGTACAAAGTACGTAAACTGCATTTATCACCACGCTACATCAGAAAAATAATCTTGCATCCCAAGCTCCCTGCGTTAGGCTTGGTACATGTGTTTATGCTGAGATATGAATTCTGTAACCTTAATTAGCTTGATTGATAAATAAGCTCAAGGGCTGGGGATTGAAGAATTCTCCAAGAAACTTTTCAGGCATGTTCGTATCAAATTGAAAATTCTGCAGCAATGCAGGGTCTTAATGTCCCCAATCTAAGTCGCCTCTGCCGAAACTGACCCACCTTGTTGATTTGATCTATATTTACTTCCATGCGGTTAGTTTTCAATCTCCATGTATCAACATAAGAACACAGAATCTGAGTTCATTGCGACTGCAACAGGACTGGTATATCAACATAAGCTTCATGAAAGGACAGAAGTCCTTTGATCCCCTTTCAACCATAATCAACCTCTTCTAATAAATGCATCAGGCCCACATACGACATCAACCATCTTATCTTATCTTTTAACCTCGGCCACTCATGCACAGTCTGGTATCCTAGTACAACTACAACTACTTTAGGAGGATGCTTCAAGGTAGACCTTCCAGTTGCGACATTGTTATTGCAATGTCTCTTAAGGAACCAGCAATAGTTAAGCTTGACATTATTCTTGCAAGGTCTCGAAAGAAAACATAAAGAGTTAAGCTTCTCCATGCATTCTGCTCAACATAGTCCAGAACTGACAAGTATTATTAACTTCTTCCAGAAAGAAACCATAAATTGCGAAGCCTAACAAGCTTATTATTTTGTTGCTGTGGGTTTAATATTTTTTACTTCAATATCGATAATGATGTATGGACTAATCTGATATCTGCAAGGAGTTCGCGGGATCAACTTTGCCCTGACTTGATTGCTGTAACTGGTCTGGATGGTTTAACAATCAAAATGCAGTATTCGAGGTAACTAAAACCAACATATTTTTGTTTATAACTTGCTCAGACCTGACATATTGTTGGTTCAACTAATACATTGCTAAATAAATCTGTAGCAGTGGAAATCTGGCGTATAGTGGTTAAAGCTCTTATCCTATGCAGAATCCAAGACGATTCGAGCAGGCTCAGCGCCGAGAATTAGTACATAGAGAAAAAGATCCTGAGCTCAACAAAAGTGTATCAAAAACCACATTATTGATAAACACAGGTAAGAATTTAATTTCCCAAATCCAGAACTGTCAAACTCGCGCATAATCTTTGTTTGCCAAACTTCGAAAGCTGTCCAACTCAAGCGATTGCTGTTATGAAAGTGCAGTTCTTCAATATAGTAAATGATCGGCACTATCTAAATTTCCATAGTGTTCACTTATGTTAGTTAATATGGGAGCTCAACAAAAGTGTACAAAAATCACATTATTGATAAACACAAGTATGAATTTAACTGCCAAAATTCAAAGCAGTCAAACTCGCACATAATCTTTGTTTGCCAAAATGGGAAACTGTCCAACTCTCTGCAATTTCTGACAGCAATTGGTGTTTTGAAGTGTCATTCTTCAATACGGTACCATTCGAGTTAGTTTGGAGTTTCTTAATCAAAGCAATTCGAGTTCCAGCCTTCCAGGTGATCCGCATTTTATCAAATGAAGTACAGCAATTATCCAGATTGTCAGCTTTCTCATCAAAGCCTAGCAAATAAAATTTTCACGACTTACAAAAATTGGCAGGGGTCGCATACCCCTCAGGAACGTGGGGGAGATCTTAGGCGACCGCCCTTCCAAAGTGCAATGGAAGTCACTAACCTAGGAGATCTTAGGCGGCGACCGCCCTTCCAAAGTGCAATGGAAGTCACTAACCTAGGCCATGGACCTTCATGATCATCCATAGACCCAGTACAGGTAAGTATGATTCCCAGTTACAAGGCAGGTTCTTCTTATAGGACGTCTTCTTTCTTCTTCTTTGCTATCTCCATGATGTGGGATTATTATTGCCTTTCCACTAATCCAGTATGTTGCCCTCTTCCCTCTAGGTCGTACAGGTGTTTCAAATGATCAACATGAACATGTATATGTAGTCTAGTGCACCTTCTCATGAAGTAGAATGCAGAATCACAATGGAGTTTTCTTTTTGGCCGACATGAATGCGAAAGCAGACAAGTTCCAGAGGTTAACAGTGATTAAGATTTGAAGTGATTCTATGAAGGGAATTTTGAACAAAACTATCCTCCTCTCTCTATGTATAATCCAAGCTTTGTACTACAAAGATTAAACACCTTCACATACACAGCTGAAAATTCAGATTTAACAGTAAAAAACAAGACTCCAAACGACCATGATTGCAAGCTTTAATACACACACTGAAGTCCAGTAGCACACCCAAAGGTTAATTTGATGATTAACACCCTTACAAATTGCAATGGTAATCACTAACTAGCGATGCTTCTTTCTTTCTACGATACAAATACTTCATTACACTTGAAAGATGAGAGTTACATAAAAGAACGCGCAACTAGGGGTTCCAGGCATCTGCAAGACTGCAACTAGCGCCAATGCTGAGAAACATTAGAACGCTGAAAGCTTTGCAACTAGTGCCAATGCAACGCTGAAACATTAGAACGCTGGTGGGGGTGCGCCAGGCCATTGCAGTAGTGCAACGCAAAGGCGACACATGAGAACCCCAGCAGCAAGCTACTGTGATGGGAACTCCCCCATGAAAAAAATTAATTTAATATCGTGTGAACCGATGGCTCACATATCAGATATTAAACTGATAAGAACAGATACTACACTTGATCTTAGCCAAAAGGCCGAGAAAGGTATGATTCTTCACCTCTACAGCTTCGCCTCTTATACGCGTCATTTCCTTCCACTCTTTAAAACTTAGACTGTGTGGGACTAATCCAAGTCCCCTATTTAGGCTTGGTACAAGTATTTAGGCTGAGATGAGTCCTTTGAGTGTGGAATGACGCCAGTGAGAGTCAAATTAGGTTGTTCGATAGAGTTAGATCAAGCTTTGGGGGATTGAAGAATTCCCCAAAAAGCTTTTACAGCAGCTCTGCCTACGCAATATTTTGAAGATTTTGGTGGAATGATACGGTTGAAGAATGGAAAAACAAGAATTTACACCCATGGTTATGGGGCAAAGTGCAGAATGCATTCATCACACTGTAGAACATACTGATTCCCTTTCTCTCGCGAAATATGCTCATTATGTTGGACATCAAAAGCTGATGATACTTTACAACTGAAAAGTTGAGGCATTCCCTTCAGCATCCGCATGTGCAATCTATCTCAGATAGTGAAATCCTCGCATCTAAAATTTATCTTGAATTCAAGAAACAATTAAAAAAATAATTACTGCCCCAATATACCATGGCCATGCCCAACAGATGATCATAACTCATCTGATATTCTCTAAGATTTTGGAATATCCTAACAAACCCTGTGCATTGAAGTCTACTATATCCATATTTAATACCCTTATCTAGCAACTATCTTTCACTGTTCGCGGCAACTTGGCAAGCAGGCAGATTATTGTTGTACCTGATAAGAGAGATGATCATACAAAGTCCGTTATTAATAGTCACACCCAGACACATAACATTTACATTGTCAGTGCAAAAAACATATATACTCATACACTAAATGGATCTACTGAAGCAACAATGTTTTTATCTAGTGATGATAATGGGTTTGGGAGTGTTAATGTGTGAATGTTCTTCCCATGTCCAGGAAAAAGATGGAATTTACAGGACAAATCATGTCAATGTGTCTAATGAAATATCGCAAAGCGTGATCCTAAATATTAACTGCAGATCAATTCAGGATGATATTGGGAGACATGCATTGTCTTATCAGCAGAATATTCATTGGCATTTCAAGATGGATTTGTTGGGCACAACATTGTTTTGGTGTGATATGTGGTGGAATGACGCAAATGGAAAACTAGTGTCAGGTGAGTATGACCTGTACGACTTCGGAAGAGATTATAGGAGATGCCAAAACTACTGCCATTATCCTGAATGTTCCATGTCCAGGAAAAAGATGGAATTTACAGGACAAATCAGACGGTGTTTAATGCAGATCAATGGTTTAGCAAAACAGAATATTCATTGGCATTTCAAGATATCAATTGTTTTGGTGATATGCATGAATGCCAAATGGAAAACTAGTGTCAGGTGAGTAAACGGAAGAGATTATAGGAGATGCCAAAACTACTGCCATTATCCTATCCGTCGAGACGGTTGCATGGTTTGCTGCCTCGGAAACTGAAGAGAAATGCTGCTGCTCAACATGCCTCAAGGAAGAACTTAATTGGTAAGAGATCAGCTGATTCGAAATCAAAAGGATAGTTCGTTATTCTACAAAATACTCTCAGTATGGTCAAGGTGTTTTTACTTTGTGGTCAATTAGGTGAATAATTATAAGTGTGGTTTCTGGGTATGCAAGATCTCCTTGTATTTGCTCCAATAAAAATGTTCAATTTAATGAACTACGACCAGTTGAAATGGTTGCCTTAATGCTCATTATGTTCTCCTATAGTAATTATCTTTGCTGCCATACAATATTTTTTTTGTTTAGCAATTGTTTGTAATTCTGGCTCCTACTATGCAATTTCCTTAGGATTATATGCGACCTGAAATCGCACAAGAAATATTTGAGAACTTCAACGACTTCCCTTCTGCTGCAGCTCAGTTTGGACAAGCCTTTAGACACGACTCACATAACATCAGGTTACAAAAACTTCATTCTTTTGCAGTTTACCCTGACAGCAAATTTTTCAACAAGCCTGATGCATTGGTGGTTTGACTTACTTTTGGAGTTTGTTTTATATCCTGTTTCACAATTTAGGAAAAAGTTTTGAATCCAAGCCTTACTCTTGTGAATGCTATGTTCCATGTGCTTTTTCCCATATTTTTCAGGCTAACGTTCTTCTTCACTTATTTGCCGTCCATTCTGGGTTTGTAGACTTACAAAAGGTTTGCTTAATTACTTTAGAGTGGGAACTTTCAAAAAAGAAACTTAAGATAGCCTGAAAAAAAAATCACTAGCATAGCAAAATGATAGAGCTCATCAATTGTACAAATTTGCAGCTAAAACAAATTAACCCATCACTGGCGATTCATTCCTAGCAAACAAGAAACACTTAACTTCTTTGCTTTATTCTTAAAGCCTTAACTTCTGTGTGTGAGAATATTCCTGACATGATCAATGAGCTAATAAATTAAACTGGAATCCAATCAAACAAAGCTCTAAAATAAAGGCAAAAACAGGTATAATCATCATGCACACAGACAGACACAATCAATAAACCTTGCACCACAAGAGAATATGAATAAGAGGTTTAGTTTCATAAAGCCTCAAAACCCTTTACAAAATCCAAATAGGGATTTCAGTGTGTTTCAATTACATTACATTACATCTGATGCACAAAGAAAAAGTGGAAGGAAGAGAAGAAAATCAGAATCCCATCAGCAGATTGGGCTTGTGGACCGATAGATGTTTAATTTTCCGGACCCCTAGATGTTTACTTCTCCACTCTATTCGAGCCCTGACGCTGTCTCCATGGTTCTTTTTAGCATACTTGCTCACCTGCTTCGGTTTAGCAGTAATCTTGTTCCCTGCCTTTTCCTGTCTTTCCTCGCAATGTAATTTCCTTTTAGCAGCTTCAACTTTGGGCTCCTGAACTACATCATCTTGTTTTTTATATGAAAGGTTTTGATACATATTGGTGCCTGGTATATTTCTCACCCTAAGCCTGAGAATGCATCTTTCTCTCGGTTCAGTTTGTTGTTTCAAATCAACAACAACAGCTGGTTCAACAACTCTTAGTGAATCATCTTCAAAATCACTCCCAAATAAACAATCATACAAGGAACGTCTTTGATCAAGCAACTCACCCCCCTCTGCCATGATTTTACTAAAAGAAGAAGTATAAAGAAGCAAAAAGAATAGAGATAATTCCTAGACTTACGAAATCTTGTGCTACTAGTTCTCTGAAAATATTTTTTGTTATGTTTCTGATTGAGAGCTTGGTATTTGTAGTGTTAGTGAAGATGATATTTGGAAAGACTTCTAAATTGCGAGCATATGGTATGGTTTCCTAATATAAGACGCTGAACTTGATGGCAAGTGCTAAATAACACCAGAGTTTGACACCGGTATACCAGCCAGAGGTTCCAGAGTTCAGTCACAAACATAACCGTGTGAACTCACGCGGTTCGAGTTAGGATTAAATCGGGGTAAACCTGGTTCAGAATCGTATGGCGGTCTCACATTGATATGTAGGCCCTTCCCGCTTTCCTTTCTCAATTTCTTCTCTCTTCTCTTCAGATTCTCTCTCCTTCTAATTCTTTTCTGCTCAGATTTCCAGTTTCTTCTTTCTCTCTCGAGAATCTCCTTTAAAGAATCAGGTCTCAAATCTCTATTATGTATGATAATCTTTTGATTCTCTTTGTTACTGTTTATTTTTGTATGTGTCAATTTCTGGTGAGAATTTGATGAAATTGTGTCAGGTGGAACTGCATTTAATGTTGTCGTTCCGGTTTCTGACGGCGGATGAAGTACATACTGCACAAATTGTTTCGTGTAATTTTAATTAACAAGTGAGATTTCTTCCAAATGATGTTCTGATGTTTGATTGAATTGAATCGATTGTTTTTGTTTTAAGATGATAGAAAGTGATTTTGTATAGGTAGTCTAGCTGTTGGAGACATTGATTAGATCGATGTTTAAGATTGTCAGATGAAAGCAATTCTGAAGCTCTTGCTGTACCAGAACTGCTTAGACACCGCTCTTACATCTTGATGGAGCACCCGCTAAATCAGAATGGTACTACAATCTAATTACAATTACGCGGTGTTTGTTTGGTTTGAAACTTGAATAATAATGTATGATGAGTTTCATTCATTTCAATTCAGCAAAGACTTTATCCACCACTTGATGTCTATTCAGTTTGATGATTAATGGTGTACCTTGATTTCTTGAGTTTACCTTGTACGTCTCATCTTCATTATTGAAACTTGAAATTTTAATTGCTCTCTTCTTGCTAATTTATTTAGACGCTACTGTTAAACTTTTGTTATACCTGTTGTGCAAACAGTTCCAGTGACCCAGATAAGGCACTGGTTCAAGACTTCAGCAAGGAGCCTGAATCAAAGCCCAGTTGAAGGGCCTTTTACCTGATATAGTTTCATCCTTTGACTCGCATAAATAGGTCATTGAGATCATAGAAGAACTAAAGAAGCATCAATTGAGTACTGAAGCTGCAGGTATGTTGGTTACATTAAACTGCTTACTGTGTGCTCACCACAAAGTAATAAAGTAAAAATAGAGTACAGTACACTGGCAATTTATCTTTAGTGGCTGTAAGATGACGAAATCTATGAGCATCTCTGCTTTCTGCCTTTGTGGACATTTAAGCTACTATAACATATCGCTTCCATGTTCTCAGAGCTTAAATCGTTAGCATTTTTAGTCCTTGGAAGAGAATATATTCCATTTGTTTTATGAACTTGCTCTCCTCGTGCTATATGGCCCCAAATGGGAAAGAACTTTTACTTTCTACAAGTTCTTACTTAGATAGTAGTATAAGCAGTATTACCAGATCTGACAAGCTTCCAGTAAGGAACTTGTGCTGGTTGATCGGCATAGTCAGAAAGAACTAGAGCACTCTTGAATTTGGGAGGCTTATTACATTATAGTTTACCTCCTGAAGAATGCCTACATCAACTTTTGCAGACTAGTAAAATTCTGTACCTTGTTAGTTGTGTCTGGTTTTGTTCTCTTGTACAAATCCGCACATCATGGATGGTGGCATAAAAATGATATAGATGTATTGTGCATAAATCAACCCACACCTTTAAATATCCACCACTATAATTCAGTAAAGACTTTATCCACCACTTGATGTCTATTCAATTTGATGATTAATGGCGTACGTTTTTCGCGATAGTTTTCTGCACGGGTTCAATTTCACTAAAGATAGTTAAAGCTTGTGTACGGGTTGCTAGTGACCTATGGCACCCATACCTTGCTTTTTGGTTTTCTGTAAGGACCCTATAATTCAAGAGTAGTTTAATACTACAAAAAGATTTGCATGTTGAACTGCGCTCTTCCTCTTGGCTCATTGCTGGGAACTCACTTCTGTTATGCTTACAACATTGAAAATTTTCTCTTTGCAGGTGCTCCAGTCTTTTAGATGCTACAATATTCTTGTTTTCACGTGTTACAAATATTCCGACAGAAAGTCTCGTGCTCCTTGTGATATCCACAGATGACAGTTTTAAGTTGGGATATGATTTATGGGTATGGTTGTCGGCTAATGTTTTTCATCTTTTTTCATAAATGCTGGTGCAACATACTGTAATTTTTCTGTTCCAAATAAGCAGTGAACATGTTTGTCGATTTCGGTGATCATAGTTTTCATGTAACTGATCTCAAGTTTGTTTCCGGTATTGTAACATTTGTGTTTAGGATGGAAATACATGGGCAAAATCAAATATCGCACCTATTGGATCTATTCGACCTGTTGACAAGGTATTTCACAATTTTGTCAATAAGTTATTTTTCTTTCTTTCTTCCTTCCTCTGTTTAAATTAGTAGATATTTTATGTTAAATGGGTATTGACTATTGAGTAATTGCTATTTTAATCAAGTGATGGCCAAGTTATCAATTCTAAGCCATCATATTACCAAAGAGCTGAGTCAGGCCTCAGCCTCAAGTTTATCATTTTATCTGCCAGTATGCTTGATAGTACCATATCAAGCAGTACAATCATCTTTTGACTCGTAAAAAAACTCACTTTACGAATGAACCTTGATTCATTGTTTCTTTCATGGTCATGGTTTTTATCTACTAAAAATTCTTTTTGATACCCCTTTTTTATGATTTCTTACCTAAAGAGAAGGATTGCAATATCCAGCAATCAATATTGGGGATAAATGCTGAAACATTGGATGGGAAGCTTAATCGTAATTTGATACTAATGTTGCATATCCTGCACGACATTTTGCATTAAGATATCAAAAGACATGATAAAAAGTTGCTGAATTATGGTTTCAGTATAGTGGTGTTTTTTAGGTTGGCGACTGCATACTAAATTGGTTGATAGACATTATTGACGGCGATTTATTTTTGTCTTTATATTCATAATTCTTGAAGGGATCAGTTTTCTATGCACATAAGCTATACTGTGTATATACTGTTAACATGGTATTTCTTTTGTATGTGTTGACACCTATTGCTGCTTATTTCTGTTGTTTTATTCTTATGGATAGAAAGGCTCTTCTGTTCCAGCATTGCCTTCAAGAATAAAGAGAATATTCTACATGTCAAGCCAGGGAAGAAACTTGTTACACAAAGTTAATGATTTTTATGGTTTTTGGTTGTTTGATATTTTCATTTAGAGCTCTTATATTTTACGCAGGTTATTTGAGACTCACCAACTTCCTGTTAAATGTGCTAATCTTTGGGTAACACCCGTCCATTTCTTATGCCATTACCTGACACCCACTCTTATTTACTAAAAGCAAGTGACTCCCCTCTTTGAGAACCCCCATATCAAATTCACTGACAATTTTATGAGGGGCCATGCCTCCCACCTCCTTGGAAGAAATTCACTAGCTTAAACTGCTTACTATGTCCCTAATCTCCCTTGGGACAATACGTCTCTCCAGATCTTGAGCACACTTGTTTTGAGAATGGAGAGGGACAAAGGAGAAAAGGAGTTTGAAAGGGTAATATTGAATAGAGTTAGCGTGTCTTCTTGGATTAAGTAGGACGCCTTCCCTATTTCCACTGACACCCACACCCACTAATACCTTTGAAATCTTCTGTCTCTAAATTTGAGATCTGTTTTATTGCCAAGATACATAGAAAATCTGTAGATACAGATTTCACAAGAAAATAGAAAGGATTTCTGTCTTTTAGTATAACTGATAGGTTGTTACACTAAAAGACAGAAAACATTATAAGACAGAAACCCTTTTTAGTTTCTTCGATTTCAGAAAACATCCAACAATTCCTGTTAGGAATTTTCTTCTGAAAGCTGAGTATCATAGCTTCAAGAATTCTTTCTTCCACATTGTTTGCTTTAGAATGAGCTTCAGCTTGATTAGAGTCCTCTTCTTTACGAAGATGGCGTTGTAAACCTTCAAAATCATAGTTGTCTTCATCGTGCTTAAGTGTCTTCGTGTATTCATTCCAGATTGGAGAAGTCATGAGCTGAAAGATTTAAACGGATTTAGTATGAGCTTATTTGGGCAATTAGTATTGTTCTGATTCAAAATGGTTTTCATTTTATTAAATGGTAAAGACAGTTATTTCAATTGTACGTATTAAAATCATAAATAAATTTAGCTGCCAGTTATTGTGGTATACTATGTCTTGTGCTAACCTACATTTGTTTTCTTTCAGAAACTAATGGTTCATGTTTTCAAATGTACTCATGGTTTTCAATAGCTTGCAACCTTTGATACCAGATTGTCTCATTTGATTAGGTCTTACCCACAGTAAACCCTAGTGTTCTGGAGCAGTTGAGTAAAGTGGACTGCGTTGTTTATGCTATGGGATCCCTTTTTACTTCGGTTTGCTCCCCACTGGTAAGCTTCGATGACCATATATTTGATTGTTTATGAGGCATATGGTCAATACTGCTAGAATTGACCAAGATTTTTGACAGTTCGCTACTCCATACTAGCGCCACCTAACGTATTAAGTTCTAATTTTAACTGGTTTTCCATATGAACTATGACCGTATACTGCAATTGTAAACCGGCACTCGTTTATACTATGCTGACAAAAAAGAGCATAAAATTTAGAAATTGTTACAATCCTATTTGCATGGTCAGGACCTCCTTTAGTGAGGTCACATATTTGGTGGACAGCTACAAATTAGCAGCAAACAAATATATTCACATTAGACATTGGGTTAAGGCTGATCGGTACCAAGGACTTCCTGGTCCATTAGTTTCAGTAAGGCTCCCTTTATTGGGATGTCATAGGGTGAAGTCCTGTGGTGGTTGGCCTATCAGGATTCTTATTTGGCCATGGGTACACTTTTAGGCATCTGTATGTTTTACGGATAATCAAGGTTTAGCTGCCTGATATATTGTAGTGATGCCTTAATTGAGATTGTGTATATGTGATGTAATTCATGCATCGAGCACATAAGTGTTGTCTTCTTAAGAAGTTTCCTTCCTCTTGTTTGCAATTCAAGTATTAACATCACCACCTTTTTTTTTTTTTTGTTACCACAAATGGGTTCTTTAATTCCTCAATTGGTGAATCGCATTTCGTTATGTCTGCATTATAAATTCATCTTATCCGTAACTCGGAAATGTCATTTTCCGTGCAGCAAGTCAGTATGTTATTGCCCTGTTGGTTCCCAAGGATGGTCAAATTCTAGTAGATGTTCAGAGTTTGTCTAAGCAAGGAATCTTTCAGGTGGTATTGTAATTTAACTTTCAAGCTAAATTCTGTTTCTCATCTGAATCTTTCGGTAATCAGTTTCCCAAAAGGGTGTGCTTTATTTGTCAAGTTTCGAATGAAGGTTTTATTTGTCAGGTTTGAACTCTTGCTTGGCTTGCTTGATGATAAAGTGCTCTTTGTCAAGTTGTTCTTCAATTATTGATTTGGGCAGAGTGCAGGTTTTTTTTTCGACAATAATATTAATCTAAGGGCTCTTTTTTTTTGAAATAAGCTCTTTTCTTGGTTATATATTTGATGTGTTCTTAAGAGTTCAACAATGTGGTCGTGCCGGAGTGGTTATCGGGCATGACTAGAAATCATGTGGGCTTTGCCCGCGCAGGTTCGAATCCTGCCGACCACGTTTTGATTTTCGCTCTTAAAACTCGTGAGTTTTTTCTTAACAATCTTGTGTTCCACTTTAGGGATTATTACGTTAGAAGGCAAACATGTGGATTTCAAGTTCTACACGCTTAGGAGGTAATTTTTCTTGAATAGTTGTTTGTCCCTTGATTATTTATAAGTTAAAACATTCCGATTCCAGAAAGGTGTCACTAATGTCCACCATGTCTATCAATCTGTGAATTATGACAGCATATTAACTCTTAAATCATAACGTCTTCTGATGTATTTTAGTCACTACTTTCCCTTCTACTTACTAGTGGATTGTTTTATATATTTTCTTTCCAAGTTTCGTATATTTTCAGTTTTGAAACTTTCAGGTTAGCACATCCAACACATTCTTTTTCCCAGAAAGCAGTTTGTAGTATTTAGTATAAGGAAAGGATAAACATTTATATATCAAGAGGAAATATTCATCTATAGTTGCATTTCTTCCTATGCAGTTGGGTAGGAGGCTTCCATGGCAATACCACATAGACCTTCATTAGCATCAACATCTCTTTGCATCCTTATGTATCCGTCCTCACCCCATGAAGTTCCCCATGAATTCTTCACGCCAATACTTAGTTCCATCACTATCAGTCCCATACCCTACTGCGGTAACACCATGGTCTAAGTCGGTCCCACAAGTTCCTGTGAATACCCCGCTTGAGTAAAACTGAAAGTCCTGGCCACTGGCATCAATGGCAACTGAAACAGGTTGCTTTGAGACGGCTTTTAGTAGAGATGCCTCGTTGTTGGCTGGCACATCTTCATAACCATTGATTGAGGCAGCATGGGTATTTGCCTTCTTAGTGTTGCAGCTTCCATCGACTACGGGTAGTTAGCTTCTGTGGTGAGACCTCGGTTTTCTTGTATGAATTCAAAGGCGTCATCCATTAGACCACCCTCGCAGCCTTGATCTTCACCTTTAGTATCGCAGTCTACTAACTCTTGTTCAGATAGAGAGGTTAGCTTACCAGTTGCCAGTTGTGTTATTCCTTCCATGGCTGCCACTGCAGAGAATGCCCAACAGCATCCTATGTTTTGTTTCCACGAAACATAGGATGAAAAATGTAAGTTTGGGATCAATTGGAATTGAAGCCATTTTTGTTCCACAAAACATAGGATGAAAAATATAAGTTTGGGATCAATTTAGGAATTGAAGCCATTTTTGTACTTTTGCGGAATAGTAGAATAGAATACACATGTTGTGCACATTGGTTATATGCCATTTGGGTAATCGAACTTTCTGGGGATTTTCACAATATATGGAAAATGTTGTTACTTACCACACTGCCCTTGGTCCTTAACTGGTGTAACAGCTCCCTTGTTTCTCCAATCCATGGGGGATGGGACTGCAGTAACATTTTCGTACTTGAACGCTGTAGATTCCTGTGGACTTCTTCTCCATGACCTCTTGTATCCATTGCGAGAAGATTTAAATTCTTCAATGGTTTGATCTGCAAACTCATTGACACTTAATTTGTATGGTTTGATTCCAACATTACTGGACTCGATGAATTCAACATTGGCCTTGAATATATTAAAGCGTTTCTCCTTTTCAGCTTGGTTCTTATAGACTTTCGCATATCGAGTCATCCACTGTTGGTGTCTATCAACCATGGTTGGCTCATGGAGTAGTACTACTCTACTTGACATAGCTTGAGAAACCCAGGTAGCCAAAATGATGAATAAGGCCATAAACATAAACTGAAAATGGGTTGATGAGGAAGCCATAGTTAGGATTTAAGATTGTCTAAGCTTTAAAGATATTGCTTTGTTCGTCTTTCAAAGTAGTTGGGGTGGGGATGCTCTGAAACCCAATTTGCTGAAAGTTTATATAGAGAGAAGAATTTGTTTTTTATTTGAATGGTTGCAGGTAACGGGGAACGAGTTTGCTCTAGCAGCGATTCTAACCATTAGATCCTGTGAATGTGACGTCATTGCATGTTTTTTGTCTTCTGCTGACATCACATTTCTTCCATCCAATGGCCGCAAACGCTGCTAGTTCAAGCTAGAGCAAAATAATTTCCCAGGTAACGGCATAATTGTTCTAAGTAACTGTGTACATAATACGTGCCGGTTAAGTTGGAAATAATATTAATGGCCATAGTTTTGTTTGCGTTGACCACAGTTTTGTTGCTGTGCATGGATCTTTGTTGGGCGTCTTTTATGTATTTTATTTTTATAAGCTAGGATATGCAGGTACTGGTAACAAAGAGTCATCTCTGTATGGACACCCTTCAAATCAACAAAGAACCTAATAATACCACTTGTTGGGCCGACCGACCGGAGGGCCCGTAGGGAGGGAGTCACTTTTATGGCCATTTTTTTGTCAAATGAAACCTAACACAAATGTTCAATTTGATAAAAAGATTGGAAATGAATTTGGTGGTAGTCTTTGGGACATGAAAAGTCTAAGATGTCCCTCCTTTTAGTTTAATTATTATAACTCCTTGTACATCCTATTTTTTCAGGGGTATAATTGGCAACCAAACTTTAATATAACATATCTAAAAATTGGTGCCTTAGATTTTTACAAATTTTATATCATTGGAAAGGATTTTAAAAAATCTACGCAACGAGTACAAACAACGATATAAAATTTAGTGTTTTTACGAAAAAATCGATGGTGACTTTTAAAATTTAATGCATAGCCATTATACAAAGCACCACAAAAGATGCATAATACATGGGGAAATTAGTGCAAACCACCGCAAATGATACATAACACATAGGGTAAATTGATTGAAACCACCAAAAAAAATGCATAAAAAATGGTGGAAATTTACGTAAACTACCATAAATTAAATGCATATCAATTTTAGCCTTATAACACCATTATGCATAACGGTGTTTTTTCTTCGGTCGGCCCTTCCCACCGTGGCAGCGGTATCTAGTAGAAGCTTTTTTGCCCCTTTCATGTTATTTTAGCAGGGAAGTTCATCATCTTGATTTATATAGGAAAGGTCTTGCTCCTCCTGGAGCTTGAAAAAAAGCTTTGCCTGTGTGCACACTGCACAGCATATATACAAGGCTGCAATTTAGAACGATCATTGCCTAAAAATGTTTTGAATTAGTGATTGTAGGGCTTTACCCTTGATTAGAGGGAGCCCTTCCCGAAATTCTCGACGGCCCTAGAAGACCCAAGGCCGAGGAGGGGGTTTGGAAATAGTTTTCAACCAGCAATTGACGCGCCTCGGTTATTAACTCATTAGCTGCGTCATTGCCCCAAGCGCAAAGATAAGTTTAGCAGCTGCTCATCAGGGCCGGTTTATAGGTCTCTCACTCACACCTCAACTCATTTTTGAGTGATATGGGACTAAATATTTGTTACTGTTTTTGCTTAAACTGTGGTTTTCTCTATTTTTCTATTATTGTAGCAGCAAGAATGGCACCAAGAGTTTATACTGATGGATATGGAGCACAATACAGAATGGTCCTGTATTCTTGTTTAGCCTAGCAACCCAATTTTATAACCTTCTTTCCACTGCCGCGGAAACTCCGCCTTTTCAGCATCATCTAGACTAGCTAGCTAGGAACGGTCATACTTAACAGTAATGTGTTCCTCTAGTGTAATTCGGTTGTTTTCTGAATAATTTGACACATCTGTCAACTGTGTCTCATTGCATTCAGAGATGCAATGTAAAACTTGATGAAATGTCGATTCTTGTTCACCTGTTAGAGACATTGACAACTACTCGTAAAACTTGCAGTTGCATGCATTTGTAAAAAATTGACTGTTGTGCTAGCTGAGAAATCTGAAAGCCAATTCCCATTGGATGTTTGGATGCTTAAAAGCTGGTGATTCTGTACAGCTGAAAAGTTAAATAGGCATTTCGTCCAGCATCCACATGGGCACTCTATCGAAATAAAAGATCGCTTTCCTACGATATTGATAATGTATAAAATCGTATTCTCTTCCTTAACCTGAGACGAATGTGGACAATGAGGCGGCAAGAAACAATAAAAAAAAATCTAGTATCTAAAATCAAGAAACAATCAAAAATAATAATTGATGCATTATACCATGGCCATGCCTAAAGTCTTCATGAGTTTAGCGAAGGATCGAGGACATGTCCAATGAACAACACCACTTCACTTCTCTCCTCTCCTCTCTGATTAAGAACATGAAAGGATGATCCGCAACAAAATCAACAGGAGGGGGAGGACTATTTAAACTACGCTGTCGCCTTCCATAAACAGCTGTAGAAGCAGCAGCTTCAGTTCCTTCTTCATTAACTTCGACAAAACACTTGTGATAAACCTTCGAAACATAAAGCTTGTGTACATCACTAGGATTACGAATATGCACCATCTCAGTCAGCTCTGCTTTGGATTCATCAAAAGGCAAAACTACTCCGAACTCCTTGAGCACTCGTGATACTTCAAAATCAAAAAGGACTTTGAACTTTGGAATCTTGAATTGTCTAGTTGGAACATATGAATGATCGACCGAGATATATCGATCCAGAAAACCAGCTGAATCCGAACTCACCTTTTCTATAAGTTCACCAAGCCCATCTCGTTGCTCAGGTAAAATTATATACATTGAAAAACATGGAGCATTTTCTTGTGTTCCTAATTGGTATGGGAGTTCAAGTACTTTGAAGCTATCATGACAACTAATACGTTGATAAACACTGTTACTAGCAGACATGAAGGGAATTCTTACAGATTTCTTGCCACCAAGTAGATAGAACTCAGACTTCTCCGTAAGCGAGCGCGTAAATTGATTGTGCCTCCTCCAACATCTTTTGAAATAGAGTGCATTCGCCAGTATAACCTTTGTTGCATCATCGACGGCTCCATTAGGGAGAAGGTCTTGAATCAATCCACCGGTTTCTTTTTTAACCCATTTGTTCACCCTCTTCAGCGCCTTTTTACTCTGAATAAATTACAATAAACAAATCAAAACAGTAGAACACAGGGAATACAAAGCGGAGAAGAAAACAGTACTCGAAATACCTTATTTTCGAAATCCACCGTCTTGGCTTTTGCTTTATAAACTCCGTTTGCAACTTTTTTAAACGAAGGTTTAATAGGAGAAGATTTGTCGACCCAAACACCGCTAACGAAAGACAGTCCAGGTCCTGCTCGGCCAAAAGAGTCGATGAGAGAACTAGATGAATGTAGGTGTTCAAGGCTTTCACAGTTGAGAAAGCCTAATATCTCTTTTAAAGTTTCAGCAGTTGCTCCTGAAGCTAGTAACCATAGTGCACTGTCTATTGAGAACGGAGAGAATACAAAATTCTTGTTCTTCGACTTGTTCAACCAGAGGTCTCTCACAAGCTTTACACATGAATTGTCAGTTTTTACGGTGCGGATTTTTGGCAGCTTCGATTCTTTCACACTTTTTCTTCTTGTCGGTGATCCTTGAGTTTTGAACGAGGGTGTGTTAACTTTAAGTTTTTGGCCTATCATATCTACCAGAACTGTAGAGAAACCCTAATGCATCAAAGTTCAAACAGCTGAATTATGAGATTTTCACAGGTAATATAAAATTGCTCAGTTAAAACTTGTGCAGTTGTGCCGAAAGCTATGCAAAAAAAGGAAAGATTTGACATTGGACCCTGGTGGCAGCTGGTTATCTATCTATCTATCTAATCTAATCTAACTAGATGATAATTAAAACCAAATACCAAATTCTCATTCACTCTGGTCCTACTTTTTGCTGATGTGGATTGATGTGGTGACAATATTAGGAAATAGAGTTCTCTTTTTCTTCTGTTTACACCATAATTACACCTTCCACCATCGGAGGCTACTACTCCCACTTATTAACCGACCAACTCCCCGAACCCCAGTTTCTATCATAACTGCACCCACTTCTGTTTTTCGTTACAACTTACAATTGTTCAAAAATTTTACCTATTCCAAAGCTTTTGTTTTCCTTCGCTCTTCACCCCCCACCAGAGAGTTACCTATAATTAAAATTGTATTCTTCAACTAGGCTGTTTGGACCTTCCAAGTTGCAATTCTTTAACATTCTGCGAACTGCTCGTTCATTCCTCAAAACTCAAAAATGCTCATTCATCAGTAAGGTTTTACCCGTAAACCAAGAGGACTATTTGGAGAGGTAAGGTATTTCTGATTTTAGGATGATTCAAAGATGATGAATACAAGCTTGGAAACTTTATTGAAACTCTTTTTTTTTTTATTATTATTGTTGAGGATGAATATGATTGTAGTTGGTTAGGCTCTAAAAGTAAGATTTTTGATTCTGGAATCCTCCATTACAATTTGTGGTAAGTATCAATTCTTATTTGATGTCTTTTTGTTTATTTGGTTTGGTTTGGGTATGATTTAAATTTCTTAGTTGTGTGACACTTAATTGCATTTTTGTTGTGGGTTTTGTTTAATTTAGGGCAAATCTATTGGGTGCGATTGATATTTTTGGTGGTTTTGCCTAACTACTTACGAGATTGTTTGTTATGTTATTGGTTTTATAGCCTGATGATTACTCAAATGGGTTGTGATTATTTTGACAGCTTATTATAGTGATAGTACAAAGTAAGAACATATGAATAGAAAATAGAAAATAAGAAAAACCTAGCGATCATGGAATATGAATATTTGAGAAATAAGATAAAGTTCCGAGATTTTGGTTCTATTGCTTATTTTAGGGTTATTCATATTTTGGTTTTATTGCTTATTTTAGGGTTATTAGAAGACACAGTTCTGATGATTAGAGATTTTGAATCAAGACCCAAATAAGAAAAACTTGAATCTGCAAGAGATTACAAACTTTCATATCAGAACCCATGAAGGCGATCAAAAGAATAACCATAATCTCTAACTGACTGTTCTTCTACTATTGATGAAAGTCCACATTCAAATCTATCGAAAACAACACGGATTTGAAAAAAGGGTTCTGCAACAATCAAAATAAAACCCACGACTTAAAAATTGAATTAGAAGAATGTAAAACAAAAATTACTTACCAATTTCTCATATTAATGGCGAAAGGGAACCGAGTAGGAAAGCTTGACAGAATTAGGTTTAGGAGATAGTTCGAAGAACAAAATGGGTAGCTCTGTGAAGAAGAATTAGGTAATGAATTTGTTTCGTTCTGTGAATGTTAGTTTTGATTTTGATTGATGTGGATGCGAAGAAGAAAAACAAAGCTAGCAGTTTGGAAAAGTTGATATAGTTGCTTTGTTGATATCGTCAGTTACATAGCCAGCATCGTTGGAGAAAGTGGGGTTAAGGCGCAAGTGGGATTTAAGGCGAAATAAGGTTAAGTGGGAGGTGTAAATGAGGTGTAATAAAGTATGAACGCAATTCATGGGGCTAGAATTAATGGGAGACCAGTATTTCCTAATACTCTTGCCAAAATTTGCCACATCAGCTTTTAGTTGGGTCAGAATGAATGAGAATCAAGTTTTGGGTTTCAATTATCATCTTGTTTGATTTGATTGATTTGATTTGTTTTCAAGTTATGTGGCTTTTCATATTATGCGCGGTTTACGTATTAAGTTTACATCAAAGTCACACTAATTACGTAACCAAATTAAAGTTACTTACAAGATAAAGCGAAAAAAATAACAAAATCTTAATCCATATTTACAAACAACAGAACACCTAGAAACCATTCACCTAGAACTGCAAAACCTGTGGCAGCATCTAAACATTCCTAATTAAATGAAGGTTTAATTGGAACTAATTATGTTTATATAAGATATCCAAGAAACCAGTAGACAGACATATGCTTAAGTATCAACGATACCTCATTCATTCTCATCAAAATAAACATCAATTAAATTCTTTTAATCCATTTATGAGTAAACACAGTAATAAACAGCACAAACAAGTTGATGTTGAAAAACCCTAACAGTAAATAAAAAATCAAAATAAATATACCTGAACAGCTGGTATGATCCGTAAAGAAACCGAATTTGCGAAAGAGTAATGTAAATCTTGGTTGATTTTTTTTTTTTTGATAATATCCATAAAACTACCGGCTATAAGATTTTTTAAGTTCTTCCAAGGGTTTCGTAGTGTTCCTAAAGCTGTTAAAACCCTTAGAAGACGCTAAAAATTACAGCTAGTAGTTTTTGTGAATATTGTCAAATTGATACAATGACTCTATTATATTACTGTTGCATTGGTAGCCAGTGAACCACATGTCTCTGCATCCCTACAATAGAACCTGGAAAAAAAATTTAACTCAAGTTATTACAGCTAATAATCATTTTTCAATCAAAATAAAATAGAAATAACCAATCGACACGATTAATTACTTTTTGATTTGAGAGGAGATCAGGGATTCTTGATACTCCGCCACCTTCCCATACAAGGTTCAGATCTAAGCTAAACCTTTCTTCGCCTCTCTTTTCTCACTTTTCCATTCTTAAATGAAAACAAATTGAGAAAACCCTACAGTTTAATTTACATTTATATTCTTAGAAGACAGCTCTGCACAGGTAAACAATCTTAAAAATATTCTTTTGGGTTTTGAACTAGTTTCTGGTTTAAAAGTGAATTTTAAGAAAAGTGCATTGGTGCCAGTTGGTAATGTTGTGAATTCCATGGAGGTTGCGATGATTTTTGGCTGTCAAATTACTGCTTTTCCTATGAAATATTTAGGAATTCCTTTGGGAAGCAAATCAAAGGCAGTGGGAGTATGGGATGTAATTCTGCAAAATTTCCAGAAGAAGTTGAGTATGTGGCAAAGGAAGTATCTTTCAAAAGGAGGTAGACTTATGTTGATTTAGAATGTGCTTTATAGTTTACCATTATATTATTTGTCTCTTTTTCAACTTCCAGTATATGTTGAGAGGCAAATGAAGAAGACTATGAGACAGTTTCTTTGGGGTTCTGTGAACAACAAACCTAAGAAAGGTTGGGTGGGTTGGAAAAAGATTAATTTACCAAAAGAAGGTGGTGGCACTGGAATTAAGAAGCTAAGATTAATGAACAGGTCTTTACATGCCAAATGGATATGGAGGTATGGTAATGAGGAAAAAGAATTATGGAGAAAAATTGTGAGACTTAAATTTGGTGGTAATGAGAAATCTTTTCTCCCAAATACAACTAATAAATCAGTTGGGAAAAGTTTGTGGACTGGCATTCTGAAGAGTATGAGTCATGTGGAGCAAAATTCAACCTTACAGGTGAACAGTGGGGATATAGTTCTGTTCTGGAAGGACATTTGGCTGACAGAACAGTCTTTGCAAGCTATGTTCCCAATTTTATTCAGTTTGAGCATATTCCAAGATGCTACTATTCAGGAGATGTTAGATGACAATGCAGGGAATAGCTGGAATTTTGGATTTTGCAGGAATTTAAGGGAAGCTAAGATAGAAGATATAGCTCATTTATTGAATCTGCTAGCAAATTTTAACATAGGTGAAGTTCAGGATCATAGAGTTTGGCAGAATGGTACAAAACAGTTTTCAGTGGCAGAGTGTTATAAGTCTTTGGAAGAGGATGGTTTGTTAGTTTTTCCTTATAAGAGTGTGTGGAATCCAAAAATACCACAGAAGGTGATTTTTTTTGTATGGTGTCTCTGTTACAATGTTGCACCAACAATGGATTATGTGAGAAACACATATAATGTGAATGGTTGTTTGTTATGCAAGAGAAGTGCTGAATCAAACCAACACTTGTGTTTTGCATTGTGACACAACTAGGGAGATATGGTTTTACTTCTTAAGTCATTACAATCTTCAGTGGGTGTTTCAAGAAAGTGTAAGGGATACTTTATGGGAATGCAGAAGAAAGAAAATGAAGAATGTAAGTTTAAAAACTAAGATTTGGGACATAATTCCTTTTGGTATTTGGTGGGCTGTTTGGCTTGAAAGAAACTCAAGGACTTTTAATGGCAGATACAATTCAGTAGACAACTTGAAAGACGGAGTAAAAACTTTGATTTATAATTGGTGTGTGGGTACTCAAATTTTTGAAGGTATCACTTTGAATATGGCTCTTCATAATTAGGAGGCAGTGGTTCATTAAACCTATGTATTTTTTTTGTTTGAGTTTTTGTATTTTGCTTCACCAATACTTTTACTTCCTTAGTGATGTATTGGGTTTTAAAAAAAAAATCCCTTTTTGAGTCAAAAAAAAAAAATCATTTGTTACCCCTATAGTTTCGGCCTTTCGGGTCGTGGGACTTAATCTTGGATATGTTTTGGCCTGTTACAAATATACACAATCGGTAGTGGGCGAAGAACCAAAGGTTAAACCTCCCACCACTTGGATACCCCACATCCGGTGAGTATCTTTGCAAATGGAGCTCTTCAGTCTTCACTGGACGAAATTTGGCAGATGAAGAGTTCCAATTGATTCAATTGCCACTTTATCCCGGCTTTGGAAGGGAAATTGTACCTCTATGAGGTCGTGTTTGGACACCTTGATGTCCTAACCTAAGTTGGGTTATCCATTAAATAACCGAATATTGTGTTTGTGTGAGTGCTTATTCCATATCAAGAAAAGAATAGTGTATCCTACCTAAATTTAAGAGGCTAAAAAGGTGGAGTTTTGGAATTCCATGCAAAACCTGGAATACCTTAATCCTTTCCCGGGTTAGACAATTATTTTTAACTACTTTTTTAATTTAAATTTTTGTTATGCTCAAAACTATAAATTTATATGGTTTAGTTTTTTATTTCTTTTCTAATTAATTAGTTTAGCTTGTATATAAGTCTGTTGGCAAACACATACTACATTAACCCAATATGGAAAACAAACACCATTTAAAATAACCATTGCCATGATAATCTTGGATCAACCAAGGAATACCCTAATCTGAACGGCGTTTTTCATTTCCAAGCTGCCAAACAGACAAACATTCAGAAAACACCTTCCGGATATGTGGTCATTAAAGAAAAATGATGTCGAAGAGAGTTGGAGTAAGGACTTCAAATGGCGTACAAAAAATCCGCTATGGAGGAGGCTTACAATTTTCTATGCTCCGACCGGTATTACTTATTGTTTATGGGTGAAAATGGTTTCTGCTGAGTTCGGTAATTTCGGGTGTGTGGGTGAGAAACGAATTTAAACCCTAAACAATGTACTGCAAGGGAGTACTTTAGATTCGAGAGATCAATATGTACAAGTCCGGCCTAAACTAAAAAATGGCTCTTCCAGACTTGCCTCGGTCACAAAGTGAAGGAGGATGGGTTGGTTTTGGGGAGGGAAGCAAGTAAAGTGATGAGACCAGAATAGTTGATTTCTGAAAAAGTAGTTATTTTCTACGACTTGTATCAGAAAGTGGGAAGCTAGAAAATGTTTTCTGAGTGTTGTATGCTCCTAACTGAACTTGTTGTTCGGTGGAAATAGGTAAGACCTATTTATACAATTCGAAGTGAAACGTACTCTGGTCTCATTAAGGAATGTAAAAATGGGTGAGTAAATGGGCGGAGGTGGTAACCGTTAACGCATGGAATTCATGTTCCATAAAAAAGAGCGTTTAACCATTAACTCCCTGTATTTACTAACCGCCTCATCCTTATGACACTTCCTTATGACGGGCGTAGTGTACGCCGCACGCTGTAAACCGCCAAACCAATACCCAAAGAGGATCCCCCAGTTTGTGATATGTGTTGATGCATCGAATATTTTGTGGAAAATATGTAGCATATTGTTGTTGCCTGGCAAGTCGATCTTGGGAGACTTGCTGGCTTGGTGACCTTCGACGGTCGAGATTTTGCATCTTAAGAGGAAAGGTAGCCGTTGATCTTCGCACGCTATCGTTTTTGGTGGCCGCATAGGGAAGGCCATCATGGTGGCATGGCTAGGTTTGCATGCCTTTGGCATGACATGCCTTGGCATGGCCAAACTAGGGTTTCAGGTCAAAGGTTATCATGCATTGTCTGGTAACCTTGGACGGCTAGGATTTGCTCTTGGGATTGAAGGACGACCGTTGATTGGTGCACGCCTTCGTTTTGGTAGCCGCATTGAGAAGACCAGCATGGTGGCGCAGCTAGGTTGGCATGGCATGCCTTGGCGCGGTTTGGCATGGCCAAACTAGGATTTCGGGTCAAAGGTTACCATGTGTTGTCTGGTAACCTTGGACGGCTAGGATTTTCTCCTGTGATTGAAGGGTGATCGTTGATTGTCACACGCCTTCATTTTGGTAGCCGCATAGGGAAGGCCAGCATGGTGGCGCGGCTAGGTTGGCATGCCGTTGGCGCGGTTTGGCGTGGCCAAACTAGGATTTCGGGTCAAAGGTTACCATGTGTTATTTGGTAACCTTGGACGGCTAGGATTTGCTCATGTGATTGAAGGGAGACCGCTGATTGTCGCACGCCTTCATTTTGGTAGCCGCATAGGGAAGTCCAGCATGGTTGTGCGGCTGGGTTGGCATGCCATGCCTTGGTGCGGTTTGGAGTGGCCAAACTAGGATTTCGGGTCAAAGGTTACCATGTATTGTCTGGTAGACTTGGACGGCAAGGATTTGCTCATGTGATTGAATGGTGACCGTTGATTGTCGCACGCCTTCATTTTGGTAGACGCATAGGGAAGGCCAGCATGGTGGCGCGGCTAGGTTGGCATGGGGCCATGGCAAGGTACATTTGGCATGGCACGGTGGGGGCCAAGGGCTTGGCATTCCATGGGCGCATGGTGAAGCTAGCATGGTTAGGGCCAAGGCAAGGTGCGATTCGGCTTGGCATGGTGGGGCCAAGGGTTTGGCGTGGACTGTTTGGCTTGGCATGGTGGGGCCAAGGGCTTGGCATGCCATCGGCGCATGGTGAGAATAGCGTGGCTAGGGCCAAGGCAAGGTACGGTTTGGCTTGGCATGGTGGGGCCAAGGGTTTGGTGTGGAAGGTTTGGCTTGGCATGGTGGGGCCAAGGGTTTGGCGTGACCAAGCTAGGGTTTTGGGTCAAAGGTTACCATGTATTGTCTGGTAACCTTGGATGGCTAGGATTTGCTCCTGTGATTGAAGGGCGACCGTTGATTATCGCACGCCTTCCTTTTGGTAGCCGCATAGGGAAGGCCAGCATGGTGGCGCGACTAGGTTGTCATGGGGCCATGGCAAGGTGCGTTTGGCATGGCATGGTGGGGTCAAGGGATTGGCATGGAAGGTTTGGCTTAGCATGGTGGGGCCAAGGGATTGGCATGCCATGGGCGCATTGTATGGCTAGCATGGTTGGCATGCCTTGGCGTAGTAGGTGTGGCTGGCACGGTTATCCATTGGCACATGGGTGAGGCTATCATGGTTGCCATTCCTTGGCGCGGTAGGTATGGCTGGCACGGTTTGCCATTGGCACAGGGTGCGGCTATGATGGTTGGACGGCTTAGCGTGGTGAAGCCAAGGCATGGCGCAGACGGATTGGCGTGGTGAAGCCAAGGCATGGCGCAGACGTCTTGGTGTGGTGGGGCTAAGGCATGTCGCGGACGGCTTGGTGATTCTTCACGGGCCTAGTTGCCTCTTTTCCTTACCTGACTCAAATAGGAAGTACTTTCCTTATTAAAACTCCTGAGCATCACGTCTATAAAAGGGGCCGGCCTCTCCTTTTATTTCACGTCTTCATTATTTTTTTTATTTTTTTTTGGTCGTGTGGTGACAATAAAGCGGACGAGCGAATCCAGGTATGCCTTCCAACACTTCCTATTTAACTTACTTTATTTTTGCTTCCTTGTTGGTACAAATACCTAGTTGTAGGCGTATCTTTTCATGACCTTGTAGAAAATGTTGTTCTTCTATGTTGGTGTGAATTATGGTTGTAGGTATGTCTTGCTCGAGCCTGTAGTAGTATTTAGGCGTGAATATTGTAGCAATATCGACCGCCTCAACTTACTGTGCAAAGTAGGCGAGAGATAGCAACTGTCATTCCCTTCCCATGAAAACCTAGTTTCCAGGGTTTACTCTTTTTCTTGGTGTGGCCTTGTGTATGGTTCCCATGGTGGGGAGCGCCTCCTTGGTCGGGAGAGAATTTCCTGCTGCAGGGTACGGCCTTGGCATGGTGCGGTAATGCAGGGAACGTCAGTCCCCATTTCTTCGCGTATACGTATTATGACCTCGAAACAAACTGGCTTGCGTCTAGGGTGGATCTCTTTTTGTCTGACAACATAATTTCCATGTGATTTCCGTAATAACTTTTCCTTCGTATTGTTCCATTGTAGTTGTTTGAAAGGTGTAAGTACCGTGAGAGGATCTTTGTTATGACGTTACTTGAGAAAAGTTATGCCGTACCAAAAGACATTAGCAATTCCAAGCCAAACGTAAGTGATGAATTCTTCATAACAACGACCACGATTAAAAGAAACCACCCCAAGTACATGTCAATTCTTCTGACTGGTCCCGAAGGTGAGGTAGAAGGCCGGTCGGTTCGGCCAGGTGGCGTAATAAGAATTTTTCTTCAGAGGAAAGAATATCATGCTTCTCCTATCGATTTTAAAATATATGTGAGTTTGTTGCGTCCCTTCGAGGAATGGATGTGATTCATGATGATCCAGGAGCATGTAAGAACCAATTTGATCAATGCGCGGATCATTGATGATGTTGCGGATTTCGCAGTGCTTCAGATTAGGAAAGATATTCCAGGCTTGGTTTCTTTTATTTCCAGGTTATGCCGGACACCCACACGGCCATATGCAGGTGGGGTGAAATGACCATCTCCTCATAGAGCGTGGTTGTATTGCTAAACCTTCCTATAATTGGAAACCTTGATGTTAGGTTGTCTGTGGATGAAAAATAAATGCACGCCGCCCTGGTTGCGAAATCAAAAGGATTCGTTCGGAAAGGAAACGAGATGAAGTGCTTCTATGACTGGTGGGTGTCTCAGTGGTTTCCTGATGAGTTCGAGTCGAATGTAAAAGAATAGTACGCTTCATGCCGCGACGTTCTTGGCTCTTTGGTTATCCAGAGATATTTTTGATGATGGCTCCGGTAATAATGAGATAAGGCAGGAACTTATCAAGTTTGTCATAAAATTGTCAAAAGGTGTCGTTCTCCCTATTGGCGGTTTGTTTCTTGGTTCTCTGTACGCATACTTGGATCATCTGGTCTCGGATATGTGTTCTTCAAATGGCTATATGAAAGTGGATTCGTACATTTATGCCTCCTTTCTTCAGGCGTGGCTTTGGGAGCAGTTTGAGAAGTACGCCCCAAAACCGTTGGCTGTACTTCCTGAATCTTGGGGTGGCTCCAGGATACTGCTCTGGTCGAATAGGCATCCAAAGATTGGCTCGAACCTAGTCGGATTTCTTGATAACTCGTACACGGTTAATTTTCGTCTATGGGCTCCGGTGCATGCGTCCATAACTCAGATTAGTACATTTGCTCCTACTCCGAACATGTCTTTGTCTTCTGATAATGAGGATCTGAGTGTTGGAGAGATGGTGTTCATGCGAAGCTGCACGCCCGATCATGTACCGTCCTTCTTTTGAGTATCTTGCAAAGAAATCTCTTACAATATCGATAGAGCGGCTCGGCATATGGGTTTTGACCAAGGGGTCCCACTCATTCATCAGCCGGTTGTTCCTGAAATCCCGTTGCCAACTTTTCTTGATGCTAGTGTTCTTGTGTCGGGTAAAAGTCTCACTTTTCTGCTTGCGGAACGAAATCCATCAACAACCTCTAAGTATAACACATTTTGGCAGGATGAGTTTCTTGCTATATATGGATTCGTGAATGATGTAGTAGAAAACCATCGCAGTAAGCCTTCTCCTGCGCTTTTAGCTGAACATCCACTGTTGAGGGATCCCAAGCGAAAATCCGTTAGCCCGAATGAAGATAGTCCCCAAGTGAAGGAGCGAAGATCTAAAATCCATGCTGGTGGTTTTCAGTCGGGTCCGACGGCTCTTCCGACTTTTAGTTCTTCCAATATGCGAGTACGATCAATTTTCTTCCTGATTCAGTCGGATTGCGTATGTCTTTGTCTCATTTATTGTGTCTGTTCTTTTGTATTTCCCAGGGTCTTAGCAGTGTGAACGCCTTTACTAAACATGCACGTAGTCAGAAGACAACATCTCTTGAGATGGAAAGCGGTGATGCTGAGCCTACCCATGGTGAAGGGAAATCCGAAAAGGAAGAGAGTTCGAAGTCCAGTGACAGGGAGGATAGTTTTTCTGGAAGCAGCGTTGAATCTTCCTCCAGCGAATCCAGAAGTGAGTCGATGAGCCTTCCACTTTTCTTTCTTTCCTCTTTTTTTTTGAAGCAAAAACCAAGTTTTGATATTCAAGGAGGAAACCGTTCCCGAGGATAACTTTGAAGTAGAAACCCGCTCAAGTAAAGGCGTAACCATACCTCCAATTGCGTAAACTGTGCCAGCTGGTGACTTAGACATTGAATTTCATCATCCTAAAGACAATGCCACGACTCAAGTGGTTGAGAGTACTCCAGGGACTGCTGGCGCAATTATGGTTAGGGGTCTCTTGCTGGTTGTTGATTCGGTTGCGGGCGCCACTTTCAACCCTCTGTACCTGGTTCCTTATCCGGGTCATGTGTTGATCAAGGGATTTAGCGTGCTAGCCAAACATGCGGTGCTATATACTAAAATATGGGAAAGCTACAGACATATTTCCACAACCAAGAAAATTACTAGTCGATTTGCGCTGGTTAAGCGGGTGGAAGAAGCTTTGTCTTCGATTGACGACATGTGCAACGTTACTGGTTATACAGTTTCTGAGGATGTAGTCTCGAGCTGGAGGTTCCATCATGACATGTGTGTGAACTTCGAATTCAATGTTCCTTGGTTCGTTGAAGGTTTCTCTGAGGTTGAAAAGTTGTTGGTCGAAACAGTCGAAGGTACTTCCGCAGACATGGTGAAGAAGTAGGAAGCGGAATTCAAGAAATTACACAGGCATCTGAAGTTGAAAAGGGTGGCTCTCCAAAGCACGAGGGAGACCTTTGCTAAGAGGAGAAATTCGTTGTTGGAAAACTTTCCTTGAATACATTTCTGTCTTTTTGAACTTCTTATTTTTAAGTTTTTTTTTTAAAATGCAAATGGAACGCCTAGTTCATGGTTTTGATTTCTTGGATTTCTTGGGTTGATAGATAATTGTTACCTTGACGATTTTGGATTACAGTAAAACCTCTGTAATTTAATACTCGCTAAAATAATAAAATTTCTTAATCCCTTCTTGGGCCTATAGTGTTAAAATAATAATTTCGATAATATAATAATTTAATACATTTCAAAAATCTCCCTTAAGTATTTATAGGTCCCAAATATTAAATAAATTAATAATTACTAATAAGAAAATTGAAAAGTTTTTTATGCGTATCAAAATTTAGGAAACTATGAATCAATAGTTGCTTGTTTTTCTTTGAAGTTCAAATCTAATTGTATTTCATCCCTAATAGTTCGTAATGCACTCTCATAAGACCCAAAGTTGCTTTATTATATTGCAAAAAATTATATTCCAATGAATGAATATCTTATTTTTTGTAGTCACTTCAAAGCCCAAATCGTTCAAATTATATGAGTCAAATTCAATTTATTGACATTATCGATATGAAATATTCTCTAAATTAATATATTATTAGTTTTTCTTTAAAATAATAAATTATTAATTTATCGATAATTTAATATCTCTTTAAATTAATAAAATTTAGTGGTCCCAAGGCTATTAAATTATAGAGGTTTAACTGTATTCTTTTGGAATGAATCATTTAGGAATGGATTTTTTTGGAAATGATGTTGTCTTCGTTACGATTGCAAGTGATGCAAACATCCCAGGAAAACCATGAAACCGTCTGTTGGTAGATGATATGGAGTGAAACATAATATGACTATCGGTTTCATCATTCTCGTAAAAACTTGAAACAACAAACCGTGTATCTTGTCTAGTTAAGACTTACTCGGTTTTTCATGTCTCCTGATGAAAAGGGAACCTTCCGGGTGTAAGACCGAGTTTTTATGGGAAGCACCACCGTGATTGTGGGAAGTCCCCAATCGTCTCATTTGATAATCGAGTCGTTCATTCGCTTTTAATCTCTAGGCAGTCCCCAGTCATCCCTTGTCGTGTCAAGACTGATAATCGGGTCATCTGGTAACTGAGTCGTCGATCCCTGAGCGGATCACCTGCTTCTACCATTTTGATATCTAGGTCAAAGCATGATATCAATGGTCGAAAATTGACATTGTAACCGAAAGATTAATCTCCCACTGTGGTCGCCAATTGTTTATGGGTGAAAATGGTTTCTGCTGATTTCGGTAATTTCGGGTGTATGGGTGAGAAATGAATTTAAACCCTAAATAATGTACTGCAAGGGAGTACTTTAGATTCGAGAGATCAATCTGTACAAGTCCGGCCTAAACCAAGAAATGGTCGTTCTAGACTTGCCTCGGTCACAAAGTGAATGAGGATGGGTTGGTTTTGGGGAGGGAAGCAAGGAAAGTGATGAGACCAGAATAGTTGATTTCTAGAAGAGTAGTTGTTTTCTATGACTTGTATCAGAAAGTGGGAAGCTAACAAATGAAAAGCTAGCAAATGTTTTCTGAGTGTTGTATGCTCCTGACTGAACTTGTTGTTCGGTGGAAATAGGTAAGACATGTTTATACAAGTATAAGTGAAACGTACTCTGGTCTCATTAAGGAATGGAAAACTGGGTGAGTAAATGGGAGGAGGTGGTAACCGTTAACGCGTGGAATTGATGTTCCATAAAAAAGAGTGTTTCACCATTAAATCCATGTATTTACTAACCGCCTCATCCTTATGACACTTCCTTATGACGGGTGTAGTGTACGCCGCACGCTGTAAACCGCCAAACCAATACCCAAAGAGGATCCCCCAGTTTGTGATATGTGTTGATGCCTCGAATGTTTTGTGGAAAACATGTAGCATATTATTGTTGCCTGGCAAGTCGAGCTTGGGAGACTTGCTGGCTTGGTGACCATCGACGGTCGAGATTTTGCATCTTAAGAGGAAAGGTAGTCGTTGATCGTCACACGCTTTCGTTTTTGATGGATGCATAGGGAAGGCCAGCATGGTGGCATGGATAGGTTGGCATTCCATTGGCATGATATGCCTTGGCGCGGTTTGGCCTGGCAAACTAGGGTTTCGGGTCAAAGGTTACCATGCGTTGTCTGGTAACCATGGACGACTAGGATTTTCTCCTAGGATTAAAGGATGGTCGTTGGTTGGTGCACGACATCGTTTTGGTAGCCGCATACGGAAGGCCAGCATGGTGGCGCGGATAGGTTGGCATGATGTTGTCATGGAATGCCTTGGCGCGGTTTGGTGTGTCCAAACTAGGATTTCAGGTCAAAGGTTACCATGTGTTGTCTGGTAACCTTGGACTGCTAGGATTTGATCCTGTGATTGAAGGGCGGCCGTTGATTGTTGCACGCCTTCATTTTGGTAGCCGCACAGGGAAGGCCAGCATGGTGGTGCGGCTAGGTTGGCATGCCTTGGCGTGGCCAAAATTTCGGGTCAAAGGTTACCATGTGTTGTCTGGTAACCTTGGACAGCTAGGATTTGCTCCTGTGATTGAAGGGTGACCGTTGATTGTCGCACGCCTTCGTTTTGGTATCCGCATAGGGAAGGTCATCATGGTGGCACTACTAGGTTGGCATGGGGCCATGGCAATGTGCGTTTGGCATGGCACGGTGGAGGCCAAGGGCTTGGCATGGTGGGGCCAAGGGATTGGCATGCCATGGGCGCATGTTGCGGCTAGCATGGTTAGGGCCAAGGCAAGGTGCAGTTCGGCTTGGCATGGTGGGGCCAAGGGTTTGGCGTGGACGGTTTGGCTTGGCATGGTGGGGCCAAGGGCTTGGCATGCCATGGGCGCATGGTGCATCTAGCATGGCTAGGTCCAAGGCAAGGTACGGTTTGGCTTGGCATGGTGGGGCCAAGGGTTTGGTGTGGACTGTTTGGCTTGGCATGGTGAGGCCATGGGTTTGGCGTGACCAAGCTAGGATCGTGACCAAGCTAGGGTTTTGGGTCATAGGTTACCATGTGTTGTCTGGTAACCTTGGACGGCTAGGATTTTCTCTTGTGATTGAAGGGTGACAATTGATTGTCGCACGCCTTCATTTTGGTAGCCACATAGGAAAGGCCGGCATGGTGGCGCGGCTAGGTTGTCATAGGGCCATGGCAAGGTGTGTTTGGGATGGCACGGTGGGGGCTAAGGGCTTGGCATGGACGGTTTGGCTTGGCACGGTTTTCCATTGGCACAGGGGTGCTGCTAGTGATATAATTTTACAAGTGGTAAGAAAGGGTTTAATTCTCGGACTTGTGAAGTTGTTGATTTTAGACTTAAAAAAATTAATCTGGCAAATAAAAGAAAAGATAATGACAATATTGAGAGATTATTGGGAATCAGGATTTCACCAAATTTTAATTCTATGGTTTCAATATTAATTCTTAGACATTTATAGCTCCAAAAACAATAGTCATTGACTTTTAATCTTTGCCAAGGTATATTTTATAAAACATTAATTGTAAATGGTAAGCATGAGTTATCAAAACACTTAAGCTAAGCATAACTCATCAAACTAAATGACAACTAATTAATTTAAAATCATAATTCAAATTATATTAATGCAAAAGTCATGAAAAGAATTAAATAAAGTTACCACAGTGATGATAATTGGCTTCCTCTGTCATCCCAGTGATGGGGTTAAGCTCCACATGGTGAAAATACGCTCAAAATATTTATTCATGGATCAAAAGGTGTTTACAAGAGGTGAAAAATAATAAGCAGTGAAATTACAACGAGATATAAGTGTTGCAAAGTTACAGTTGCAGTAAACAATAAACTGAAAGTGTGGCAGAATAAAGGACTGTATGTTTCTGTCTGTTTTTCGTGTTCTTGAGAACGACACTTCCTTTCTGTCGTATGCAACTTCTTCTTCTTCCTTCTCCTGCTGCTGCTGCCTCTCTGCAATTCCCCTCTGCAGCTTTTCTTTCTCCTCTGCAGCGTACCCAAACTCTCGATTCTAAGCTATCTATTCTTTCCCAAGGTCTCCGTTGTCCTGTCTGTGAGTCTAACCAAAGTATTTATACACTCCAGCACCCTCCAAAATCTGAAAATCTCTTCCTTTCTCCTCCTCCTCAAGTAATGGGGTTTTCACTTCCCTGTTTAACTTTCACACGTATCCTCCTTCCAATTTTAACCCAAATCTTCTTTATTCTATGAATGAAATCTCAGGGAATATATTCTGCCCAATTTACTCCCGTAACTTCCAAAAGAACAACCAAACTATCCCGAGATAACTCCGATATATTGTTCGATGAAAATCTCCTTAATCTTCGATTCAAAGGAAACTACCAATCCTGTTTAATCACCACCGACTAATACCAATCCAAATTTTGCAACAAACTCCGGTTAAATCTCCCAAAACCATTACAGAATCTCCGTACATCTTCTATGGCTCTGTTTTGCTCCAAACCAATAATACATCCCAATTTGATCGAGCCTAAAGGACTTACCAACCCTGTTTAGTTGATAAAAACCAACCCAAACGATTTGAGCCACTGAATCTCTCTTGAACAACTTCATTTATCGAACCATAAAACTGCCTGAAACTCTCATGTTTTCCCGCCAAAACCCGTGAACCCTGATTCATCTTCTGCGGATTGTCTAGCCAATTCTGATCAAAACAAAGACCATTACCAGCCTGTTTAGCCGAAAGGAACAAACCCATTTAGTTTTAGCGATTTAGTCTCAATGTAACATCATCAATTCTCAAACCCTAATTCTGTTCTTCTTTTCCCGCCAAAATCGAAATTCAAATGGAGAAGATGACTTTCCCCTTATCCAACAACGGTGTCCCTTTAGCAATTTGGGCTACGTTTAGCAATTTATGGGGGTGCGAATAGAAATTTGTGGGGTATAAAGATAAATTTTGGGCTGTATATAGTGAAAAACTTCTGTGTGACTTTATCAACTCCTCTGAGCGCCTTTATCGACTCCTCTGGGATGTTTCTGGGGGTGCCTTTAGCAGTTTCTCGAGCAGCCATCTCTTACTTCTCATATTCACTTGTTTTCTTCAATTTCATCACTAAGGTTGCCATGCTTTTCAGACAAAACTTGCATCACTAAAGCCTACATGCCTTTCAGATATGAAGAAATAAAAGCAAATAATGAGAGATAATTCGCCTCCATCATAGTTGCACATGAAATGACACTTTAGCCCTTTTAAGCGACGTTTTCTCTTCTTTTGCTCAAAAGTACCTAAAACTCAAAATCAAACATAAAATACATAATTTACAAGAAAACTTAACAAAGAAATCATAAACAATAAATAAATATCAAGGTGTTTTAGACACCTATCAACTAGCATGGTTGGCATGCCTTGGCGCGATAGGTGTGGCTGGCACGGTTTTCCATGGGCGCATGATGCGGCTAGCATGGTTGGCATACCTTGGCGCGGTATGTGTGGCTGGCACGGTTTGCCATTGGCACAGGGGTGCGGCTAGCATGGTTGGAATGCCTTGGTGCGGTAGGTGTGGCCGGTACAGTTTTCCATTGGCACATGTGGCGTGGGAATTAGGGTTTTGGCCTATCGAAACCCTAATTGGCATTAAAAAAAGGTACCCTGGTAATTTTTTCGCAGTCATATTAAAGGGTTCAATAAATATGCTTGTGGAGACATTATTACTTAAGTTATGTGATGTCATTGTCTGACTAGGGTTTTACGATTTTAACCCTAAGCTAAAAACCACCATCAACATTAAGTCCCTTGCTTAGCTCTTAACATGGGCATTGTTGCGGGGTAAGCATATGATGGTGACAGACAAGGACGGGATCGAAACGTAAGTCATGCAAGATGGTCAGGAAATTCCGACTAACCTTTTAAGGAGAGTTCATGATCCTGCGTTTGGCGGCCTTGCATAGATTCTATTTTTGGTGTAGACCGTGAAGTGGTGAGATGAGGATCGTCGGTTTGGTCCGGCTACGCATCATCTTGACTGGGTTAGGGAACATCATAACGCTGGCTTGGTGAGTTGGTGCTGGCGCGACAAGTCATGGCACGGACATCTTGGCATGATGGGGCCACGATAATGGAACGGACAACTCGGCGCGGTTTGGTGAGGCAAGGCGTGCATGGACGGCTTGGCGTGCATGGACGGCTTGGCGTGCATGGACGGCTTGGCGTGATGGTCTGATGTGATCTCAATAATGTTTTAGTAAATAGGTTCGTTGAGACTTGTGAAAGCAATAGATTTTAGACTTATAAAACTTAAAAACAAACAAAACTTAACTCAAAATTTAATTTCAAGATATTAGGAATAACCAAGACACTGATTCCACTATTACACATGAATAAATTATGGTAAATAAGCCAAAACTCTAATTTTCTTTTAAGTTCCTTAATTAATTCACAAATAATCAGGCAAATTCTCAAAAATTAATTGTATCCCCTAAGCATAGATTATCTAAACAAAGCATAACCTATCTAATTGAATCACAACTAATGAAGAAAATTTTGCAAACAATTAAAAAATATGCAAAAGCAGTGATTGAGTGAATTATAAATTATAAATTAGAGAAAATAAATAATTACCAATTATTCATGCGTAGATAGCTTCCTCATTGCCTTGGTTGTGAGAGAATTAGCCGCTCATCATGTTGGAAACACGCTCAAAAATCATTATTATTGCTCAATGGGTTTACAAATGATGAAAATGGGAGAAATATAATAAAAACCGGGTTTGTAACAGTTATAAGTGTTACAAACCGAGTTGTTACAAAGAACGACAAAAGCTTCCTGTCACTATTACTGTTTCTTTAAGACTGTCCTGAACTACTACCCTCGGCTATGAGTCGTTATCACTGTAGCATGAACGATTGTTCTTAGGCATCCAATGTTCTTCGTGTTCTTCAATGGCAGAAGCAGCATCAGGTTTCTCTAGTGATCAATTTTTCGCCTCTGTGATGCTCTGTAATCTCTCAAACTCTCCGTAGTCTCTAAATGAGACCCCGTCAACTTATTTATATTGAACAGCACCAAGAAATCTCGCTCATTAACCCAAAATAATCCTCCATTACTCGGAATATTTTCTTTCCTTTTTATAACTGCACGGGAATAACTATTCGTTTCTTCACCTCTCATGCGTCTGCTAGTACCCAACACACTCCAAACGAGTTCTTATACGCCTCATATGACTTCGAATACTCTCAAGCCACACAAAATCTCCAAAAATAACTCGGAGAATCTTCCTTGATATGTTTTGTAAACTCCACGTACACAACCCCTCTTCTCTCGAATCTGAAATAGATACCAGCCCTGTTTTGTCTTAACAGGCCCATACAAGTCCAAAGCCATGAAAGAATCCCCACAAAATCTTCCCAAAATTGATTCAGCAACTACGCAGGTGACAAAATATTTCTCCCGCCAAAACAAAATTTTGAACGATGAAGAAGGGGTGCGATGGATAAATGGGCTATATATAGCCGTGGGTGCCCCTTAGCAAAAGTGAGGGTCTGTATAGCAATTGACCTCCGGGGGTCAAAAAAACACTTTTCGAGCAACTTTTTTCGCATAAGTGTAATTCTCCAATAACACCTAAACAAACATAAAAACACCAAAATTAGTACAAAAATCGAGACTAACAATAGAGACACTGAGGACAATTCAGACACAAAAATGTGTCTATCATGGGTCAAGGCATGGCGCGGACGGCTTGGCTCCACCATGGCGCGGACGGCTTGGCGTGGTGGATCCAAGGCATGGCGCGGACGGCTTGGCGTGGTGGGGCTAATGCATGGCGCGGACGGCTTGGTGATTCTTCACGGACCCAGTTGCCTCTTTTCCCTACTTGACTCAAATAGGAAGTCATTTCCTTATTCAAACTCTTGAGCATCACGTCTATAAAAGGGGCCGGCCTCTCCTTTTATTTCACGTCTTCATTATTATTATTTTTTTCTGGTCATGTGGTGACAATAAAGCGGAAAAGCGAATCCAGGTATGCCTTCCAACACTTCCTCTTTAACTTGCTTTCTTTTTGCTTCCTTGTGGGTACTAAAACCTAGTTGTAGGCGTATCTTTTCATGACCTTGTAGAAAATGTTGTTCTTCTATGTTGGTGTGAATTCTGGACGTAGGTATGTCTTGCACGAGCATGTAGTAGTATTTAGGCGTGAATATCGTAGTAATGTGGACCGCTCCAACTTATTGTGCGAAGTAGGAGAGAGATAACAACTGTCATTCCCTTCCCATGAAAACCTAGTTTCCAGGGTTTACTCTTTTCCTTGGTATGGATGTGTGTATGGTTCCCATGGTGGGGGGGGCGCCTCCTTGGTCGGGCGCGAATTTCCTGCTGCAGGGTACGGTCTTGGCATGGGGCGGTAATGCAGGGAACGTCAGTCCCCATTTCTTCGCGTATACGTATTATGACCTCGAAACAAACTGGCTTGCGTCTAGAGCGGATCTCTTTTTGTCTGACAACATAATTTCCATGTGCTTTCAATAATAAATTTTCCTTCGTATTTTTCCATTGTAGTTGTTTGGAAGGTGGAAGTACCGTGAGAGGATATTGTTTATGACGTCACTTGTGAAAAGTTCTGCCGTACCAAAAGACATTGGCAATTCCAAGCCAAACGAAAGTGATGAATTCTTCACAACATCGTCCATGATTAAGAAAAACCACCCCAAGTACGTGTCGATTCTTCTGACTGATCCCGAAGGTGAGGGAGAAGGCCGGTCGGTCCGTCCAGGTGGCGTAATAAGGTTTTGTCTTCAGAGGAAAGAATATCATGCTTCTCCTATCAATTTTAAAATCTCCGTAAGTCCGTAGCGTTCCTTCGAGGAATGGATGCGATTCATGATGAGCCATGAGCATGTAAAAACCAATTTGATCAAGGCGCAGATCATTGATGCTGTTGCAGCTTCCGCAGTGCTTCAAATTAGGAAAGATATTCCAGGCTTGGTTGCTTTTATTTCCAGGTGGTGTCCAGACACCCACACGGCCATATCCAGGTGGGGTGAAATGACCATCTCCTTAGAGAGCGTGGCTGTATTGCTAAACCTTCCCGTAATTGGAAACCTTGATGTTAGCTTGTCTGTGGATGAAGAAGAAATACACACCACCCTGGTTGCGAAATCAAAATAATTCGTTCGGAAAGGAAACGAGACAAAGTGCTTCTATGACTGGTAGGTGTCTCAGTGGTTTCCTGATGAGTTTGAGTCGACTCAAAAGAATAATACGCTTCATGCCGCGACGTTCTTGGCTCTTTGGTTATCCAGAGATATTTTTGATGACAGCTCCGGTAAGAAGGAGATAAGGCAGGAACTTATCAAGTTTGTCATAAAATTGGCAAAAGGCGTCGTTCTCCCTATTGGCGGTTTGTTTCTTGGTTCTCCGTACGCATACTTGGATCAGCTGGTCTCAGATATGTGTGATTCAAACGGCTATATGAAAGTGTATTCGTACATTCACGCCGCCTTTCTTCAGGCGTGGTTGTGGGAGAAGTTCGAGAAGTACGCCCCAAAACCGTTGGTTGTACTTCCCGAGTCTTGGGGTGGCTCCAGGATACAGTGTTGGTGGAATAGGCGTCCAAAGATTGGCTCGAACCTGGTCGGATTTCTTGACAACTCGTACATGATTAATTTTTGTCCATGGGCACCGGTGCATGCGTCCATAACTCAGATCAGTACCTTTGCTCCTGCTCCGAACATGTCTTTGTCTTATGATAAAGAGGATCTGAGTGTTGGAGAGATGGTGTTCATGCGAAGCTGCACGCCCGGTCATGTGTCGTCCTTCTTTCCAGGATCTTGCAAAGCAATCTCTTACAATATCGATAGAGCGGCTCAGCATATGGGTTTTGGATAAGAGGTCCCACTTGTTCGTCAGCCAGTTGTTCCAGAAATCCCTTTTCCAACTGTTCTTAATGCTAGTGTTTTTGTGTCGGGTAAAAGTCTCCCTTTTCTGCTTGCGGAACGAAATCCATCAACCTACAAGTATATCACATTTTGGCAGGATAAGTTTCTTGTTATCTATGGATTCATGAATGATATGGTAGAAAACCATCGCAGTAAGCCTTCTCCTGCTATTTTAGCGGAACATCCACTGTTGAGGGATCCCAAGCGAAAATCCGTTAGCCCGAATGCAGATAATCCCCAAGTGAAGGAGCGAAGATCTAAAAGCCGTGCTGGTGGTTTTCAGTCGGGTCCGACGGCTCTTCCGATTTTTAGTTCTTCCAATATGAGAGTACATATAATTTTTTTCCTGATTCAGTCGGATTACGTATGTCTTTATCTCATTTATGGTATCTGTTCTTATGTCTTGCCCGAGGTCTTAGAAGTGTGAACGCCTTCACTAAACTTGCACGTAGTCATAAGACAACATCTCTTGAGACGGAAAGCGGCGATGCTGAGCCTACCCATGGTGAAAGGGAATCCGAGAAGGAAGAGAGTTCGGAATCCAGTGACAGGGAGGATAGTTTTTCTGGTAGCAACATTGAATCTTCCTCCAGTGAATCCGGAAGTGAATCGGTGAGCCTTCCACTTTTCTTTCTTTCCTCTTTCTCTTTTTTTTTTTAAGCAAAAACCAAGTCTTGATATTCTAGGAGGAAAACGTTCCCGAGGAAAACGTTCCCGAGGATGGCTTTGAAGTAGAAACCCTTCCGTGTGAAGGCGTAGCCATTCCTTCAATTGCGTAAACTGTGCCGACTGGTGACTAGGAAATTGAAGTTCATCATCCTGAATACATTTCCACGACTCAAGTGGTTGAGAGTACTCCAGGGACTGCTGGCGCAATTATAGTTAGGCGTCACTTGCCGGTTGTTGATTCGGTTGCGGTCGCCACTTTCAAACCTCCATACCTGGTTCCTTATCTGGGACATGTGTTGATCGGGGGATTTAGCGTGCCAGCCAAACATGCGGTGCTATATACTAAAATATGGGAAAGCTACAGACATATTTCCACAACCAAGAAAATTACTAGTCGATTTGCGCTGGTTAAGCGGGTGGAGGAAGCTTTGTCTTCGATTGAAAACATGTGCAATGTGACTGGTCATATAGTTTCTGAGGATGTAGTCTCAAGCTGGAGGTTCCATCGTGACATGTGTGTGAACTTCGAATTCAATGTTCCTTGGTTCGTTGAAGGTTTCTCTGAGGTTGAAAAGTTGCTGGTCAAACAGTCGAAGGTCCTTCCGCAGACATGGTGAAGAAGCAGGAAGCGAAATTCAAGAAATTACACAGGTAGCTAAAGTTGAAAAGGGTGGCTCTCTAAAGCACTAGGGAGCCATTTGCTAATAGGAGCAAGCCGCTGTTGGAAAACTTTCCTTGAATACATTTCTGTCTTTTTGAACTTCTTATTTTTAGGTTTTTTTTTTTTTTGAAAGGCAAATGGAACGCCTAGTTCATGGTTTTGATTTCTTGGATTTCTTGGGTTGATAGATAAATGTTACCTTGACGGTTTTGGATTATTCTTTTGGAATGAATTGTTTTGGAAATGATGTTGTCTTGGTTACGATTGCAAGTGACGCAAACATCCCAGGAAAACTATGGAACCGTATGTTGGTAGATGATATGGAGTGAAACATAACATGACTATCGGTTTCAACATTCCCGTAAAAAATTGAAACATCAAACCGTGTATCTTGTCTAGGTAAGACTTACTCGGTTTTTTGGGTCTCCTAATGAAAAAGGAACCTTCTGGGTGTAAGACCGAGTTTTTATGGGAAGCACCATCGTAATTGTGGGAAGTCCCCAATCGTCTCATTCGATAATCGAGTCGTCGATCCCTGGTTGAATCATTCGTTTTTAATCTCTAGGCAGTCCCCAGTCATCCTTTGCCGTATCAAGATTGATAATCGGGTCGTCTGGTAACTGAGTCGTCGATCCCTGAGCGGATCGCCTGCTTATACTATCTTGATGTCTGGGTCGAAGCATGAGATTGGTGGTCGAAAATTTACATTATAACCGAAAGATCAATCTCCCACTGTGGTCGCCAATTATTTATGGGTAAAAATGGTTTCTGCTGATTTCGGTAATTTCGGGTGTGTGGGTGAGAAACAAATTTAAAACCTAAACATTGTATGGCAAGGGAGTACTTTAGATTCGAGAGATCAATCTGTACAAGTCCGGCTTAAACCAAGAAATGGTCGTTCCAGACTTGCCTCGGTCACAAAGTGAAGGATGATGGGTTGGTTTTGGGGAGAGAAGCAAGGAAAGTGATGAGACCAGAATAGTTGATTTCTGGAAGAGTAGTTGTTTCTATGATTTATATCAGAAAGTGGGAAGCTAACAAATGAAAAGCTAGTAAATGTTTTCTGAGTGTTGTATGCTCCTGACTGAACTTGTTGTTCGGTGGAAATAGGTAAGACCTATTTATACAAGTCTAAGTGAAATGTACTCTTGTCTCATTAAGGAATGGAAAAATGGGTGAGTAAATGGGAGGAGGTGGTAACCGTTAAAGCGTGGAATTGATGTTCCAAAAAAAAGAGTGTTTCACCATTAACTCCCTGTATTTACTAACCGCCTCATCCTTATGACGGGCGTACTGTACGCCGCACGCTGTAAACCACCAAACCAATACCCAAAGAGGATCCCCTAGTTTATGATATGTGTTGATACCTCTAATGTTTTGTGGAAAACATGTAGCATATTGTTATTTCCTGGCAAGTCGAGCTTGGGAGACTTGCTGGCTTGGTGACCTTCGACGGTCGAGATTTTGCATCTTAAGAGGAAAGGTAGTTGTTGATCGTCGCACACTTTCGTTTTTGGTGCCCGCATAGGGAAGGCCAGCATGGTGGCATGGCTAGGTTGGCATGCCATTGGCATGACATGCCTTGGCGCGGTTTGGCGTGGCCAAACTAGGGTTTCGGGTCAACGGTTACCATGCGTTGTCTGGTAACCTTAGACGGCTAGTATTTGCTCTTGGGATTGAAGAGCGACCATTGATTGGTGCACGCCTTGGTTTTGGTAGCCGCATAGGGAAGTCCAGCATGGTGGCACGGCTAGGTTGGCATGCCGTTGGCACAGTTTGGCGTGGCCAAACTAGGATTTCGGGTCAAAGGTTACCATGTGTTGTCTGGTAACCTTGGACGGCTAGGATTTGCTCCTGTAATTGAAGGGCGATGGTTGATTGTCGCACGCCTTCGTTTTGGTAGCCGCATAGGGAAGGCCATCATGGTGGCGCGTCTAGGTTGGCATGGCATGCCTTGGCGCGGTTTGGCATGGCCAAACTAGGATTTCTTGTCAAAGGTTACCATGTGTTGTCTGGTAACCTTGGACGGCTAGGATTTTCTCATGTGATTGAAGGGCGACCGTTGATTGTTGTACGCCTTCATTTTGGTAGCCGCATAGGGAAGGCCAGCATGGTGGCGCGGCTAGGTTGGCATGCCTTGGCGCGGTTTGGCGTGGCCAAACTAGGATTTAGGGTCAAAGGTTACCATAGGTTACCATGTGTTTTCTGGTAACCTTGGACGGCTAGGATTTTCTCCTGTGATTGAAGGGTGACTGTTGATTGTTGCACGCCTTAGTTTTGGTAGCCTCATAGGGAAGGCCAGCTTGGTGGCGCGGCTAGGTTGGCATGGGGCCATGGCAAGATGCGTTTGGCATGGAACGGTGGGGGCCAAGGGCTTGGCATGGACGGTTTCTCTTGGCATGGTGGGGACAAGGTCTTGGCATGCCATGGGCGCATGGTGCGGCTAACATGGTTAGGTCCAAGGCAAGGTGCGGTTTGGCTTGGCATGATGGGACCAAGGGTTTGGCGTGGACGGTTTGGCTTGGCATGGTGGGGCCAAGGGCTTGGCATGCCATGGGAGCATGGTGCAACTAGCATGGCTAGGGCCAAGGCAAGGTACAGTTTGGCTTGGCATGGTGGGGCCAAGGGTTTGGTGTGACCAAGCTAGGATCGTGACCAAGCTAGGGTTTTGGGTCAAAGGTTACCATGTGTTGTCTGGTAACCTTGGACGGCTAGGATTTTCTCCTGTGATTGAAGGGCGACCTTTTATTGTCGCACGCCTTATTTTTGGTAGCCGCATAGGGAAGGCCCGCATGGTGGCGCGGTTAGTTTGTCATGGGGTCATGGCAAGGTGCGCTTGGCATGGCACGGTGGGGTCAAGGGCTTGGCATTGACGGTTTGGCTTGGCATGGTGGGGCCAAGGGATTGGCATTCCATGGGCGCATGGTGCGGCTGGCATGGTTGGCATGCCTTGGCGCGGTAGGTGTGGATGGCACGGTTTTCCATTGGCACAGTGGTGCGGCTAGCATGCCTTGGCACGGTAGGTGTGGCTGGCACGGTTTGCCATTGGCACAGGGGTGCTAGCATGGTTTGCATGCCTTGACGCGGTAGGTGTGGCTGGCACGGTTTTCCATTGGCACATGGGTACGGCTATCATGCCTTGGCACGATAGGTGTGGCTGGCACGGTTTGTCATTGGCACAAGGTTGCTAGCATGGTTGACATGCCTTGACGCGGTAGGTGTGGCTGGCACGGTTTTCCATTGGCACAGGGGTACGGCTAGCATGGTTGGCATGCCTTGGCGCGGTAGGTGTGGCTGGCACGGTTTTCCATTGGCACATGTGGCGTAGGAATTAAGGTTTTGGCCTATCGAAACCCTAATTAGCATTAAAAAAGGCACCCTGGTAATTTTTTCGCAGTCATATTAAAGGGTTCAATAAATGTGCTTGTGGAGACATTATTACTTAAGTTCTGTGACGTCATTGTCTGATTAGGGTTTTACGATTTTAACCCTAAGCTAAAAACCACCATCAACACTTATAAAAAGGAATGAAATCATCTTTGTGTACGGAGGTTACACACTTTATTGTTATGACCGGAAATGTACAGAGGTTACACACTTTATTGTTATGACCGGGAAACAGATATGTTGATGAAACTCTAGGATGACGAGATGTACAAGAAAGTAATGATTCTTAAAGCATTTCCCCCCATGAACAATGTCATTTCATTGGAAGCTCTCAGAAAAAAGTTGTCAGTGCCACTGTAGTATAATGGTAAAGTCACTAGGTGATGATACGAGTGACTTGAGTTCGAAATTCGCCAGCACCAAATTCTTATATCTTTATCGATCAAGGAAAAAAATCTTGAAGAAAAGTTTAAGATAAGAAAAAGACAATGCAGCCTTATAGACAGTATAGTCAATAGATTTTTAGTAGAGCATGCAAGCCTGGAGTGATTAGTTTAGCATTCACTTAATCTATTATTATGCACAATAGGCTTATTTTTAATGGAAAATGTAGTTTATTTTAATGTATACTTAACTAGTAATTTATGTATTTTGTGTTTAAATACATGTAATTAAATAATTAATTTGGTCTTTTAAATGAGTGGTTTTCTCATAAATAAGTAAATGGCAACTTTTCTTTATAGGTATTGTCAATGGAAATAGGGGATCAATTATATCCGTACCATCAAGTTCAAAGCACACCAGCTTTGCTATTCGATCTGGATAGATATTTAATGCTTGACATCTATCTCTCCATGTATATGTAGTGAATGCTTTGGATGTTGGACATGTTTTGAGAATCCCATCTTTAATAGTCATATATTAAAGGCATTACTAATCTTGCGCTTGTCCTCTATATTCTAGTTTGAACCCTGTTAAAGCCAGAGCAATTTAAAACAAAAGAAATCTGGTCACTAACGTAGTGTTCACCCGTAAATTATCATATATTAAAGACATATCAAATTTCTTATTGCCGTATCATGTTGACTGTTAGAGTTATTATAGCTTACGTATTAGTCAAGTAATAGTATTTCTATATTTTATGACTCTAGGTTTCTATGTTTAGATGTTTACCTAATATGGGTCGGATGTTTAAGTATTTATATATATGACATAGAGAGGCTGCAAATTTTATCTCCGCCTACTCTCTTATTATGTTTTACTTTTTCTCTTCTTGTGCTCTGCCAAGTTTAACTTGGTATCACAGCCAATCTTTTGTCCCCTTCCATTGTTGGTAGGCTACCTTCAATCTCTATTGTTGGTAGACTATCATTAAAATCAGTTTATTTATTTTTTAATCGTGGGTGATGTGTTAAACCCTAATATGTGTATCTAGGGTTTGTTGTGCTTAGTTTGAAGGTACTGGAAGATAAGTTGTGGTGGAGATAAGTTGTGGTGAAATATTAAGGTTTGTTACATCTTCTAGTACTTGAAAGTTCAGTTCTTTGTGTTTCTAGTTTTGTTACCTGGACAGTTGAGTTTTGCATGGTTCTAGTCATGTTACGTGAAGAGTATCTACAGTTGTGATCAGATGTTGTTTAGCTTAAGCTATTTTTTTTATATAGATCAGTTTTCTAGATCCATTAATTATTGTGATGGTAGAAGATGACAGTAAGAAACCCTTTACAAAAAGTAAAAGTAGTATCCATGTAAGTGATGACATGGGTAGGTCTATTACTGTTGGTTAGATTAAACTGAGGAGATAATTTTCTTGGTTAGAAGAATGTTGTTAGAGTCTTTCTAATTGGGAAATACAAACTAGACCATATAACAAGTGAACCACCTGCTAAAGAATCATCTAGTGGCATCACATGGGTTCGAGATGACGCAATAGCTCTTGGTTGGCTATGTAACATCATGGAACCTCATGTGTTTCGAAACGTTCAGTTTATGAAAAGTGCTAAGAGTGTTTGGTCTGCCCTAGAAGAGTTGTACTCTCATGCAAAGAACGGTTCGAGGATCTATGAGATTTATGAAAAGTTATTTAATAGACAACAAGGTGAAAAATATCTAGTGGAGCACTTTGGGTTATTGCGTGGTTTATGGGAAGAACTTGATGAACAACATCATTTGACTACTTCTTTGGAAGAGCTGAAAAAGCAACGTGAAGAGTTTCGCATGGCGTTGTTTTTATCTACACTTAACTCCGAGTATAGGGTATTCAAAGAACAAATTCTTGCATGTGAGACCCTTCCATCAGCTACAAATGCCTTCTTTAGACTTCAGCATGCATCTTTAGGTACTGGTTTTAGCTCTTCATCTAGTCAGAAAGAGTCTTCAACTTTATATACTAGTGATGGTGGTTGAGGAGACTATAAAGGTGGTCTATCTGGCCGTTGTGGTCGTCGTGGAGGCCGAGAAGACTATAGAGGTGGTTGAAGTGGTCGTGGTGATTATAGTGGTCGCGGGTATGGTCGTGGTAGCAGTCGTTCATGCACTTATTATGGTCTGACAGGTCATACAGTTGATTATTTTTGGGATAAAAATGGAAAACCTGCAACTGCAAATCATGTTTGTAGTGAGGCAGAGTTGTCATCCTCTTTTGCTGATCATGAAGCTAATATTAATGAGGGTTTATCAATACAACTTGGTCAACTTATTCAGCACTTGAAAGCAATAACTCCATCTGGTTCATCATCTTCTACTGCTATATTACCTCATCAAGTTAACGTAGCTTGCCTTGCAGGAACTACCGCTCCCTCTACTTGGGTTATTGACTCTGGAGCTAATGCTCACATTTCTGGTATTTCCTCTATCTTCTATAAGTTTCAGTTAAACCCTTCAAGTGTTGTGTTAGCTAATGGATCCACACATTTTGTTGTTGGGAAGGGTGATCTCCATCCCATAAAGAATCTTCATTTATCGTCTAGCTTGTTTGTTCCCAAGTTTCCATTTAATCTAATATCCGTAAGCCAGCTAACGAAATCCCTGAATTGCTCAATCACATTTTACCCCGCTCATTGTGTTTTCCAGGATCTTTGGACGCATAAGAAGATTGGTTTGGGGCATGAAAGGGATGGACTTTATTATCTGGATGTTGATAAACCTATTGCGTCAGTATTTAGTGATTTTGTTTCTCCATTTCAATGGCATTGTCTTCTTGGGCATCCTTCAATCGAGAAGTTACATTCTGCTATTAGTAACCTAAGTCCAGTTTCTAAGTTAGAGTATGAATCTTGTCAACTTGGCAAGCATCAACGTAGTTCTTTTCCTAGTAGTACTCATAGTCGTCAGTCGAGTCCGTTCTCTTTAGTATATTTAGACATATGGTGTCCTTATCATACAAAGAATATTTTGAATTATCAGTATTATGTTATTTTCGTTGACGATTTCTCTCGTATAACATAGTTATTTCTTATGAAAGAACGTTCTGAATTACCGCATATATTCCATACCTTTTATAATGAAATCCAGACCTAGTTTGAAAAGAAAATCAAAATCTTTCGTTCTGATAATGCTACTGAGTATCTCCAAAAGTGTATGAGCAAATTTTCAGCAGACCATGGTATTATTCATCAAAAATCTTGCTCGTATAGCTCTAAACAAAACGGTGTTACTGAACGTAAACATCGCCACCTTTTATATGTTGCTCGTACTCTTATGATTTCGATGAATGTGCCTAAACATTTTTGGGCTGATGCTTTTTTGACGACAAATTTTCTGATTAACCGGATGCCTACATCAGTACTTGGACATAAATTTCCGTTTTTACTTCTGTATCCAGAAAATTCTCCATTTTCAGTTATACCACGAGTATTTGGGTGTGTGGCTTTAGTGCATATTCTAGGTCCTAAAAGTCATGATAAATTATCTCCAAGGTCAATCAAGTGTGTTTTTCTAGGTTATTCTCGTATTCAAAAAGGATAACGATGTTATTACCCGACTACTCATCGTTCTTATGTCAGTGTTGATGTCACTTTCTTCGAGTCTACTCCATATTTATCATCTTCAGGTACTCTTATTGACTAGATGTCTTAGATGGTCCAAAAAGATACTACTTTATACCTTTACCTACTCTTACGGTTCTATATAAGTCGATGTCTATTCCTGATCTCGTTGTTTCTGAATTCAACTCGAATCCGGTGTCCTTATATCAGTCAGTGCCAGTTATTTCCAGTCCAACAGCTATAACTTGTAGGATAGTATTCCGGATGTGGCAGACTATGTTCGACCAGTGCAGGTATATCAATGATCCAAGACAAGAAAAGTTTATGCCTGGGAGCCCGAATCATCTTCTGATGACGATTCTGAAGTTCTTGGAGGAGACCAACCTACTACACCATCTCCAATCACCAATGATCTAGATGTGCCTATTGCCCAACGTAAAGAGGTTCATTCTTGTACTCAACATCCATTATCTGTTGTTATGTCATATCATCGTCTTTCTCCTTCTTTGTATTCTTTTTCTTTGGCCATGTCATCGGTTTCTATTCCAAAGTCACATGTGCAAGCATTTAAAATACCAGTATGGAGTCGGCTATGGATGAGGAAAAAGTTGCACTTGATCAAAATGACACTTGGGTGTATACCGAGTTACCACCAGGTAAGAAAGCAGTTGGGTGTAGGTGGGTGTTTACTGTGAAATATCATCCTAACGGTTCTATTGAAAAGTTAAAAGCTTGTTTGCTTGCAAAGGGATATACCCAGACGTATGGTGTGGATTATACCGAAATATTTTCCCATGTTGCTCGACTGAATTCAGTTCGTATACTTATTTCTGTAGTTGTTAACCAAAATTGGCCTTTATATCAGCTGGATATAAAGAATGCGTTCCTACACGGTGATATTCAAGATGAAGTGTACATGATACAACCACCAAGTTATGAGAAGAAAGGCGAGGAACACCTTGTTTGTAAGTTAAAAAAAGAACTTTACGGTTTGAAACAATCTCCACGTGCTTGGTTTGATAAGTTCAATAGTGTTTTGGAAGAATATGGTTTCACTCGAGCAGTTTCTGACCATTTTGTGTTTGTTCGACACTCTTTGGATGGAAGCATTATTCTTATTGTGTATGTTGATGATATAATCATTACTGGTGGTGATTCTCAAGGTATATCTGAATTGAAGCATCATCTTAGCCGAAAATTTCATACCAAGGATTTAGGTTTGTTACGCTATTTCTTGGGAATTAAAGTTACTCGTTCAAAGGTAGGTATAATCCTTTCTCAACGGAAATATGCTCTTGATCTTATTTCTGAGATGGGTCTTCTTGGTACAAATTCTCTGGGATGTGGTAAGCATATAATTTCGATATTTAGATATTGAAAAATCAATTTCGGGATCATGAGTATAAAAGGAAAATACATGTTCAAATCAATGTGTCAACATTTATGAACATTCCTAATTTAACTTATATATATATATATATCAATATTTGCAAAACCCCAAAGCTATCAAACATATCGAAAATATAAAACCAAGTTAAACATTTGCCAGGATCGATCTTTGCCACAAGAGGTCGGTCTTGAATTCAGATTTAAACTACAAAACAAGTTTCGCAAGTCTACTTTCTTAAAATATATGTTTCTTAAATTTCTTTTAAACATTAATCCTTCTCCCAAATATCTCAAATAAACATACCAGAGATAGATTAAGGGAAGGAAAAAAATAGAAAACTAAAAAAACTATTATATATATAAAACCAGAGGTTCTTCCAAATCTCTCAAACAAACTTATCAGAAACAACTTAAGGAGAAAAAATTAGAGAAATAAGATGTTTTTAATAACAAAATCTCTGAAAATAAAGAAACGTGACAGCAAAATCTCTGAAAATAAATATTAAGAACTTTCTTGGTAATTGTATTTTTTAACTAACTCAAAAAATATGGTAATAATTTTTTTTTTCGGAACTTAAATACAATAAAAATAACGTTTACAAGTTATGTGTCCAGCTTCAAACTGTCATTAGTCCATATACAAGTAAAACATAAAACCAAGAAAAAGAATCAGAAATATTTCCTTAAACGTGAAATCTCGGTTGCGGTGTCATTTTATATTCAAATATATATAAGGGTGTAATTGTCAAAACAACTAACCAGCTTAAAGTTGCTTCATTTTTATTTTTATTTTTTGCATTTTTAAACTTTTAACCAATAATCTTCTTCCATTTTCTCTCATATTCTTTTCACTCCCTTTGTTTTTTGTTTCTGGCATGAGTAGAGCATAAGAACAAGATAAGTAACACCTCCTTATTCATAAAATGTGTACCTATTCTTTGTTGCATTCCATTATATATATATGTAACTTTTAAGATTTTAAGTAAAGTATGTTAGAGTTTTTTTTATTTTTTTGGTTTGATTTTTTTTATTTTTTTGTATTCGCTAACCGGTATACTTGAGTGATAGAATCTTTGACTAACACACCAGAGTGTGATGGACTAATGATAGTTTGAAGCAGGATCCATAATTGTAGATTTTTTTATTCAAGTTGTTTTCAGAAAATAAAAGTTATCTTTGGTAGTATAATTTTTTAGAAAAAAAAGAGTAAAGTTAGTTCCACGATTTTTAAGTTGGTTAGAAATTGCATCTATATAGAAAAGTTATCTTTCTCAGCCAAATAGTTAAATCTTTCTCCATAATACATAGAAATTAGCAATCTAAATACCATGAACACTGTATGATTATGTTCTTTCCACCACTGAAATTCACATGAACTACCAGATCAACATCAACTATATCAACTCAGCATAATAATACCAGATCAACACTCGACAATATCATCCAAATAAGCATAATAATACCAGAGAACTACCAGATCAATACTAACCGAATCATCAGTATCTACATAGATCTATATGTGTCACACAACTTTAGAGATTTCATCAAAATCAATCTATGTATCTATATAGATTTATATGTGTCATACAACTTTAGAGATTTCATCAAAATCGATCATCAGGAACATGATAATGCATCAAACAATCACGCGCTAAAGAATCACTAACTATATCATAAAAATCATGCATTCATCAAACGAAACAAATCAATACCCATACAATAATCAGTCGATCATTCATCAAGCGAAACAAATCATGTTGCATTTTCGATGTTCCCATTTTATATTTGTTTTGGTTTCCCGATTGATATTTGAATTAAACTTAGGGTAACAATAAACAATGGAAATCAAAACCCATAAGTTCCAATCATAAAGTTGAGATCATGTGTGACGAATTAGAGAGGAGTTGAGCATTTGAATTTTAAACCGAATAATTTTCATTGGAAATCATCACATTGCCATATCTGTTTTTACTAAACTTTGTGATTTTGATCAATTTTGGTTCTTTGATGAAGCAAAGCAAGTTATATCAGAAGGCCAATAGTGCGCTACATGCATCATTCCAAGTGATGGAATCGGGAATTGGGGTTGGATCAGTAAACCAGGGATATAATTTGGAGCAGCCTAGTTGGCTAACAAAACAGGAAAATTGCGATAAATATTTGGATAGGGGCATGTCCTTGTAATATATTTTAATTTTAAAGGGCAACATAGGAATAAAATATTCGTACAGATTCAGGTATCTCGTCTTTATATGGAGGACACCAACACTAGTTTCTCATTTCATTTTATTATTGTTTCTGAAGAAAGAAAAGGTGTTCTCTATCTCTCTCTAACGCATATTCTTATTCACAAACCGTAATGGCGATGACGACGGCGCTCAAGTTTATCGGTAGGAGATTCACTTGAAAAGAGATTTTTGAGCAGTACCAGTGCTAATGGTGGTATTCATGATGATGATCATCAGACTAGAAAGATAAAGATCATTCAGTTATTTTAATTAATTGGTTTTTTTTTTATACTGAAACCGATACTGATGATGTTGTTTTTGACTTCTTTTAAGATCAAGGATGAAATCCCTCATCATTTAGTTTCTTTGGCTTCTAAGGATGAAAACACTCATGACAAAGATAACACACACCAAGTAAAAATCATAATACTTGTGTGTGTGTGTGTTTTTATGATATTGGTATGTATTTTCCTGTATTTATTATAATTAATATTCTCTTGTTATACTTTAAGAGAGCAAAAAGAATGATGAAAAAATTGGATCTTGTGATAATAAATCTGGACATGAGGTATAATTTTTAAGACATCCTACGATTTTAAGTTTTATGAATGATAAACTGATTGTTGTATGGGTATAGATATTAAGTTTGATGAATGATTGTTGTATGGGTATAAATTTTAAGTTTGATGAATGATTTACCGACTGTTGTATGGGTATTGATTTGTTTCACTTTATGAATGATCAACGATTGTTGTATGGGTATTGATTTGTTTCGTTTGATGAATTCATGATTTTGATGATATAGTTAGTGATTCTTTATCGCATGATTGTTTGATGCATTATCATGTTCCCGATGATCGATTTTGATGAAATATCTAAAGTTGTATGACACATATAAATCTCTATAGATACATAGATTGATTTTGATGAAATCTCTAAAGTTGTGTGACACATATAAATCTCTGTAGATACTGATGATTCAGTTAGTGTTGATCTAGTAGTTCTCTTGTATTATTATGCTTATTTGGATGATATTTTCGGGCAGAGTTGATATATATAGTTAATGTTGATCTGGTAGTTCATGTGAATTTCAGTGGTGGAAATAACATAATTAGACATAATTCGTGGTTTCTGGATTACTAATTCCTATGTATTATGGAGAAATCGTTTTTGGGAATGACTAAATACAACCCACACTAAAACAAAATACAACCTATTAAAATATTGTAAACCTTAATTAAGTAGGTAAACAAAAGTTACTATATCATATTGGTCAGAGTTATGATTTGCCCGATAACTAACCAATTCCGAGCAAAAGAAAGGAGAAAACAGTTCCACCAATCGATAAAAAAGAAGATCTTTTAGGAAAAGAAGTTTACTCCAATAAAAAATCACGGATGGAAGAAGAAACCAAAATCTTTTATCACTAAGTTTATGAAATAACACATGGTTTTTTTTTATACTAATTCTCAAAGTCTTAAACCTCCATTTATTTTTGAAAATGTGGGGGTACAACAACCATACCCAACTATTTCGTTCGGCGTATGGACTAAAATCCAATATAATTCCGAGAGTAACAACTTAATGAAACTCACACAAGAAAGATATCAAAGAGCTTTATCTCTTTTTCAACACAATCAGCAAATCAAACAGATAGAAATCCGTGAACTTGATTTTTATGAGAATAACTCGGATGGTACCAAAGACCAATGTCCGAGTGTCAATCAAGTTATATCCAAAAAACAAAGTCGGATTTATCAACTGTTATTGAACAACTCAAAGTCTGTGATATTCCAATTTTATAAAGAAAATATAATGCGGAAAAGAAAAAACACAGACACCAGAATTTTTTTAACGAGGAAACCGCAAAGGCAGAAAAAGACCGAGACTTAGTCCAGACTTGAACACCACATTGTATGACCAACATGATGTGACTCAGACATCCAATTCTTAGATAAAATATTTGGAAACAATCAATGCAAGAGTCTTTGAAGATTGGGACACATCAAAACTATTCAACTCCTCACACCCCATCACAACATGTTATTACTTGGGGACTAGAGGGACAGGGATGGAACTTTAAAATGGTGAAGGTAAATTTATCCGTGACTCGATTATCAAAGTCTCATCTCTCTTCAGTCTCGTTGAATCTGTCACAGTCAACAACTTTTTGCATTCAGCAACTGCAACTATGTTCCAGATCCTGACCAAAGATATGAAGATTCAAACATGAATAGTTTTGTCTCTATAAGATGTTTTAGGGTTTTATACGCATGCACCAGGACTATATCAAGTAGAAGAAGCATTCAAATTATTCCCCAAAAATAAACGCATGAGACAAATTAGGGTTCACAATCGGTTTGAAGAGGAGTATATAGTTTCCACTCTACCCAGGCGCGACTCATAATTTAGTCACATAATTCGATGAACTGGGACAAATGGGTAGAGAATTCAACAACGCGCCCTTGATGAAAAATATCCATCTACGTCTCTCCTACCACATGTTAAAAAGGGAATGATGTATCGAAATACGATCCAACAGATATCATCAAAACACTTGAAGGAATTGCTGCTGAAAATATCTGAATTCCCGAGTTCAACTTTACATGAAAAACAAGCTAAGGATCCTAATTTTACTCTAATATATGAAAGGCATGTATTTTTTTCCCCAATAGTTGGGGTCAACCACTGAAATCAGATGTCGAACAAAGTTTCTACAACCTTTGGAGTGAAGGTCGCGCAAAGGAGGAACTCCTACTACAAATTTAACTTAGGGTTTTCACCTACTCGCATACCCGAATGATCAATCTAAGGTTTGTGTCAAGTTCGAACTCACGAGGATCCCCTTCCTTTACCAGATGCATACGGTAAAGGTTCAGAGAGAGAAAAAATCAACCCTGAAGAAAATTATCTGACAGACCCCCTTAGAGAAAATCTCTTGCTTCATGTTCAGCTACTTCATTTTGGCCTCTGCATCTCGAGCCACCTGCTTAACATGTTTCTGGTCTTCATCTACCGTACGCACCTCAATATTAAGAACCTCTCTGAACTCAACTCACCCCGATGGACCGTGACAGAATTGAGTCAGTCCGGGTATCTGTCGAGGAGGAGGCACTGTTTTATCGAATCACAAAGGTACAAAACAGTGTTGATACAGGCTCCTTCCAAGTCCGTCCCTACAAAGAACCACCAGTGATTGACTGGCCACAAAATCTGATGGTTGTTCTGGTCATGCGAAGATGAATAGTCCCACATAGAGTAAGAAGCAGTACTCTTCTCAAAATGTTTCAATATAAACAACACTTGGGCATCAGCTTTTGAGATTCACGGAGCCCTGCGGTAAACACAAAGCGAACTATTCTTTCGCCTTTTACTAAAGAATACTGTGTGCTTGCCGCTTATAAGCGGCATACGGCTATTTTTGAAGGGATTTCTCTTTTCTAAGAGAAACCCAACATGACTTAAAAAATCAAATATTTTTTGTTGTGAGTAATCTTTTGCTCAATCTCAGTGTAATTTTAGTTTTATTTCAAAATAATTTGAATTTTGCATCAGCAACTGTGTCTCTCACTGACCCAAAGACGCAGAATAGAACTAGATGGAGTGTCACATCTTCTACCACATTTTGCTGTAACCTGAGATGAATGCCAACAAAAAGAAACCAGAATAATTCTTTTTACAACTAATGATGAGCAACCTCGATAAAGAAAAGAAGCATATTTGAATCTGCAATGAAGACCAAAACTTACGGTTTGCAGTGTTAAACATGATTCAGTTCAGGGAATAGTTTGCAGTATTAAATCCATGATCTAGTCATGGGTATTAGTGTCCCATCCTGACGTCCTATGCAATTTCGGTAGTCTGATGCCTATTTGGGATTTCATTATTTGTGAGGAACCCTCCTTGAGTTTGCTTAATTTATGGTTTAACTATAGTTTTTGGCTCAATTGTAGTGATCTTAGCTCGGTGCTTTAAAAGTGCTTCTACAGTGTTTAGTTCCTTGTTTTCTAATCCAATCAATCTTTCATAACAGACGGGTGACCAAAAACATCCACAATGTGACAACTGGTAAAAATCCAATTACCATCATAAAGATAACGTTGTTACACAATACAAATACACGAGAATACGAGATGGGGGCACATACATGCTGGGATAAGCAAAGTGTTGAGCATTTGTAATTTTTCAAGTACTGAGGTGCAATAGGATTCTCAAATGTTTATGACTCCTGCAAAACGGACGGGTGACAAAGTGATTACTGCATTAAAATAGCATTAATATTTTCTACGAGAAAACCGAATATTGATAGGTCAGTTGTGCGGATCGTGTATGCAAAGCTGCAGTTAAGGGTTATTATCCCAGCAGCCCTGGTAGATGTCAGTTTCAGATGTCATCAGAACAAGATAAATGAGTTTTATTGTCAGAACTAGATAAATGAAACTGTGAGAAGTTGGCATTAAAGTAGTTTTTGTTCTAAAGATTGTGGTAAGTAACTGCGTAAGTTTGCCTAATTTCCCTTGATAAAGGATTGGTTGATTTGGTAGGGGTGTGCCAGGCCTGTAGTGCAACGAGAACCCCAGTAGCAAGCTACTGCGGTGGGATGAGTTCAAGACCTTAAACTAGCTTGATGAATAGAATGAGTTCAAGCTCTGGTGGATTGAAGAGAAGAGTTTCTTGAGAAACTCCTAAAGCAACTCCCTATCAGATTGAAAAAGAATGCTTCGGCGGAGACCTTCCTGTGGCGACATTGTGAAAAACAGAAACAGTGAAACCTGACTTGTTCTTGCAATGTATCTTAAGAACCCATAAAGAATTAAGCCTTTGAATGTAACTGAAACCACCAAAAATTGGCAGGGCCGCACGGACGCGTTCCCCCTTAGGAACAAATTATGACGTAGACTCTCCCTCAATGGGGAGATCTTAGGCGAGCGCCCTTCCAAAGTGAAATGGAAGTCACTAACCTAGACCATAGACCTTGATGATCATCCATAGACCTCCTCAAGGTAAGTATGTTTTGCAGCTTTCCTTCGAACTCATCTTATAGGACGTCCTTTTTGTTATCTTTAACATGTGGGACTAATATCAGATGTGTGCTTTTGGTGTTTAACAATCCTGATGTTCTTCAGAAAATCATGACAAAATCAGTGAAGAACATTGATCTGATCCAGGAAACCCACTAATTGGCTTAAAACTATTCAAATCAGAAACTTTATCAGTATCACAAGCAAAAACTGGTGATGGTGATTGGCTTAAAATACCATTGCCCAATTTGAATTTTTTGAATCGACTGTAATCACTTTTGTTGCTTATTTCAGCCTTCCAATTGCAAACATCTCGAATTTCCGGGTTTTTCACTCTACCTTAACAAATAGGATGAATTTCCAGAGGTTAACTCAATTGCTCGATCTTGAAATGGTAAAAGTACTCAAATTCTTCCATTCATGAGTTTGTCGACTAGAGAAGAACTGTTCAAACTTAGATCACCATTTATGAGTGCCTATTCTAGTTTGTATTTTTAGTGGGGCTTGTCTTGCCAAAATATACATCAACTACTATTACAGGTATAGTCCTCATTTAACCTGTAGGCTTAATACATATATAGTCTTCCATAATATTGCTTATCTTGGTAAACCATGACGTCTTTAGATAAACACAAACTAATAAATTTCATAAGTTGGATGTGAAGTCAAATCAGAAGTGATTTTATAAACAAAACTAATAGGCATTTAAAATCAAACCGCTACACATTGCTGAAAAATTAGTTTCAACAACAAAATCTAACATTCTGAACTTGTAACTTGATTGCGAGCATTAGTAAGCACTGATGTCCATCAATTCACCGGCAAAGACCGAAGCAGTATGACAATAGACAGTGTCATGGGTTACTAAACTCACGCTATTTATTCATCCCGGTTTGTAAGCTGGATTTATCTAGCAAGTTCATTGAGAGAAATAATGGTTTATCTGGCCAGTTCATTGAGAAAATTTCACTGAGCTCATCTAGCAAGTTTGGGCAATTGCAGTAGCCAACATATTTAAAGTTCATTGAGAGAAATAATGGTTTATCTGGCCAGTTCACTGAGAGAATTCCACTGAGCTCATCTATCAAGTTCGGGGAATTGCAGTAGCCAACATATTTAAAGATGCCAGGCCATTGCACCAGGTACTTGCAGTAAGGCTAAGTCCTATGGGAGAGTTTGGAGTGCTAGATTGGCCAAAAAGTGTTGCAAATCATGATATAATTGGGAGAAAAAAGTTAACACTAAATCTGGCTATTTCTCTCTCCTAGCATTTGCTCGCAGTGGTACTATCAGCGAATTTGAAACGCCGAACAGTGCGGCGCTCAAAAAGCAGCACAAAGCCGAATGGTTCGGCGCTAAAGAAAAAAAATTTGGAAAAAGAGAAAATGTGATGGAGAGAGAGGGGGTGAGGGACGTGTGATTTGGGGAGAGAGAGGGAGAGAGTGACGTGAGAGAGGGGGAAAAGAAAGAGAGAGAAGAAGAAAAAGAGAGAAATGCCGAACCATTAGGCGTTTAACATGACGTGGATGGCCAATTTAACAACTAAATATCTCTCCTATAGGACTAAGCCTAACAAAAATTTAAAAATTAGAATTAGTAAGGGTGCGTCAGGCCATTGCAGTAGTGCAACACAAAAACGAAAATTTAAAAATTAGAATTAGTAAGGGTGCGCCAGGCCATTGCAGTAGTGCAACACAGTAGTGCAACACAAAAGCAACACATGAGAACCCCAGCAGCAAGCTACTTTGATGGGAACTCCCCCATGAAAAAAATTAATTTAATATCACGTGAACCGATGGCTCACATATCAGATATTAAACTGATAAGAACAGATACTACAATTGATCTTAGCCAAAAGGCAGAGAAAGGTATGCTTCTTCCCTTCTACAGCTTCGCTTCTTATACGCCCCAGTTCCTTCCACTCTTTAAAGCTTAGACTGTGTGGGACTAAATACCAAGCTCGTCAACTTGGATAAGCTTAGGCTGAGATGAGTCCATTGGGCATGATACTAGAGTTTGTTTTAGCAGTCCCTTCAATAGCCAGTTCTGGTGCTAACGATTCTCAGGAAAACACGTATGCACTATTCCTCTATTCAATTTGACAACCTCTAGTCGTAGAGTAGATGCATAAGAAATTGCAACTTGACATGTTATCATTCTGGGTTTTTAATATCAACTGATTAGGTAATATAAACTTTGATTTGGACAGCAGAACAACTGGTCTACTATATTGTTGTTATAAATATAGTATTTGTCATGAATTAAGAGGGTAATCAATAACAGTTTTGACTAAAAGAACAGACATGAACATTTGACTTCATGCATCAATCAATTATAGAACTTGTTCACACCTTTTCTTGTCGCTGGCGGCGAATTTGTAATACTGTGTGAACAAAACAGCTGGTGTGCAAGTTGAAATACCAGATATTTTAATTTGATTGCTAATTCTGGAACTTGATCAGAAATTTCTTGATAAAAAAACATTTCTGGTATCCCTAACCTTTTCCGATTTCAGATACTGGTTTGGACCTACTCCTACTGACTGATTATTTATTGATACTTGCAGCGCGTACGCTATAGATAAATTAGCAGAATACTTATTTACGCGGACAGTGATTGCACTGCAGCACGAGTCGTACTGCAGTCCATTATTTTAACTAGCTATCTGCAAACAGACATCCAGCCGTATCCACTTAGATGTGTATAAATTGTCTCCTCCAAGCTCACAAGATATAGAGGCAGCTGAATTTTTGTACTTAATTTCAGTTGAGTACCTGTCTAACTAGATAGCAAGTTGTAATAGAGGAAGACATGGCTATGAACTTTGAGAGAGTTGAGGAAGGAGAGGAAATGAAAGAGAGCCGTCACAACAACAATTTCTCCGATGATCGTCATGGTAACAACGGTGACTCAAAGATTAAGTCTCCCATGGCGAATTGGGGACTTCTTTTGCTAAGTTGCACATTTAATGTTGTAGGCACCACTGCAGGACCTTTACTACTCAGGCTTTACTTCTTGCGTGGTGGTAGCAGGAAATGGTTAGTTAGTTGGTTAGAAACAGTTGGGTTTCCAATACTACTTATTCCACTAGCAATTCTTTATTATCGACGAGATCGAAGACTACCCAATACTGAGTTCTTTGCTTCCCCAAAACTTCTATTCTATGCTGCCATAATAGGCTTACTTCAAGGTCTAGACAATTTCATGTACTGTCTTGGATTGTCGTTCCTACCTGTATCAACCTCTGCACTACTCATATCCACTCAACTCATTTCAATTGCCATTGTTGCAGCTATTTGGGTGAAGCAGAAGTTTACCCCTTATTCGATTAACGCAGTTGTACTAATGACATTAAGCTCAATCCTGCTTGGTCTAAGAAAGTCGGGTGACCGTCCCCATGGGGTTACAAATTCTCAGTATTTGTTAGGTTTCTTTATAAGTATAGCAGCAGCTGCATTGGCAGGAGTCCTATTTGTGGCTACCCAAGTTGCTTATGATAAATCCAAGAAAGCCATGACCTTTTCTGTTGTGTTGCAGTTTCAACTTTGCATGTCCTTCTTTGCAACAGTATTTTGCACAATCGGCATGCTCTTAAACAAGGATTTCACGGTAAGTAGTCACTAGCTGACATAGTATGATCATAGTATATGTGCGAACTGCATTCTCAGTTCATGTTTTATACAGTTGCACAGTTATTCATTTACTTATATATTTGGCAAACCAGGCAATGCAAAGAGAAGGGAGAAACTTCGAATTAGGAGAGAAAACGTATTACGCGGTGTTGGCTTCAAACGTGGTGGTTTGGCAACTGGCACTTCTTGGAAGATTCGGAATTATCCTATGCACTTCATCTCTCTTTGCTGGAATCATGGGCGCGACGACCATTCCTGTCACGCAAATTGCAGGGGTGATAGCCTTCCATGAGAAATTTGCAGGAGAAAAAGGGATGTCATTGGCTTTAGGACTTTGGGGATTCATATCTTACTTCTACGGATCATACAAGCTAAACAAGAAGCAAGGTCACTCAATAAGACCAAATTCTAACTTGTAAATTTCATCAACATATAATGTTTTTCCCTAGCTACCACTAGTAATGCATACATGTAAATTTGCATACATGGAATGAACACCGGAAGCAAAATCATCAATTTTGGTAATGGCACTGCCAATTGTTGCGTTTTTGTGTTGGGGCTCAGGCTTTGTACTTTTGTGCTAAGAATCAAACAGCTGAAATTTTAATGTAACGATAAAAAAATAAGATTCCAAATTTTTAGCTTGATTGTGAGAGTTTTTAAATAGCGGAGTCCATCAGCTAACCAGCAAAAGAATGAGGCACTTCCAGGTTAATTTCATTATTAGGCGACCACCCTTTATATGGTAACACGTACTAGACTTTATCCTACGAGGTTCGTAAGCTACGCTTGATCCAGCAAGTTCAATGACAGGAATACTTCATTCACTTGAATGATGAGAAGTTGCAGTTTTATGATAGATCGGTACAGTGATCAATTTGAATTGCTTAATGAGGAAACTTTTTGCAGATTACTAGTCCTCCTTTGACGAAGTTACAGAAGGAGCAATTCACTGTGAGTTCAGCGGATCGTTTTAAGTCGACGTAGTAAGAATCTGCATTATAGAGACTTAAATAACTTTTGGTGGAGATGTTTGGAGACAAAATACTAGAAGAACCATAATCCACTTGGCTCACAGTTGAGGAAAACTGGAAGTTGGGTCTGAGCAGGCCTTAAAGCAGTTTTAAAGATGGGAGTTTGGTGATGGCGGCAAGATAAACTTGCAAAAGATAACTTTATCCCGTCCAAAAGCCTATTACAAATTGAGTGAGTCGCTAAGAACTGGAAGCTCAGAGAACGGCAACAACAGTTTAACAAAATCCAGGCTGCTGGCACTGGCAATATCTGAAACTCATGCTTGGACTGATAGAATATACTCTGATGCTGAAAGTTTAAAGATTAGATTTGGTGGGGATGCGCCAGGCCAGACGCGTTAGAACCCCAGCAGCTATTAGAAATAATTCCCCGTTAGAACCCCAGCAGCTATTAGAAATAATTCCCCCTAAGCTTATCTAGCAAGTTAAGCTATTTCATTGAGAGAAGGCATTTGCAGTAATAAAAATGTCCTTTGCAGTAGCGCCAGGCCAGGCCTATGCAAGTAGTGCAGCGTATTCCGCTAGGAATTTGCAGCAGTCAAAAATTGAGAGAAGGCATTTGCAGTAGTAAAAATGGCCTTTGCAGTAGCGCAAGGCCAGGCCTATGCAAGTAGTGCAGCGTATTCCGCCAGGAATTTTCAGCAGTCAAAATTTAAAGATTGGAATGCGTATTCCTCCAGGAATTTTCAGCAGTCAAAATTTAAAGATTAGAATTGGTGGGGTAAGTTTTCTTTTTATAAGGGCTAAAATAACTTATTTTGGCTTTTTGACCCCATATTGTAGGGTGGATCTCGAAAGATATGAAAGATCTCCCTCCAAGCCGTACATACGACTTTCATCGAATACGGCTTTCCACAGAATTCTATATGTATCTATGAGATCGAGTATGGAATTCTGTTTACTCACTTTAAATTGAGTATCCGTTTCCCTCCTTTTCTCGCTAGGATTGGAAATCTGTATTTTACATATCCATACGATTGAGTCCTTGGGTTTCGAAATAGTGTAAAAAGAAGTGCTTGAATCATTGCTATTTGACTCGGACTGTTCTAAAAAAGTCGAGGTATTTGAATTGTTTGTTGACACGGACAAAGTCAGGGAAAACCTCTGAAATGATTTCAATATTGAACCTTGGACATATAATAGTTCCGAATCAAATCCCTTTAGAAAGAAGATCTTTTGTCTCATGGTAGCCTGCAGATCTTTTGTCTCATGGTAGCCTGCTCCAGTCCCCTTACGAAACTTTCGTTATTGGGTTAGCCATACACTTCACATGTTTCTAGCGATTCACATGGCATCATCAAAATTTAAAGATTGGAATGCGTATTCCTCCATCATCAAAATTTAAAGATTGGAATGCGTATTCCTCCAGGAATTTTCAGCAGTCAAAATTTAAAGATTAGAATTGGTGGGGGTGCACCAGGCCTTTGCAGTAGTGCAACGCAAAGGCGATGCTTGAGAACCCCAGCAGCAAGCTACTGTGATGGGAACTCCCCCATGAAAAAAATTAATTTAATATCGTGTGAGCCGATGGCTCACATATCAGATATTAAACTGATAAGAACAGATACTACACTTGATCTTAGCCAAAAGGCCGAGAAAGGTATGCTTTTTCTCCTCTACAGCTTCGCTTCTTATACGCGTCATTTCCTTCTACCTAATTAAAACAGAAAGATGTGGGACTAAATAGCAAGCCCATCAACTTGGATAAGTTTAAGCTGAGATAAGTCCCAGGAACAGCGAAGTTTAAAGAGCTTAAATTTCAACCATCTTCCTCGTTCATTTATTTGCTTTCATGGAATGCTTTTTGTGCTGAGGCTGACCACCTCCAGTAATGGTGCACTGATAAGAAACTCCAAGTGCAGATAATGTAAGAAAGGTTCGAAAAAGAAGAGTAAAAGCATGGCGAAAACCATGGTTTTACGATGTTTATACAACTGCACAGAACTGTAGATGAAAATTCAAACATTTTATTTTATTTTTCCCACCCATTTAATAATAGGGAATTAAAATGTGGTTTAATTGTACTACAGGGACAGACCAAGACCAAGACCAGCAAATTGGAAAACATCGGCCAGAAAGAAAATGAATGAACCAGGACTGCATTTACATTTCAGGAACAATCTCCACTTCTCAAGCTTTGTAACAGGTTCAAGTAACCTGGATCTTCCGGACTGATATACCTGCAGATTTTTTAGGAATCAAAATGAGACAAATTAGACTTTTGAAACAATAGGAACGGACACTTAGGTATCTAAGAGTAGGAAATTCGGTACCCATGTCTAAATAAGAAATCAATGATGACGAGACAACAGTTTGCTTTGAAAAACTCGGTCCTTCGTATGATATTTGCAACGTCTTTCACCGGAATCAACTTAAAACTCTCAACCTCTCCATCTGTAACATGTGATTCATACTGAATAAATCCAATCGAAGAGCAACTTCAAAAGTTCAAAGGACAAATAAGAAATCAACAAAGGATGAAATGGGGGGAATATTTTTGAATATGTGTAGACAAGTATCAACCGCCTCATAGATTTCTGAGAGAACTACTGCAGAAATGAATAGTTGAAAAAAGATAATCTTATACCTTCATTTGTAGGAACAAAATCAGCAGGAAGCTTCAAGTCATAACAAAAGAGAACATCTCTCTTATAGCTATACCCATTGATGTCGACATATGAAACAGCTCCAACTGAGACAGCACTGTATTCAAGCATATCTATATCTTATATGTTGATTTTCCAGTTTTAATAACGCCATTCAACAAGCTAAGCACATAGATTGAGTATTGAAGAATAGGTGTGATAACGCATTGGAAAGAAAAATACCCATTCGAGATGGATCGTGGTATTCCTGCTTCCTCTTGGCATTCCTTCATTACATTCTCTTTACATGTGATGTCATGTGGCTGCCAATAACAGTATTACAAACATATTCAGTCTACAGATACTAAATAAACTTTTTTGGGGACAAAACATTAAATGATATCGTTGCTTAAGTAGCGCAAAAGGATAACAAACTCAAACTCAGTAAGGATTAGTTTAATGAAAACAGCATGGATAAGTTTACTAACTTTCAATTGTAGGATTCACCGAGTTTGGAAAGTTTAAACCTAACTCAAAATGCTCTCTGGACCCTCTCAAGCTTGCTATACACTGACACAAAATGTAAGCCACCCATAACGATATTGGCAGCTCAGATAGTACAGTCAGACAAGTACATGCAATGATTGTTCAGTGACATAGGACCCATATCTAGCGATCCATTGTCTGGATCATAGCTGTTAATTTGTTATATTGGTTTCTGCAAACAACCTCCATATGTGGAACAGAAAATTTGCACGGTCAAATTAATGATACACCAAGTTTAAGAACTTTCTGTCATGGATTATGCTCAGACCAATGCTCTAAGTTGATGATTACATCATATGTTCAGTAAAACTCAAGTTCATTTGCTTTCTTTGGCAGGAAATACTTGCGAAATCAAAACAATAATCGCTTTTAAAAATATGCTTCGGTCCACTACTTAGTTTTTCCAGGACACCCAGTTTGAGTATATCCTTGATGGAATGTTTCCCAGAGAGAAGAGCATCATCCTCCAATGTCCAAATAGCATAATCCCAAATACAGGTTTGAAGGTTGAACGGTTTATCGTGAGACAATTATAGATGGTTAGCAAACCATGGGACTCATAAAAATCAACGACATGGAAAACAAAATAAAGGACTTGCAGTAGTTATAAGTTTCAGTTTGATTACATACCAATCCTCCAGCAGCTAAATGATCAAGCATTCCAGGGAAAGTAGGCTTCATGTCGCTTCTCTTTCCTATCCACAAAGATTTCTCACCATCCCTATCGACATAGCCAATCAAGTGGATGCCATAAGCCTATAAACAAAGTACATAAAAAAGGAGTTTATCGCTCAGCGGTAGGAACAACATATTTATACTCACGCATCACAGGTGGCTCATAAAACACAAAAATGTGAAAGAAGCTGAAGATAATATACAAAGCTGTGAGAAAACGCTACAGCCTACTAAGTTAGTTAAAGAGAAAAAAGTTTACTACAGATCAAGGATTGCAATATCTAAATGTGACTTTGGGGGTGAACAATGAGGACATATGAAGATACAACACTAAAAACTTATGACCTGCATCAACTTTTCTGTTTGGAAATAGTACTTCGCCAAAGTGACCATGGAGTAGTAATTAATTATTGTTGATTAAAAAATCAGATAGCTTGAGAGGAGGATATTCCAAACCTTAATTCCGAAGAATGGAGCAGCTGCACGTTCCAGAGAAAAATATGCTGGCACCCCATATGATGTTGTCACAGGGTAAAGCTAAAAATAATTGAAAAAACCGCCATTAGCAAACTGAAGGACACATGGACATTTTTAAGTCTTTAAGTCTAAACTAGTATTCTAGTACATCTTTAAACTCAGTAAAACTGCTCAGTTCTGTAACACAACAATCCGATTTCAAGACAAAATCATTAACTTAATCGAAATTAACCAAATACGTCCAGGTCTACCTGAGTGCTGGTCGAGTAATGAATTAGCTATCGAAGAAATACGCATAACAAATCAGAGATACTGCATGAAACCAAATCGATAGTAAGAAGTACCTCATTTCGTATACCTGGTATTACTCCTCCACCCAAGCACTTAATCACATCCCCAACTGCATTTGTCCTGTCCTCTGGTGATTTAAGTGATGGGTTCAATATAACATAGCCACCACCACCACCATTACCAAACAAATTATCCCCAGGAAATGCAAAAACATCCTGGAATTTCCTTAGATGGCTGGCGAACCTACATTAAGTTCAATAGTACTATCTATAAGAAGTCGAATTCATGATCAATTTGGGACAATCAAACAGTGTAACAGAAGTTTAAGAATTCACATACTGATTGTGAACATATCCAGCAATTTGTTCCTCGATAATGAACGGGAGGAATTCAGATTTCATTTCCTGCAGAATTTTTTACCCAAAAAATCAAATAATTTCAAATTTTGGTAAGCAAATGATAAATCAAGATAGAGACTTACAAATCCACGGTTACAAGTTTTGATTCTTTGGAAAAACCCATCGAGTTTTGATGAATGTGAGGTTGAATCATCTGGTTTAGAAATTACTCCATAGACATCATCCCAACTAAAACTACTGGTACTATTATAACTAGCATTCAATACTACAGGACGACAGCTGAATCGTAGCTTTAATTCTTGAGATTTTCTAGAAACGAATTTGGTTCGGAGAACAGTAGACAGAAAAGTGGAGTAAGAAGAGAGAGATACGGCCATTAGAGTCTAGTTTTGGAGCTCCACCAACCTCACCCAGTTTAATTTCACAGCAACAGTAGGCGCCTTATTGATACCACGAAAAAGCAGAATAAGTTGATAAGTCAAAAATCGGTAACTAGTCCCCAAAGCTCCGTACCGTTTTTTTTAAAAATGTGCATGGTTCCACGTATAAATTACCCATGAAATCAACCTATTATTTTGAAATGGAGGAAGTCGATATTACGCCAGCAATATTATGTGATGCACCATAATGCAGGAAATTGTGATGAGAAATTATCGAGTCCGATTTTGTGCGCATGACATTTTGATCTTTACTATTGATTTGATTTACCAATCAAATTAACATACAAAATGTACACTCCTTAGTGAAGTGTGCAAAAGAACAGACTCGATCACATCAGCATTATGTCGAACATGAGCATGTAGTGCAGCAAATGGCTTAGGAATTTGATGTCGCAGATCGTAACTGAGATAAATATTAATATTGGTCTTCTTTTTTTTTTCTTTTTTTTTTACCAAGTCCAAAAGTTTATTAAAGTAAAAAACTTAATTACAAGAATTACAAAGAGAGCTCAAAGGCCCTCCATACCCATAAACCAAAAGGGTAAATGAAAAATCTCAAAAAGTTTCATAAAAAACTAAAGAAAAAACATCTCCTAAAAGAAAAGAAAAAAGGAGGTTATATATGTCCTCTATATCTTCTCCTAGTGTACGATTTTGCTTTTGCTTTAGAAAATATGAGGCATAATATCTGAACCCTCCTCATCTTCATCCGAAGCATAATTACCAGGTATAACTTTAATTGGAGAGTAAGCTGGTTTTCCCTTATCCTGAGAAGGTTTGGGAAACCTACACGGTTGAACTTGGAGACCCAAACTGTTTATATCCGGAGATTTATCATCCAAGATATTCCCCTCCAAATCAGTGCAACCTTCTAACATGGCCTTGGCTAGGAGTGAAACTTCCCGCTGAGATTTCATAGCATCAATTCTTGCACGGAAAGCATTCTTCTTTGCTTGTAGCTCTTCCATGGTAGATTCGTCATGCAAAAAATTAGTCCCCGTATTAGTACCCGACACCTCCTTATTGTCCAAAACAGATCTCGTACTATCTTGTAAGACCAAATTGTCACCGCCCATTGATTAACAATACACTTTTTATTTGGCCTCGGTAATGGGTGTGAAACTACTAAAGCAGCGGAAGAAGACCCAAGAAAGCATAAGAGATCTAAATATGAATATGCATCTCTCTGCTCTCATTTCTTGAATGAAATTTAACCAAATCACTTATTCTTATGAGACCATCCTTTTTAGAATCCAAACCTAGTTTATGGAAATTCTCGATCTCATGAAAAGGGTAAAAGTTGTCTCACAACTGTAAGCAATGACTCTCTTGGTAACTCTGATATAAGCATGGAAGGAATAGGGAGGAATGAAGTGGGAAATGATATTGTTGGTTAATTGATCGTATTAACCTCTATTAATGGATGCATGTTGAAAGCGTCTGTTGAAGATGAAAATACATCTCAAAAAGGCATGAAATTCTCTTTAAAGAACGAAGGTTTTCTCCCATTTGAACACATCAAAGTCAATATGTTTTCTTCTTCTCTAATAACATCATCAAAACCTTATACAGTGTGTTTCTTGGTCGGGTCAAGGAAGTACAATCCTTGAATTCGATTATGGTGTTAGGGCTTCATTGAATCCTGAAGGAAATTTTCGAGAGACATGTTGTACTCGCCAAGTTAATTGGGAAATGACGAATTATTATCTAAAAGAATCGAAAGATCCTTGAAGTTAGGGGTACACCATTCTTCTGTTTTGTTTTCATCCTTTAGTTTTAACCCAGTTTTCCAAAAAAATGTGATGTTCTACAACTCCTAATAGCTCGGTGAAGTTCTGAAATTTTCTTTTAGAAAGTGCCTTGGAGAACATGCCAGCCAATTGCTCTTGCAATACTTGAGTTGAAGCTCACCTTTTTCGACCGATTCTCGAACGAAGTGATACCAAATTTAGGCATCTAAAAAGTATATTTTCCTTCTTCTCCCAAGCCAAATTTGGATTTAATAACCCTTCAGTTTTTTTGATTTGTTGGAATTTTTTAAGTCATATTTTTGGGTGAACTTGGATTGCATAGCTTACCTTACAATTTTTGTGATATTTGTGGATTGATTGAGCATAAGATAGTTGGGTGCATTATTTTTACCTTCACTAACCAACAAGCAGATGGTGGTGATAAGTGTTAATTTTAGCTGAAATCCAACAGAAGGTGCAATCATCCTTGCACATATGCATCATCTCCATCCTGCAAAGGTCCAGTTAGAAGTTCCAGTTGAATAGAACAACATTGATCATAACCTTGGTGACAAATCCAAACCATAATTAGTATATGAAATCTCCACAAGAAGCAGTAGATCTGTGGAACTTTGTTGTTTATTGATGCCATCAAAGACTATGAAGCCTAATCCTTTTTGTTTGACTTTTATATTTATCTTACATTGTTAACTAAATTAAAATGTTTTTATTTCTTTTTATGTCTATTTGTAATTAGTTATAACAATTTTTCGAATTCAAAGTTTTTTCATAGTACTTTAAATATTCAGAAGCTCTTACCAATTCCTGTTAAAAAAAAATTTGGAACCTTATTCTAATCTAAATCCTATAGAATCCCCAACGTTCCTTGGTTTCTTGTCAGTGTCTGCATTTCTTTTGTCAAGTTCTCAGTCACTACATTTTTAAATTTTTTAGTAAATTTGAACTTCTTAATCTGTTGATTTACTTCAGTATAGTGTAATAAAAATTTGAGTAATCTCGTACTAAAATTTTGGAAAATCCAAGATTTTCTCTGCAGTTGGTCTTGTTTTTAGTGGGGCTTCTTATTAACTCTCTAGCTGGTGCTTTTTTGTTTTTAAACTATCGAGCTGGTGTTGGGATATCTTGGGTGTCGTATTTGTACCATAGCCTCTACTATCCTTCCTGTAATAATCTGACCCTTTTGTTTCCAGTCTTTGCTGGTCTCTTCAAGCTAAGCTATCAGTTCTTTTTATTATTCTAACCTAGATTTGTGCAGTCCCCACCCTTGAGTATTTTTTGATGCTTCTCTTGATCTCGCTATCCATGAAGCTACTTTCTTGGAATGTCCAAGTTATTGGGCCCCCAATTACCAAGGACCATTTCCATTACCTCAACTGTTACTATAAACCATACATCATATTTCTAGAAGACAAAAAAGCCCATTTGTCTCGAATGGAACTTCTCTTTAAAAACTCGCATTTTCATGATTGGTTTATTATACCTTCGGTTGGACTTGCAAAAGGGTTAGCTATATCATGGCACAATAATATAAAATTGCATCTACTATCATCAAATCCCAATGTGTGTCACTTTGAAAAAAAACTTATAATAGGTTGAAATTCTAATTACTTGTGTATATGAAGTAGTCGAACCAGAAGACAAATTTGAACAACGGTCGTTTAGCGCAACATGTCAATAAACCACGGCTATTAATAAGTGACCTAAATGTTATTATTTATCCACAAAAGAAACAAGGCGGCAACAAATCCAGCTCAAGTAGAAAGTCATTCATATGACACTTAATGTTATAGAGATTGTTAGAGCAACGCTCGGTCGAACTCACAAGTGTTGCTATCTCAAGCTTATTTTCAAATTTAGTTGTCAAAGCTATATCTTGATTTCTAGTCTATGATTAGTTAAGTCTCGGACTAGGATAAAAATGTAGTTGTAGCGCCCCGGCCTAATACTAAAACTAACATGGATTGATTTAAAACTATTGTTCATGAAAACTCATACCCAAATCATCCCTCATCACAAGGAAGTGAATAAAAGGGTTACCTTGATTATTTATTTGTTGTATCATCATCACTTCATTATTCAAAAATACTCCATAATTATCATCATGATTAATTCCTATGCTAATATGTTTCCTTCTTCCATATTCTTTCTTTATCCTAACATCTCCGATGTCTACTCCATCTAGTCCTTGATATGTCTAATATCATCATTAACTAATTTTACCACTTTCCCTTTTGATTAAACGCAAACTCTAACTCTTTTTCTCATTAAAACTCTCATATTATTTCTCTAATACTTTCTCCTCTATATCTTATCCCTCTTTCTCAAAACAAAACAATTTTGCCAGTTGTACTCTCATTTCTATGTACACCCTCTCCTCTTATTTGCACCGGCTACTTTGAACAATAAAGAAGATAAACTATGATAACTCAACTTTGTAACAAGGGTTTTGCTATACTCATTTCTAAAACTGATAAGGGATAACCATTATATAAGAGTTAAAATTTAATTCATTTATTTACACCCCATTTACACCACTTGCTAACATTACCATATCCTAATTACTACCGGATAACCTCTTTCTAAACAAAAGTCCTAGTCAATTAAAAGTTCTGTCAACTCTGAGTCAAGTCAACGAAAAAGTCAACAGTCATTAGTTAGACTATTTATGACTCCATATTTCGAGTGCGATATTTTTCTCATCTGATGAATTACGCGTTCTTGTAGTCCCATTTCGCAAAAAAATTGAGATCTATTCACCAATACTAGTTTTGTATCTAAATTATTATTGGATTAATTTCTATTAATTATTGTTCATATTCAATTAGTTATGTCATTAGCGGCTAAATCATCTCTTGACCAGTCAAATATCGTTGACGAGCTTGCGAATCCTTACAGTAGTTGAGAAACATTGGATCACGGCAGTCATCATTGCGTCATACCGCTTGAAGGCGAAGATCAACCGAAGATTTTTGAGAAATTTATCAACAAAAGGTAATTAAAGACTGAACGACTTATTTCTCAAGTTATATTCAATTTTCTATCATTGAGACGTTGTCGCATAACTATTTAGACTATCATGCATTTACAAGAATTTTGAGTCAAGTTTATCTTGGTAATTAGTTCTCGAAATATAATGACTAAGCTTAATGAACATTTGTTCATACTTGATGAATTTCGTTTAAGAACAATTTATTGTTCGGAATCAAAATCATGATTCAAGTTTCATCATTCGAAATTATCCTGGAAAAGTGATACGTGTCATTGATGTTATTCGGGAATGTTTCGAATCGATTTAGAGATAAATATAGAAGTACTATCGATTAGGATATAAAATAGTGTTATCAGTCTTACAAACTGGGAAAACTGTTATAAGTCTGAAGTGGTGTTACATGCACTCGTACACGTAGCTATATATCGACCAGCAGATTTGTGGTACGCATATTCTTATGCACATCATGTAAAAATATGTCAACTCGTGAACCGGATTGGTACGCATACCCGTTTGCAAACCGAAAAGGAACTGTGGTCACGAAACCGGTTTGGTATCCATACAGGTACACATACCAGAAAAGTTACGTGTTCCGGAACTCGGTTTTTGTATTCATACCAGTACGCATACCAAAATAGGTCTATGGACTCCGGAACCGGTCATAGTCTTAAGGTGCACATACTGGTACGCATACCTAAATAGTTATGTGAACTCCAGAACTTGGTTTGGCTTAATATTTTACAAACCGGTACACGTACTCTGACTGACTTGACTCACGAACGACTACAATAATTGTACCCCGTACATCTACTGACCATGTCGATTATTTTCACGTGCGATAAAATTCTTTCTACGAGATAATTAACATTTGATCAAATCTCTAAAACCACTAGACTTATTTGATCACATGATTATGACTCAAGGTGGTCTTAAGTGTTTATGAAAATGAGTATTAAGCTTATAAGTTCAAATCGGCTAGTTTCGACTAGCCACCTTGAACATAGTCTTTATATACGGTTCGGTTACGGTTTCACCTAACCAAAGTGTATATCTTATTTATATAAATCAGGTTCAAAGATTCATCCAACGGTGAATATTGATTGCTTGGTTTCAAAGCTATCTTAGCCTAAACCTAAAGCAACCTATGCTTTGAATGTCTATAAAAGGGGAACTTAAAGCAACTGGGATCTTTGAATCCCGACATTACTTTTTGGTGTGTCCTAGTTGTAACTAGAGTCATATTCTTCCTAACCCTTTTAGGGTTTAGCAACTACAAAGACTTCATAGGGATTCGTGAAGCCAGATCCGATTATCTTTTCTTAATAACTCTAGCATACTGATCTTGATTGATTGTTGAGATGCTCACTTGATCAAGATAGATAGAAAACATCAAAGTTCACTTCTTCTCAAACTTTGTTGATTCTAAAAGTTTTATACTTGTGAGGTGAATAATAATCTAGGTTGCACTTCATAGGTTGCTTAATAATAAGATCTTTGATCTTGATTGATTGTTGAGATTTTTAGGTTAGAAAACATCAAAGTTCACTTCTTCTCAAACTTTGTTGATTCTATCGATTTCCATCACTCTGATTAAACTTTTTGGTCGTAAAATAAATCATATATATATATATATGCTTATCTGTGTGAGGTAGATTGGTTTAAAGTCTTCAATTGAGTTGAAGCAACTCTTAATTGGAGTGAGACCGTCTAAGGGAATTAATTGCGCGGAGTCCTGCTAGGATTCAAGAGGCGTAAGGAGCGTGACTATACCTTAATATGTGGGATACTCAATTAGGGCTCAACTACATTCCAGTCTGAAGTTAATTTATAGTAGGCTTATGTCAGTAGCGGCTTAATATATTTTGGTGTTGATAGGTGCTTGGAAGACCTTGATTTATTATCTATTGTTTATGATTTCTTTGCTATTTTTCTTATAAATTTGTGTATATTACGCTTGTATTATATTTTGTAGGTATGTTGGAGTCATGTTACACGAAAGAATAGAAATTGGATTATGGCGTTGTTTGGCTGCCTTGGATATTGCCAGACTTGAAGCGTAAGAACACATGTCTCAAATGTGTCAAAATCAGAAATTACTGGAGCACCTAAACATTTTTTCTCTAGGCATCCAGCTGATATTCCTTAGGAATTACTAAACACAGACTTGAAGATATTAGGGGCCACCTGCCTGTCCTTTACAACCAGTATCTAAATACTTGTTTGATTAGGGTTAATTTGAAGCTATGTGACTTGAGTTTTGATAATTTATCCGAGTTATTATTTCTTTATAATATCATTTTATTGTTTATATTATACCGAAATGATGACCATGGATTGTTTGCAGGGTATTTAAAAGGCCAATTAGATATCTTGTTTGCAATACTAAAGTTATATTTTAGAACCGTAATCCATAATTCTTATGGTAATATAATCACAAGTAGCGAAACATCAACGTTACATGGGATTTTGCGGATTTTTGTGTGTAGATGACAACCCTAAGTTAACTTGTCGAACTTATGAACATGTGGTTACGATCAATCTGACCCATATAGAATACCGGTTGGTTAAGTTACACTAGAGTGCTTATTCAAAGTGGATTAATTGACTAGAAACGAGTATAAAACTTATTCTAAGAAGTGACTTTGGAGTTTAATGGATTTGTTGAACTTATAACTTTTTTAGGATTGTTAATAAACGTATTTTGAAGAAGATTCATGTTCATTAGTGGAGAAAGACCCCCCTAATCATTCTCATCCTCATTGTTTGCATTATTTGTTTCATAATTTTTGCATTATTCATATTTTTAGAAATTTAATCGACAACCTAGACTCAAATCTCCCTCAGGAACGAACCTACTAATAACTATTCTACTAGTTAGTGTAAGAAAGTAAAAAATATATCTTTTGTGAGTTTGAAACCTCATCAGATGTTCAATCTGGACTAGGTCCCGGGTTTTTTTCTATATTTACGGTTTCCTCATTAACAAAACTTCTGGTGTCTGTGTTATTTATTTTTCCGCATTATATTGTTTATCTTTAAAATTGAAATATCACAGGCTGTGCGTTAATCAATCATAGTAGATACATCCGACCTTGTTTGTTGGATATGACTTGATTGATTCTTGGATATTGGTCTTTGGTACCGTCCAAGTTATCTCTTTGTAATTAGGTTCACCGACTTGGTTCTTGTAGTAAGGTAAAAACTGATTCTGCTGAAAATGGTAAATTGGGTGTGCCGCCGAGAAACGAATGTAAACCCTAAACAAATCTACATCACATGATTACTTTAGATTCGAGAGATCAATCTGTACAATTCTTGCCTAAACAAAGAAATGGTCGTTCCAATCTTGCTTCGGTCACAAAATGAAGGAGAAGGGTTGATCTTAGGGAGGGAAGCAGAGAAAGTGTTGAGATCAGAATGATAAATTATAAAGGTGTGGTTGTTTTATAATTTGTATCAGAATGTAGAACCAACTTGCAGAATATACAAGTCATAGTTAAACGCACCCTGATCTCATAGGAAGTGGAAGTAGTTGAGTAATGGAGAAGTGAGGGTCGTGTAGAATGGTGAAAACCACGTCATTATTATAAGGGGAAGACTGGTTGGTTTTATTCCCACTACTTCTCTACCATCACTAATTGTCTGCCTTTCCTAACACTTTCTCATAATGGGTGTGTTGCACGCCGCACATTGTAAACCGCTAGATCAATACCCTAATAAACATCCCCCAGTTTGTGACATGTTTGATGTCTCGAGTATTTTGTAGAATAATATGTATCAAATTTCTGAGTGGGTCTTGCTTGCAAGACCTAATTATTTTGACCAATCACGCGCAAGCCAGGCGGCGGGCAGTCATATGTGACAATTCAAGTCATAAGACTCACTACAAGAAAGTATAGCTATTGCTACACCATATATTGCCACACCTTCAATATAGGTGTTGCAAAAGCAAATTTCTAGCCACAACACTTTTTAGGTGTAGCTAAAAGTTATAATTTACTGTTGCAAAATAAAACTTTTGCCACATAACTGCAGCAACAATATGAAAAGAGTGTGGGAAAAAAGCATAATCTCTTGCTGCACCAATAAAGATTGGGTGCAGCAATAGACTTCTTGCTACATATGTTCTCGTGACACTAATAGGGGTTTTTGCCATAATCATTGGGTGCTGCAATATATTAAGTTTCTTGTAGTGACTTGCCGTAAAAAATAGCATGCAATGCTCTTAGGTTGAATAATTAAGTTATTTGTGAAATCGATATTCATGAAATATTGCATGTATTCGATGAGTGTAAAGTATCGCTTTTAATAAAGCAGCTCAAAATAATCGATGCTCATGAAGTATCGCTGTATAAAGCTTAGTTTGATTAGTCGCGGAACTTAATGCCTTAAAAGGAGCTTGACCGTCCATCTTCAGGAAGCTACCAGGAGCTATCCATGTACATTAAAGATGGGGTGGTCGGTCCCTATAGGAGAATGATGGATGGTAACCATTTTGACATCCTATTGGTTGGCCCAAATTAAATCTAAACCGGTTAAATTGGCTAGCCAAGTTGGATGGCTGAGATGATATGCGGCATTTATTGGTTGCCACTAATTTATTTAAGACTCTTATGAGTAGCGTGGCCAACTAACTTTGGGTAGCTTCCAAGAGCCGTATGGGTAGGCTGTGGATAGGACGATCGGTTCTTATAAAAAAAGGGATGCCGGCGATCGTGACGGCATCTCATTGGTTCCTCGAAATCAGATCTAGGCCATTCGATTCGGCTAGTGAATTTGGATGGCCAAGATCACTTTGCGGCAGTTATGTACTGCCGTTAGTCGAACTCAAGGTTTTTAAAGTCGTGTGGCCGACAATCTTTAGACGATCGGTTTACGACATTGCTGGCAGGTTTGAAGCAATGCGATTGGACGGGGCTATAGCTAAACCGCCTGTGAGTATATTCGTGTCTCGCCAGTCACTTAAAACCAAATATAGTCCAGTCAATTCGGCTGGCGAAGTTGGACGGCCACGATTTGTTTAAGACTGCCATGTACGGTCTTAATTCGATTGAAACCTTTTTCATCCGCGAAGATGGCCTATTTTGGATAGCAGTTATGGTTGTTGCTGGCAGGCTAGGAAAATTTCAATTGGTTGGAATAAAAGTGGGCCCAACGGTGAATAACATGGAGCTTATTTGGTCGCGCTGAGACATGGTCAAGCTTGTTAAATCGGCCGACCAAATCATGCGGTCGTGATCGTTTTAATATTGACATGGACAGTCTAGATTCGATTTCTTAAGGAATTAAGTGTGTCGACCAACCAACTTCCACCTTTAATTAAAAGTGTAGGATGCGCATTTAAAGCGATTTGATTAGTCAGTGGGAAAGAGGGGACGAAAAGCAGTAATATGGGGCGTGGCCGATCAACCAACAAGCGGCGCCAGCTAGGGAAAACCGTCAGGCCAAGCAGCGTGGCCGGGCCCCCTATTGCTGCTGAAAAAGCGGGGTCTAACAACCACACCCAATATTTTGTTTAGGCAATTTGTATGGACAAACTCCAATATAATTCCAATAGAATCAACAAGACAGTAAGACTCAATCAATGGAAATATATCCACGAGTTGTATCTCTGTTTCACAAAGTGATCAGCAAATCAAACACATAGAAATCCGCGAGCCTGATTATTATGTGAAATAACTTGTGTTAGAGCATTGCTCGGTCGAACTCGCATGTGTTGCTATCTCAAGCATGTTTGTCATCAAAACTAATATCTTGATTTCTAGTCTACTTATAACTTAGTCTCGGTCTAGGACAGTTAAGTATAGTTGAGCTCCAGACTCCAGGGCGATTATCTTACAAAGACGAAACTAATGGAACTTTATCCGACTAAAAGGTATGTGGAGACTTGAACTCATCTATAACTCAAAAGTATACTCTATCTCCTACTCTTGAAACAAAAGTCGTATAAGTATGATAGTTTTCATACATACACATTTGCTATTTCGAGTCGAGTTTACTCGCCTATCTTTTTCTCGAAATATATGTTGGTAAGCTTTCGCTTTAACCATTTTCATCTTTACCCGTGACGAAACTCATGATGACGTTTCAATCTTGAAAATAGCTTTGATGATGATAGTCGTGAATAACGATTGTTATAACATTATAAAAGAATATTTCAATGATTGAAATGTAGAGTTGAGATTACCACCTATGGATATAAGCATATATAGTGTGTTCGCACATTAGTGTATAAATCCATGTACCAGAAACCAAGTGCGTGCATATGTGTGCATGCGGTATTGGTGAAGGAGACAGGTTGGGTACGCGTACTGACGGAACTTTCCTCCCAGAAAATTCTGCTGAGTTTGGAGTTTACGAAGTCAAAAACCAGTCACCTTAGGGTAGCGTACTGACGAAACTTTTCTTCCCGAAAAAATCTGCTGAATTTGGAAACTAAAACCAACTCAAAATCTGGTACCTAAGGTACGCGTACCCAAGCTGGTTATTTCTCAAATCGGTAGTTCATGGACTTAAAACAATAAATTATAAGGAATGCAATCTTTGCAAACCGTGGCTATATTTTTCATGAATATATTCAAACGAATCAAACCGATTTTGTTTCAATTGTGTCTATGCATAAAGACCTAAGCAAATGAACAACTCTTCAACTAGTTCTTTTGAGTCATTTGAACTAGTTATGAGAAAGGTGAATACGGTTAATATGAAAGTGCTCATATGGCTAACCATTGGTTAACTATTTGTGAACCAACTAAGTGTACAGTTTAGGTACGGTTACTCAAACCTAAATGAAATACATTTCATTTGTGTGTGACAATCTAATTTTCGATCTAACGGTTGAAAGATATTAGCTTGGTTGAATCAGATTTTTCATCTAACGGTGAATATTGAATGCTTTGTTACCAAGGTAACTTAGATTGCAAACCCTGATTTGAAAACTATATAAAGGGAACTCTAGCAACTGGAAAAACTAATTTCCACACCTCCTGTGTGATACTAGTTGGTTTTGCTAGAGTCGATTCTCCTTTAACCTTAGGTATCTTCTCGAGTTAAATACTTAAACACTTCATTGGGATTGTAAAGCCAGGCGAAACTACTTCTCTTGTAGTTGAGCGATCTGATCTTGCCATTTTCTATCATACGAGTTCAATTGAATAATTGGCTTGAGATTATATCTCTGATAGATAAAAATAAATCACAAACATCTTTGTCTCATCGTTTGTGATTCCGCAATATCTTGTTTCGCTACCATACGATTAAGATTATTGTGAGGTGATTGATAATTCTAGGTTGTTCTCCGGGAATATAAGTCCGGGTTACCAATTAGTTCTTGTTCACCTTGATTTCTATCAAAAGACGGAACAAACTCATATATTTATCTGTGGGAGACAGATTTATCTATTATCGTAGACTTTTATGTGTGATACAATTTTTTTTATTAAAGTCTTCGACTTTGGGTCGTAGCAACTCTTAGTTATGGGTGAGATCCGCTAAGAGAATCAAATGCGTAGTATCCTAATGGGATCAGAGATGTAAGGAGCGCAATTGTACCTTGAATCAGTGTGATATTGATTAGGGTTCAACTACAGTCCAGATCGAAGTTAGTTTGTAGTAGGCTAGTGTCTGTAGCGGCTTAATACAGTATGGTATTCAATCTGGACTAGGTCCCGGGGTTTTTCTGCATTCGCGGTTTCCTCGTTAACAATACTTCTGGTGTCTGTGTTATTTCTATTTTGCATTATATTTTATTATATAATTAAAATATCACAAGTTGTGCGTTGTATCGATCAATTGTGATATCCAACCTATGGTTGTTTATTGGAAATTGATTGGTCTTTGGTACCATCCAAGTTTATATCTCTTGTATTAGATAAAGACTCACAGATTTTTATTTGTTTGAGTATAGATTAAATCGAGAGATAGAGATATTAACTACTTGATATACTTTTTATTAAGATTGAGTCTGACTGTCTAGTTGATTCTCTTAAAAGTATATCCGAGTTAGTCCATATAGATTGCTAATCTAAATATTGGGTGAGGTTGTTAGACCCCCGCTTTTTCAATTGGTATCAGAGCAGGCAACCACATTTAAGACCTCAAAAATCTGTGTTTGTAGCGATCTGATTCTATGGACAGCAGTGATATCTCTGACCTCACAAAACCAGAACATGATCCTTTTGATAATACTTAGAGTTCTGAGACCTTAAAGAAATCTATCATTACTTATCCTCTGACTGGGACCGATATCAACTAGGAAACTCGTTTAGAAGATCAACTAGACAAACTTTCAGATGAAAGTGACTCAGAAGAGGAACCAAGTATTGATGAAGAAGTCTCACAATATATTTTACTCTTTGATGATATCATAAAAAAAAGGATCAACTTCCTACATGACATAATTTATGTTTCCTCTCTGTCGTGAAAATAGGAAACTAAAAAAAATCTTTAAAGGATATGACAGTGGTTATAAACTTTTACAATCCATCCTTAAAGATCGTGATGGAAGTCCATTCAAAAATTGCTGAATGCGAAAACCTTCAAAAGAGTTTCTATGTGTTGAACGAAAGACTTGCTGAATCTAAGGCAAAGTATGACTCTCAACAGAAATACTATAACGACAGAGAATACCTTTTTCTTGCCAAAGAAAAACAATTGAAGAATGATCTATCTACATATATCAGCAAGGAAAAATCACTGGAAGAGAATCTAAGAAGATTCAATACTATCTCTACAAAATTATCTTCCGTGTTAGGAGCATGTAAAGAGCATCATGATACACGTGGTCTGGGATATAAAGGAATAGACGCTCCAAACATTGGGAAGATCAATTTCATCTGTGCTAATAACTACTCGTTGTATGAAAAATCACTTATTAAGCTGATGCTCCTGTAACAAAGATTGTCATTCTTCGAAGATAGGGCATAGGAAAGCCGTTAAAAACACTTCCTTCAACTTCTACTATTATGGAAATAAGTGTCATGTTGAATGGAAATGTCATTTTCGGATAAGAAATGAAAAACTTCATAACATTCTAGTATGGATGTCAAAGGAAGTAATCAAGCATGTTTCTCTTCGTGCTGAAAACATCATAGCATCAAATCCGTAAGTATATTGTGATGAGTCCTCTCTTAGTTTTATGAACAATCCTAACCCCGTCTACAATCGTAGAGGAAAGAATGTCATATGAAAATCTAAGACATTTGATATTCCGGTAAATAGAAAGAGACGTCAAAGGAAAAAAAAATGGTTCAACTAAGGAAGAGATATCATCTGTTGGCAAGGATCACACTGGATCCAAAGTATCGGGTTTCGATTACATTCACATCAACAATCATGCTTCTGATTTAAGAAACAATATAAATAATCTCATGCGGAAAATCAAAAAATTAAGGAAGAAAGCATCTTCAGGTATGTCTTGTCCTCCTTGTAATAATTCTTTTGAAATTGATCCTGCTAATCCTTCTTGTGATTCTGAGAAGGGAAACGATGATGAGCTACATGCTCTCTCTACAACTTGACTAGTTTTACTGTGCATTCTCGTTCAAATCTCATGAGGATGCACATAGAGGTCAAGATGCACTTGTCTTGACAAAAATGGTTGTTGTAGTATCCGTTTGGTTCTTTAATTTGATGCCCTTTAAGTAGGTTTTCACTCTAGCCTTCTGTGAAGCATAGTTGATCTATAAAAAAATTCTTGAGAAAACCATGCTTTTTTGAAACACTAAACCTTTCAGTGCTCCTTTCTTGATTTAAAGTCCCTTGACAAATCGGGTATCAACAAACGAGCAACAATGGTTCTTAGAACAGGGAATAGTCTCTATGAGATAACGGTGCAAACTATGGACGGGTGCGAAGAGAAAGTTGAGAATGAAAGAGACAACATTGCTGAATTTTGTGAGAACCATGCAATTGATCATGTAGATAAGAAACCAGTTCAATTATCACAACAACTGGATAGAAATCTTCTTGATCATAAGAGACTACATTTTCATAGTACGACTTGGGGATTTAAAAAAAAAGGTTAAGAAGGATGGCTGGAGCTTGGATGTCTATGGTCATGATCAATATGTTTGGGACATCCGTGAGGAGTGGTGGCTACGAACACAAAAGTTAAGACATTCATTGATGGAAGATAGGTTAAAATCGGTTTAGGGGAGAGTCATGGAATGAATCCTTGACTACGAGCATGGACTAAACTTATCATAGATTCATTTGTGGAGAGGTTCTCTTGTGATTATTTTGATTGATAATTTTGGATGGTGGTCATGGGATTTGTAATTTCCATATATTTATGGGAAGTCACGGGCTGTGGAATGACTCCCCTTGAATCTTAGATGATCGGGAGAGGCATAAGTTGTAGTGGTATCTACATCCACAAGATTTATGTGGCAATGATTGAGAGAGCATATGTGGTGATGCTAGCCATGACCATGAAAATTAAAAGTTTTGCTTTGATCGGTGCTATATCAAGCATGTTTGTCAATATTAATGATCAAAACTAATGGCCTACAAAGGATGAGTTTCTTCCTTTCATGTTTATAACTCACATATTTATTTCTACTTATATTCTAGATTTCCCGATTCTCCTTTAACCTTAGGTTTCTTTTATTTTCTGTTCTTTGGAAATATAAGTCTTGGTTATTAATTAGTTCAAAGTAGCAACTCTTGGTTGTGGGTGAGATCAGCTAAGGGAATCAAATGCGTAGTATCCTGTTGGGATGAGGGACCTAAGGAGTGCAACTGTACCTTGAATCAGCTGAAATCAACCTTGGTTATTTATTGGAAATTGATTGATCCTTGGATATTGGTCTTTGGTACCATCCAAGTTTATATCTCTTGTATTTGATAAGACTCACATATTTCTATTTATTTAAGTATAGATCAAATCGAAAGATAGAGATATTAACTCCTTAATATACTTTTTATTAAGATTGAGTCTGACTGTCTAGTTGATTCTCTTAAAAGTATATTCGAGTTAGTTCATACAGATTGCTAATCGAAATATTGGGTGAGGTTGTTAGACCCCCGCTTTTACAACTTGAACGGTACCAAAGACCAATGTTCAAGTATCAATCAATTTATATCAACATCCAAAGATTGGATTATCTGATTGATTGAACTACGCACAACCTGTGATATTTTAATTATATAAACAAATATAATGCTGAAAAGAAATAACACAGACACCAGAAATTTTGTTAACAAGGTTACCGCAAATACAGAAAAACCCCAGGACCTAGTTCAAATTTGAACACCATACTATATTAAGATTCTACAAACAGTATCCTACTTACGCCTTGGAATCCCATTAGGACTCTGCGCACTTGATTCCCTTAGCTGATCTCACACACACCTAAGAGTTGCTACGACCCAAAGTCGAAGACTTGATAAACCAATCTGTTTCACATAGAAAAGTCTATTAAATAGATAAATCTGTCTCCTACAGAAATACCTAAGAGTTTTTGTTCCGTCTTTTGATAAATCAAGGTGAACATGAGCCAATTTATACACCGGACTTATATTCCCGAAGAACAACCTAGTAATATCAATTACCGAAACTATCAATTGTTTATATTCTCATAAAAGTATACAAGACACAATTGAAGCAAAATCAATTTTTATTCACTCGAATCGATTCATGAACATTATAGCCACAGTTTGCAAAAGATTGCATTCCTTAATGTATAAATGTATTAATTCATGAACAACCCGAATTTAGAACATAACCTACTCAAGTATGCAAACGGAAGACTTCCATAAACCAACTGTCTCACACAAATCATGTAAGATTTTACCAGGCGATTTTTACACATGATTACCTTTTGACTTTCGTCAAGAATATAAGATGAACTTGGTTAAAGCGAAAGCTTATCAACACATATTTTGAGAAATATGTAAGCGAGTTAAACTCAGCTCAAAATATCAAATGTGTATAATCGAAGTCTATATAGCTATACGAATTTTGTCTCAAATAGGAGATAGAGTGGATAGACTTTTAAGCGATAGATGAGTTTAAGTCTCCACATACATTTTGTTGATGAAGTTTTACAATCTCCCCTTAGTAGTTTTCCGTCTTCAATTGATGAACTCCGTGAAGTCTAATGCTCAACTACACTTTCTATCTTAATCCGAGACTTAGCTATAAGTAGACTAGAAATCAAAACTTATAGTTTTGGCAACTGAACTTGACAACAATCTTGAGATATCAACGCTTGCGAGTTCGACCGAGCAGTGCTCTAACAACTGCTGCCTTTATTTACTGCATTTTCCTTTTATATCTTGTTTTCCGAACTTTGGTAAGATTTTGCTCATACTAGTTCCATGATGGATTAATTTCCAAGTTTGCCTAAGTTTAATCTCGACCAATAGGGATCGAGATATTACGCAGACCACAAAAACCTAATTTTTGTAAATTGATAAATTTAGGTTAGAAAATTGAATTTTGTGAGATGACACAAAATTAATCAATTTTGGTGAATTTTGCGCGTTGACACAAAACCACTACTTTTTATCTCAGAGAGCAGCGCAGCTTGCGTGTCTCTAATTGAGTATTTTGATGCACATCTTAATCCTAACACTTCGGGAAGCACATGCTGCTCAGCTGCGAACGAACATTATTTGTCATATCATGTCAATATTAAGAGCTCAGTTGTGGACATAGCATAGGGAAAATACTCAGCAAGCCATGCATTAGTGAATAATGTTGGTGGGAGATAAAATTTACAGAATATCTGAGATTTTTGCAACCAACACTATTCTGAATAAATTTCATATATAAGTATATTGAATTGCTCAATACATATGTAAGCAAAGAGGCATAGGCACTCATCACTTCTAAATGGTTCTCTTTCTTTGCAAAATGACGACACATTAAACACATGGTTTTATAATTTTATCCCTGAACTAAAATCCACTATCAACATTAAGTCTCATGCTTAGTACGTAACAGTGACATTGTTGCGAGGTAAGCACTAGATGGTGACATTCGAAAATAAAATTCAAAAGACGAAGCAGGTAGATATTTATAGTTGTACGTATAACTTCCACGATTTTGAAATTTCATCCAATCCTGAGTGAACTCATGGAGATATTTCTGCTGCTAAGCCAGGAGGCATTAATGATTTCAAAGACATGCCAAACATAGATGATGACTTCTTCGAAGTATCCTATACGAATGTTAGGACTCATCCTAATCACGTGATGATTTTTTCAACAAATCGATCTTCCGGAAGCAACAATGGGTTCTTAGCGATTGATAGAGGCCTTGACTTTCTCCGGACTCTTTGAATCGCAATTAAAATGATCATAAGAGTTATACCGACTCTTTACTACATTTTCATGGGAAAAAAAAGGTTGCTTTTATCAAGTCTTCAAGGATTTGGAGCTTGGATGTCTATGGTCATGATCCTTGATGTCTTGTAAGGAGTTGGGAGGAGTGAAGATGGTACTACGAAATCATCATAAAACACGGAGCTAGAGATATTTTCCGGTGAGGATCTTATGCAAGGGAGAGTCATGGTGACTTACGAGCATGGTTTTGTTTTGCGTTGATCATCGGGCGGGTTCCTCGACGGGGATCGTATTTGGCTTTGCTCAAGGGTGCGTGGTGATGGTGATTGACAGTGATGACATTGACATCAAAAAATAACCTAGTTTGGTAACGATCCCAGTATGAGCCTATTTTCTCTGAAAGATGTACTTCAATTGTAATCTTAGATGATCAATCTTTTGGGATTTGTTGATCAAGTGGAGTCACACTTGTGGTATCTACATCCACAAGATTTAGTTCGAGTAGGTGAGCATATGTGGTGATGCTGAAGCCATGACCAGGGAGGTGAAAATTAAAAGGCTTTGATCGTGAAGGGTTTTGAGTTCCCAAAGTGTGGTTTACAAAGGATTGACCATGATAAAGATATCACCATCTTTACTGGTGACTATATTACTTCCTCAATGGGAAACTAAAATATGCAAAAGTAACCTTTCTCACATATTTATTTCTACATTTTCATGGGAAAAAAAAAGGTTATATTGTCTGGTTCCAGGGGAGGAGTGGTGGCTACGAACACTTTTATTTTGGACCTGACAGGGAGAGGCGTGGTGATGGTGGTCATGGGATTTGGTAACTATGACCCCGAATCTTAGATGATCGGGAGAGGCATAAGTAGTGGTATCTACATCCACAAGATTTAGGCGAGCATATGTGGTGATGCTAGCCATGACCATGAAAATTAAAAGGCTTTGATCGGTCGTTATGGCCCAAAGGATGAGTTTCTTCCTTTCATATAACTCACATATTTATTTCTACTTATATTCTTTCCCCTCTTTTATTTTCGGTAAAGAAGCTCCCCCTGATTCCCTGCGCGCGGAAGCTCGCTTATTGTTGCTTGCCCGATCGTAACTGCGACCTTGGTGTATTGACTTACTGAAAATTTCATATTTGCATCTTCTTGCCAAAAGGACCGCAAAATCTTCACCCAATGTCGGAATATATTGACCTCTCATTCTTTAGCTAAGAGGAAGATCTAACTTATGCAAAACAATTTCTTGATTCGGAGTCCGTTTGGTGGGTGAAAAGGACCTCACACCGAGAATTCAGAATTTCCCAAGAAGAATTTTGTAGGTTTTCATCTGTCACGTAGTCGAGAGTTTTTTGTGCCATTTATAGCTCATTCGTCAGATTTATGTACCCTTTTAGTATGTTGTATAAGACTTCCATACGAATTGTTTGGTATATGTCTCACTCCCAAATTCTTCACCAATTAGCGAAAGTTTCAATTCATCAAGAGGGCAGTGTAAAAACGTTTCTGACGGAGTTCTTGCAAAACGACCCGTAACCTTTCTAAACTACATGACATGTCCTAAAACACTTTTTAATAAATGTTTAGGTTGCTAATGGACATGTTTTATGAATTTTATGGTTTGTACTTGAATCTCCATTCTTGAACCATTTTTTTGCTATTTTATGATTTTTCAGGGGGGGTACGACCCAAATAGAGAAAGACATGAGGTAGTCTTGGAGATTACCGTGGGTGACATTACTGATGAGGTATATATATTGGTGAGTTATCTCTTGATATGTTAGCACCAGCAGTAGACTTGTAAGTCGAGGGATTCAATTATGGATCTCTTGATGTAGTCATCGAGATGCATGTTATTTTGCTGGAACATCCTGTCCAAGTCTTGAGGGTGATCGGTTCGGGAATGAAGAGATATTTATGGTAGGGAGCGTCATCATCTGGAACCTATCAGAGGTGTTGTTCGGCGCGTTGTTGTTGTACCCGATATAGGCTCTTCTGGTAGGCGATTTGGAGAACTCTTCGAGTCATAACATCTGGTGATACTCGATTCCTCCTAAGTATTCCAAAGATGGGAGATATGTTCTTCAACATTACCCGTTTCCCTTGGAAAAGGAAATATATGCGACATGGGTCCTTTTGGTGCATCAACTACTCGGATCTCCTCTGCGTGAGGTTATCTCGGTTGCAGATTCTTTCCTAGCATGATTACGCGGGCATCATTATCTTCTTGAGGCTGCTCTCTAGACGTGTCGGATCTAGTAGATCTAAAGATGTCTCAGGATTGCTCTTGCTTAGGTTGGCATAATAGGCGAACCCCTTTATGATGATTTGAAGATGTGTCAAGCCTCATTTTTTATTGCATATGTACGAATTCCTGAAATTATGCCATGGTATGGATCTACATATTTTGTTGATGAAGTGATAGTGGATACTCTGACCATAAAATGGTAGCAATGGTGGAATAGAGAGAGACCTTTGCTTTCATGATCTCTATAGGTGCCTTTCTAGGACTCCACTGGTGTTGAGATTTGTTTTCGACTATCTCCATACTGAAACAACGACTATACAAATCTTCCTTTTATTTCTCTGGGTGTGGACCTTGCCGACATTAATATCAGTGATAACTTTGAGGTGTTTCCGGCTTGCTCCATATAACACTTATGGTGTTACATAAAAGGCGGTTGCTCCATCCGGATCTGGAGAGAAGCCATTGTGTCCTTCTAAGTAGTAGTCACGTCTTCTTGTGTCTCCACGAGGATTTTTAATCCTTTCATCTAAGAGATTTACTGGTGCTCAGCTATCCAAGGCATTCCCAGTAGCATTGCTTAAAAAAGTATTTTTGTGAAGCTTCTTAACGAACGGAACACCATAATTGAAATTGGTTGTTGAACCTAAACTGAGTTTAAGAATTAGATCTAAGATCCACCCTTTTGAAATTGAGAAAACTGGAATGAAAATTGAGAAACTGATTTTGCAACCGAGAGATTAATCTTCCACTGTGGTCTTTAAATTATAGTAGGGTAAAAACTGATTCTGGTGAAAATGGTAAATTCGGTATGCCGCCGAAAAACGAATCTAAACCCTAAATAAATATACTGCAATGTGTACTTTAGATTCGAGAGATAAATCTGTACAATTCTAGCCTAAACCAAGAAATGGTCGTTCCAATCTTGCTTCGGTCATAAAATAAAGGAGAAGGGTTGATCTTAGGGAGGGAAGCAGAGAATGTGTTGAGATCAGAATAATGAACTATGAAGGTGTGGTTGTTTTATGACTTGTATCAAAATATAGAACCAGCTTACATAATGTAAGCCATAAGTTTTTGGTGTTTTCTGGATACTTGTGTTGATAACATTTTTGTTGGTTGAAATAGGTTGAAAACCTATTTACACGAGTCATAGTGGAACACACCCTGATCTCATAGGAAGTGGAAGTAGTTGAGTGATTGAGAAGTGGGGATCGTGCAGAATGGTGAAAACCACGTCTTTATTATGAGGGAAAGATTGGTTGGTTTTATTCCTACTACTTCTCTACCATCACTAATTGTCCGCCTTTCCTGTCACTTTCTCATAATGGGAGTATTGCACGCCGCACGCTGTAAATCGCCAAGCCAATATCCTAATGAACATCCCCTAGTTTGTGACATGTTTGATGTCTCGAGTATTTTGTAGAAGAATATGTAGCAAGTTTCCGATTAGGTCTTGCTTGCAAGATCTAATTATTTTGACCAATCACGCGCAAGCTAGGCGGCGGGCAGTCATATGTAACAAGTCAAGTCATGAGACTTGCCATAAAAAAATAGCATGCAATGCTCTTAGGTTGAATAATTAAGTTATTTTTGAAATCGATATTCATGAAAAATCGCTTGTATTCGATGCGTATAAAGTATCGCTTTTAAGAAAGCAGCTCAAAATAATCAATGCTCATGAAGCATCGCTGAATAAAGATTGTTTTGCTTAGTCGCGAAACTTAATGTCTTAAAAAGATCTTGACTGGCCATCTTCATGAAGCTTCTAGGAGCTATCCATGTACATTAAAGATGGGGTGGTGTTGATGATGGTTTTTAACTTATGGGTAAAGTCGTAAAACCCTAGTCAGATAGTGATGTCACAGGACTTAAACACATTTATAGAACCCTTTAATATGTCTGCGAGAAAATTACCAGGGTGCCTTTTTTTTAATTAATTACTAATTAGGGTTTCAATAGGCAAAACCCTAATTCCCACGCCATGTGCCAATGACAAACCATGCCAGCCACACCCACCGCTCCAAGGCATGCCAACCATGCTAGCCGCACCCCTGTGCCAATGGAAAACCATGCTAGCCACACCCACCGCGCCAAGGCATGCCAACCATGCTAGCATCACCCATGTGCCAGTGGCAAACCATGCCAGCCACACCCACCGAGCCAAGGCATGCCAACCATGCTAGCCGCACCCCTGTGCCAATGTCAAACCATGACAGCCACACCCACCGCGCCAAGGCATGCCAACCATGCTATCCGCACCCTTGTTCCAATGGCAAACCATGCCAACCACACCCACCGCGCCAAGGCATGCCAACCATGCTAGCCGCACCCCTATGCCAATGGCAAACCATGACGGCCACACCTACCGCGCCATGGCATTCCATGCCAAACGCACCTTGCGATGGCCCCATGCCAACCTAGTCACGTCACCATGCTGGCATTCCCTACGCGGCTACCAAAATGAAGGCGTGCGACAATCAACGGTCTACCTTCAATCCCAGTAGAAAATCATAGCCGTCCAAGGTTACCAGACAACACATGGTAACCTTAGACACAAAACCCTAGCTTGGTCATGCCAAATCCTTGGCCCCACCATGCCAAGCCAAATCGCACCTTGCCTTGTCCCTATCCATGCTATCCGCACCATGCGCCCATGGCATGCCAAGCCAAATCGTTCACGCCAAACCCTTGGCCCCACCATTCCAAGCCAAACCACGCTTTTCCTTGGCCCTAGTCATGCTAGCCGCACCATGTGCCCATGGCATGCCAAGCCCTTGGACCCACCATGCCAAGCCAAACTGTTCACGCCAAACCTTTGGCCCCACTATGCCAAGCCAAACCGCACCTTGCCTTGGCCCTAGCCATGCTAGCCACACCATGCGCCCATGGCATGCCGAGCCCTTGGCCCCACCATACCAAGCCAAACTGCCCATGCCCAAACGCACCTTGCCATGTCCCCATTCCAACCTAGCCGCGCCACCATGCTGGCCTTCCCTATGCGGATACCAAAACGAAGGCGTTCGACAATCAACGGTCGCCCTTCAATCACATGAGCAAATCCTAGATGTCTAAGGTTACCAGACAACACATGGTAACCTTTGACCCAAAACCCTAGCTTGGCTACGCCAAACCGCGCCAAGGAATGCCATGCCACTGGCATGCCAACTTTTCCGCGCCACCATGCTGGCCTTCCCTATGCGACTACCAAAACGAAGGCGTGCGACAATCAATGGTCGCCATTCAATCCCAGGAGAAAATCCTAGCCCTACAAGGTTACCAGACAATGCATGGTAACCTTTGGCCCAAAACCCTAGTTGGCCACACCAAGGCATGCCAACTTTGCCGCTCTACCATGCTGTCCTTCCCTATGCGGCCACCAAAAAACGAAAGCGTGTAATGATCAATGGCTACCTTTCCTCTTAAGATGCAAAATCTCGACAGTATAAGGTCACCAAGCCAGCAAGTTTCCCAAGATCGACTTTCCAGGCAACATCAATATGCTACATGTTTTCCACAAAACATTCGAGACATCAACACATATCACAAACTGGGGGATCCTCTTTGGGTATTGGTTTGGCGGTTTACAGCGTGCGGTGTACACTACGCCCTTTATAAGGAAGTGTCATAAGGATGAGGCAGTTAGTAAATACAGGGATTTAATGGTGAAACACTCTTTTTATGGAACATCAATTCCATACGTTAACAGTTTTATGGAATATCAATTCCATGCATTAACGGTTTTTATGGAACATCAATTCCATGCGTTAATGGTTATCACCTCCTCCCATTTACTCACCCATTTTACCATTACTTAATGAGACCAAAGTACGTTTCACTTCGACTTGTATAAATATGTCTTACCTATTTCCACCGAAGGACAAGTTCAGTCAAGGATCATACAACACTCAGAAAATATTTGTTAGCTTTCCAACTACTGGATTCCCACTTTATGATACAATTCGTAACACAACTACTCTTCCAGAATCGACTATCCTGGTCTCATCACTTTTCTTGCTTCCCTCCCCAAAACCAACCCATTCTCCTTCACTTTGTGACCGAAGCAAGTCTGGGACGGCCATTTCTTGGTTTAGGCCGGACTTGTACAGATTGATCTCTCGAATCTAATGTACTCCCTTGCAATACATTATTTAGGGTTTAAATTCGTTTCTCACCCACACACCCAAAGTTACCGAAATCAGCAGAAACCATTTTCACCCTTAAACAGGTGGTTGGTCCCTATAGGAGAATGATGGCTGGAAGTCATTTTGATATCCTATTGATTGGCGTAAATTAAATATAAATCGGTTAAATTGGCTAGCCAAGTTGGATGGATAAGATGATTTGCGGCAGTTATTGGTTGCCTCTAATTTATTTAAGACTCTTATGAGTAGCTGTAGATGGGAAAAATGGTTCACTATTTTTTTTAGGAAAGTGAAGAGACGACCGTGCGGACGAGATTCCTCAACCGAGCATACTGCCTAACCTCGCACAGATGCACTGTACATGAGTGCTTTGAGTTTAAGAGATCAATCTGTAGGACTCCGGCCTAAACCAACTCAATAGCCGTTTCAGAGTCTATTCGATCACAAAGAGGACATAGTTTGATATGTAGGAGGGAAGCTGAGAATTGTTGGATCAATGATGATTAAGGATTGTGGATGTGTTGTAGGTTTCTGCAAATGATGAATAAGTTCGAATGATTTAGAGAGTATTGATCACATGATGATTCTTGGTTAGACGATGGATTGTCTGTTCAATATATCGTGGATTTTCTGTGTTGTTCAATCATGGATTCAGAGACTTATTTATATTATCAGAATAGTAAACACATTGATACCAGTAAGTGTGATGGTTTCTTGAGTGAAAGAGTGGGAAAGTGGGAGATCGTGGTAAATTTAGTCCATGTCGTGTGGAGACTTGACTGATCGTGCGCCCACTACTTTGCTAACTCCTTCAACCGTTTGCACGACTTACTCACATTTTTCATCGTGGATGAACACACGTGTCGTAGGCCACCAGACCAAAACCCTAATTAATATCCCCCGTGTGACGTGATTGATGTCTCACGATGCAAGGAAGACGTGTATTAGGTCAGTTGTTGACTTTTAGACAGTGAGTCTAAGTTTTGTTGAATTAAGCATGCTTGACGAATGCTCAGTGATTCATGGATTGAACATGTCTGTTAAGACATATTGTTCTTGAATAAATGTTGATAATTGGATCAACATGATGAATATTGATGAATTGAGCAAATATTGCTATGAATTGTTGGATATTGATAGTTGAACCAATATTTGACGAATTAAGCAAATATTGCTCATTTGTTGAATTATTGGTAGCGTGAACAATTAAAATATTGGTAACTGGACCGAATATTATAATTAATTAAGATGTTGATTGCTGGATCAACATAAAGTTATTAGTGTTTGAAATTGCTCAGAATTATGATTTGTAGAACGTTTGTTCGAAACCCTAATTTTTGATCAATTATTCGTCAATTGATGAATTACTGAAAATAGGTTACTGAGTGAAGGAGGGACTGACCACATGGGATGATGGAAGACCATGTGGTTCCCAAGTGCTCGAGTGAGCATACACCAGAGTCCTTAGTTGACCGGTTGGTGCAATAATGATGATTAAATATCGGTTTCATCATTTATTAAAATAGTGCTCGTCTGAGCATTAGGTAATAAAACCTAATTTATGGAGAAGTGATGTACCGACCAAGAGGGCATGAAACCATCCCTTGGTGGTCGTGGGACCAGCTGATGGTAGTTTGGGCAAATTCCAAGTTGGTTGGAAAGAGTTTGGACCCAATATGAGCAATTGAGCAAATTAGGTCAAAATTATAAGAGTGTGTGGGACCGAATCCTTGAAAGCCTTAGGTGATAAGATTTTTAATTGTCATAGTAGTAAATAGGTTGTCATTCACTCGGACTTTGTTGATATTAAATTTAAAGGTTCAATGAAAATAATAAACAAAAGCGAGAGTTATTAGTCCTAGGATTCCACCGCATTCATATCAATAGGTTCAATTATTTATTCTTCAGCAATTATCGCTCAATAAACAAAACAACGTGGACTCTTATTTTTGCCAAGGTAGATTCTCCAAATATTAGTTATAAATCGTAAGCATGGGACATCAAACATCTAAGCAAGCATGACCCATCTAATAAAATGATAACTAATTTTTTCAAATCATAATTCTATTTAATTAATGCAAAATTCATATAAAAAAATAAAATAAATTCACCCATTATGAAGTTCGGCTTCCTCCATCGACCCAGTGTAGGGGTTTAGCTACTCATATTGTAGACACTCTCAAAATATTTTTTATAGCTCAAATGGTGCTTACAATGAAGAAAATAAGAGAAAATAATATAAACCGGGAATTTGCAACGGTTTATGGCCACAACAAACTGACCGTTACATCTTAAGCTTTTGTTACAGAAGAACTATATTTGGAAACTGTCGCAGAAAAACTATCATTCACGGAAGAAACAGTGATAGTTTTAAAACGACAGACCTACTTAGTCGTCTGTGTTCTTCGTCTTCTTCTTCTCTGCAGCAGCAGAGAAGTTTCTTTGCAACTCTCTATTCTTCTCCCCAACTCTCGATCTCTTTACTAAACTCCTCAGTAGACTATTTATAGCCCACAGCCTCCAAATAATCTCAGTTTAATGCCAAATATTCTCCATTATTCTTCCACGGTTTTATTTCCTCTTATTTCTTTTTTTTAATTCTCACGAATCTGCTGGTGTTGATTTCACGACATAGTCTCCTTTTATAACTCCTTCACACTCCAAACCGTTGCTCGAGTACCTCTGACATGTGCAGTACATGTTTCCACCTAACACAATCCCGTGAATATCCTCTTCAACTCTGTTTTGTCCAATCCACGTACACAGCCCACGTACACAACCAAATCCGTGTAAGACTCATGCAAACCAAATCCAGGGAATACCGAGTATAACTCTCCTTGTTTTGTTTCAATCCACGTAACATTCCTCATTACTCAAATCCAAGTCACTTACCAACCCTGATTCATCGAAACAGGCTGGTACTACTCCAAATCAACGCTTGAATCTCACCCAAATTCTTCACAGGTCAGAATAGAACTTCCCGGAGAAGAGAAAACCGAGAATGTCATTTTCTTCAGATTCACGATTCTAGCCAATTCTGTTCAAAACAAACGACCATACCAGGCTTGTTTAGGCTTAAGGAATATGCATATTCAATTTCAGCTCTTTAATATCAGTGAAACCACTTCAATTATCAAACCCTAGTTTCTGCCGGAACTGATTTACATTAAATCCACGATTCTAGCCAATTGCAATCGGAACTTAACACATTACCAGTCATGTTAGACCGAAATCAAGATACCCAAATGATTACAGCCATTTAGTCTCACTATAAGACCTCCGAAATCCAAACCCTAATTCTGTTTCTATTAAAACCATTTTCCCGCCAATTTGCATATTTAAATTTGGGAAGAAGAAGAGTGTCCCTTATCTTGTACAGGTGTCCCTTTAGCACTTGCCTTATGAGGGGTGTAAATAGTAAAGAAGATGCCCCTTATCCATTGAGGTACCCCTTAATAATTTAGGTGCCCCTTATCCTAAACTGAGAGTCCGAATAACATGTGTCCTCCAGGGTACAAAAACCATTTTTCGAGCAACTTTCTCCATAAGAGCTTATTTCTCAAAAACACCTACAAACAAGTTTATTAGTGATAAAATGAGTCTCAGCTAATGTATTTATGGGTGAAAATGCGTCGCACTTTCGTGCTCATCATTAGGGCCGGCCTTGGTCGGTCAAGGAAGCATGCCCGTGTCACCATAATGTCCGTGTCTCAGTCTTGAGAGTTTCGGTATTTTTTTATGCGCGTTTGAGCAATATTTTTGGATTTTCATAAGAGTTTGATCTTTGACTGAAATCCTTGATTTTGCTCGAATGAGCAAGTAGGACTTTGCTCGTTTGATTAATATTTTGAGAATATTAAAATAACAATAATATTTTAATATTTTCGTGAAAAGCCTAGTCGGTCATGATACCAATTGACTTTTTGGCTTTTGTCATGGTTTGAGCAATATTTGAGAAAACATGGAGAAACCATGATTTTTGCTCAAACGGAGGAGTTTCATAAGATGAGGGAAATAAATAATAAAATAAGAAAAGTAAAGGAAGAGGGCGTGGGGGACCGTCCACGGCGGCATGGCCGGCCGGTGGGCACGGTCCCTAGGCGCCTCTTTTCTATTTTTTTAATATTATTCTCTCTCTCCTATTTTGTGTAGGATTCCTTGTTTGTCCATATTTTTGAATAATCGTTCGAGCATCATTGTTGAGTACACTTGCGCCATTTTGTTGGAGCTTACTCGATGATAATCCAGAATCCCTATTGTTGAGTAACTATTACTAATTCATGAAATTCGGCGGAGAATGATTCATGAAACGGAGTAATAATTATGAATTGTGCATCTATTAATAATCCATGAATCCAGCCGGGAAATTCAAGGAACAAAGTAATGAGATAAGATGGTTATCTATTACTAATCCATGGAATCAGCCGAGGATAGCCATGGAACAGAGTAATAAGATAAAATAGATTATTTTCTAGGAATTCAGTGGCGAATGTCACACTCGAATTAATCTATTGTAGAATCGAGATATGAGATAGTTGAAGAATAATACTCGTTCTGAAAGGTGTATAGTCAAGGAACAACGTGCATCGTTGGTGTCTTGAAGGCGTTTAGCCCCCTCAACAAACAATTATATAGGAGAGCCGCCTGAATCTATACACGATCTCTCTACATAGTCAGGGAATAGCGAGTGTTGCCGACGTCCTGAAGGCGTTATGCCCTCTCAATAGACAATTATGTAGGAGGACTGCCCAATCATTCTTCTATGTAGAGGTCACGATGAAATGCGTAGCTGGTCGCTTGTCAGACGACACAAATATAATTCACTTCCTCACATTACTAATTATGAATATAGTATTCGATAAGAAAGAGTTCGTATCCATAGAGAGGCGATTGTTGTTATGCAATTTTCAGATTCTTAAGTAACCAAATAACCCAAGTTGTGTTTTTGTGTTTATCAAAGTAATAATACTAAATAAAGCAAAGTAAATAGTTGGAATAATCAATAAGGAGAAGATATTGGTTAAGGGATAGTATCATTCATAAACATGTATTTTTCATCTATGATTAGAATTGGTATTTAATCTCTCAATTTTCAAAAGTCCTAGGATATCTTGATCACAAGAGTATCCCGTTTATTTCCTGATTTTATCACAAACAACATTAAAAGATGCTATTGTGAAATCTTCTTAAAAAGCAACCTTAAGTGTAAAAGCACAATTAGATTTAACTCCCTAAGAGCAATAAGTTCTATGAAATAAGACTAATCGATGCAAACAAACGTGTAAAAGCACTAATTCGTTTTAACAAAGGTTATGATTCATATGCGATTAAAAAGATGTATCACTACAAGTATTAACCACAAGATGCTACTAAAAATCAGAGATAACAACTTTTACGTATTGAAAACCCTAATATAGCTATAGAGATGAAAACAAATCCAATTGATTCCGGATTCAACCAAACTAGCATTCAAATCATATGATAATAAAACAATGAATCATAAACGATAAAATTGAGACAAAACTAATTCATAGAATTAAATAACATGCTTGAAGAAATCAACTTTTATCCCATAACCAATTATTGTATTTAGCTACTCATATTCATGGAGTTCATCATCATAATATTCAAAGAAATAAGATGAAACATAAAAGAAAGCAAACCCTAGAAGTTGTTCTCTGCAAAAGCTCCAAGAATAAAATAAAAAACGTTGTATCTTTGTTGTAGAAATTCTCTTTTTATAGCCCTTTGCTTTCCAAAAATAGGTCAAAGTCTTCAAAATCTTCAAGTCCACGTCCATATACTAGTCCACCAAGCCCAGGTGTGAGAAATATATCTCTGGAATTTTCGGGTCCAAAACGGGTTGCCGGAGTGTTGACGCCATCGCCGGAATCCGGCCAGAAAACTTTCTCCGATCACTTTTGCCATCTGAAACTATCACCAAGTAATTCTGCACTTCCAGTAGCTCAACTTTGCTTTCCTGTATTTCAAACATTTGCAAAACCCATCTAAATCCAATTTTTATTCTTGCGAAAACGTAACCAAAAGCGTGACGTGTAGCTCATACTTCCAGCCATCAATTCTTGCATCCGACTCATACCCCCCTCGCGATTCACTGAAATATTGTAATCGACACTTTAACCTCTGAAATCCGACTACCGGAACTATGCTCACTGGCGTGCCATTTTCACCCCGTTTTCGCACTATTTATGCACTGCAGCTTCCTGCTGCTCCTTCATTGCCCTGCTCTTAACTCATTGTAGTTCCACAGCTTCACCATAAATCCCTTCTCATTAAACCTCAGCTCTTGTTGGCTTCTCGAGCAACATTACTTTGCAAACCCCAGCTGCAGAACAACTTCTCAACCTGCACTGCCATTATCTTCATCTAGCGCTTCACCTCCTAGCTCACATGCTATTTTCCAGTCCACCCTTGCATCCACCTGACACAGCTCCACAATCCAGACCCTGCAATAATCACAAGCACCAATACCAACTCCTAACATGCCCTGTACTAATTCCTGCCATCAAACCAACTCAGTCCAGCTCATTGCACCATCACGGCCATAACAGCAGCAGCTGCAATTTCCTCCAGTTCTTGAGTCCACTGCATCACACCAGTCCTTTGTAGCTTCATCACCATCTATAACTCCACCTGTAGCTTTACCAATTCAATTTCAACCCATAGCACCATTACAGCATCAGTGCCTGCACAGCTCACAGTACTCTTCCAAGCTGCGCTATATCCCTCTCTTGCTTTAACCACCAGCTATGCTCGCTCTCATTTCAACTCCAAATATCTGGTAGCAACTCTCAGCCAAGTCTCTGTCGAACACAACGTTCGAGCTCCTTCTTTCCCAGATCGCCGAGCATCGAAATCACTTATCCACCTTCATAATGTCCAACTCTGACTCCCATCACCAGTAACCATATTGCTCCCATGCTCGCAACCAATCCATCCATCCACCCTTGAACAACATCAACACCAGATGCCAAGCTCTTCCTTATATTCCTCCCAGGCCATACACCAATGGAACCCATTTTCTCGACCTCGACACCAGCTCATTATCCAGCCCTTTTCCAAGGCAATTCAGCCCATCATAATCACCAGTGCTCTTTTGTTCACATCTTCAATACAAGTCCACCTGAAATGCAACTGCAACTTGCCTGCAATTCCACTCCATCCGTATTGCAGCTGTAACTCAGATCATCTCAGCACCAGTTCATCCATTAGGTCACATTCATGCCTATCTCAAACCACTTCCATTGCAATTTAAATACCGAACCATCCCCACTTGTGACTGCTCAAGCCTACCCTAACATTCATCTAGATAGCATTACTAGCTCATTGCAGTGACTCAATTTCAACAGCAGTTGAACAGCGACAACTCCTCATTCCTGCAACAACATCACACCAGTGCCTCCATTTTCTTGTCTCTGCATAATCACATACTTGTAACACAGATTCGAAACCCTAACATTTAAATCTTATCAATCGCATAAACCCCATCACCAGAATCAAAATAGAATTTCACCCATCTCGTTGTTTTCTCAGTTGATAACAACCACAATTTCTTCCCTGAACTCGAGCAACAATTATTCTTCCAATCGGCAACAGCGAACTCATCGTTGTTTACATCTCGTCCCTGATTCCACAAACCATAACAACTATTTCATCATAAATAGAAGCTCTCAAATTAGTAGCAACATCTTCTCATCCGTGAACTGATAGCGCAGCCGCCTTTTTTCTCTTCCATCGATTTCAGGTAAAGAAGGTATTGATGAGAATAATTATCCCTTCTCTGAAATTTAGGTCTTGAGTAGGAATGTGTTTGGATAAGGCCACCCAGTTGGGGTAGATAAGGGGTAACCACAAAACAGATTATTTGTCGGTTCTAGAGAACTAACACACCCATCCTCTTTCTTGCTCAACCGTAGATAGCTTCGCTCGCCTGTGCACTGGCATTTATGCTCTTTTTTGCTCCAACAAACGCTTTCCTCCTTTCTCGAATTTCTCCACCAACAACAACTGTCTCTTATTTATCAAACTCACTTCATCTCTTCAATTTCTATTCATCACTAAAGTTGTCATGCCTTTCAGACATAAATTGCATCACTAAAGCCGACATACTTTTCAGACAGAGATGAAGAAATAAAAGCAAATGATGAGAATTAATCCGCCTCCAATAGCAGTTGTACATGAGATGAGACTTTTGCGCTGTTTCTTCTTCTTTCGTTCCAAATGACTCCAAAGTACCTAAATACTCAAAAACAAAACATAAGATACATAATTTACAAGAAAACTAGCATAGAAAGCATAAACAATAGATATAAAATTAGGTGTTTATCACACCTATCAAATTCCCCCACACTTAGACTTTGCTAGTCCTCGAGCAAATCAAACAAAATAATTAAAAAAAAACATACATACAACTCCGTCTCGTCGAGGCTACGGTCACTTTAAGCATAAATAACAAGCCTTTGAACCCCTAGGTGTCGCTAGTGGACGAGTTATAGTCTCGTGAAGGTTTACAAGAGGTCTACCTACAAAACCTATATTTTCAAACTCCTTCTATTTGTGACAAATCAATGAACGAATCCAAAATGACTACAGGAGGAGGTACCTTGCAAATTCAATTCATATATTAGTAAATAGACTCTAATTAGATAGTCGAACAAGCCACAATACTCGGAAACTAACAAACCACAATCACAATGAAAAGATTAAGAAGATGGATATAGATGTAGATGTTGGCGAATGTTCACAAGTGATCGATGTTTCCCATATCTGTCTGAAGGTCACTGCCAAGATGAACCTATACCTATTGGATTGAGCTACTTGGTATGAATTCTACATCAACTCACTAGCATATACAAGGGAACCAGGAGTGACTTTATTCAACCAATATAATACTTTCCTTTTTTTTTTTTTCTTTTTCACTTTTTTTTCTTCTTTTTTTAGACAACATGATTGGATCAAACTGGATCCAAGCGCATGATTCTTGTCAGCAAGTACATGATAGTTGCCTTGGATCCTGCATTCCACGCTTGTTTAGGCGACGGAGACAGGGACTACGTTTCACACATACTGTTATTCCCAAGTGTCATATTATTCCGTTTTGGTCTAATTGGTCGGTCTTTTTTTTTTTCATATATATATATATATATTATTTTTTTCTAGTAACTCAATCACTCTATTTCATCCTAGCAGTAATAACACGTCGATGTTTAGTGACCCACCAAAGCACTTAAAGAACAATAGATAAATATGGAAACAAAAAAAAAAGAATGCGATATGGTGATATTCCGAGATATGGTAACAACTATCATGTTAATTGTGATTTCTGAGTTATGTTCGTCCCTTTTAGTTAATTGGTTCCTCAACTCCTGCATTCAAAATGGTTCCATCCACTAATGGTGTCATCCTAAAGGCACAAGTTTCTAGATTTCGGAGTTCAAAAAGCACAAATTTTTTTCTTGGTTTTTCTATTTTTCTGATTTTTTTTTTTAAAACACACTAAAACAAACTATACAAACATATAAATGCTCCCCCACACTTAAACTTTACATTGTCCTCAATGTAAAATTGAATCATCCAAAGAAAGTTCAAGGTGGGAAATTCCGCAAATGATATGCAAAAACAAAGAAAATAAAAATAAAAGCAAATGCATAAAAATAAAAAGATAAGGGTAAAGATACAAAACCGGTGGGTTGCCTCCCACTTAGCGCTTGGTTTAAAGTCGTCAGCCCGACATACTCCTTGTTTGCTAAGACTCCTCCAGCGAGAATGCCTCCACAAAGTTCACACCTTCCACAACTTCGGAAGTAAAGTTCTCATAATATGGTTTCAACCGGTGTCCATTCACTTTAAACTCCTTTCCTGTAGCTATGCTACGAATTTCTACTGCACCATGAGAAAACACATTAGTAACAATAAAAGGTCTGATCCAACGTGACCTCAATTTACCCGGAAATAATTGCAAGCGAGAATTAAACAAAAACACTTTCTGCCCAACACAAAATTGTTTTCTAAAAATCATAGAATCATGAAATGCCTTAGTTTTCTCCTTGTAAATGCGAGAGCTTTCAAATGCATCATTGCGTAAATCTTCTAGCTCTTGGAGTTGCAACTTCCTTTGTTTTCCAGCACCATCTAACTCCATATTGCATTGCTTAATAGCCCAAAACGCCTTATGTTCAATCTCAATGGGTAAGTGACAAAGCTTACCATACACAAGCCTAAAGGGAGACATCCCAATAGGTGTTTTGTATGCGGTTCTATAAGCCCACAAAGCATCATTAAGTCGCATGCTCCAATCTTTCCTTATTGGATTCACCGTCTTCTCTAGTATGGATTTCACCTCTCGGTTCGACACCTCGGCTTGTCCATTGGTTTGGGGATGATAAGGTGTTGCAATCTTGTGCGACACATTGTACTTCTTCAACAATCCTTGTAAGAACTTGTTTTTGAAGTGAGATCCCCCATCGCTAATTATGGCTCTTGGAATTCCAAACCTTGCAAAAATGTTAGCTTGCACAAAATCTAAAACCACTTTAGAATCATTAGTTGGGGTGGCCTTAGCTTCCACCCATTTCGAGACATAATCAACAACAAGTAAGATATAAAAATTCCCATGAGAGTTGACAAAAGGACCCATAAAATCAATACCCCATACATCAAAAACTTCAATAAATTGAATAAAAGTTTGTGGCATTTGATTTCGAGCACCTAGATTGCCTGTCCTTTGGCACCTATCACATTGTGCAGAATATGTGTGCATCCATAAATAAGGTTGTCCAATAAAAACCGCTTTCAAGTACCTTGTGAGATGTTCTTTTACTCCCAAAATGTCCTCCGCAAGCATAGGAGTGACAAAAAGACAAGATAAAGTTAAATTCAGAGTCGGGAACGCACCTTCTGATTACTTGGTCGCTGCCATGTTTCCACAAGTATGGATCATCCCATATATATTGATTTCCTAACCTCTTAAGTTTGTCCCTCTTAGCACGAGACAAGTTCTTTGGGATTTGTTTAGACACCAAGTAATTCACAATATCCACATACCATGGTTCTCCAAGTGCAATTGAGAATAGTTGCTCATCCGGGAAACTTTCACGCAACGAGATAGCTTCCTTGTCCACAGCAAGAAGGCTCAAATGATCCTCAACGGTGTTCTCAATTCCTTTCTTGTCCTTGATTTCTATATCAAACTCTTGCAAGAGTAAAATCCACCGTATGAGCCTCGGTTTCGCCTCTTTCTTTGTAATCAAGTACCTAAGTGCTGCATGATCTGAAAAGACAACAACTTTTGTACCAATTAGATAAGAGCGAAACTTTTCCAAAGCAAAAACAATAGCTAATAACTCTTTTTCAGTGGTAGTGTAGTTTTGTTGGGCCTCATTTAACGTTCTAGAAGCATAATAAATGGCATGAGGTATCTTCCCCACACGCTGCCAAAGCACCGCACCAACCGCATAATCACTTGCATCACACATGAGCTCAAAAGGCTTGCTCCAATCCGGTGGTTTAATGATAGGGGATGAAATCAAAAGTTCTTTCAAACGATTGAATGCCGCCAAACACTTTTCGTCAAAGTTAAAAACCACATCTTTTTGCAATAAGGTACAAAGTGGTGATGCTATCTTGGAAAAATCCTTGATGAATCTACGATAAAAACCTGCATGACCAAGAAAAGAGCGTATCTCCCTCACCGTAGTGGGAGGGGTTAGAGTACGAATAAGGTCTATCTTAGATTTATCAACTTCCAAGCCTTTAGAAGATACTATATGGCCTAAAACTATGCCATGAGTTACCATAAAATGGCACTTCTCCCAATTAAGCACAAGATTTGTTTCAACACATCGTTCAAGGATTAGTGACAAATTGTTCAAACAAAGGTCAAATGAATCACCAAAGACACTAAAATCGTCCATGAACACTTCGATTATGTTTTCAACATATTCTGAAAATATACTTACCATACACCTTTGAAAAGTAGCTGGAGCATTGCACAAGCCAAAAGGCATCATTCGATAAGCAAAAGTACCAAAAGGAAAAGTGAAAGTGGTTTTCTCTTGATCCTCCGGCGCTATCACAATCTGATTATAACCTGAATAGCCATCAAGAAAGCAATAATAAGAGTGTCCATCTAGACGTTCAAGAATTTGATCAATAAAAGGTAATGGAAAGTGATCTTTTCTAGTAGTGGCATTCAATTTCCTATAATCAATACAAACCCTCCAACCGGTTTGCACACGAGTTGGGACAAGTTCATTCTCATCATTCTCCACCACGGTCACACCTGATTTCTTTGGCACAACTTGTACCGGGCTCACCCACTTGTTATCGGATATGGGGTAGATAACACCCACTTCCAAAAGCTTGAGTATCTCCTTTTTCACAACTTCCATCATAGGGGGTTCAAACGACGCTGCGCTTCCCTCGTAGGCTTTGCATCATCCTCCAAACGAATCTTATGCATGCAAACGGCAGGGCTTATACCCTTGATATCGGCAATTGTCCATCCTATGGCCGTCTTGTGCTTCCTTAGCACCCTTAGAAGTTTTTGCTCCTATAATTCACTAAGCTCGTTAGAAAAAATCATAGGTAACTCTTCATTGTCACCCAAGTACAAGTACTTTAAGTGACCAGGAAGAGGTTTCAATTCTAACTTTGGAGATTTAACAATAGAGGGTAAAAGTTTTTCATCACTGCATGGTAAAGAAATAAAAGAGATATTATGAGTTTTCGGGCATCCTTGTAGTGAGTTGAGATCACCAAGGGCTTCTTTAACCTCATTACCACACTCTACACCATTATCAATGGATGTAGTTAGAACGGTTTCCAAAGCATCTTCACCATTCAATTCAAACATTTGTTGTGCCAAAGTATCCATAACATCAACGGAGAAGCAAGAGTGGACATCACTAGGATATCTCATCGTCTCGAAAATGTTGAAACGTATTACTTCCCCATCAAACTCCATAGTTAGCGTTCCCTTATCCACATTAATAATGGTCTTCGCCGTTTTCATGAAGGGACGCCCAAGTAGCAATGGAAGAGACGAGTCCGGTGAACCTTCATCCATCTCTAAGACACAAAAATCTGCTGGAAATACTAGTTGATTAACCTGCACAAGAACATCCTCAACAATACCCATTGGGTAGACATTAGAGCGATCGGCTAATTGCAACACAATTTCAGCCTTTTTTGAGAGGACCTAAATCAAGTGACTTATACATAGATGCAGGCATAACATTAACGGATGCACCTAAGTCTAACATTGCTTTGTTAAATGTAGTTGTACCAATTGTGACGGGGATGTCAAAGATTCCCGAGTCTTTGCATTTCAGTGGGAGTTTGTGTTGTAAGATTGCCGAAGCATTCTCCCATACACTAAGCACTTCATTACCTTTGAGCCTTTGCTTATTGGTACACAAGTCTTTCAACACTTTGGCATACTTTGGAACTTGCTTTATAGCATCAATGAGTGGTATGTTCACATGAATCTTCTTAAGAACGTCTAAAATCTCCTTTTCTAGCACCTCCTTCTTAGAATTTTCAAATCTGCGAGGAAAAGGTAAAGGAGGAACATAAGTAGGAATAGGAGTTTTAGAGTTAGGAATAGGTACCTCAGAAGTTTGGGGAGAATCCTCATTCTTCTCCTCCAAAACAGGTTCCTTTGGTGTTTCCACCTTGCCCGAATCAGCAACTTATGGTTGCACAAGTTGTGTACCACTTCTCAACGTAATCGCATTCACACCCTCTTTTGGGTTAATAGGTTGAGAAGGGAGTTTCCCACTATTTTGTTCCTTCAATTGGTTCAACTCAGTATCCATAGAACCCATTTGTGTCTGCAATTCCCTGATCGCACTCTTGGTTTCTTGTTGACTATCTTTAAACATAGAAGAAACGCCTTACATCATTGTTTGAAGCTTTGCATCGATATCGGAACCTTGATTTTGCATTGATTGTTGTGGTTGCTGAAATTGTTGACGCGGCTGGAATTGTTGTTGTTGAGGTTGAAATCCACCCGAATTGTTGAAAGTAGGTTGTTGAACCGCTCCTTGCTTGTTCGCATAGATAAAATTGGGGTGATCTCTCCATCCCGGATTGTAAGTATTGGAATAAGGATCATACCGTCTTGGCTGATTTGGAAAAACCGCATTAGCTTGCTCATTGACGTCTTCATACCCATGAGAACTTGGTATCACCATGGCTGAAACTTGTTGTAGCATTGCTGTGATGTTTCCCATTTGTTGACGAAGTTCCTCCACCTCGCTCACTTCATTGACTCTCCGAAGAAGCACATCCGAACCACGACTCAAGAATTGTTGAGAGTTTGCTGCCATGTTTTCAATCAACTCTCTAGCTTGTGCCACCGTATTGCTCACTAGTGCACCACCACCCGCTGCGTCGATAAGATTCCTATCACTTGATTGGATTCATTCATAGAAGTATTAGATGATCATAGCGTCACTAAATTGGTGATGAGGACAGCTGGCCACCAACCTCTTGTATCGTTCCCAACAATCATATAACGATTCTCCGACATTTTGCTTCATTCCGCAAATCTCCTTGCGAATTTGAGTAGCCTTAGATGCAGGAAAATATCTCTCTAGAAAGAGTTTCTTGAGCCCATTCCAAGTTGTAACACTCCCAGAAGGCAAGTAGTATAACCAATCCTTAGCATTACCTTCCAATGAGAATCGGAAAACCTTCAACATAGCACCATCCGCCTCCATATTTGCTGGGAGCATAGCCATGACAATGGTGTGGAAATCCATAAGATGCTTGTTTAGATCTTCATTCACCAAACCATGGAACTTTGGTAATTCTCTAAGAAGTCCCGGCTTGATTTCAAAAGTGGAGTCGGTTTGAATACAACCCTGTTGTATATCCAGCTTGTGAGAAGCTAAGTCTTTAAGTGAACGATTTGCAGGGTCACCCATTTCTTCTTCTCCTTCTTCTTCAAAAGGAATATCGTGTTCTACTTCCTCTCCTTCTTGCCGAAGAGCTTCGTGTTCTACTTCCAAGTCGTGTTCTTCCATCATGCCTTGCCTTGGTTGGAGTATTGTTCCTTTTCGAGTAGCTATCCCGCACCTTGGATAATTCCAATCTTTAGAAGCCAGAGATTAGGTACCTGAAAAACAATTCTCGTAAACAAGTGAGAAACGAGACAAGAAACGAAACACAAGTATGCAAAAATAATAAAAAGAAACTAAAAAACTAGATAACAAGCCGAATGCCTCCCCGGCAACGGCGCCAAAATTTGGTCGCTTGTCAGACGACACAAATATAATTCACTTCCTCACTTTACTAATTATGAATATAGTATTCGATAAGAAAGAGTTCGTATCCACAGAGAGGCGATTGTTGTTATGCAATTTTCAGATTCTTAAGTAACCAAATAACCCAAGTTGTGTTTTTGTGTTTATCAAAGTAATAATACTAAATAAAGAAAAGTAAATAGTTGGAATAATCAATAAGGAGAAGATATTGGTTAAGGGATAGTATCATTCATAAACATGTATTTTTCATCTATGATTAGAATTGGTATTTAATCTCTCAATTATCAAAAGTCCTAGGATATCTTGATCGCAAGAGTATCCCGTTTATTTCCTGATTTTATCACAAACAACATTAAAAGATGCTATTGAGAAATATTCTTAAAAAGCAACCTAAAGTGTAAAAGTACAATTAGATTTAACTCCCTAAGAGCAATAAGTTATATGAAATAAGACTAATCGATGCAAACAAACGTGTAAAAGCACTAATTCGTTTTAACAAAGGTTATGATTCATATGCGATTAAAAAGATGTATCACTACAAGTATTAACCACAAGATGCTACTAAAAATCAGAGATAACAACTTTTACGTATTGAAAACCCTAATATAGCTATAGAGATGAAAACAAATCCAATTGATTCCGGATTCAACCAAACTAGCATTCAAATCATATGATAATAAAACAATGAATCATAAACGATAAATTGAGACAAAACTAATTCATAGAATCAAATAACATGCTTGAAGAAATCAACTTTTATCCCATAACCAATTATTGTATTTAGCTACTCATATTCATGGAGTTCATCATCATAATATTCAAAGAAATAAGATGAAACATAAAAGAAAGCAAACCCTAGAAGTTGTTCTCTGCAAAAGCTCCAAGAATAGAATAAAAAACGTTGTATCTTTTTTGTAGAAATTCTCTTTTTATAGCCCTTTGCTTTCCAAAAATAGGTCAAAGTCTTCAAAATCTTCAAGTCCACGTCCATCTACTAGTCCACCAAGCCCAGGTGTGAGAAATATATCTCTGGAATTTTCGGGTCCAAAACGGGTTGCCGGAGTGCTGACGCCGGCGCCGGAAAACTTTCTCCGATCACTTTTGCCATCTGAAACTATCACCAAGTAATTCTGCACTTCCAGTAGCTCAACTTTGCTTTCCTGTATTTCAAACATTTGCAAAACCCATCTAAATCCAATTTTTATTCTTGCTAAAACGTAACCAAAAGAGTGATGTGTAGCTCATACTTCCAGCCATCAATTCTTGCATCCGACTCATACCCCCCTCGCGATTCACTGAAATACTGCAATCGACACTTTAACCTCTGAAATCCGACTACCGGAACTATGCTCACCGGCGTGCCATTTTCACCCCGTTTTCGCACTATTTCTGCACTGCAGCTTCCTGCTGCTCCTTCATTGCCCTGCTCTTAACTCATTGTAGTTCCACAGCTTCACCATAAATCCCTTCTCATTAAACCTCAGCTCTTGTTGGCTTCTCGAGCAACATTACTTTGCAAACCCCAACTGCATAACAACTTCTCAACCTGTACTGCCATTATCTCTATCTAGCGCTTCACCTCCTAGCTCACCTGCTATTTTCCAGTCCACCCTTCCATCCACCTGCCACAGATCCACAATCTAGACCCTGCAATAATCACAAGCACCAGTACCAACTCCTAACATGCCCTGTACTAATTCCTGCCATCAAACCAACTCAGTCCAGCTCATTGCACCATCATGGCCATAACAGCAGCAGCTGCAATTTCCTCCAGTTCTTGAGTCCACTGCATCACACCAGTCCTTTGTAGCTTCATCACCATATATAACTCCACCTGTAGCTTTACCAATTCAATTTCAACCCATAGCACCATTACAGCATCAGTGCCTTGCACAACCATATCACTGCTGCCTGCACATCTCACAGTACTCTTCCCAGCTGCGCTATATCCCTCTCTTGCTTTAACCACCAACTATGCTCGCTCTCAGTTCAACTCCAAATATCTGGTAGCAACTCTCAGCCAAGTCTCTGTCGAACACAACGTTCGAGCTCCTTCTTTCCCAGCTCGTCGAGCATCGAAATCACTTATCCACCTTCACAATGTCCAACTCTGACTCCCATCACCAGTAACCATATTGCTCCCATGCTCGCAACCGATCCAGCCATCCACCCTTGAACAACATCAACACCAGATGCCAAGCTCTTCCTTATATTCTTCCCAAGCCATACACCAATGGAACCCATTTTCTCGACCCCGACACCAGCTCATTATCCAGCCCTTTTCCCAGGCAATTCAGCCCATCATAATCACCAGTGCTCTTTTGTTCACATCTTCATTACAAGTCCACCTGAAATGCAACTGTAACTTTCCTGCAATTCCACTCTAGCCGTATTGCAGCTGTAACTCAGATCATCTCAGCACCATTTCAGCCATTAGGACTCATTCATGCCTATCTCAAACCACTTCCATTCCAATTTAAACACCGAACCATCCCCACTTGCGACTGCTCAATCCTACCCTAACATTCATCTAGACAGCATCACTGTCTCATTGCAGTGACTCAATTTCAACAGCAGTTGAATAGCGACAACTCCTCATTCCTGCAACAACATCACACCAGTGCCTCCATTTTCTTGTCTCTGCATAATCACAAACTTGTAACACAGATTCGAAACCCTAACATTTAAATCCTATCAATCGCATAAACCCCATCACCAGAATCAAAATAGAATTTCACCCATCTCGTTGTTTTCTCAGTTGATAACAACCACAATTTCTTCCCTGAACTCGAGCAACAATTCTTCTTCCAATCGGCAATAGCGAACTCATCGTTGTTTACATCTCGTCCCTGATTCCACAAACCATAACATCTATTTCACCATAAATAGAATCTCTCAAATTAGTAGCAACATCTTCTCATCCGTGAACTGATAGCGCAGCCGCCTTTTTTCTCTTCCATCGATTTCAGGTAAAGAAGGTATTGATGAGAATAATTATCCCTTCTCTGAAATTTAGGTCTCGAGTAGGAATGAGTTTGAATAAGGCCACCCAGTGGGGGTAGATAAGGGGTAACCACAAGACAGATTATTTGTCGGTTCTAGAGAACTGACACACCCATCCTCTTTCTTGCTCAACCGTAGCTAGATTCGCTCGCCTGTGCACTGGTATTTATGTTCCTTTTTGCTCCAACAAACGCTTTCTTCTTTTCTCGAATTTCTCCACCAACAACAACTGTCTCTTATTTCTCAAACTCACTTCATCTCTTCAATTTCTATTCATCACTAAAGTTGTCATGCATTTCAGACATAAATTGCATCACTAAAGCGGACATACTTTTTAGACAGAAATGAAGAAATAAAAGCAAATGATGAGAAATAATCCGCCTCCAATAGCAGTTGTACATGAGATGAGACTTTTGCGCTATTTCTTCTTCTTTCGTTCCAAATGACTCCAAAGTACCTAAATACTCAAAAACAAAACATAAGATACATAATTTACAAGAAAACTAGCATAGAAAGCATAAACAATAGATATAAAATTAGGTGTTTATCACACCTATCAGTAGCATCGAACGCTCAGCTAGTGGGAGGCCTTTCGAGAAACATATTCATCATGGCTCTGAGAGAAATTCAATCCGAGATCGTGAAATGGTTCACGGATCGTAAAATATGAATCGTCACATGCGTTCCTGAAGTCGGGTCAGAAACATGCAGTATCATGATTTTACGATTTTGACCTTTATCAAAAATCCACCATCAACAGTCGCGTGACCAACTAAATTTGGGTAACTGCCAGGAGCCGTATGGGTAGGTTGAGGATATGCCGATCGGTCCTTATGGAAGAGGGTATGCCGGTGATCACGAAGGCATATCATTGGTTCTTCAAAATCATATTTAGGCCAGTCAATTCGGCCGACGAAGTTGGATGGCCGAGATCACTTTGCGGCAGTTTGTATTTCCGTTGGTCAAACTCGAGGTTTTTAAAGCCGTGTGGCCGACATTCTTTGGACGATCGATTTACGGCATTACTGGCAGGTTTGAAGCAATGCGATTGGTCGGGGCTATATCTGAGCCTCCTGTGAGCATATTCATGCCTTGCCGGTCACTTAAAATCAAATATAGGCCGGTCAATTCGGCTGGCGAAGTTGGACGGACACGATTTGTTTAAGACTGCCATGTGCGGTCTTAATTCAATTGAAACCTTTTTCATCCGCGCGGCTGTCCTATTTTGGCTAGCGATTATGGTTGTTGCTAGAATGCAAGGAGAATTTCGATTAGTTGAAATAAATTGGGCTCACCGGAGAATAACATGGAGCTTGTTTGGTCGCGCTGGGAGAAGGTCAAGCTTGTTAAATCGGTCGGCAAAATCATGCGGTCGTGATGGTTTTAAGATTGACATGGATAGTCTAGATTCGATTTCTTAAGGAATTAATTGTGTCGGCCAACCAACTTCCACCTTTAATTAAAAGTGTAGACTACGCATTTAAAGCGATTTGATTGGTCCGTGGGAAAGAAGGGTCGACAAGCAGTAATATGAGGTGTGGCCGGTCGGCCAACAGGCGGCGCCAGCTAGGGAAAACCGGTCGGCCAAGCGACGCGTCCACGCTCCCCCTTTTGATGATGCCTTTATTTTCCGCAGTTTCCTTTTATTTCTTGTTTTCCAAACTTTGGTAGGATTTTTCTCCTACTAGTTCCGTGATGGACTAATTTCCAAGTTTGCTTAGGTTTAGTCTCGACCAATAGGGATCGAGATATTGTGCAGACCACAAAAACCTAATTTTTGTAAATTAATAAAATTAGGTTAGAAAATTGAATTTTGCGAGCTGACACAAAATTAATCAATTTTGGTGAATTTTGCGCGTTGACACAAAATCACTAATTTTTATCTCAGAGAGCAGCGCAGCTTGCATGTCTCTAATTGAGTATTTTCATGCACATCTTAATCCTGGCACTTCGGGAAACTCATGCTGCTCAACTACGAACGAACATTAGTTGTCATATCATGTCAATATTAAGAGTTCAGTTGTGGACATAGCATAAGGAAAATACTTAGCAATCCATGCATTAGTGAATAATGCATGTGGGGGATAAAATTTACAAAATATTTGGGATTTTCGCAACCAACACTATTCTGAATATATTTCATATATAAGTATATTGAATTTCTCATACATATGTAAGCAAAGAGGCATATGCACTCATCACTACTAAATGGCTCTCTTTCTTTGCAGAATGACGGTACATTAAATACAATGTTTTGCAATTTTAGCTCTGAACTAAAAATCACCATTAACAGTTCTGTAAACGTTCTAATTACAAGAGAGGGGGATATATAACTCTAGACACTATCCCTTGATTGAGTTAAACTCTCGGAGTTGTGTTGAGCTTTTCCATATAGATTGCCTAAGAAAAAGTTGGTGGTGTATTTTGGTACCCCGCGTTTTCTTTTCTTTATTAAGCTCTTTTCAATTTGTTGAATTTCAGAATATTAATAGAGATATTAATTTCATTGCTGATAAAAAAGCTAAGTACTGTAAATAGAGTAGAGTGGTGGGGGAATGGTTTACAGACCAACCTCATTTCATCACTGCAAACTTTGCACTTTTTTTTTTAATGAATCTGTTTTTCTAGCAAAAAAAATAAAATTGATTATTGTTAACTCATATAAAAGTGTTTTGTTCAAGTGCTTCAAGTTCTTAGCTTCAACAATCAACAAAAATTGAACACGTGCAAGGGCATACCCAGTTCATCTCCAACACCCAACCTTTAACCTTTAATTTATAGAACCAATAAAGTGACTACAAATATTTATCTGACGCTTTCGAGTTTGATCACATCACATATAAACCATGGGTCCCACACACTAAACAAAATTCACGTTCTTGTTTATGGTTCTTTGAGATAATACCAGTATTCAGATGGTGAATAACAGCTGGGGCGTTATATAGATCATTAATAAACTTTGAACTTTGAAGTCCTTCCTGACATGATGTAAACTAGAAGATTAATTCTTAATTCCTCTTTCCTATCCTCTCATCTTTCCTAAAAAAATAATACAAGAAACCGCCTCTGCTTAAATCGGCTCCTTTGGAGAAGGTCTGAACAGATCATCCTCCATAACACTTTTTTCCTAGTATATCTTTCACTACCAGTTGTAGGTTAAATTTTAATTGATTTTAGCTTTGGTTTCACTGTTCGCAGTTCTGGATCTAGTTTTTCTTCTTCTGTTTTTGGGAGTTTTTGATTTTGTGAACTTGTTGTACTTTTCTCAACTAGTTAATTCTTGTTTGTTGTATTGTTAAATTTAACGAAGGGTCATAGTTCTTTCAATTACAAGAATATCAACTTATACAGTGTTTGAATGAAAATGATAAAAACGACATCACCAAGAACAAAGCTAGTAACAAAAAAAACTACCGCATCAAAAAAAGTATCAACAACCCCATATGAAACATCATGTTTTGAAGTAATTATGGTTACCAAGATTCCAATCACCAAGACTCAGTTTCATACACCAACTCAGACACAGATTCACACCTATTCAAACCGCTTCCGATCGATCCAAACATAATTAGTTTTCAGATGTTACTTTAGTTTAGTTTTAGTGTGGTACTTTAGGAGAATTTATGAAAAAATTATGGATCATTTGATGATCCTAACTCCATTGCCTAGTGCAATGTTGTTAAATTGTTTAGTGTTTCTATCAACAGCCCAAACATGGCTATTTAACTTACTTGTGAAAAACCCTGAGAAATGGATGGATCAATTGTTGATCCTAATGTTTCCTCCTAGTGCGGTGATGTTATATTTTTTGGTTCTGTTTTTAACAATCCAAACATGTCCATTTAACCTTGATTTGCATACTTATACGGTTGCTTTGGTTGTAATGTTTAAATGCTTTGAACTGTACTGAGAGATCCAAGAATCAATGGTGGTAGATTAAACTTTGTTGTAAACCCTGTAAAAGCTTGTTTCAGTTGTAATGTATGAGGCGCTCCTCTTTTCTTATATAAAAAAAAAATCTTAATGGAAGCCAGTGCATTATTACAATAAAATAAAAAGCTGCTAAAACCCAAACAAATCCAAATTGTTTCCTTAAAAAGAAAATTATAATTTTATGTCCAGAAGTCCTCTGAAAAATTTCGAATAAAATAAGATACACAAACCTAAGGGTGTAAATTGTAATTGTCAAAACATCTAGAAAACCCACTTTGTATGTCTTCTGGTTCTTTTTTGTTTTTCTCAACATCTAGCTTTAACTTTTAATTAAGGGAACCAATTTTTTCAATTAAAAGATGAAGAGTAGCAGCTCCTCATTGGTATGATTTTTCACTATCACCTAAACATTGTATTACACAACTTTGAAAATCTTAAATAATGTTCCAAGATCTTATCTAATATGCTACTGTTGATATTTATATGTTTTTTTTTAGTCAAGTATGACTTTTTTTTTTGTGTGTGTGTGTATGTAGGTTCTTTTATATTGTTTGTTCATCATTTGCAAAGGTTTTGTATTTTTTTTTCTGGCTAAGCTTTTTTTTTTATTTTTTTTTATTCTTTTGATTTTGAATTTGTTGGTTAATCATAGTGTTAGCTTGCAAGACTTGAATAATGGACTTAAAACAATGTACTAAAGACGGTTTGAAACTGGATCTGTGACTTGGTGATGTCCTTTTTGTTTTATTATTATACTTTTCTCCTAATTTTTTTTTATTAGCACATCTTTTGAGTTGGTTAGAAAACGCATTTAATTTACCTAGAAACTTTTTAATCTTTATTTTCGAAGATTTTGTTATCAAAAAAGCTATTATTTTGTTCTTCTCTATTTTTTATTTATTTTCTACTTAAGTTGTCTGTTTGTTTGGGAGATTTGGAGGGCCTCTGGGTTTTTTTTTATATAATTTTTTTGGTTCTCTATATTATTATTTTCCCTTGAGAGGTTTTTAATATATTTATTCAAGAGATTTGGGAGGTGGATCCATTGGATTCACAATTCCCGACTGCTATGAAGTATGAATCCAATAGGATTATGAATTGACATACCCTAGCAGACAAAACTAAAGATACCTCTCATCAAAGTTTTGTTTGGTTTTTCTGATCTTATAAATGTTTTGTGAACAATTTTCTTCTAATCCCCAAATTCAGTTTTGATTGCAAATTTTCTTTTTAATTCCTTAATTTTATAATATGTATTAATAGATTAATGAACATGATCGCATGGTGTCATTTTTTTTCATGGCACCACTATTTTAATTGTGAAACATTCCACTGGAATCTTTGTTTCTTGTGATGGAATCACAAGCAAGACAGAATGCTTGTCCAGTAGAGTTTTGAAAGATTTGAAAGTTCGTGATTATGTGGATTAAACTATTGAGTTAGGCCACATACTAGGAGAGTGGTGTAACAACACCGGTTGGGTTACTCCCATTATTCATGACTTGAGAAAAAAAGGTAATGTATGAAAATTTTCATCAATATTATTGTTTCATAGTTCTAATCGTTTTATGAGATGTTGAACCAACATTTAACTTCTCTGGAATGTGTTGAGTACACTCGTGACTTCCAAAATGATAAGATATACTTCTCTAAAGAAGAAGACGAATCTTAATCTTCATATGTGTTTGATCCCAAGACAGATATTGTGGGATCATCTTTGTGTCTCACCAGTTCCACCCAACCACACGTGTAAGAGGATCTGTGCTTAACTTTGTTATTTGTATGATTTAACCTCTTTTATTTTGTTTGGTTAAGTTTTGTTATTTTTTCAGGCTATGGTTCCCAAACTAGCCTATGGGGATAAGGGTTGAGCTTTTTAAATTGTGGAACCTTTTTAATATGTTGTGTCTGGGAAAGAAGTTGTTGTGAAAGACTTAAGGAGAGAACCATGTCCAAGCTTATCTAATATGCTACTGTTGATTTTTATAAGTTTTTTTTTTAAGCTAAATATGACCTTTTTTTGTGTGTGTAGGTTCTTTTATATTGTTTGCTCATCATTTGCTAAGGGTTTTGTATTTGTTTTTTGTTTTTTTGGCTATGGTTTTTTTTTTTAATTTTGTTGTTGTTATGAGAATGTGGATGGCCCACCGTTCACTAAGCCAAGAAGTCTCGAAAAGAAATCTAGACAATTCCCGCACCTCCACAACAGACAAGGATAAAGATTATCCAAATAATAATTAGTCTCACACCGACTTATGTGTCCTACCGACTCTTGTATCCTGTGCTTATAAATAGCCAGTTCATTCACATTTCGAAATGTAAGAGAGAAAACTTAAAAAGCAATAAACACCCTGGTTATAAAGGGAGAAAACTTAAAGGGAGTAGTGGTGTGGACGGTTGCTTGGATTCATATGGTGAACATGCAGTTCATTGTAAAGTAGACCCTGGTTATAAATATAGACATGATCATGTGAGGGATATTTTGTATGATGTATTGTGGAGGTCTGGCATTTCGGCGAAAAGGAAGAAGCACACGTGCATTTCCGACAGACCCACTTGAAGGAGATCGACACTAAGACTAGGCGATGTTCTTATTTTTGGATGGGCTAATGGGAAACACACATGTGTTGACCTCCGGTATCTCCTTTGGTAGGCATTGGACATGGCACCTTTACGATCGGGCAGAGCAGCAGCTAAAGGCTGCCTCGGGTAAGATATCGAAGCATGAGAAAGCATGTGTTGACAATGGGCATGCTTTCGTCCCCTTTGCTTTTGATACTTTTGGCTATTTGGCTCGAGCCGGTTGGACTACTCAAGAGGGTCCGAAAGTCATGCGCAGCAATGTAATGACCCCTGGCTCACGAGATTTTATTTTTAATAGGATAGGTTTTGCTATTCAAAAAGGGCTAGCGGCACAGCTTGTCGCTCGCTTGCCTAGTATGTAATTTTTAACTTTGTAATTATTGTATGTTTATAAACACCGAGAAATGAAATGTTCCATTTCTTTCAAACTTTCACTTTAAAGGTTAATTAATTAGAAAAAGTTATCATTGTGATCAACGTTATCATTACACAAATTAGTTAATTAATAAAAGTGATCATTACGAATAAACATTATCATATCATTTCTGAAAACGTTATCAGCACGAAATAGCTTGGCATGTGCGTGGTTTTCCAGCTAGTTCATCAAACTAAAGAAGTGGACATCTGCAGGTTTGATTTTTCCGTTACATCTCTTTTAAAATGTCAGCAAATTTAGTTAGTCTGGATTTTATGCCACTTGAGGACTTCGGTGAAAACTATATCTCATGGGCGCTCGATGCTGAGTTGCATTTGGAAGCGAATAAACTTGGTCATACGATCATTGGGGGAGACTGTACGTCAGACGAACGCGCTAAAGCTGTAGCTTACTTGCGCCGTCACCTATCCCCAACCCTGAAACATGAGGTAGCACACTGTAGAGAACCTCAAAAGTTATGGAGTACCATAAAAGGGAAATATGACCATTTTAAGGTGGTCACCCTGCCAAAAATTCGTGACAAATGGATTCATCTGAGGTTTCAGGATTTTAAATATGTGTCGGCTTACAATTCTGAATTGCACAAGATCGCTGCTCAATTTGAGATGTGCGGTGAGCCATTATCAGAAGAATCCAAGCTAGAGAAGACGATGAGTACTTTTCATGCTTCCCATATTGTACTCCAGCAGTTATATCGGGAACGTCATTTTACACGGTATTCTGATCTTATATGCTGTCTTCTCGTGGCTGAGAAGAATAACGAATTGTTAATTAAAAATCACGAGTCCCGTCCTTGTGGTTCTGCTCCGGTGCCCGAAGTAAATAGGGCATCGTATTCTGGACATGGACATGATTGTGGTAAGCAGGGTTATCGTGGAAAGAAGCATAAACGCAGAGGTTGTAGGCATAGGAATGCCAACAACCATCCGTATAATAAAAATGCGGAAGCGAAGCATGATAAGGGGAAGGGATCGACTTCCACTTCTCAAAAGAAAACTAAAAATTCCCCCGTAAAAAATGACGAGGGTTGCTATCACTGTGGTTCTAAAGACCATTGGTATAGATGCTGCCGAACTAATCTCTGTGAGCCTCACCATAAAAAGGAAGCAAAAGTTGAGATGAATTTGGAAGAACGCAATATTTCCACTGAATCTCCAAAGTTAGAGGTCTCCGACTACTTACTCGATCTTGAAGGCAATAAATACCAGACTGATTTTGACTAGTTCGGTGATGGTTTGTTTCGTGTAAATTAAAATTGTAATATTGTGTTTTAGTGTGTTGTCCGTATTTGTACTTACCTCTTTTGGTATTTTTGGCTTGTACTAATTTTTGGGTTTGCATGTGTAATATGTATGAGTGTATGTAATATACGTGTGTTGCTAAAATTATTTTGTGCAACTATCTTATACATTTCTTTATGTATATGGAAGGATATGGACACTGAAAGCAACCCCGATGGTGAATTTTGTCTCGTTGATAGTGGAACGACAAATTCAATATTTCGAAGTACTAAGTACTTTGTAACCTTGAAAAGGTTCAAGGCTAGTATTACTACCATCAGTGGTTCATCTAACCTTGTAGAAGGTGATGGTAAAGCTTGTGTCTTATTACCATGTGGTACCATATTCACTATCAATGATGCGTTATATTCCTCCGGATCTCATAGGAATCTGTTGAGTTTCAAAGATATACGCAAGAATGGATACCACATTAAAACGGTTGATGAGAATGATAAGGAGTACTTGTATATTACATCGCCTAATGGAAGACACGTTGGTGAGAGGCTTCCAGCCTTCACTTCTGGGTTGTACCATACAAAGATTCGGAAAGTTGAATCTTATTCGGTCATAGTTCGAAAGTTTTATTACCCGAATACATTTGTGTTGTGGTACAATCAACTTGGACACCCAGGCTCTACTATGATGAGTAGAATTGCTCAGAACTGTCAGGGACATCCTTTGCAGAAACTTATGCTTAACAAAGGACTTGGTTGTACTGCTTGTTCTTTGGGGAAACTAATTACAAAACCGTCCTTGACAAAAGTAGTTCTCGAATCACCTACTTTCTTACAAAGAATACAAGGTGATATATGCGGTCCTATACATCCCTATAGTGGACCCTTTCAGTATTTTATGGTTCTGATTGATGCTTCTACTAGATGGTCACATGTTTGTTTACTTTCAACACGTAATTTAGCATTTGCTCGGCTCCTTGCCCAAATTATAAAATTACGTGCTCATTTTCCTGATTATTCTATCAAGTCCATTCAGATTGATGGTGCAGCGGAGTTTTCCTCAAAGGCATTCGATACATATTGCATGTCGTTAGGCATTGAGGTTGAGCATCATGTTGCTCATGTGCATACACATAACGGTTTAGCAGAATCGTTCATTAAGCATCTTCAACTCATTGCCAGACCTATGCTTATGAAAACTCAGCTCCCTGTTTCTGCTTGGGGACATGCAATCTTGCACGCTGCTGCACTGGTGCGATATAGACCTTGTGCAAACAATCAGTATTCTCCTTTACAACATGTGTTAGGTAATCCACCAAACATATCTCATTTGCGTGTTTTTGGTTGTGCTGTTTATGTCCCTATTGCACCACCACAACGCACCAAGTTTGGCCCACAACGTCGACTTGGGATATATGTTGGATTTGACTCACCATCCATAATCCGATATCTTGAACCATTAACATGGGATGTTTTTATGGAAAGATTTGCAGATTGTCATTTTGATGTGACAGTCTTCCCACCGTTAGGGGGAGGAAAACTACCGCCTGAAAAACGGCGTGAATTATCCTGGTATACACCAGAATTGTCTCATCTTGATGTACGCACAAGTCAATGTGAAATTGAGGTGCAGAAGATTTTACATCTTCAAAATATTGCAAATCAAATTCCTGATGCATTTACAGATACAACAAAAATAATGAAAGTAGATGTACCAACTAAAAACGCTCCATCACGCATTGATGTTTCTGTAGAGAAATCTGTGGATGTGGCAGAAAACAAGTCGTCTGAGGTACGCCGTAAGCGTGGACGACCAGTTGGGTCAAAGGATTCTGCTCCTCGAAAGAGGAAAAGCCAATCTCAATCATTGACTAATAGTTATCTTAAAGAGAATATTGATGAAGGATCCAAACTTTCTGAAAATAGATCTCCTAACGAGGAGAATGTCTCGACGGAGACAATGGAACCTCAAAATGAGGAAGCCTCTATTAATTATGCATGCAATAGAGAAGTTTGGGATCGAAGTACAATGATTGTTGACGACATATTTTCATTTACAGTAGCTATTGACATTGCCTTGGATGATGATAGTGTTGAACCACACTCTATAGAGGAATGTCGTCAAAGGGATGATTGGCCGAAATGGGAAAAGGCAATCCAAGAATAATTATTTTATCTCGCTAAGCGCAATGTTTTTGGTACTGCAGTCCGAACACCAGATAATGCGAGCCAGCTTGGTTGTAAATGGGTGTTTGTGCGCAAGCGAAATGAGAAAAATGAAATCGTTCGCTATAAAGCGAGACTAGTGGCACAAGGTTTCTCACAGAAACCAGGGATTGACTACGAGGAAACATATTCTCATGTAATGGATGCGATTACCTTTAGGTATTTGGTTAGCCTGGTAGTCCATGAAGGACTCGGCATGCATCTAATGGACGTGGTTACTGCGTATCTGTATGGAAAATTGGATACAAATATCTATGTGAAAATCCCTGAAGGTTTTCAGTTGTCAGCAGATAAACCATGTCATATGTATTCACTAAAATTAAATCGAGCCTTGTATGGTTTGAAACAATCTGAACGAATGTGGTATAATCGTCTGAGTGAATACTTGTTAAGTCAGGGTTATGTGAACAATCCTATATGCCCATGTATTTTCATTAGAAAGGAAAACACAGGGTTTGTTATCATTGATGTATATGTAGATGACATCAATCTTATTGGAATTCCTGAAGAACTCTCCAAAGCACAAAAATGCTTAAAGAAGGAGTTCGAGATGAAAGATCTTGGTAAAACAAAGTTTTGTCTTGGTCTTCAACTTGAGCATTATGAGGGTGGAATCCTTGTCCATCAATCAGCGTATATAGAGAAACTTCTCAAACGCTTTAATATGGACAAATCATATCCGCTTATCACTCCAATGGTTGTGAGAACTCTTGATCCCAAAAGAGATCCATTTCGCCCCAAAGAGGAAGGCGAAACACTTCTTGGACAAGAAGTACCATATTTGAGTGCCATCGGTGGGTTATTATATTTAGCTCAGTGTACTAGACCAGACATCTCTTTTGCATTAAATCTCTTATCCAGGTACAGTTCTGCGCCAACAAAGAGACACTGGGTTGGAGTAAAACACATTTTCCGTTATCTGCGTGGAACTTCATACATGGGATTGTTCTACTAAAAAAACTCAGAAAACTGCTCGAATATTAAGGGATACACAGATGCTGGTTATCTTTCAGACCCCCACAAAGCAATCTCTCAGACATGGTATGTCTTTACAAGTGGAGGCACAACATTTTCATGGCGATCTTGTAAGCAGAGCATGCCAGCTACCTCCTCAAATCACTCCGAAATAATTGCTCTACATGAACCAAGTCGAGAATGTGTGTGGCTGCGATCATTAGTCAAGCACATAAGAAGTTCTTGTGGCCTACCATCCATTACCAGTACGCCAACAATAATTTGTGAAGACAACTCAGCTTGCATAGCACAAATTAAAGAAGGCTACATCAAAGGTGATAGGATAAAGCATATTTCGCCAAAACTATTTTACGCTCACCACCTCCAGAAGAACAAAGAGATTGAGATCCATAAGATACAATCTTGTGAAAATTATGCTGATCTTTTCACCAATTCATTATCGACAACTCTCTTCCGAAAGTTGGTTTACGGGATCGTAATGCGCCACACATACAAGCAGACTAATTGACGGAGATTTTGTTGAGGGGGAGATATGGACTATAACGCGCTGTACTCTTTTTCCTTAGTCAAGGTTTTGTCCCACGGGGTTTTCCTTGTCAAGGTTTTAACGAGGCAGCATATGCATGTCCAACACCGTTCTAAGATTATTTTTTGTTGTTGTTGTACTTTTTTTCCTTCGTCCGGATTTTGTCCCACTGGGTTTTACCGGCAAGGTTTTAACGAGGCAACATCTGCGGGTTTATCATTGTCCTAAGAACTCATGTTTTCCTACGTTCAGGTTTTGTCCTCTGGATTTTCCTAATGAGGTTTTTAATGAGATAAAAATCTTAGAACGGTGATGCATATCCATAAAGATTCTAGAGATGCGACGCCAGGTTTTGTCCTATGTAATTCTCCTGACGCAACATGAAGCGTTTCATGATGGATTTTCCCATTAGGACTTCACCGGCGAAATTTTAACAAGACAACGTTCTTAGAAATGGTGGTCCAAGGGGGAGTGTTATGAGAATGTGGATGGCCGACCATTCACTAAGCCAAGAAGTCTCGAGAAGAAATATAGACAATTCCCGCACCTCCACAACAGACAAGGATAAAGATTATCCAAATAATAATTAGTCTCACACCGACTTATGTGTCCTACCGACTCTTGTATCCTGTGCCTATAAATATCCAGTTCATTCACATTTCGAAATGTAAGAGAGAAAACTTAAAGAGAGAAAACTTAAAAAGCAATAAACACCGAGAAATGAAATGTTCCATTTCTTTCCAACTTTCACTTTAAAGGTTAATTAATTAGAAAAACGTTATCATTGTGATCAACGTTATCATTACACAAATTAGTTAATTAATAAAAGTGATCATTACGAATAAACATTATCATATCATTTCTCAAAAGTTGTTGTTGTTTTTTTTTAAAAATTCTTTTGGGTTTTGTATTTGTTGGTTAATCATCGTTCTAGTGAAAACTTAGCCCTCACAGTTTTTGCTAGTTAAAACTTGACTACTCGTTTATCTTTTTTGATCAGAGTGTTAGCTTGCTAGACTTGACTACTTATAATAATGAACTAAAGACGGTTTGAAACTGGATTCGTAACTTGGTGATGTCCTTTTTGTTTTAGCATATGTAATTTTTTCCGAAAAAAATGTTATTGCCACGTCTTTTGAGTTGGTTAGAAAACGCCTTTATCTTACCTAGAAACTTTTTAATCTTTATTTTTGAAGATTTTGTTATCAAAATACTATTTTTTTGTTCCTCTCTATTTTTTTAAATTTTTTTCTTAAGCTGTCTGTTTGTTCGGGAGATTTGGAGGGCCTCTGGTTTTTTATATATATAAATTTTTTGGTTCTTTATATTATTATTTTTTTCCCTTGAGAGGTTTTTGATATATTTATTTGAGAAATTTGGGAGGTAGATCCATTGGATTCACAATTCCCGGCTGCTATGAAGTATGAATCCAATGGGATCATGAATTTGACATACCCCAGCAAACAAAACTAAAGATATCTCTCATCAAAGTTTTATTTGGTTTTTCTGATCTTATAAAATGTTTTGTTAACAATTTTCTTCTAATCCCCAACTTTTAGTCGCTAAACCCTAGTTTCTGATCTTGGAGGATGTAACATATCCCTTAGTTTGCTAACATTTGCCAATATCTAGTGAGTTCAGTTTAATAGATGTTTTTCGGGGCTAACCGAACTCGCTGTTTGTCTATGAAAACAAGTTCGCTTAGCAAAAAAAATAATTGCGATCTAACCGAACACTAAAATCGTCCAAGAAAAATTTCCTTAAAGAAACGAAGTGTTCTTAGATTCAGTAAAAGTTCGGTTAAGAAATTCAAGATTTTTTGAAAACTCTAAACCGAGCCACCTCATGTAACTTCAATTTTTATACCTAATTTGATGACTACTGCTCGATTCTTTCAACAAATAACGAATCAGAGGAATGGGTATGATAAAAATTAATTTTAGACTCTCATATTGCTTGAATCAGGGTTCTTTTTTCCTCTTGGAAGATTTGCTGGAAAAATAACTCCCGTAGGAAACGTGATTCCAGGGATTTGGGCGACCAAACGTACCGAGGGAAACATAATTTCATCGAATCCTCTATACCCGTAAATCTCAACTTTAAACTCCTATATCCAAACCCACCACAAATACTTTACAAAAGTTAACACGCTCTAGGAACTAATTCAAAACCTACTAGCTCTCGGATTGGAAGCGCATTCCGAAAAGCCTCTCAATAATAGAAGCTAACTCAACTTGGGAAGTTGGGAAGGGAATATAATTCATATTCAGGAGGATTATTGGGTTCTCAACAGTAGAAACCATCTAGCTAGACATAAAGACACTATGAACTGCAACTACGTGAGTGATCTTATATGTGTCAACGGAGAGTGTGATTTGATTTTTCAATATATTAGTATTCCACAAATTGCAATTCTTTATAAAAGGAGCCTTGATGAATTTTATAAGCCAACTAGGGGTTTAATGCAACGAGATCCTTCATCTCCTTCTATTTTTCTTATATGCATGGAAGGATTGTCTAGACTTATAGATAAAGCCAAAAAAGAAAAGAAAATCTTGGGTGTGAAATGTTCTAAAAGGAGCCCTTCCATTAGTCATCTTCAATTTGCTGATGATTGTCTCATCTTTGTGAAAGCTACCTTGTAGGCACTAGAAATTTGTTGAATTTGTTAAATAATTTTGGATTAGCTTCAGGTCAGGAATTTTTCCATTAAGGGGTTTCCTAATAGATTTGGTAAAATGATAATGACAATTTTAAATATTAGGAAAATAACAATGACATATAATAGTAAGATTTCAAGTTTCTCAGCTTCATGGTCACAAGAAATAACATTGGGGCCGATCTTACAAAGGTCAGGGCCATACTTGATATGCCACCTCCGGCCTGCAAGAAATATATTCAAACTTTATTGGAAATCTAGCCGCACTAAACAGGTTCATATTTAGACTGTATGACAAGTGCAAATATTTCTTCAATGTACCTGCACAAATAACTTGATTCCCCATGATCAATCACGCACAAAACAGAGTCTTTTAATATGGATGATCACAAGCATATCTTCAAATCTAAAAACATATCTGAACTTTGTCGATCCTGAATCTAGTTCGAGTGTTCTTATATCATAAGAGAAGGATCACGAAATAAAAAAAACTAATGATTATTAAGGTTCAACTGCCATTGCTCAACCAAATCAATAATCGAAACTAAAATAATAATAATATGATTCTATTTTCCCACCAACGGTACTTCTAGTCTCTTCTTGATCCCACAAAAATATTTAGAGAAGTGGACATAAGAGATCACCTAATTATGTTACTCTCCACTCCAAGTAAGTATTACGAATAACACTATTATTCGGCTATCACACTGACTATAAAATGAAATGTGATAAGTTTGGAAGAATTCAAGAAATTTTTTTGCTATTTATAGTTCAAGGTTGGACAACAAGGAATTTCCTTAACTGAAAATATCAAAAGATATGCAATAAATACCAATTTCTATTTTGCCTAATTCCGGATAATATACCAAAATCTTTCATGGATGACAACTCGATATTACCAAAATCTTTCCGGCTAATAACCAAAATATTTCATGTAAGTATACAAGTATATTTACTAATATATTACCAAGAGATATGCTTTACTTATTGGGAAAGAAAAAACATATAAATCAAAAAATTAAATAAAAGATTCTCAAATATTTCGGTTTGAAATCTCATCTTGAGTATCAAGGTATATATTTGAACAATAAATAAATAAGATTTTAGTGCATGTTCATATACTTAGAATGAAGACATTGTGAACTTTCCTGATAGAAAGTCATATTCCGAAATCTATGTAAACCTTAAAGTGTATATAGAAACCGGAAACACAATTAATTTTGGGGATCGGTCCTGCAAGATATCCCCAAGGTAAGGATCGGTCATGCTACAGATCCCCAATAGGAATCGGACTATCTAATAAATCTCTTTGATCCCTTTCAACTACGAAATAATTTTCGCAAGTCTGCTTCCTTAAACTCATATATTTAAACATAGTTTTCTATGCATGAAATCAACTCAAAGTTCAACACACAATCCAATAAAAGATTAAAAAGATAGGGTTATGTCGCATATACGAAGTTCAAAAGATAAACGTTATACTTCTTATTCTAATATACCAAAGTTGTAAAACAACTTGTACATTTTTTTTTATACTTTGATTATAATTTAATGATCAAGTCATCACTACTAGAGATGCATGTATATATAACTTCGTGTTATGTTTTGAATATAAACGATTTGAAAGAAATGTAGATATAAATGGAAACAAATTAAGTCTTGTATTACTAACTTCGAACATAAGGATGATATGTTCGTTGATGTCGATACATCTTCACGTTCTTCATAGTAACACGAATTTGTCTCAACACTTCTAGACTTTCTAGTCTTACCTAATAAAGTTGACTCAACTAATCTAATCAGGCAGCCTCAAATTTTGGAACTAAAATATGAAAACCAAACTTGACATGCCAACGCTTATTGTGTTCAATCGAGAAATGATCTAACATGTTTGATTATATGGTTAGTAGAAAGTTGTAAACATGGCGTCGTAATTGTAGAAGTCCATCATCTTTGTTTGATACTTAAAAGCAACCCGCAATACCATTTTTTATTTATTTAAAAGTTTTTAACAGTGCTTTTAAAGCTAATTTAATGTGATTCGTATATATGGTGACATGTGGATAAATATTAGTGTTTACAACATGTTTGGTTTGATAGTTTACTGTTCAAAAGTGGCTCCGAAACAAAGAAAGTGGTGTTGATGATAAATACTCACATCTCTAAGATTCTCGGTACCAGTATGGTCTCAAGGTTTACTTTGGGTGGAATTATTTTGTTAAAAATGTGGTCCATACATCCAAAATAAGAAAGAATATGGTTTCTGGATATCTCGTTCTTAACAACATTGGGTTTATTAAATTGTTGATTTTGATCACTACGTTGCTGCAAGGGATATGTTATCCATAGAATGTTTGTACCTTAAAATGACGAGGGTACCGAGTAGACCACAATATTTTTGTATCAACATATACAAACACACCTAATGTGATTCTACCAAAACAATAATGGCCAACGTATCACTTAAACGAAATGTAACTTGGTATAAATTCTACGTTCGTGACCGAACTAACAATGATATTATACCAAGTGGATTAGCGTACAAGTACAATTACTTAATTATACTATAACAATATTTATAATTAAGGTATTAAAGTGTTAGAGCATCGCTCGGTCGAACTCGCAAGTTTTCTATCTCAAGCTTGTTGTGAATCTTAGTTGAATAAAACTATATTTTGATTTCTAATCTATTGAAGTCAAGTCTTAGACTAGGATTATAGCATGGTAGTTGAGTATCAGAAATTATTAAATAACCCTCGAAGATTGAGGACTGAAGAACAAACAAAGACATATACGAGAACTTTATCAGCAAAGATGTATGTGAAGACTGACCTATCTTATTTACTCATCATATCTACCATTCTATCTTATGAGATGTTATCGTATGACATCCATCACATTTCTGTAACGTAAGTAGAAATGACATCAAAGTTAATTCTTGAATATCTTCTTCTAGTTAACCAACTTATGGTTCAAAAAATTTAAAATTATATTTGTTAAAAACTAAAACTAAAACTACTCTCTAAATAAATAAATATTCATTTAGTGATACTTATTTATCGGTAAATAAATAACCCGCTAATCGGATATTCTTTTTTCGGTCCCCAAAACATTTATTTATGGAGTTTAGATTATGTTTGACACTTTGAAGCATTACTTACCATAAAATTAAAATTTCTCATAACGTAGTTAACTTTAGATAAATGGACATTTTCTGATAAATAACTATAATCATACGAAATTAAACTATTGTACCAACTAACTTAAATACATAAGAAAATAAATAACATTTTTTGGCATCATAATTGATGCACATACTCCTCAGATTGATAAACACGTCAAGTGTGTTCGAAATTTGTACTTTCTAAAACTTTTTGGTGATCGTGACCTAATTTTAGTTGCTCTCGAATTCTAAAATTACTCAGTGGATTCCAGTATGTGATTGAAATAAGCTCCATGTTCCAAAAATGGTCTAGCGACCTAAAATTTTATTTGTGATACAAAATTCTCTTTGCAATTGCAGTGAGACAAAAAATGAAAAATGTTGGTTGATGGATATGTACGGATTTATACATAAGAAAAGAAATAACATTTTTTGGCATCATAATTGATGCACATACTCCTCAGATTGATAAACACGTCAAGTGTGTTCGAAATTTGTACTTTCTAAAACTTTTTGGTGATCGTGACCTAATTTTAGTTGCTCTCGAATTCTAAAATTACTCAGTGGATTCCAGTATGTGATTGAAATAAGCTCCATGTTCCAAAAATGGTCTAGCGACCTAAAATTTTATTTGTGATACAAAATTCTCTTTGCAATTGCAGTGAGACAAAAAATGAAAAATGTTGGTTGATGGATATCTACGGATTTTATACACGCACATCACATACATGTCCATCATGCTAATTATACAATACTAACTATTGGAAGAGATTCAATAAATCGTTTGCGTAATAAATAAGTGCATTGTCGAGGTCATTGTAGCACAGAGGTAGATTTACTGGATGATGATACCAATGATCTAAGTTCGAAACTCGTCAACACCCGCATTTTCTATTTCCGTATTTGTACGGACTTCGGGGTCCATTTCCCAAACCTATAGTTCGGTTCCAACATATAAACAGACCATGGGTCTAACTTCAGGTTCTCATTAAGATCATTTAAGATGGTGGTAATTTAAGTGAATAGCAATAAAAGTATTGAGATCACTAATAGACTCTGATGTCCTTCCTCCTGACATGATGTAAAGCCATACACCTAATACTTTATGGACGCCATTGCAATTAAAAAAATCATAAAACTAAAAGAATCAGAAATCAAGAGTATAAAGCATAGTTTGGCTAACTTTGCCTGTGTAAGTGACGGTTCAGATTTGTCCTCACAAAAGATAAATCTAGGGATGTAATCACTTGTCATTAGTGATGGTTTTTATTAAGATTAGAAATGCATCTAACGGAATTTTTTTATCTTGGCATTAAGGTTCCATAATTCTTCATAATAAATACTCTATTAATTTGCCATGGTAGTAATGTTCTTTATTAAATGTCAAATTAAAAATGATAGTAATATATAAATTATTCTACTTATGATGATAATAAATATACTTTATTAACTAATACTTAGGATTAGTTTGGTATTGGTGCGGGCTTTACAAAAGTGCTTTTTCCGATTTACGTTATTGTGCCAAGCCATGTAAAACAAGCAATTGAATGGTTGTTGATGTACATTACTGTGCCGAGCTCTGTTAAAAAGAAACACAATTGAATGGTTGCAAATTAGAAACTAAAGCTAAAACTATTTTAAAAAGCGATCAAATTGTGTTTGTAGTTAGTGAGAAAATGACAAAATCCGACATATATCTCTGAAAATTATTTATTATATTTTATTGTGCTTAAAATAAGTAAATTTTTCTATTATTAGAGTGCATACATGTAATATTAAATCTACTAATTAGTATTATTACTAAAAAGTACTATTTTCCTTAAGCACTTTTTTAAAAACAATAATTGCTCAATATTTATTGTTGATAAATTAAAGTATATTTCGATGATACGGTATAACATAAAATGGAGTTTGAAAACAAAAAATATTTATTTTTGAAGAATAAAATATAACGAATTAATAAAAAATGGTGATATATAGATTCAAGGATAATTTTGTCCAATTATAAAAAAAGACGGGATAGAATCGGAAAATAAAATATGAAATTAGGTTGAACTATAACATTTGTTTTTGAAGCTTTTAAAAGCTCTTTCTCCCCCACTTTTAAAATTGATAGATTTTGGAAGTGTTTTGCATAAAAAACACTTTATGAAATCTTTACCAAACACTAGGATGAAAAAATATTGCTATAAATATGTTTTCAATGTACTTTTTATTTTTTGAAAGAAAAAAGAGTAACAAACTTAGTTAGATTGGATAACAATTATATAAGTGGACCATAGTGACAGTGGCAAGTATTGGTGCCCAGTGAGTGATTTCGCATCATCTCATGTATTTCTTGATAAATGGTTTAACATTATTTTTATTCAATGATGATGGATAACAAAGTTTATTATAAGTAGAGTGTATTGTTATTAGTATTTTTATGCAACGAATGACCTCACATTTGGAAGCGTAATGTCGTAGAATGTAATGGCATGAACCTCTACCGGTAATATATTCACTTAGCCACTGCGGTCATCGCTGCGGTCACAACACCTTCTCAGGAGGTCACTCATCCTAGGATTACTCAATATCGAGCATGCTTAACATTAGAGATTTTTCGCCAGCTATGAATCCAATTATGCTGAAAAGGTATCGATGTTAGGAAAGGACAAACCATTACCTATATTCCACTTGACGAATCCTACCTGCCGAGTCGGAGTAATATAATACCACTAACTTAATTAAGAGTCATCCTCGGCTCCGAAATATGTTCAATCCTAGACTATGGCATTTTTTCTCACTCATGAGACCCTTTCCCGACACAATTCGGCAAGCATACTCTTTCACCCTCGATGTGTAACCCGTGGTCAACTCTAGTACCTTTTGTAAAGACATGATCCTCCGCCAATTAATACTGTCTCCACTTAGTAACTACGGTTATCCGACAGTGTGGGGTTTTCAATTGACAGTGATGCGGTCATCAATTAGCAGTTTTCTTGGAGGTAGCCCATCCCTAAATAGCTCTCACCCGAGAACGCATAAATACATTGCTTTTTACCAACTCTGGATTCAAATATGTTGAAAAGGACACAATGTTACGAAAGTTTAAGCCATTACCTATATTATATTCGGTGAACTCTTCCTGCCCAATTGAATTACGTACATAATATATTTTGGAATTTTGAAAAACTAGAACTACATCGTATGTGAGTAAAATGGTTGTCATCGGAAATGACTTAACATTTCAAAATATAATATCTTAAGTGAATGAATTAGCTTTTCATTATGTCATTGAAATAGTAAGAACATACAATACGATATGTATCGTTGAGTCAATTCTGTGTTTTACTCTTTTTAGACTATTCTTAAAGGGGGAAAAAGCAATAAGGATCCGAACTGTGTTAATATCTACATAATTTTTCTTGAGACGAATGAGTTCAGGTATTGTAATTTTTTTACATCTTACATAGTTTAATGTTTTGGTTCTGCTCAGTTGTTGGAGTATGTGGCGCGATAAACCACACATGTATAGCTAGGGAAAGTTCCTCGTGGAATAAAGAGGAATACATGTGCATCTTAATAATCTTGGGCATCTCCATACATATCACCGAGGCATTTTAATTAAAAACCCCACACTTCTTATCCCAAGGTGGTCAAGTGGGGTTCAGGTTATGTGGTCAGTCCCTGAGTAGTGTCCGATGGTCCTTGAAGATCCTAACAATTGGTATCTGAGCCCATGGTCGGGGCTATTGTTCGAACGCAGAAGTGGTTGTGGATGCCACTCGGTTTAGGGCACAAGTGGAATCAGACTCAAGGTGGAGCAGGCAAGGACCAAAGTTAAACTAGCGCTCAAGGTGGAGTTAGAGTCTCACCCATTGACTCAGGTAAAGCAGGTAACTAGGTGGGCGAGGAAATGCTCAAGGTGGAGTTAGTGCTTGCCTTCTCATTAACTCAAGGTGGAGAAGGATTCCAGGGTGTATAGTGACAGTAATCATGATCGATGGGTAGCATATACATGTACATATGGTAATAATATGGTGGAATCTGATTGGACTGGTTAAGTGGTTTAATCTCGCCAAGGTGGAGATTGTTGGAGTATGTGGCGTGATAAACCTATGTATAGCTAGGGATAGTCACACATGGAAGAAAGAAGAGTACATGTGGAGCTTAATAAGCTTGGGCATCTCCTTTCGTAGCACCGATGCCTTTTAAATTAAAACCGCACACCTCTTATCCCAAGTTGGTCAAGTAGGGACAACATCGGTGCTATGTGGTCAGGCCCATAGTAGGATCCTATGGTCCATGAAGATCCTAACATCCTTCACTGAAATAAGGAAGATGCAGAAAGGCAATACCATTTCAAAGGATCGATAAGATATCTATGTAAACTAAAAAACATATCAAATAATATTTTTATGGGGGGACAAAATATGTAAAAATTAATTCCGATATAATTTCATGGCTGGCTTGAGGATACAACTCGAGAAAGGAGCGCATAATATAGGAGAGTGTCAAGGCGGAAAAGCTAGAAAGGATTTTTGGAGTGAAAAATAAAAATATCTAACGGGTTTACATTTATTTTTGTAATGATAAGAAAGGTAAGCTTGATATTAATAAATATCATATTTAATACTCATATATCGGAAAATGCATAACTAAATAAAAATTATGCCCGTGCTGTTACAGCATAGGTTGAGTCCTAGTGTATCTTAAAAGGAAAAGCTCGGTTGCAACATCATTTTATATTCGATGGTCGTCTGAAAAAGTCTGAATAAGATTGTCACATTACACAAAATATAAGGGTTTAATTATCATAACAACTAACAACTTAAAATTGCTTCTGATTTACTTATTTTTCTCTCAGAAACGTTTTAAGCAAATAGTCCTCTTCCATTTTCTCTCGTCTTTTTTCTCTCTTAAATTTCTCTTCTTTTTGTTTTTGGCATTAGAGTTAGTGGAGAAGAAGAACAAGATGAGCAGCACCTCCTTATTTTTAAATCTTTTACCCATCCTTTGTTGCATCTCATTATATTTGTACATGACTTTCATGATCTTAAAGTAAAGTACGTTAGTGAAGACTTTTTTTATTTACTTTTCCTGTTTAGTATATGTGAAGTTTTTTTATTTTTTTTATTTTTATATGTTAGCTGGCTGGAGTTCAGTAATAAAAATTTGACTAACATACTAGAGTAATGGACTAATGATAGTTTGAACTTGAAGTTGGAAAAAAGTTAAGTTGTTGATGTTTTTTTTTTTTTAGAAAATAAAAGCTATCTTTAGCATAATTGTTTTGGATTTTTTTAAAAGTAAAGTTGGTACCACGATTTTTGAGTTGGTTAGAAACTGCATTTACATACAAACTTCTTCTTCACTATTTTGGGAGATTTTTATATTAAAACCTCTAGTTCTTTGATAGAAAAAGTGTGTGTATTTTGTTTTTTCTTCTTCAATTTTGTTTTTTCTTTTTTTTTGATAGAAAAATATTTTGTATCTGATATGTATGTTTTTAATTTATCGTTTACACTTTTTTAAGATCATGAGCTATGTATATTATAGGGTTTTGAGGAAGATTATTATTATTTTTATAGAAAAATCTTTTGCATATGATATATATATATATATATGTTATGTATGTTTTTAATGTATGGTTTACACTTTTTTTAAGATCATGTGTTATGTGTAGATACTAGATAGGGATCCGAGGAAGATTATGGAGATCTGGACTTTTAATTGGGCCGACCGAGCGAAGCGAGGGAGGACCTTTATATGACCACTTTTTTGTAAAATGTAAGTGATCAATTGATTCAAAAAGATTTAAAATGGTTAGGGCCGAAAAATCAAAAATGTCCCTCCCTTTTAGTCCAATTACTATAACTCCTTGTGTATCCTATTTTTTCAGGGGTATAATTGGACAACAAACTTTAATATAACATATCTAAAAATCCGCACCTTGGAAATTTTACAAATTTTATCTCGTTGGAAAGCTAATAAAAAAACATATCCAACGAGCACAAACAACAATATCAAATTTTGAGTTTTTACGAAAAATTCAGAGGTATTTATCATTTTAAGCACAATTTTAGAAAATTAAGTGTATATCCTTATGCAAACCACCATAAAGGATACATAATAGTTTATGTAGCAAAATTTTGGTTTATTCATCAACTAATTTTCCGTTGCAACTAATAAAACGATGTACTCCCTCTGTTTCAAGAAAAATGATACTTTCATTTTAGGCACAATTCTCGAAAAAACCACCACAAAGGATGTATAACACATCATGCAACCATATTTTGGTTTATGGATCGACTAATTTTCCGTTTAAGAAAAGAAAAGGTGATACTTTCACATCCCGTTTTAGGAAAAGTGATACTTTCGCTCGGTTTCAGAAAAAATAATACTTTCGCTCTGTTTCAGAAAAAGTGATACTTTTTCTGAAATGGGAAGAAAGTATCACTTTTTCCCGAAATGGGGCGAAAGTATCACTTTTTCGGAAACCTTTTCTTAAGCGGAATGAAAGTATCAAACCCCATCTTCAGATTCTTCTTCGGTCGGCCCTCCCACCGTGAAAACGGTCGTACTATTTATAGTAACAATTAACTATAGTTGATCCCCAAATTCATTTACATTGCTAGCTTTTAGTTTATAATGTTTTTTGATGGGATCATAACATGATTGCAGGATATACCCATGATTGCAGGATACCACCTTCGTGCTTCACGGTACAACTATTTTAGGTGTGAAACATTCCACTGGGACGTTTGTAGCATGTGATGGATTGACAACCAAGACCGAGCGTTCGTCAAGGGGAGTTATAAAAGATCCGAAACACAAGGAATGCTTCGACAAAACTCTAAAACTTGGAGATCCAAAGAATATGCTAGGAGCATGGTGTGGGAACACTGGTTGGGTTAGTCCCATTGTTGCGGATTTGCAGATAAAGGTAACTCTTGTATTGTCATTTTTATCAAGATTAGTGTTTTGTGGTTCTAATTTTAACTTTTGTGTTATATGTATCAGATGTTGGGGAAAAGCTTAACACCTATGCAATGTTCCCAACACATGTGATTCTCAGATTTTTTTTTTTTTTTTGATCGATAAAGAGGAAATTCATTGAAAATGAGGTACTTAAGAGGGGTACCTCAACCCAATGAAAACACACAAGAACAACAAAAAAAAGGGGAGCGAAAAGGGATTCGGCAACCCAAAACAAAACCAAACCAAGATTACGAAGGATGGAATAAAGAGTCCCAAAGTGTTATCACCGTATTCGCCGTTAGACCTAACATCCTTGTGTTCGACTCCGCCCAAAAGAACGCTTGGAGTTTAACATTTCTAATGAGGCTTACTAAATTTTTCTTTTTCCTTTCGAAGACTCTTGCATTTCGCTCATTCCATATACACCACCATATTGCAATCAGGATATTATTCCATATTCTACTAAGTCTTTCATCTCCCCAATTAAACTTCCAAGATTTCACCGTTGTGGTGACATTTGAATCATAAGTCCACCGAAATTGACATCCTTCAACAAAGTAATTCCATATTCTTCGGGTCCTCCAACAATCATAGAATAAGTGCAAGATAGTTTCATCATTTTCCTCGCAAAAACAACAAACACTTGAAATATCCATGCCCCTTCCTATAAGTTTATCCGCCGTCATTACCCTATCATGAGAAAGTAGCCAAAGAAAGAAGTTTATTTTACAAGGATACTCACGACTCCAAACAACATCGATTGGAAATGTTGGTTCATCTTGTTCTCCTTCGTTCTTTATACCATCCTTCACCGTATAGTGACCATGTTCACTTCCAACCCAAATTCTACTATCCAAAATACCTTCTTGAATGGAGATGGAAGAGAGAAGATTTGATATTGTGGAGACTTCATTTGATATGATTTGAGGGTATCTTTCTCTAGACATAAAATTCCACCTTATACCACAATCCCTAACTTCATACATACTAGCCACCACAAACTCTTTGGTCCTTGAGGCTTCATACGCCAAAGGAAACATATCACATAATCTTCCATCACTTAGCCAAAAATCTTCCCAAAATCTAGTTTCCTTACCCGCCCCAATTTTGAATCTAATATTCTTGTTGAAATCTTCTAGATCTTTATAGATATTAAACCACAAACTACCTCCTTTTGATCCCTTGGGTTGGAGAGTTTCCCATCCGGTGGATGTTTCGCCAAATTTTTCAACCATCATCTTCCTCCATAAAGCATTTTTCTCTAACCCAAAACGCCACCACCATTTCTTTAGCAAAGCCGAATTCACTTGCTTTGTTCTTCGAATCCCAAGACCACCCAATTCTTTTGTTTTAGAAACCATTGACCAATGAATATTATGTACTCTTTTCTTATTAGGGTCATCATCCCATAAAAAATTCCTTACTACCCTATCAATTTTCTTTGTGATGGAGCAAGGGGCAAGAAAAATTGAAAGATAATAAATAGGAAGACTAGCCAAAACACTTTTGATGAGAGTTAGCTTACCTCCTCTTGAGAAAGTTATCCCATTCCATGAAGCAACTCTTTTCCCACAAGTTTCAAGAATTTTTTCCCATTTTTGTGAGCCACCCACCTTGTCTCCCAAGGAAAGACCGAAGTACAAACTAGGGATATTATCATTCTTGCAACCTAACATGTTAGCAAAATTTTCAATTCCCTCTTCAACCGCGACTCCAAATAAACAACTCTTCGAAAAATTTATCTTCAAACCCGAAGTTAACTCGAAGCAAAGAAGTTGGTAACGAAGAGCGTCAACTTGTTCTCTCTTAGCATCAAGAAAAATAATAGTATCATCGGAAAATTGCAAGTGGTTTATTTTTGTTTCCCCCTCCTTCACCGAGAAACCCAAAATTTTACCAAGTTCTTGCTCTTTGCTCAACATACAACTTAAAACTTCACCAACGATAGTAAAAAGAAAAGGAGATAGTGGGTCACCTTGACGAAGTCCTTTTTCACTACCAAAGTATCCATAAGATGATCCATTAACAAGAACCGAGAACTTTGAAAAGGTTAAGCAATTCCTAATCCATGCTCTCCAAACACCACCAAAACCCATTTTGTATAAGACTTCATTTAGGAAATTCCAATTCACATTATCAAATGCCTTTTCAAAATCAAGCTTGCACACCAAACTCGGTAATTTTTGACGAAGTCTAGAGTCCACACATTCATTCGCTATCAACACCCCATCAAGAATTTGTCTTCCTTTAATAAAACTAGATTGAGATGATGAAATTAGGGTAGGAAGGTAAACCTTTAAACGCTCCGCTAAGACTTTTGATATGATTTTGTACACACTCCCAATAAGACTAATAGGTCGAAAATCCTTTACTTCTTCAATACCCGCTTTCTTAGGAACGAGAGAAATAAAATTATTTTTCAACGACTTATGTAGAACATTATGGTCGTGAAATTCTTCGAACACCTTCATCAAATCTTCTTTTAAGAAATCCCAACCGACAATAAAGAACTTCATAGGAAAGCCATCCGGACCCGGCGCACGATCAACTCCCAAATCCTTAATTGCATTTTTAACCTCATCCACGCTAAAAGGCCTCTCTAACCATACACTTGCATTCTCATCAATACGCCTAAGGCACATGTTCTTGATTCTTGGACGTTTATTAGATACTTCTTTAAACGCTAACTCAAAATGATTCGCAATGCCCTTCTTAATTTCTTCTTTGTTTCCGGTCCATCTACCATTAATACGAAGGTTGTTGATGTTGTTTAAAGCTCTATGACCCTTCACCACTCGATGGAAATGTTTTGTGTTTCTATCACCATCACGAAAATATCTAATTCTTGACTTTTGTCGCAACATTATGCTTTGACGACGATGAGCCACATCAAACTCCACTTTAGCCGTCACAAGCATGTCTTCTTCAACTTCGGTAAGTCCCCTACCATCATCCAAATCTTCCAACTCTTTCATCTCGGTTAGAGCCGTGTCCATTGCTCTATCAATGTTCCCAAAAACATCTCTATTCCACACCTTCAATTTCTCCTTTAAAGCATGTAATTTTTTTGAAAAACATTCACCCGCCGTACCTACAAAAGAAAAAGATTCCCACCATTCTTTCATCAAAGAAACTATGTTAGTACCTTCGAGCCAAGCTAATTGAAATCGGAAAGGGCAAGCACCCCAATCCGAGTTCTTTGAGCACAACTCAATAGGAAAATGATCCGATAAGGGTCTTGCAAGGCGCTTGAAGATGATATTTAGAAAATGATCTTCCCAATCCGGCGAGAAAAGAAAACGATCAATCTTGCTCTTCTTGTTAGGCGGTCTAGTCCAAGTGTACTTCGCACCGAGAAGAGGAAATTCCACGAGATCAAGGTCATTACACAAAACATCGAAGAGTTTCATTGAGTTCGAAACTCTACGACAACCTCTTCTTTCCACCATGTATCTTATCTCATTAAAATCTCCACCGAAACACAAAGGTATTCCATCCCAATAACCATGCAAGGTAGCTAGCTCCATACGAAATCTTTTTTTTTTCATTCACATTGCAAGGACCATAGACACCAATCAAATCCCAACGAAAATTATCATCCAAATTCCGACAAGAAATACTTATAGTAAAAATCCCTTCAAGAAAATCATCAACTTCAATCATATCCGAATTCCATATCAACAAAATTCCACCCGACCTTCCATATGAGTTCAACGCAATCCATTTACATGGAGTTGCACCCCAACATTGACGCACAATATTGTCGGAACAAGCACTAAGATTCGTCTCTTGAATCATAAGAATAGTAGACTTCCACCGTTTCACAAGATTTTTTAACTTAGAGTACTTTTCCGGGTCTCCAAACACTACTACCAAAACAACCAAACCTTAGTTTCCAGTAGCATCTCCCGTGACAAATTCATCTCTAAAGGCATTTTTATGAGAAAGAATAGCATCTGACACAAAATTAATTTCCCTATTTGTGAACTCAATCCCGGAGTGACTTCCGGACTCTTTAAGTTTGTTGAAATGTACCTTGAGTTTATCATTTACACTTTTTGCCATCTCCATACAGTCATTATTATCAAGCCTTGTCTGTTTGTTACCATTGCGTGTTTGCGATGCCGCGTCATCATTATCATTAGCAACCTCTCTGTGCATGTTTTCATTTACATCATGGCTGTCCAGCGTGGTACTAGTTCCCATCACCATCTCTCCATCCTTCTTGCTTGTGGAATTAGTCTCCCTTACCATCTCTCCGCTACCACCCTTCTTACTGGATACTTCTCCAATTGAGTCCGAAGAATTAGAGCTAATAGAGACTTCCTGAGACAATTTGGTCTTTAATTTCTTCTTTAGACTTCTTAACGAAGAAGAATGATCCAGGGACACAGAACTAGAAGCATGACCTCCTGTCCCTAACTCATTTGGTGCCAAAGTGGATACATCTTCATTGTGTTTGTTTAGAATACATACTTGCTTTTGGCCCAGCAATGAAAGCCCATTTTCCTTGTGCACTAAATTACTTTGAGCAGTAACTTTATTTGCCACCTCACTTTCAAAATTTGAATTAAAGTTCTCCCGTACCAAAACAGGTTGTACATCATTGACCAAACCAGGTGTCATAAGTATACTTGTTGTTTCCGCTTCCCCACCTGTTTCCTTGCCATACTTGTCGGGTCTGTTATCAAGAGACCGTTCATCAGAGCCCACCAATTTCAATTCGCCACGTACCAATTTATCTTCTTCCCCAGGTTCGGTAGTTTCTATCCTTCGCCGGTGCCAAAATTTGTTTTTCTGATAGATGCGATCTTTACTGACAAAAATAGGCTTAAATTCAGCTTTTGATGTTTCAAGGACCTCACCAATCATCCGTATCTCTACCTAAATTTTAGTATGCGCCAGAGACAAATCCTCACACCAAACACCGATCATCCAAATTTTAGTATGTTTCAAGGACCTCACCGATCATCCGTGATTCTCAGAATGTTGAAAACTATCATTCCAAAGCAGGACTTGAACTGCGTGAGTTCTTTGATCCTAAGAATGAATAATGTGGAATTATCTTTGCGACCCACGAGCTTGATCCCAAGACACGTGTAAGGAAGAGTGTGGAATTATCTTAGTGTTTAAAATTTCTATTTGTAAATCATAACCTCTTCTTTATTTCAACTAGTAATACCACATGTGTAATGCACATGGTTGAATGTTACTATTTTAACAACACCAAACTTGATTATAACGAAATTTTTTTTGTAAAATAAATTTAATGTTCTTGTTTTTAGTCATTACATATATAATTCAAAGAGCTTTTCAAATATGTTAATGTTACAAAAATACAGTGTGTATTTTAAAAAATATCAAGTTTAAAAAAAAATTAATTGATATATTTTTAAAATATAATGGCATTTTTGTTAATATGTAAGGTTGATTATGTAAATATTGATTTAATGTACCTTTTTACCCTTAAATATATGTGACGTCATAATTGATATTAAAGGTCATATACGTAATATCAGGGTTAGATCAAGGCTTCTCCAAAAATACCTTTTTTTTTTATTCTAGTATTAGTACTAGTACTAGAACATAAGATGTGTGATTAATTTTCATTAGTTTATGTCAGGCAATGGTTTAAACTTAGGTGGTCAATTTCCTACAACTTGTTTAACCGCGCATCTTAGTTTAAGACGATTGAGATGATATAATCCAACAAGCATATATGGCTTGCATTAATCAATAAACACTCTCATTCCTTCTTTCTCGTCTTCCTCCAGCACTCCATGTACATGCCCCAATTCTATCTAATGCTAGATTTGATTACAAAAAGAAGAAAAATAAAATAAAAAGAGCCCATCAAAATTTGTTTAGAAAGTTATTTCACCGTAATCGATGAATAGGAAAAAATCCATTATTCGCGGGATTTCATATTTGACAACACAAGCATTTACAAGAACAAATTTTGATTTCTCAGCATACGTCGAGTTTAAAAATCAATTTTAGAGATTTCACAAGTTCAACTGTTTTTTTAACTGTTTTTTCAATTTCATCAAAGTCCATTGAGAAAACCAAGTTTCTAAGCTTGATTCATCTATTCAATTTTCAATTGTTGCTGAGAAAAGCACAGTGAAAGTTATCATCTCAAACGAAAACTTGAACGATTTCTTCGAGGGTGTATGAAACCAAAACCTCATATAATAACAAAAACTAATACAAAAGTGTTGTCCTAGTTAGAAAGGGGACTTTTATTGAAAAAATCCAAAAGTTTATCGTAAATATATATATGTGGGATACTAAGGGAGAGTTTTAGGGTCTCTAAGAATCTGTAAAATTTTACCTCAAAAACAAAAAAGATGGGAATGTTTAAGTTTTTTTCTTCTTCTGAGGAGTAAAATATACGATCTCCCGGTAGTCCACGTATTTATCTGAGCCTTATTTGCTTGTAGGATCATATTATCTTAATCGTCACATAAACTCAGATGTGCGGTTAAAACAAGTTATAGGAAATTGTCCCCCTAAGCTTGTCCCTCGCTCGTCCCTCGTTATTAAAAACCATCACATAACGCAGTTGTTAAGTAGTTATCCAATGTTCTAGCTTAGATAGGTTCGACTCTCGGTAATAGCTAAGTTTTTTAGTTATTTTAATAAAATAATATTTATAAGGGTCAACTTGTCAACCTTCCACAACCAACCCGTCTAGGGATATGGTGGGGTTTTTGGGATTGTACTTGAACAATGTTAGGGCTGACCCTAACCCGACCACGGGTTGGAAAGCTAGGCTCCAGGTTGTCCCGAACCTTAGCCTATTGACATCTCTATCCCCTCATCCTGACATACTTGCAAAAAGGAATCACTCTTGTACTCTCCATCGTAGAACTATGATTTTTCTGCCAGTTTGTGTATGTCACCAATATACACCTAGCTAGAATAGTCATCAATGAACGTCGTAAACTAATGTCCTAATCCCAATGATACATTCTTGGAGGGACCCCAAACATATGAGTGAACATAGTCAAGAACTCCACTGGTATTGTGGGTTGTTGTGACAAAATTATTCTTATTTTCTCTCCATTTACACAATGTTCACAAAATGATAATTTGCTGGCTATAACACCTTTCAACAAGTCTCGTTGCATCAAACTATGCAACGACTTCTCACCAGATGTGCAAGTCTCACGTGCAATAACTTTGTCATTTCGGTATATGCACTCTCGATGTGTTTAGGAATTGACACGTCCCCTGTGATTGTACTTACATTCAAGTAATATAAGTTATGATGATGTGTGCCTTTCATGATTACCATAGATCTAGAGATTACCTTTAAAACACCATTTTTAACAACTAACTTGTAGCCTAGATTCTAAAGTTTCTAGCGAAATCAGATTCTTCTTTATGGCAGATACATATCTTACCTCTTCCAACTCTCTAACCATACCTTTATGCATCTTGATAAGAACATTACCAATTCCAATCCTGCGAGTATGATTATTTCACATGCATAGTTCTCCACCAAGCTCTTTAAATCTTAAGAACCAGTCTCAATACATACATATATGATACGTGGATCCAATATCTAATACATATCATCTTTAATAATACAAGCATATGGTGTCATAGTCAGCGAGAAATTATAAGTATTATCTGATTATTCATTTTCCTTTGCAATGTTCACCTCGATCTTATTGTTATCTCTTTTTTTTCTCTCCTTAAGTTTGGTACAATCCTTAGCCGAATGACCTTAATCATGGCACGCGCCAAGCACACTCATCCTTCTGCAGGCACATTATACACTTATAACGCCCTTTACCTTTACCACGATCACTCGTCTTGTTTCTCTTGTTTGTTGAAGAACTTCTTGCAAGAAACACATCACTGTCAACTTCACTTTCAAGGTCTTCACATTCCATCTTACTGAACTCCGTACTATGTAATGCTATAGTGACCTCCGCATATGTCAACTTATCCTTGTTGTGCATTAAAGTCTTAATCACTGGTTCATACTTTTAAGAAGAGAGTTTATTAGATACAAAGCATGTTCCTCATCCTCGATTATTTCATCATAGTTTATCAACTTAATAAGAAGCTTATTATATGAATTTAGGTGCTCTCTGTCAGAGTTGCACATTTCTTCATGTTATAACAATACAAATTTCTCTTAAGATGTATCCAATTTGCCACGTTCTTCACCAGGTATTCCTTCTTTAAATTTTCTTAGAGGTCCTTAGCTAAAGTATCATGATGATAATTAACTCTTAATAATGTATCTAAACACCCTCGAATCGAACAAATACATAATTTATTTATCTTGTTCCACTGCTTGTCAAACATCTCTGTTGGCCGATCTTCTAGAGCTTCCTTTAGGTCAAGATGAACAAGTGCATCCATTCTATTTGTTCACCATAAACCAAAGTTATTGGTTCTTGTAAACTTGTTTACCTTGAGTTGTGATATATGTGAGTAAAGTATTTCTTATTTTGTTTCTTTATCTTTATTTGGAGACTCCTGTTAAGTGCATATTATGCATATATTTAGTGTCGAATCCATGCTAGTAATTGCTTATATTCTTGCAAATTATTGTATATTACGTTTGTTTTCTCTTATTTATGTTTTGCTAGGTGAATCGTCCAAAAGAAGTGAATTTGCACATAATTGTGCAATAAAAGAAGTTAGCTACAAGTGGAGAAGGGCCAAAGACCTAGTGGAACTCGTCTGAATCGAAGAGTTCTTGCAATCATCTCGAAGAGGACGAAAAGACGAAGCCAACGACGAAAGAATGGGGTCAATCCGACGTCATATGAAGAAGTTATGGGTGAAACAAGAATGATGCTGGAATGAAGATTGCTAAGGGGTGTCCACTTTACTAAGGGGCAGACGCATTTTCAAAGGGACGGCTAAAGGGAGTCTGGTCTTTTACTTAAGGGGTAGCCAGAATTCAAAACATGTTAAAGGCAACCGGATAATTTACTAAGGGATGCCACCTTCATCTTCTTCCCGTTTTCAGTGATACGGTGATAACGAGCTGATCTCATCAACTGTTGTATTTGAGCTCTGGAGTTTGCATGGTTGGTAGTGACGGGAATAACATGTTAAGGAGGTTGAACTGTGGTGGAGCTTTGGATAAAGATGATCGCTGGTGATGGCAGGGAATGGAAGTAGCTGCCATGGGAGATGATTGATGCTCGAGAGAAGCGAGTTATGGGAAGGTATGGTTAGATTCTTTCGATGGAGTTGGTTGCTGACGTTGTTTACAGACGTGGGTGATGGAGAAGAACTCAAGCTCGAGATGAGCAATGGTGCTGTGATGGATGAGTAATGAAAATATGGCAGGGAATGATGGTGATATGGCCTGCTGTTGCTATGAAGCTCGAGTAAGAGCAGTTCAGAGAAGATGGCGATGAGTTGGAAAGTAAAAGAAAATGGAGTTCAGCTCGATACGATTATGGCAGTGAGATGGTGATGAGTTTGAAGACGGAGTTGCTGTTGGTGGTTCACACTGGCCGGTGACTGATGGGAGAAGGTCTGCTGCTGATTAAAATATGGCGATGAACGTGAGCTCGATATGAAGAAAGAGTTAAAATTTATACTCTTATCAAGAACTTAGAAACCTTGATAATATTTTTCGGAGATATACGAGCATCGTGGTGTTGCTCGTATAGAGCTCCTAGAGCTCTAGTAGTGAAGGGTGGAAGCAAGGACTTTGTAACTTGAACTTTGTATTGATTGATTCTTGCTACCTTACTTACAAATGAATACAACATGCCTATTTATAGGCTAAAAAAAGAAGAAGAGAACTATGTCTATGGAGGCTAACAACTATGCCTATGGAGGCTAACAACTATGCATATGGAGGCTAACAACTATGCCTATGGAGGCTTCCACCAAACCAACTACTAGACAATCTCTTATTTGATTTGTCTAACTCTAGAACACTCATTTTACACATGTTAATTGTCTAACATTTACTCTAGACATCCTAGATATTTCTAGGTTAATTTAGATAGATGTGAACACTTGACTAAGTTGGTGTTGAATATTCAACACTCCCCCTCAACACCTACTTTCCAACTTCTCTTTATCGTAGACGTTTCGGTCCCCTTCATAGTTTAAGGATGTTTCGGTCCTCTTCATAGTTTAAGGACGTTTCAGTCCTCTTCGGAAGTTTAGGGACATTTCGGTCCTCTTCGGAAGTTTAGGGACATTTCGGTCCTCTTCGTAGTTTTAGAACATACGGGTTCCATCGTAGTTTAGGGACATTGCGGTCCTTCTTCGTTTCAGTAAAATACTTCTTGTACTCTTTAGACAACTCATAAGATTTTCACCCACTTTTGTTGTTCTCTATCTCATCACCACTTGGTGATTGCTTCCGCTTTCTTCACAACATTTTTTGTTGTTTCTTCTTCTATTCATCTTTGTTCAGTCACGCTTTTTGTTCGAAAACCGTAACACTTCTTTGGTTATCCAGATTCTCTCACAATCTTTCATTTCGTCAAGCTTCGCCACAAGCTCTAACTATTTTTCTTCTTGTTATTTGATGTTACAAATTTGCCACTTTATCCAGATTTGCCACATTTCAATTCGTAATGATTTGCCACGCTATGACATAATTGTCACACTTTGGTTTGTACGTATTTAAACAAACACCTGTAAACCCATTTAGACTTCATTTGGACATTACAAATTAGGTAATTCCAACACTTCGTAATTTGTAATGGCTCTGTGTTTTTTTTTTTGATATTCACCCAATCTCCGTTTCATGCTCTTATCTCCTCATGCTTGCTTCGCTCAATGATAAACTCTTTATGTTTGCCGCCACGTAATGCCGTTTTTTTTTTTTTTTGTTCTTCTTCTTATCACGAGTATGATTTAGTATCTCGTGACAAACATGCCATGCTTTTCTTCGACAATTGAGGAAGCAATCTGTTGCTCTTACCCTCAATATTCTTTTTTTTTCTTTTTTTTTCTTCCCGATTTGAGGAAACAACCACTTATTGTTCTTACCCTCAAACCCTTCTCTGATCACTTATTAGGAAGTGACCCTTTCTTCTTCTCTTTTATCTTGTTTTTTTTTTCATGGAGACCCCATTTTTTTTTTCTTCATGGAGACCCCATTTCTTCTCTTTTAGTATTTCTTGCTCATTTAGTATGTCTCCTAACTTCTGCGTGCAAGCCTCTACAAATTCAACATTTTTGAAATGTCGATATTACAAAAGCTTTGTCTTGTAGTAGCAGTAGTTTTTTCTTCTTCCAGTGGATACATGTCCACAAACTTCGTGTCACAAGTAGAAACTTGATGTTGTCGTGACAAACATGGCTTTCTTGCCATTTTTTTCTCTCAAAACCGAGTAGGTCGTCTCATTGAGGCTCTCTTCCCACAATATGAGGAGGCGATCATTTGAAGCTCTCTTCCCTCAATATATGGAGGCATTCGTTGTTGACGTTTTCATGATATCGGCTTCTAAAACTCTTGAACGATTGTGGAGGCAATCCTTGGTGCACTCTTCCCACAATTGTCTTTAGAATTTTGTAAACAATTTGAGGAGGAAAATTATTGCTCTCTTCCCTCAAACTTGTCTTCTGGTCACTTATCAAAAAGTGATTTCTTTTTTCTTCTCTACTTTTCTTTTTCCACATGGAGGCGTTTTTGCTCTGGTAGGTTTTTTTTTTTTTTTTTTTTTTTTGACAGTTGGAATGGTTGAAATCTTCTTAGTGGTGTTTGCATCTTCTCCTTCTTAAACTTCATATCTTCTCAACTCGAAAGCTTTGAAACCCATCAATCCGTAGCGGAAACTTTTACGCCCATTTCGGATCGAACGAGCTCTGATACCAAGTTAAAATTTATACTCTTATCAAGAACTTAGAAACCTTGATAATATTTTTCGGAGATATACGAGCATCGTGGTGTTGTTTGAAAACAAGCAAGGACTTTGTAACTTGAACTTTGTATTGATTGATTCTTGCTACCTTACTTACAAATGAATACAACATGCCTATTTATAGGCTACAAAAAGAAGAAGAGAACTATGTCTATGGAGGCTAACAACTATGCCTATGGAGGCTAACAACTATGCATATGGAGGCTAACAACTATGCCTATGGAGGCTTCACCAAACCAACTACTAGACAATCTAGTATTCTTATTTGATTTGTCTAACTCTAGAACACTCATTTTACACATGTTAATTGTCTAACATTTACTCTAGACATCCTAGATATTTCTAGGTTAATTTAGATAGATGTGAACACTTGACTAAGTTGGTGTTGAATATTCAACAGAAAGAGCATTGAGTGATTGCAGCTGACGATGGAGATGTGCTGTTGTTCACGGGCATATAATGGTGAACTGATGTTGTAGGTACTACAGCCAGCCATTGTTGATGATCATTGTTCGGAAGTTGGCAGAGTAATGCTTTATGGCAAGTGAGTTTGAGAACGAGAAAACGATGGAAAAAGGAGATGGTCTGGCAGTCGTGGTGATGATGGATAACTCGAGCTAATGGAAGATGGGTCATCGGGCATGGAGCTGTGGACCGGGATTGCTGCTGTTATTGGGTGATGTTCTCGAGTGATGGCTCAGTTACGGAGGCATTTTTGATTGTCGGAAGTCAATAAGAAGCTATGCTATGGAACCTGATGGATCGATGTTGCTGGCAATGATGGAGAAGCTGATAACCAACCGGCTGGCAGTGATGCTTTGTTGCTCGATGGACAGAGTCTGTTGTGGTGATTCCTGTGATACTCGGTGATTGGTAATGGAGGAGTCTTATGTTGATGATCGATGATGAAGGTCAAGAACAAAGTCTGCTGAGGTTGATGCCGCCGGAAGTGTGATGCAGTGAGTTTAACGTTGAACTCGAGTTTCTGCAAGACAGGGAAGTGGTGGTCGAGTTTGTAGTGATGATGGAGTTCGAGTAGAAGAGCTCGAGTTCAGCTGAGGAGAAGTTACGGATGGAAACCCAGCCGTGATTGAAAAGGGAAATTTTGACGAAACATCCAGGAGAGTATACGGCCCGAAAATCCCATACGAAATGAGAGAAGAAAACAATTAAGCTGTCAGTCTCCTGAAACTGACAAACTAAATGTAGCTGAGAAGTTGGATTTGGGCTGGGTTTTACTGTTCATGAGAAGCCCATAAAGGCTGTTGAACGTGGGTTTTACTCTTTTACACGATTTTGGCTTGGTTTTGATGGAAATTTGGCCAAGTTTTGGCAACCATTCGACCGAGATTCAAGCGCGGGCATAACTACAATTGGGACATCTATATGAGAGAACTTCTAATATTTTTGGGATATCTCATATCACTACTTCTCATAACACTTTTGTTCTTCATAAAATATTTTAGGGTTTACCCCTTTAGGGGGAAACCGGGAAACGGTGTAAACATGAGAGGCTAAACTTTATTTGATTAGGATGAATTCAAAGTTCCGGGAGTGAGGCTTAATTATTATACAAGTTTATTCGAAGTTTTTATCATATTATCGATTGACTTTTCTATATTTAGGGTTTATGATTGGTTTCTAGATTGTTCAAGTGTACAATTGGATTAATCTTTTGATCATTCTAATGCTAGTAGAAGTTGGGAGATAAGTGTAATAGTCAAACAACTCTATATACAAGTAGAAATTGTGAGACCTTGCAGAGGGATTCTGTGGATCAATTGCGAGTGAAGACAACATCAGCAAGTGAACCTTGAGCTAAGAGTTTAACTACTGGAATCAACCTAATTCACAAAGCCTAAAGCATTCAGTTGGATTACACCTTGAGTGAGCTACTACTTGTTGGTTCGGTTGGATAGAATCTGATATTGGAGAGCTTCTGTATCCGTGGTATACAGAGTTTTTGGGATATCACTGAGCTAGCTGTTATTCTACGGTTGGTGATATATGATTCTTACGAAAGGTAAACGAGTATACTATGCAAGTCAACGTTTGGTAACGACGAATGACTCCTAATCATCTTTTCATCTTATTGTTTATTATTATTATTATTTTAATTATTCAACAATTCCCCTTGTCTTTTATTTATTTTGCTGAACTAAATAACATATCAATTACACTTTTCTTCGTGGGAACGAACTTGACTTCCATTATATTACTAGTTAATTAGTGGAAAATATCTTGATTAATTTGTTGTGGTTACGACATGCATCAACTCCGAGTATATCATGTCATCTGGTTTTTCCGTATCAACCATTGTTCGCAAATGCAAAAATATGAATAAAAACAAAACCATTGAGATCATAATTACCTCAAGCAATCTTCAGAAAAATCCCTTCACTTCAGCTGCAATATGAATACTCGTATCAAAAAGTATTACATGGCTCTGATACCGACTATTGCGTTAAAACCTGCAGAAGCGTTTAATTTGCACATTTATAATGGTACTTCAATATTGTGAAGAACTCAATCACATTGACAAAAAAAGAACAAGTATTTAGTGAGGCTGAATCCTCGAGAAGACCAGGTCTTGTGGATATGCCCAAGGTCTTTCCAAGAGGAAACACAGTGGTCTAAAGTGCCTCTTCCCACAAGGCTTCCCTAGTGTACGAGAATCCCAGCAGGAAGACTCCGGATATGGCTAACCATTAGTCGTTCTAAAAAAGTTGAAAACGGTAAATCATCATTAACCGGTATACCTCAAAATAACGGATAACTATTGTTCGTTCCATAGGAACCGCTACTCGTTATCAGTTTATGGGTTTCTTAGAACAGTTAACAAATATCCGTTCCTTGACCTTTTTTCGTTTATACTCCATGTACACTCATTTTCAGTTTTAGTGTTGTTTTACCAAATATGGTTACACTCTATTTACACTAGATGGGTAGACACTCCTGAGGTTTCTTGTCGCATAATTTTTTTTATTAACGTTGGATCTAGTTGTTTTAGGTGCATTGTGCTTACCTTAACTTAAATTGGCAATTTTTTAAATGGGTTGTAGAGTACACATTGAGTCGATAAGTCGTATTTAGATGGAAATATGTAAATATAGTGACAAAGATGTGTAAACAAGTTCATTTTATTCGGATACTTAAACTAAGTAGTACACTAAATCTAAATTACTGAAAACTAAACCTAACTCACTATCGCAGGAATCGCGACTGCACTTAGTCGGTGCAGCAACCCTTTAAACAGTTATGTGTCCCTAACGACCGAGTGTAATCTCGGGAGGGTTTGCCAGAGATGTACCCACAAACCTATATTGTTGGTGCAGCCGAATTAATCTTCATCACAATGTTCACCATCTTCACGACATAATATCTCGGGATTATACTCTTCAGGCAACCTATGCTTCAGGAGTAAATAACATTCTTATAATTGGAATGCTTTACCCGTATCTATGTTGCGACTCCATTTCCTATATTAAACAACCAAATATTATAATTGTGTTATTAAAATAATATTTAAAAAATTTAGGTGTTAGTCCGAAACTAAAACACTTACACATTCGTTCATGGTCCATCTAGAAGGTAAGTTTCTCAAAAGTGAAACAAAAAAACTTAGGTACACCTTAACCTTTATCTTAATATTTGGTACCCTTTTTTGTAAAACTCTAGATGTTCTCTGGTATGGGTTTCCATTCCTAACCTTCAAATGTAGAACCACCATCTCCCACAAATTAACCCTTGAAATAATATTTTTTGTTTCTCCTTCGGCAACAAAGACATTAATCCAAGACTGGGTGATAGCTGCATCTTCAAGAGGGGTGAATCTGGTGACCATGACTACTAATATAATAAAAGAATGTGCTGAAAATGAAACAAAAGATATATTCAGTATAAAGAAGAAGTTGATAATTTGGTTGTGTTATTTTGGTATGGAGCAACATTATTTATACTAAATTTCCTGTCTTATTGGTCTTTAAATTTTCAAATCAATTTAATGATATTTGTGGTCTAGTGTGGTCACTTTGGTTACTGATGTATTATGTTGGTCGAGTTTTCTTATCAACAGTTATCGGTTTCGTCATATCACTCATAAATTTATTACATTATTTGGGATTCTGTAATTGAGTTTTCTTATCACCAGTTGTCGGTTTCGTCAGATCACTCATTAATTTATTACACTATTAGGGATTCTGTAATTGAGTTGACGTATCAATGTATTTGTCATCTTTAGACATATCACCTCACATCATTTATTTAAATACACATATGTTCCTAATTTTATTTGTCATTCATTAATTTTATTTGTCATTCATTTGTCACCATTGAGTATTCTAGTCAAGTGCAACTTGAGGATTGTCATAATGTATTTGGATTTTTTTTGTTGTAATATGTTTGGACGACTGTTGTTCCAATAAAATACATGTTCTTGTCCTTAAGACTCATCAAATCAATTTCTTATTTTGATGAGTTTTCCTATTGATGTGTTTCCCGTAGAGTTAAATATAGGGTAACTATTCTATATGGTAACATTTATACTTTTCTATAAAATCCCCTAAAATGGATCCCAAAGAGCACACCCTCATTCCATAGGCAATAAGATCTTCGAGTAAGTTTTGAAGAAGATATTCATTATGTGGTTTAGTAATGAAGAAGATGTTGGTGTTGTGGAAGCATGGATTTTAGAAACAAACCGAGCCACGATCCCAGGAGAAGAAAATCAATCAACCGAGTTTTGGAACTGTGTTTTTCAAAATTTTGTAGATATCACCGGACACGATAATAGAAGAACAAAAAATTCAGTAACAAACATATTCAACCTAATTAATACTGAAATCCAAACCTTTGTTACAATTCTGTTTGATGTCAACTTGAAGCATGCATCATTGTCATACGAAGTTAGGGTAAGAATATTATAAAAACTAGTTAATATGTTGATTATATATATAGTCCAATGTCTAATGTTTTATGTTCAGATATCATGTTAATGTTTTCTGTTTTGTTTTCAGAAAATGAAAGCTCGGATCGAGCACCGTGAAGACACCAAGAAACCTTTTAAATTTGATGCATTGTATGAGCAATTGAAAGATGTTGTACCTTGCTATAATTTTGAATGAATATTTGAGTGTCAACAAATTTTTAAATAAGCAGGAGGAGTCTTAAATTCAAACATCAAATGCGTAAATAGGAATAAAGTAAAGAAAACACCCTAATTAAATTGAAGCAACTTGAAATAAAAATAAAAATAAATTAACTAATAATTTAGAAAACTAATTAACTAATAACCAATATAACTAATTAACTAATTATGAGGGTCGTATCCCAACCGGGTACATATTTCCTATTGCATCTTAGTTATTGCATATCTCTTCCATTCAGGGAGCATTTCCACATCCATTAATAATATTTTCATATCTTTCTGTCAAATGACCATTTCATCGTTGTGAGCTTTCTTCTCTCTTGCCAGGGTATCCCTTGTCCCATTTTCAACTACCTGGCGAATCATCTTATTTTCAGCTAACTCTTTTTCATGTTTGACTGCATTATTCTTCTCAAAATACTGAATCATGTTGTTCCAGCCACGTTCTATAACTTTCAACTACCCCGATTCCTATGGTTGTTTCCATCTTAGACTTATCTCTGCTAGGCCCCCTGGGTTTATCTTTTGAAAAAAAAAACATATTTGTGTTTGGGTTTGGGTTTCCATAACTGTATCTGTGCCATCTCCATATTCACTTTATGAAACAACCATAAGAATCGGGGTAGACTGACTAGGTTCACCGTGATGGTACCTTAAATTCTCCGGGTCACAACCTTCCACATGGTGCCTCAAAACTGCGAAAACAACGTCATGTTTCCAAGGTTTTCAGCCCCTTCCTTCAACAAATTTTACTCTTGCTTCTATGTACTACAACTATTTTTTTAGATAGTGTGAATGAAATAAAAATTTGAATTAATGTTACCAAATGAAATGAAATAAAAAAAATTACATTAATTTTTTGAGAAAACTTACCATTTGTTCATCGGTCCATCCACTAGGCGGGTTCCTCAAATAAGCTGCCACAATTCCAGCAAATCTTCTGCAATCGGTTTTGAGGGCGCTCATTCTGTTTTGAAGAGATTTTCGAGTCCGGTTTGTCCGTGTGCCAAAAGTGTGGTGGTATTCCGGTTCAATTTTATCCTAGAAAGTTTCGGAATCTTGATACCTCCCAACTACTGAAACGGATGCAAACATAACATAAGCTTTTGCAATTGCCATATCTTCAGCTCGTGTAAAATTAACCATTATGTTTTTCAACAAGTAGAATAAATAAATCAAACCAAAAATAAAAATTCTATAGATATTTATGATTTTGAAGAGATTTCAGGTGATGGTAGTAATATGATCGGTAGATATGGATTGGTGTGAATTTTAGTTACCAAAAATCACATATATATATATAACGTGTTTTCAAAAATCTACCGTTGTAGTAAAACGGGAGATTATTAGCCGTTTCACAATTTCGGCCGTAAGATGATGGTAACCGTTGTAGATCTAACGGCTGACATATAGAACGGCCAACGATCACTTGTAAAACGGTTAGTGATTGGACGTTTTATTTTGGATGACATTGGATCTTCAACGGTCATTTTCATCTGACGGTTCATTTAAAAAACGGCTAACTATTAACCGTTTTCTTTAAACGTTCAAATTTAATCCATATATATATATATATATATATATATGAGATGTTTATTTACCTTCTCCATAAACTCCAAAGAAACGATCAAACAATCCAACAAAAATTTGAACACCCTAATTTTACATTTTAATTAATCATATTTGTTGGTTTATATTTTGTTATCTCTTAGGAAATGATGCTTAATTTTAGTGAACAAGAAGATATTCAACTAGTCGGAACCTTTTGCACCGTAGTCGAGCGAGCAATTTTTTTGAATATGGCAGCAGAAACCTTTTAGAATGATATGTTGGTCGAGTTTCATTCAAGAGCGGGTGTAAATGAAAGATCCTCGAATGCTCTTCGGTGTCACCTAGCTTTTCTAAAGAGTAATTGCAGGGTTTTTAGGATTTGTCCGCGTGAATCAAATAATGATGTGATTCGCGCCAACATTATTTATACCGAGCGAGGAAGGGGAACATTTCGTCATTCAAGCATTAACGATATATTTGGACCGCATTTGATTATCAATCCGGAACATATCTTATAATCTACCAAGTTATTTAAATAATATAAAATCCCCTACTTTATAGATAATTATAATGTGGTGTGTTTCTATTTGCTATTAAGTTATTTTAACGTTGTGTGTTATTTAATAAATGTAATGTTTTTTTACTACCTTATGCCGATGTTGTCTTTTTCATTTGTTCAATTAAATAAAACTATTTTTAGTAACCATGTCTCACCGCTTACATAAATAAAATAAAATAACACATAATAAAATCATTCTGAATCGGATGCCGAAAAAACTTGTTCTTGGTCGTAATGGTCCTGATCAACATCAACCTCATCTGTGTCTTCTCCCAAATCCGATTCGTTATCTATCGCATCTCCAGGCATGTCACCATCCCATAGACCTTGACCGTGTCGTTCTCATATATGAGCTGCCAAATCCGTACATAGTCTCTCCCAAAGAACTGGGTTTTGTAATGCCTCGCTCGTCTGCCTCAATGTTCCAACTATAGATGCATGAGGTGGATCTGGCACATATTTCTACAACGGGTCACGATGTTCATCCTCTACAACCATATTATGCAATATCATACAGGTTATCATGATCGATTTCATATCTTGTTTTTCCCAATAGTTACATCCGTGGTAAAGGATCCTAAATTTACTTTGCAGTGTCCCAAACGCCTGTTCCGCATCTTTCCTCTTAACCATTTGATATTTATTAAACAACTCGAGAATTGGAATACCACCGGGTGCACCATATGCTTGGACTAACACGGAGTAGCTGTTATAAATTCCATCCACTAAATAATACCCATGTGTGTACTGGTTCCCATTGATAGTAAAATGACAAGGTGGTGCAACACCATTGAGATTGTCATCAAACAAATTGGAAGACTTCAAAACATTAAGATCATTGTTTGATCCACCCACTCCAAAATAACCATGCCAAAACCACCTATCGTATGAAGAAACCGCCTCAAGAACACAAGTGGAATAACTTTTGTGGCCTGTGTGTGTTCCCGTCTCGTCCATTGGACACACCCTCTAACCCCAATGCATACATTCCAGGCTACCAAGCATTCCTGGGAACCCTCGAGATGTGTTCTCCTTCATCAACCACTTGGTATCATTCACAGTTGGACGTCTCATGTATTCCGCATTATACCCAAACATGATTGCATCACAAAACTTCTTAATATAGTAATAAATAGTAGAAGCATCCATATGGGTATAGTCACCAACTCTATAAGGCGGGATACCTTTATAAAGACATTTCATAATGGCATACATTTTCATGTGTGGGCTATGACCTGGAATTCTTGCAGCATCTTTTCTTTGTCGAAAGTCTGGGTCAACCTCACATATTTTGGGTTTTGAAAATCATTAAAAAAAATACCATGAGAGAGAGTGTCAGAGAGAGAGAGAGAGAGGAGAAAATCCTATCTTGGATTCAATTACTCAAATTGAATCAAAATCTTTTGAATTTTTGTCTCAAAGATTAGGCAAACAAGATGGTTTTAAGATCATTGAACGTGGAGCAGGTGGTCTCAACTTCAAAATTATCTTCTCAGCTTATATTGGGGATTGGATTCTTAAAACCTTGGGTAAGATTACTCACTTTGACTCTTTTATTAACAAAAAATGGCCAGTAAGAGAGGGCAGCTTCGCATTTCTGATAGAGAGGCTCAAAAATCCCAGAGGAGAATTTATCAAAATTCAAAGAACAGATAAAAATAAGGGTCAAAATAATCTTTATTTATTCCGAAAAGAAAAAATCAATTTGGTTGGTTAAGATTTATAGAGCTACTCAAAAAGCTCTTCGGGAAAACAAATATCTACAAACAACAAATCCCAAATGATGATGATTTTCCAGTCAATCATAACTCTATCATCAATCAAAGACCTGGCCGTACTTTTTGTTGTGTAGCTTATGGTTTTATCTCTTGGAATCAAGTAGCAAAAGAAATTGCAGCTAAACTTAAATGGGATCGGCACCTGAACATTAATATTCTTAATGACAATATGGTAACATTTCATCCAAACAATGATTGGGAATGGAACAGTTGTTGGAGACCGATCAAATGGAGATTTAAAGACACAACAATGGAAGTCAAAAGATGAATTAATGATGATATCTCAATAAATGCTAGATCCTTTTCACTAGCTCAGAATTGGGTAAAAATAAAAGGCTTACCGGTACAACTTTGGTCTAAAGAAAATTTTGACAAGATATGGTTACAAATGAGTGGCTTAGCAGAGGTGGATCATTCTACAGTGGAAAGGAATCCGGCTTGTTGTAGATTGAGAATCAAATGTATTTCTCAACAGATCCCAGCAGCAATCCATATCGAACTGAGTGGCGTATTCTGGGTATTAGTAGTTGAATGGGACTTCAGTTATTCTCCGACAAAAAGATCAACAGTAAAATCTTACCGGAACATCATCTCTCAACTGGAGAGACCGATAGCTCCGACATCCTTTCAAATTTCAAATTTTGAAAATCCTGACTTTGGTACGGGAAAATCCTCAGAAGACAGACGAGATACATGGATAAGGTTGTGCCAGGTGGAGAAAGGGCAGATGGTATTAACCGATTTTTTCAAAAAGAAAGTCAATGGAAATCAAAGTCCACTCTTCAAAAACAAAGGGCATAACGGTCATCTTCAAACATAACTTCAAAACCAAACTCCAGTACAGGCTTTCATCAATCGACACAGAATGGGAAGGAAAAACAAGATGCAGTTACATAACCCTCAATTTTCTCTCCCTAATTTCTCGCCCGTATCGGAGAATCAACAACAATTAATCATTATTCAAAACCCAGAAGTGGAAAGAGTGCCGGAATCTCCTCCGATAAATATAAATAATGAAATTAAGAAGATTAACTCAATCCACAATACTGTGGATCTAATTATGGAAGCAACACTGAATGTAGGTGCGAATTTCGGGGGTCAAGAGTCTAATATCAAAGGATTATTCACCAATATTATGGCCAAGCACGCTGCTTTCAATGATGAAAGAAACAAGAAGAAGTCAATCTCAAGTGTCAGGGCAGTTACAGTTGAAGACTCAATCCAAAACTCATCGGAGGAGGGTCAAGGAGATGTAGAAATTTTTGAAGATACTGTAAATTTGGGATCAGATAGACTTAATGGATATTAAAGTTTTGGTGTGGAATATGAGAAGTCTCACGGCAGTAGATAAAATGGACTCTCTTAAGGATTTAATTAGAAAAACAAAACCAACAGTCTGCTTAATTCAGGAAACGCATATGATGAAAATAAATAACTGGTGGGTAAATAACATTTGGGGAAACGATCAAAATAAATGGAGAACAATTCCATCTCAAGGCTTGTCAGGAGGTTTATTAACAATTTGGGATGATAGTTTGCTGGATTGTGTAGATGAAATTTTTGGCCCCAACACTCTCTCTCATAAGTTCAAAAGTAAAGTTGAGGATTATGAATGGACTGTAACTAATGTGTATTCTCCTTGCACTTATTGGGAAAGGGAGGAATTTTGGGAAGAAGTAGATAATTTGTCAGGTTGGGCAAATGAGCATTGGGTGGTGGCTGGTGATTTCAATGCCATAAGAAAAAGAAGAGAAAGAAATAATCATGGAGGTTCAAAAAGAAATACAAGATTGTTCAATGATTTCATGGAAAGTCATGACTCAGAGGACTTACCATTGAATGGAGGACCGTTCAGATGGAGTAATATGCAACATGAGCCATTACTTTGCAGATTATATAGAGTGCTAGTCTCCCCTCTTTTTGAAGGCAAATTTCCTCTACTCACTCAAACAGTGCTTTCAAGAACTTTATCAGATCACTCATCAATTCTCCCCACAACAAAAAATTATGCTTCAAGTAAACCTCCTTTCAAAGTGGAAAGCTACTGGTTCTCACATCCAGATTTCCTCTCAAATATCAAAATCTGGTGGGATGCTTTGGTATTTCAAGGTACTCCAAGTTACATCATGTCTAAAAAGCTGCAAAATCTAAAAAATTTCCTTAGAAGATGGAGCAAAGAAACCTATGGCAAGGTGGCTGATAAAAAAAAACAGTTGACTTCCACAATTGATTCTCTCAACATTCAAGAGGAAAATGGTGCTCTAACTTCCCAACAATTCATTGAGAGAGTGGAAAGCAGGTCCAAACTAAAGCAATTGAATTTGAATAATGCTAGAAAATGGTTGGTTAGATCCAAGACTAAACACTTCAAAGAAGGTGATGCAAACACAAAGTACTTCCACTCTTTAGAAAATGGAAGAAGAAGAAGGAATACAATACAAAAATTAGTTATTGAAGGTGAAGATAACTTTTGTCAAGTTGACATAAGTGAGGAAATATCCAAATATTTCTTTAACTTGTTCCAAGAAGAGCACAAATTCATACCTCAGATGAATGAAGAATTTTTCACTAAGATATCTTCAGATGAAAGCATATGGGTGGAAAGACCAATTGAAGAAGAATAAGTTTGGTTAGTAATCAATAATTGCAAGAACAATAAATCTCCTGGGCCAGATGGATATAATATGGAATTCTACAAACCAACATGGGAAGTAATCAAAAAGGATTTCATGGCAGTCATAAGAGAATTTGAAGAACAATAGAAAATTGATTGGAGGGTCAATTGCTATTTCATCATCTTGATTCCAAAAAATGATCGGGTAGGAAGCCCTCAAGATTTTAGACCAATTATCCTAGTCAGCAACATATACAAGGTGATCTCTAAAACTCTCACACAAAGATTCAAAACTGTTCCCTAAACTGATCTCAGAAAATCAAGGAGCTTTCATTGCTGATAAACAAATATTGGATAACATATTAATAGGAGGAGAACTTATTGATTCAAGACTCAAAAACAAAGTCCCAGGAATCATTTGCAAGCTTGACATTCAAAAAGCCTTTGACAATGTTAGTTGGCACACTATCAGTTAAGTCTTACACAGTTATAACTTTGGACCTAAGTGGATTAATTGGATGGATTTGTGCACTTCTTCAGCTCAACATTCTTTACTGATCAATGGTTCCTCCACTCTTAAATTCAAGCCTCAAAAATGTCTAAGGCAGGGGGATTCCCTTTCACCTTTCCTCTTCATTTTAGTGGCTAAAATCTTCACAAAACTAATGAAGAATGTTGTGCATCTAAACACGATCTCCGTATTTTCAGTTAAATCTATCAAGGTATCTCATCTCCAATTTGCTGATGATACTTTAGTCTTTTTGGATGCCAAAGAAGAAGAAGCTAAAAATCTTGTCCTCATTCTGCAAATCTTTGAAGCAATTACAGGTTTGAGTGTCAACCTCAGTAAGAGTGATGTCATCAACATTGGTGCAGATCACAAAGTTGATGCTATTGCAGATATTCTTAGTTGCAGAGTAGAAAAATTTCCTCTAAAATATCTGGGTATTCCAATTGGTGCAGCGGCTAGAAGCACATCAATTTGGAATGTCATTATTGAGAAATTCTTGAAGAAATTAGCTCCTTGGAAGAGGAGATTTTTCAACAAGGCAGATAGAGTGGTCCTTATAAAAGCAACTATGTCGAGCTTACCAATTTACTTTATGTCCATTTTCCCTATGCCTGTGAGTGTGGAGAAGAAATTGGATCAGATTATGAGGAATTTTTTCTGGGGCTCCTCAACTGATTCAAGGAAAATAAACTGGATTGCATGGCATATGATATGCAAACCAAAGAAAATGGGGGGGCTTGGGAATCAGAAACCTGAAGCTCACAAATAAAGCTCTTCTCTCGAAATGGACATGGAGATATTTCAAAGAAAAGCAACTCCTTTGGAGAAGAATTGTTCAAGAAAAGATGAGTGCAAAGACAAAACATCTTTGGGGTGAAGGATTCTAACAAACCTCAAGGAAGAGGCTTGTGGAAAGGAATTCAGAAGCATAAAATTTTAGTGGAAAATATGTCAGTCACTCAAATTAGAAAGGGGGATGCGGTTCTGTTTTGGTGGGACAAATTGCTAGGAAACCCAGCACTGAAGCACAAATTCCCCAATATCTACAAACTATCTACACAGAAGAATGCAGCTATAATTGAAGTGACTGCAAATACTGCTTGGAATCTCAAATTCAGAAGAAATCTGAATCAAGCTGAACTGCCTGAAATGTTAGCTTTGCTCGCAGAAATTGGAAGTCCTCCTTCACTAGATGAAAATGCAGAAGATGAGGTTTTATGCACCTTGGTAGATGGCTTCAAGGTCAAAACTTTTTATAACAGTCTGATTCAACAACTTCCAGTAGATATAGTGGTCCTTCCAGTGAATTGCATTTGGAGAAAATTTGTTCCACCCAAAGTGCAGATGCTAATGTGGTCTGCTTCTCAAAATGCTATTTCCACAGCAGATAACCTCCATTATAGAGGATGCACTTTTCAAAACCCAATCTGTTCTCTTTGTAACCTGCAACAGGAATCAGTGCATCATTTCCTGTTGCATTGTGAGTTAACTTATACAATATGGAATTATTTCATTTAGGGTTACAATGTCAGATGGGCTCAGGCAGGTTCCATTATTGGTCTCTTAGAAGCTTGGAAGCTCAAAAGGGGTAGACACAGAGGCATGAAAATTTGGCCTCTTATACCTTTTGCTATTGTTTGGGCAATTTGGAATGAGAGGAACAGGAGAGTCATGGCTCATAAAAGACCAAAGACATCAACAGAAGTCATCAATGAAGTTAAGCTGTGCTAATCTTCATATGGGGTTCAAATCAGAATTGGTTTGGACATTATATTTTTAGAGATCTTGTTACTCATTGGAAGGTTACGATCGATAGAATGTAATTGTTTAAAATGTCTCAAAATGGGGGCATTTTGCCTTGTTACATTTTTTTCTAATATATTCAACCTTTCTCCTAAAAAAAAAACCTCACATATTTTGTGCAAAATTCTTAAAAACAGGGTCGATACATACCTAAAAGGTCATGGAACTTTTTCGGTCCCTTCCCTGGGAACTTAGTAGCGGTAAAAGTGTTGGTGTTGCAATTGAACCACATGAGTTCACGGTCACTATACAGATTGCTTCAATTCCATCGATCAGAAGCTTTGGTGTCTCCACTATACAGATAGATTGAGTGATCAAAAACAGGATCTTATGAATTTGGACGGGGAATCGGTCACTCACTCACGAAGGCTCGAAGCTTTGAACAAAAACAATTTTCGGGTATTAAACGTTCAGGGCTTGACAACTTTTTGGAAGAATGATATTGACTGACACGAATTACTTTAGGGGGCGTCTATAATATTAATTGCTCCAGCTTATACTGATTTTTTTAGGGTTCTCTTTTCCAATTCAGTAACAGCCTTTCCAAAAAATAAAAATAAAAATCAGATAGATTTAAAGAAAAATCGGAGGGAAATTCCGATTAGCCGGTAAATTTTCTGTCAGAGTTTCTTCATATGATCTCTTAATAATACCGTATAAACGAAACCCAATTTGTACTTTCTGTAGTCCAATTTTGTTCTCATTTTTCTTCTTCTTTTTTGAGATTTCTGTAGAGATTTCCAATGCCTCGAATTTCTTTCATTTCTGCAATTAGGAAATCTTCGAGTCTTATTTTCACAGTAAAAGCTCCATTTTTGATTCCTTTATCCACTTCCTTAAGAAATTCAAGCTTGCACTCTTTCATTTCTGCAGATTTTCCAGTTCCAGTTTCTAGTCTATGTTTATTGCATTTCCCATCGACGGTTGGATATTGCTCTACCTGTTCATCTTCTTCAGAAACTCCAGAATTGGCCCAAAATGTTGATTCAGAACAGATGTATAATGTTATTGTGGAAAATTGTAATGCAGATAAATGTATGGAAAGTGCTCTTGAGGTGCTCGATGTTAGGTTAACTACTGAAGTGGTCGGCAACGTTCTGTCAAAGCTTTGGTATGAGGAGAAAATAGCATTCAGATTCTTCACATGGGCAGGTAAACAAGAAGGCTATATGCATGACAGTAAGACTTATGATGAAATGATTGATATACTGTCTAGCACTAAATATAAAGTTAAGCAGTTTAGAATTGTTTGTGATTTACTTGAATATATGAAGAGAAAGGGTAGGAATTCGGTGCCCGTTGAGATTCTAATTGATATTTTGAGAAAATATACCGAAAAATACTTATCTCGAGTTCAGAAGTGTAGAAAGAAGAAGAAAGTGAGAGTGAGAACACAACCTGAGATCAATGCGTTTAACTTGTTATTGGATTCTTTATGCAAGTGTTGCCTAGTTGAGGAAGCTGAAACCTTGTTTACGAGGTTAAAAAAGAAGGTTACTCCAGATGGAACTACATATAACATATTGTTTTTTGGGTGGTGTAGAGTGAGAAACCCAAGTAGAGGAATGAAGATATTGGAGGAAATGATTGATATGGGTCATAGACCTGAGAATTTTACTTATACTACTGCCATTGATGCATATTGCAGAGCGGGGTTATTGTCAGAGGCGGCTGCACTTTTTGATTTCATGAGAACAAAAGGTTCTACAATGTCTTCTCCTACTGCAAAAACTTATGCTATTATGATTGTAGCATTTGCTAATTGTGATAGAATGGATGAGTGCTTTAAGCTTATAATGGATATGATAACTTGTGGTTGCTTACCCGATGTTTCAACGTATAAGGAAGTCATTGAGGGACTTTGTCTAGCTGGGAAATTTGAGGAAGCATATACGTTTTTGGAAGAAATGGGTAATAAAGGTTACCCAGCTGATATTGTTACTTACAATTGTTTTCTTAAGGTTCTTTGTGACCTTAAGAACGCAGAAGAAACTCTTAAACTATATGGAAGAATGATTGAGGTGGGATGTATTCCTAGTGTCCATACTTTTAATATGATGATCGATATGTTCTTCGAGATGGGTCAACCAGATGGGGCATTTGAGACATGGGATGAGATGGACAAAAGGGGATGCAAACCGGATATAGATACTTACTGCGTCATGATTGAAGGTTTATTTGGTTGCGGCAAGACAGAAGATGCTTGTTCTCTTTTGGAAAATGTTGTGAACAAAGGGATGCAGCTGCCGTATAGGAAATTTGATTCTTTGCTGATGAGGCTCTCAGAAACGGGTGATCTCCAAGGCATCCACAGACTTTCAGAGTATATGAGGGGCTTCTATAATCCTTCTATGGCGAGGCGTTTTGCTGCAAGTCAAAAACGTATGAGTACAAGTTTAAGAAGAAAGTAGATTGGGTACGAACTGAAAACTTCTACAAAGGCCATGCAGTTATACGTGTAACCTAATGCTTGGCTGAGCATTCAATTTGATGAAGTTATTTGTTCGGATTTTAGGCAGTGATTACTGATTTCCTCAAAAATATTGAACACACGACACAAAGTTCATTACCCTGAGAATCAAGTGTCGTGCTCGTGGCTAAGAATTTGGGTAGGCAGCTATTAAACATGCCTGAACTGATGGCTCAAAGTGGACTTCTTACTAAGACTCTGCAGATGGCTTACATGATCTGCGAAGACATCACGAGTTGGTAGATATCTTTGTGGAGCCGTAATACCCATCTGGAATCAAATTAATTACTGGTTTTTTTTTGTGATTCAGAAATGATGAATTCCGAAGAATGGAATTACCTGATTTTGATGAGAACAATCTAATTCAGGATCAGTAATATATCCCCATTAAGATCAGTTTGGGCTTGACTAAATATATTTACTTGGCAGCAACATCTGGGTCCCAGAGGCAGCATAAACACAATACCCAGTTCAAGAGAGGGGTCTGGCTACTTCTGCTGTTAATCTCTGCATGTCTTCCGGTTAGTCATTAGTGCTTCTGCTTCATTTTTGCTCTTTTATCTTCTTCTTTATCTTTTTCTAATTCGCAGTACATAGAATTTTGATTCAAGCCATTCAATCTTTTGCTGAATTTTTCAAAATTCATGAATTGGGAAAATCCAGACTAAAGTCAAATTTATACCAAATTGGTTCTGTAAACAGTTTTGTGAATTCATTAGTAAACAGAACTTGTGATTCATGGCAAAGATGATAGGACCAGCTTAACTAGAATTGAAATATCTGAATAGGAATCTCTAAATGTAATTTCTGTATGTCAGTTAGAGGAAGAAAACTTGGTGGTCAATCCATTCCACCACTGGTTTGAGCTTCATTTGCTTCCCATTTCACTAGTACGTCAGCATAAGCTTTTTCCTCTCTGTATATACGAGAGAAGTAGAGAACCTAAACTGGATTTTGTTTTAAGGAATTTCATGCAGTTTTCCCATTGGACCAAACATTTAGGGTACCTGAAACTTGTTGATAAAGCCCAAATAATATTCATCAAACCGAGCCAAAATAATACTAGCATGTATGTAAATTTTCAAATATTAATGAATTTGAGTTTCTTAAACTATTGATATACACATTGTCAGCAGGTGAGCCTCAATAAGGCGGATGAAGCATAAAAATCCTGGAGTTCAGTTCCAGCAATATGGGGTTAAAAGAAGAGAATGATATGTTCTAATACTTCCCATTCGGACTTTTCGTACAGTTGATGCAAAGTTTGCCATATGAAGTTATAACTGAGATCTTAACTATAGTATCCCTTGGTAGTCCTCTGCATGAATTTCGTTTGCAGAGATCGGCAAAAACTCTTTCACGAGAGAAATTTCCAGCTCATCAACTTTCAGAGGACTCTAAATATTGCATTAGCTTACTTCATTTATACTCTAAACTCTGCGCAGCAACTTTGTCAGTTCAGTTTTTCATGTTACCAGTTTATTTTGTTCCCATGCAACTTTGATCCCAGCAGCTTCCAGTAGATTCCGTTACCTTCTCTTGATTTTCACCACCAAACATTGTAATATTAAAGGCTCGTATCCTTATGGTCTATTACTTGGTTATGTTACTGACATGAACTGGTGGCATTCCTAGTTTTTACATATGTGAAACAGCATCTCGTGAATGGGAAAGACACCAAATCCCCAAAATTCATTATCCACTTCTTTTCTCCGGATACGCATACTTACCGGCCGGATTTGAGGGCACCATTGCACCCTTCTTGGCTCTTTCCCACCACCACTGACATACACCAGTATCAACCCTGGCACAGCCACATCCGTAAGAACTTTAAAAAGGCACCTGAATCCATGTGTAGAAATGTTTTCTACCCCCTCACAACATGACACCACGACTACCACCAACTGCTAACAAACACTGCTCCAATCACCACCACCGCGGCCACCCAGTGACTCGCAAAGCATTTATAGTATCTGTATCGGTATATTATTCTATTATTTTTTGTCCTATTGACCCGTCAACGGTATAAATGTTGACATTTCTAGTTTTCTACCATCAAAGTCCAATCTGGCGTGTTGTTACTTGTTAAGTTCATCGACTCCAAAATAACAGTGAAACAAAGGAAGAAAGATTATAAATGAGTTTCCCGCTTAGTAAACTTCCGATTTCTCTCGAAACCCTAACTCTACCCAAACTCTCTTCTTCTACTCCTAATCCTGTGTTCCCTACTTCTTATTCATTCAATCACAGTTTTTCCCGCCGGATTTTATACCGGAAAATGACTTGTACCGTCGGAAACTCTTCTTCTTCTCCAACAATCAGAACTGTCACCATCTCTTATCCTGAACTCATAGTAAGCATCATCCTTATCCACTTGTGCAAGTATTTTGTTGTTTTTTTATTATTTCCCTTTTGATTTGAGTTCTGAGAGTTCTGATTGATTTTGATTTTGATAGGATAAACATGCGGATTTATCGATGAAGATTGAACAAGGTTTTGGACCTAATGGATTGGGAATTCTATCGATTTCAAATGTAAGTTTTTAATTTATTACTTAGAATTTGTTTTTCTTTTTCATTATTAATCAGAAGAATAGTATGATGATTGGTGATATTGGATTGAGTCTACCAGTAACTGTTTATTTTGTTTAGCTTTGATTCTAGGGTTTTCATTTTCTGACTAAATTGAAGGGATAGGCTTATTTTTTGGTAGACTGAATTGATACAACCCTCAATAAAAACATGTTGTTGACAAATGCTATGAGATAAGCTTCACTGCCTAAAGCACGGATTCCCATAAGTGCATGTTTAGTTTTCTGGACATATTTCTAGTCCTTCAAATGTTCTTACATTTTTATTTCTTCTGAGGTTCATGTTTTAAGGCTGTGTGTGTGTGTGTTTTTTTTATGAGCTTTTACTTTTGTTGTGATTGTTCAAGAGGCTTACAGTCCTAAGGTTCAACTTAACTTCATCTGTCGGGTGCTCAAAGTTTTGGTAATTGTTTGATAGTTGATTCTCATTCCGAACTTGCTCATACTAAATTTCATGTCTGACCTAATATTTTCATCTATTGCCAATTTTGTCATGATTTCGGTGTTATTTTCTTGTGTCTCTCTTGCAATAGGTACCTGAACTTCCGTCACTGCGTCAAAATCTCCTGCGTCTTGCTCCTAGGTATCAGCCTTTAGACGTATATGGTGTATTTTCCTTGTCTGGCATGTGTATATGTAGTTGCATGAGGAAAATCAGTTTTTTTTTTTGTTTTTTTTTTTTTCATTCTATGTAATCTTCTATTTTATTAGGTTAGCAAGCCTACCTGAAGAGGTGAAGAAGGAACTTGAAGATCCTCACAGCCGGTACCTACTATACTTAAGTTGTTTGATTTTCTATTATTACCTGTGTTACAACGATACACCTAAATTAATTTTTCAGACGTATGGATACGTATTTACACGGATACGCGTACTAATACTTCCAATACTTCAAGATACAACTCAGTTAGAAAACTTTGACTAAATATTAGAAAATTTAGATAGTTTAAATATTAGTTCCAAATCTATGAGAAGTTTTAACTAATACTGACAGAATATTAGTTCCAAATTTGTCCACTGATCTTGCTCTAGACTTTCTTCCTTCTTACCGTGACTTTTTGTCTCTCCAGTGAGGTTAATCATACATATTATATTTTAATCATGCAAACACATGTATGTATTTTGTTAAGTTTCTATCTTATATATAATATATTTATGTTAAACTACTCATGAATAATGAGTATGCCGTATCGCCGTATTTTAGTTTTTCAAGTTGGTGTATCATAGTAGCGTATTGGTATCTTGTATCCGATACCGTATCCGTATCGTTGCAACACAGATTATTACCTGTCAGGAAAAAAAAGATACATGTTTCATATATTGCTGTGTATCTTAAACAAATATGATGCTTACTGGTTTAAACCAAAACAACAACGATGTTCATTCAACTCTAGCAATTTTAATTATTTGATTTTTTTCAGCAATTTCTGATCAGAAAACATGACTATGTTTGCATATATTTGTAGATACATGCTAATTTTTGCCAGTATGGTTAATTAGGTGTGGAGATAAATGACTGGCTGTGTTTCTAGTTATAGATTTAGGAAGTAGGAGCGAATTTGTTTCTAGTTATAGTTAATTAGTGGGTATCCATGCATGATTATCCAATAACAAACCAGCTTTGTTAAGTACATGGGCATCAAGAAGAAGTTGTGGAGTGTCCAGGTGGTGGTTAATCTGATAAATGACGGCCTTAATCCTAGTCATATCTATGGGACATATGAGCAAATTTATTTTTAGTTGGATTGGTTACTTGTCTAGGGGGAATTAGTTTGGTAGTGAGGGCTTATGCATGATTATCTGGCAAGTAACCAGCCTTGTTAAGTACACTTTAGGAAAGAAAATGTGGAGTCACCTGTGGGGTGGTTAATCATAAACCTATGGTAGTTTCATTTGTTTATGATATATTTGTCGAGTGGAAGAAACATTATTAACTACATATAATGTCGTTGAATTTAGTGAGGAAAAGAGCTCTGATCAGGATGCAGATTTTTCCTTTGTCAATATACTCTTGAAATTAGGATCTCTTGAATGGAGGAAGCATGAAACTTTGAGATATTAGGAAGAATTTGTGCCTGGACTTTAGCGACTATTAAATAAGAATGGGATTAATTTTGCCTCTACAAGTTGAACTATATGTTTTTGTCAAGTTGTACATATTTTTCTCTTTTTTTTTTTTTTTTTTTTTTGGTTAATTCTTTGTACACATTATATGTTTAGTTGAAGCAGTAATCTTTTGTTTCTGATGGTTTATATGGTTTCTAGTGTAAATCTTCTTAAAATGCTGATAGTTTAGGCATCAACATTACTATCAGGGAAGTGTTGAAATGACTATTTCTCTGCTTTAGGTATAACTTTGGGTGGAGTCATGGGAAAGAGAAGCTAGAATCTGGCAAACCTGGTTAGTGCCAAAAGTTACAATCATCAGCAAACAATTCACACACAATGAACTTGGTAATGTTGTACAACCAAGTACATTTGATGTGCCTCTAACACTATTCTTGATATTACCTCCGCAGATATGATGAAAGGATCTTATTATGCAAATCCAGTGTTAGACAGACCCACAGAAGATAATTCCCTTATCCAGCGGTAAAAGTAAAATAGTATGCTAGAAGCTCAATGTTGTGCAATTCATGTACAAATAAAAATGGCGTATTGCAATTAGTAGTTATTTTTTGTTGTTGAGTAAGGAATAATTGTCTAATCGTACAGTTTTCTCTTCCTTACTAGGTATCCATCCTATTGTCAGGCAAATATATGGCCCGGTGATGCCTTGCCAGAAGTTGAACCTGGTATGTTGACCTATTGCAGTTAGTGATTTCTTAGCAGGAATCACGATGTTATGTGGGGTTGTCTAATCAAATTGGTCATATTTGTACCTTTGTAGCTTTTAAAGCCCTTGGGAAGCTGATGGTGGACATTGGCTTGATTTTGGCACATCATTGTGATCGATATGGTATATGCTTGTTACATAATCTATATCGATTATCTAATAAGGAACCGTATGAAAATGTGCTGACCTGATTCTTATGCTTGAGTTATTACGTGTATAGTTGGCTCATCAATGTAGCTGCATTACTTTTTTCCTTTTATTCAAGCTGCATTTGTAAGGTTCATTGAATTTTCGTGTTTTTGATTAGTATCCAGGTGCATGACGGTGAAGGATGATGATGGCCTTGAACAGATACTTTTGCGTTCTCGATGTCACAAAGGTCGTCTTCTGTATTATTTTCCAGAGCACAAAAGGTGATTGTAGGCTTTATGTTAGAATATCGTTAAGTGAGGTTCGAGTCATTGTAATTTTTGTTTTTCACTGCTTTCTCTTTTCGTCATAATGATCTATTTTCGGTCTTTGTTCTCAGTTACTTAACCAAATGAGATTCTGTTGGAATATATTCCATAATAGAAAAGTCTGAGAAATTAAAACCAATAAAAGATCTTTTCTAGGTGACATCTTCCTATAGTATTTCTTTTACTTCAGCAATCCCATGCTCATATAGCTTTTTTGATTCTATTTTGTAACTTCTAACCTTTCTTCATGATTTAATTCTGATTCAGCAGTGAATGCCTACAAGAAGCCGACAACATTTCTTCATGGTGTGGATGGCATACAGACCATGGTTCTCTCACAGGTGACTTATCTATTATTCGGATCCATATAGAGTTTTTCAATAGGAGATAAGTTTGCTCAATATTTTGTGACCTGAAGGTCTAAGAAAAACCTGTTACTCCGTTAGCAATCAGCAGGCATTGGTGTTACAATACACATCAGCATTCCCTGTATTTCAAGTTTAGATTGTTTTAATTGGTGGATGATATTTTTCCTGGCTATGTTCTATAAAGTTACCTGAAAAAAGGCCGCTAGGGTTTGTGCTGAAATTCAAGTAATCTATAATTTGATTCACCACTTTCATTAAAGCACGGCAGATAGATAACCTTGCATATGTTCAATCACGTTGACATTACTTATTGTCGAACCTAGGAAATTGAGAGGTTTCGCTGTACTTCGATAAATGTGGCAAGACAATCATTTTTCTCTATTCAACTTCTGTTACTTTTGGAAGTATGTGCTTTACTACTTCCTTGCAATCATTTCCCCTTAAATGCAGTTTGTTTTCTTCTTTATAAAATAACCAGTAACTATAGTTTTCATGATAAATCTGTTTTCTCCTCTGAGAGAATATTACGCGACAATATCCAGTTTCACTGGATGAAATGGGAGGTTTCGAAGAATTGTGGTACTTTTATGCTTGTAAACATAGCAGGCTCATACTCAATATTTCATCCCATGCTTTTTTTCTTTCTATTATTATTGTATTCATAAATATGCTGGTTCTATTAACTCCTAGTTTTTGATTTTGTGGTGAATTTCCTGTGTAGGTCTCACCTGTGGAATGTTTACGAGAAATGCCGTTGAAATACCTTGCCCTGATAAAACTGCTGGTCTGTATATCAAAACACGAGCCGGTCAGATTGTGAAGGTATACTTTCTTGAAAGGCTATCACTTGATTCTAAATCCATGATATGCTTATTTTAACAGAAGAGATTTGACATTGATAGTTACTAATTCACTTTGATGCATTAGGTTGTCTTTGGGGAAGATGAGATAGCTTACCAAATTGGTGAAACAACTGAAATACTTTCCAGAGGTAGTCTATGTGCAACACCTCATTGTGTACGGGTGAGTGATCTTACTATGTATCAAGTTATGGACATCGGTTTTGTTGTAAGTTTGGCAGCATCAGGGCATCTATGGTGTTCCATGATTCATGCTAGCACCTCAGTGTAATATATTGATTATCATTCTAGGTTTTTTCAGCTGTTCAAGTTCAACTTATTTTTCTTGACTGTCGGCTCTATTCAACATCTGTTGGCTAGCAGGTGTAGTAATCTTCATTAGAACACCATTGATTCGTCTAAGTTTCATCAAAAAGCCATACAAATACCCTCTCAGAAAATTTTGAACATCATTGATAGTTACTGATTATTTGCCGTTGCTCGCTAGTCGTTACCATTCGACTTTACAACCTTTAAATTGGAATGAGTTTCGGAAAGAGAAAACTAGGTTACACCTTCAAAGGGCGAAGCTGTAAAGCAGTAGCATAGACTTGGGTTGATATTTCTCATGCATTTCCAGTGTTTGGTTCTGCTTAACCGATGCTTACAACTGCGAATAAGTTAGACAATGTAGTTGCTAGCTATGAGGATATGGAGTATTATATCACATTCTAAAGCTTAATTAAGTGTTCCATATACAAATATAAAGAGTTGTCTTTTGAATATACTGACATCACTGATGTATTTGTTAGGCACCTAAAGGAGATAACACCCTGGGTGTGGATCGTTCTACTTTTGCAATGTTCATGCAACCGGATTGGTATGTCCATAATCTTTACCTACGCTGCTCTGATAATTATGATTAACTAGATTGCCGCATTATATTAGCATGAGCTGTCTACTCAAAACATGCAGTTTGTCGGAGGATTTGCAATATATAAGTATCGTCTACTATACTAGTGTCCTTCACTTTTTCAAAATTATTGTTGGACGTCTATAAAATGTATTTGCATAAGTATTTACAGCGGATACTAATTTCATGCTGTTATTTTGCAGGGACGAGAATCTCAAATTTCCTGAAGAGGTGCATCTTCACAAAGAGGTAAGCTCTTTAACCTAATTGTACTTCTTCCGCACCAGCAATTGCCATATAAACTCTCAGTAAACTGGCTTTAGCTGACAATTTTTATGTTCTAGACTTCTAGTATTATTCGAGACCTAGATGGTGACTAGATGTGTCCCTTAGTGACAGACAAATCCACGAAGTGTTTAATATTGTGGTTGATTATGGTTTTACTGAACCTCGTTTTTACTCTGCAGTTAATTCCACCAAACGGAACACTAACGTTTGGAGAGTATTCTGAGAAGCTCCTCGACAAATATTATCACCAAAAATCGTAAGCAAGCAGTCTGATGGACAAGAAAAATGACAGTGATAGTTCTTGTACATGCTAGAAACACTATGTTAAGTCTCATATTTGATTCTGTTACGTGTAAATGTCAAATAAATTCAATTAGTCAGTAGTCATTACAATCAGCTGCACCAAAAAAAACAAACAAACCCCAGTTGCCTTCGAGATGGTGGGCTCATTCAGCGTTTAAGCCCATAAACAGGTGAAATCACAAATTTTATTTTAAATAAAATTCTGTATTCATGTTGGAAATTTAAGACCTGATAGGTGGCTTCATTTACATTTAAAGTGCTATTCAGATAGGTGCTAGTGCTACATGACAGATTTGGAGTTTCTTTTTTATTTTTATTCTTCAAGACAGCATTAATAATTAAATTATTTGATAATAATACAGGAGTTATTAGTAAAGTATAAAGATAATGTGTTTACCGGTTTAGGGAAAATGATCCTAGCGTTTTTAGGGGCCAACAATAAAACAAAATAGGATCACCCAAATGTAAAACGAAGCCACCCCTTATATCGCGTAATTCCTAATGGCAAAATTGCCCTCAATTAATCGGTTGATAAATAAGGATTTTTATCAACCGAATTAATTCGGTAGAAAACAAAAACAAAAAACGTCTGATTGTGGACACTTCGGTGTTGGAATCATGTAATAGTTGTTTTCATTTACTTTTTTGTTTCGAGTAGATTGTTACATTTTGTTCATTTGTTGTATTTTATATTTCTAGAGTAGAAGAAGAAGGGTAATAGTGAAAAAACAATTTTTTTAGAAATAGGCAACAAAAATGGATGGATATGAAGAAGAAGGTGAGAATGATCTTGAAGAACATAATGTTGAAGGTTCAGGATCGTTTAGAGAAGACGATTTGGGATATATGTTGAATGATCCAAACTTTTGTGGAGAGGAAACCCTAGACGACGCTTTCATGGAGGAAGCCGGAGAATCAACAGAGATCGAAGCTAATGATGCATCAAACATACAGGTATTGTGTTGAGAAACTCAATACACACTTTCAATGCGTTTGTATGTGTTTTTAAAGGAGAAAACTCGATTAATGCATGCATTTAACGCCCTGAACTACCCAGAATTGGTAGTTAATGTATCCACATATCTACCGAATATAAGCTACTGAGTACCAAAAATTTATATTTGCTAGTTTTAAGAATGTCTATTACTACCGAATATTTGAAAACCCCCAAATTTATTTTCCAAAATGTCTTCATTCGGTAATTAGTATATTACCTGTACTACCGAATGGCCCCAAAATCGAACTCCTCAAAATTTATGAAAGTTAGTAAATTTTTTTAAAAAATTCGGTTGTATTAAAATTTATATAACTACCGAATGTATCATTGGCCCAAAATTCAACTTGTCGCAAACTTGGAAAAATTGTAATTCCTATGTGAAAATCGGAGGAATAGTGATTACTTTACCTTCCGATTGTTAATATTCGGAAGTATTACCTTATATATATCCGCCGAATATGATTGTTTTTGAACTCAGGAGACTGTCCAGATCTTTCTATTAAAATCGGTTGTTTGATGTAATATATTAGTCCGATTGTGGTACAATCGGTTGTATAACCTACAGAATTATGTCCGAATGTCAATGTAAAACCTGTTGCTTCATTTTTGTAGGCCGTTGTAGCGGTTGTTGATGATTTCTATTTGAGGCCCGATACTTCGCCATACTATTCAAACGATTTGGTATGCTCGTTACTACTACTACTGTTGTTATTATTATTATTATTATTCAAATATGTATGTTAAATGGTTATACTTATGATATTAGTTTTGCTATATTCGTGTTTAGACATTTGGAAGTAAGAAGGAGGCAAAGGAATGGCTTATGAACAAGGCAAAAGATAACATGTGCGTTGTAGTTCAAAACAATCATGTGGATGAAACTCGATTTGAAATGATTTGTGAGCGTGGTGGGAAGCGAAAGAGTCATGAGGGAAAGTATAGTAAGTACATAAGGAAAACGCAGAGGAAATACCGAAGCAATACAAAAAAGATAGGATGTCCTTTCAAGATTGTCTTTTATAAGCCAGACGGTAAGGACGGTTTAGAGTGGAAAATGTTTAAAGTTGATAATGGTTTTCATAACCACGATGATCCGGATACTCTACTTGGACATGTAATGGTTGCCAAGCTAAAACCAAGAGAAATGGAGACGGTGAGGTGTATGAGGATCCAAAAAGCGAGTGCGATCTTAAGTAAAATAAAGGCGGACGACCCCAACAACTTGTCTTCTTTGTCTACAATTAAGTCAGCCCTAGCTACGATCAAAAGAACGGAATGGGATGGTAGAACTTTCATGCAACAATCGGAGTGGTTGGCGGAGTTACATGACTACACGTTGAGAAGGGAAGAAAAGGATGGTAAAGTGGTTCGTATTTTCTTGGCACATCCCGAAATGATCCAATTGGCCCAATGCTTTCATCAAATTTTTTTCATAGATGCCACTTATAAGACAAACAAATATAACATGCCGTTGTTGAATATTGCTTGCCACACTTCGGACAAAAACACATTTACGGTAGCATGGGGTTTAATGGATCACGAGAACAATGTGAGTTTCATTTGGATGTTGGAGACGTTGAGGTCCATTTATAATGGTGATGATTTTCCAAGGGTTATTTTAACGGATAACGATCAAGCCTTAATGCATGCAATAGAGGTAGTGTTTCCGGAAGCCCGAAACTTGCAATGTACTTGGCACATTCAACAAAACCTCAAATCCAATTGCCATCATCATTTCCAAGCTAAAAAACCAAGGAATGGTACGAAGAGATCGAAGGAAGAGGATGAGCGCATTAGTAAATTAACCATGGAAGAACGAGAAGAAGAGAAACGGTTATTTGATGAAAAATGGTCGGAGGATGGAATGATTTGGAGAATGTTTTTGAAATCATGGGACACGATTGTTTGGTCAATGACCGAGGAAATTTACGAAGCAAACTTGAAAAAATTTGAGGATGAATATGGCACAAAGTATCCAAAACCCGTTGAGTATTGTAAAACACAATGGTTACCTATTAAGGAGAGGTTTGTCTTTGCATGGACATATGAAGTTCATAACTTCAAGAACGAAGCGACAAGCATTGCGGAGGGGTCTCATGGCCAATTAAAGACTATACTACTTGGGAGTCAAAATGGAATTGTGTCGATTCAAGAAGCAATCCATGAATACACCAAACGTGATCTCGTAAAGATTAGAACCAGTATGCAATTTAGTGTACACCAATTCCCAACAGAACATGCTAAGGAAAGATTGCTTCTAAGGGGCATTATTCATAAAGTATCAAGATGGGCAATAAATCACATGATGAAACAACTCCGTTTTTATAAAGCTTACGAAGACGAGAATACGGTTTGTGTTTGCAAGGATATGAAGGGTATTGGACTCCCGTGTCATCATAAGTTGGGTAGGTATGTTGAAGTGATTGACATCAATGATATTCATCCATTTTGGAGGCAATTAAATTTTACTCCCAGCACCCCGGTAGTTTGTCGTCCGTCTTTCTTTGAGTCTGAATTGTGTGCACGAATAGCACAGCGCTACGCTACATCTAATGGCACAAAAATGCAAATATTGATGCACAATTTGGAGCAAGCCCTTCACCCTTGTTTATGGGATGTTGATGAACCTATTAAGCAAAAGGGTGCCGGTAGGCCCAACACCGAAGTGTCAAGGACCATCCAAAGAAAAGAGTTGAAGGAGTATTTGTCTAATAAAAGAATACCGTGTAGGGCCGAGCGTTTGGAAGCCGTATATGAAGATAAGCCGGAACCTAAGAAAAGAGGTCGTCCAAGAAAGGATCAAAGTGGACCAACCGTAGGAAAAGTTAAACCAAAGGTCTGTACGGAGCCTTCTCAAGCTAGTCAATCCGAGGTGGTTGAAGAAGTTGTGTTAGTGGAGAGCCAATCTAGCTCTATTATTGTTGATAAAATGAGCGACTCGCAACAAACACAACTAACAGAAATGGTTACCATAAAAGAGAAGTATGGTAGTCTTCGTTGCCCTAGGGATCTTTATGGAATACCAAATCGAACCACGTATACAATTATCGAAGAGTATTTGGAACAACTCCCTCAACTGATTGTTCCATTTGTTTTGTCCACTGAAGAGGTTGATGGCGATGGAAATTGTGGATTTCACGTCGCTGCGGAACAAATGGGTTACTTTAGAGAGGCGGTTATCGAAGATGTGACCCAATGCCAATATTTAAGAAATAAGATGGTGGTACAACTAATAAAGGACAAGGATTTCTATATGGAGATGATGAGGCGAGGAGATAGATACGACAAAGAAGTTGAGTTCAAAGATTTAGTTGCGCGTATAAAGTGCCGAAAGGGATTGAAGACAATTGGATACAAGTATTGGATGACAATGCCTAAATGTGGATATCTCCTAGCGGCGGTTTTGAATTGCGTGGTACATTTTTTTGTTCCTCCGAAGTATGGACCTAGTATGACTTTTGCACCCACAAAAACGGCATGCGACGAGTCGGTTAAAGATAGAAGAATCATTATGGCGTTTGTGAATGAAATGCATTTTATCGGATTAAGGGTAAAGAAAGATTGTCCGTTACCACCGTTGAGTAAGTGGCACGATTACTTTCCAATGAACCATTGCAAGGATTGGGTTAAACAATATGAGTCCAACATGGTTGACTGGGATCGTGTCGTGAATAACAACCTACCTGTCGGGTTACTTGAACTGATTGAAGATGATGATGACTATTAGTTTGTCAATTTTTTTTTCTTCAAGTTTTTGCAAATTTCATTGAAGATATGTGATATATTCGGTAGATAATATTATACCCTATTTTTCCAAATGTTTGATTCGGATGGTTTCGCATTTCACTAAATAACCGATTGTTATCATATATGTGGATTTCCATATTCTCGCACAAAATGGATGTACACTCTCCCCCAAAAGATTTCGGCTGTTAACCTTCCGGCAATGACATCTTCACGTATGGTTTCTTGGTACCACGTTTTCACAATGGCCAAATCTTCAGCTGCGTCAAAGTTTGACATGATTGTAATATGAAATAGAGAGATACAACAAAATACTAGACAATGGGATAAATGAGAATAGGTTACCTTCCTTTTATAGGTTAAAGTTCGAACGACTCTTGTCGAAGATAATATGGCCGTTAGGTGTGGCACGAAAAGAGTGAACAGGTATAGCGTAAAAAAGTGGCAACAATTATGAAATATAATCGGACGTAAAGGTTTCACCTTTTCCAGCCGAAAGCTTGTATTCGGTTGTAAATGTTTTTTTAATACCACCGATTAAATGCATTTTGAATTCAGGAATCTGTTGTTTTGTTTTAATGAATATTCGGTAGGATTGTTATTTTTTTTAAACCGATTGTTTGTGCATTTCGAGGCACGACTCTTTTAAAAAAATGAAGTACCCGTTGTAGTATAATAGATACATTACTACACATAATATGATCCGAATCCTATATATTCGATAGGTTTAATAACAGAATAAAAACCGATTTTGGAAATTATTTTTATTATCATAATATCATGTAACGATAAAACTTCGACATTTCCATTACAATGACTTGTGATTAGCTTCGGGGACGTCTTTCACGTGCCCTAAACGGATTAAATCTGTCCATTGCCTTAAGGATTCTGAAATGAGCTTCAAAACGGAAGTTTGATCTTTTCCATCTCCGCCATTCCTCGAGAGATCGTTGTATCACCTCATCATTAGTTTCACCCCTCAATCGATATTCATTCACAAGATAAGTTAAATGGACGAATTGTTGTACGTCTTCTTTTATTGAACCAATTCTGCAGAATAAATCAGCCGAGTGACGGTTATTTGGGTTTCCGGTGTCGACGCAAAACTTTTCGTGAATTCTAAACAAATAACTCATACTCATTACACCTCCTTGCCTGCGTTCTTCTCCCCGTCTTGGATAGAATTGAACATAGCGCCTATAAAGAGATAAATCTTCTTCGATCGTGAACTCGGTAGGATTAATGAATTGTTGTGCCATTATGTCTAAGATGATTAATATGATGTTGCTCAGAGTGAAAATGTTTTTTCGTTGCATATAGGGTAAGAGATTCACTCCTTATATAGGTTATGTAACCCAACGTCTATTATTTATGTGACCTACTCACATTCGGAGGATAATGCATTGTTTTTATCTACCGAAACTTAGTTGGCCCAAAATTCCGAAAACCAAAAAATTGTAAATTTTCTTGTTTTTGAACTTCTAATAATCGGACAAAAAAGAAAAACACGAAACCTCCGAATGTGATGGCTAACCCTCTAAACTGCATGCGGAACCACCACCCTGAGCCATGTCGGGGCAGGTGTAGACCTACTCACATTCGGAGGATAATGCATTGTTTTTATCTACCGAATCTTAGTTGGCCCAAAATTCCGAAAACCAAAAAAATTGTAAATTTTCTTGTTTTTGAACTTCTAATAATCGGACAAAAAAGAAAAACACGAAACCTCCGAATGTGATGGCTAACCCTCTAAACTGCATGCGGAACCACCACCCTGAGCCATGGCGGGGCTGGTGTAGACCTACTCACATTCGGAGGATAATGCATTGTTTTTATCTACCGAAACTTAGTTGGCCCAAAATTCCGAAAACCAAAAAAATTGTAAATTTTCTTGTTTTTGAACTTCTAATAATCGGACAAAAAAGAAAAACACGAAACCTCCGAATGTGATGGCTAACCCTCTAAACTACATGCGAAACCACCACCCTTAGCCATGGAGGGGATGGTGTAGACCTACTCACATTCGGAGGATAATGCATTGTTTTTATCTACCGAATCTTAGTTGGCCCAAAATTCCGAAAACCAAAAAAATTGTAAATTTTCTTGTTTTTGAACTTCTAATAATCGGACAAAAAAGAAAAACACGAAACCTCCGAATGTGATGGCTAACCCTCTCAGGATAACATTGGCACTCCTTTCTCTCCAAACACTAGCTGACACTTTCTGGATAAGTCATTGTTTTAAGAAACCCGGCTTTCATAATCCGTAAAAACAAACCATTCATAATCCATCAAACAAACATATCACAAACCATAACGTGTTTCAAGTAGTTAATATTCGATCCTAAACTTAAAAACAAAACCAAATTAAGAACCAATCCATAAATACTAGAAAAAGGAAGTTTGTCATTCATCTTCGGACTGATTTTACTTTACGACCGAGTAAACCACGACCACGAGTTTGAGGTCCTTCAGCTTCAGCAACTTCCGTTCGACCGCTCGTAGAATCTCAAGTTCTTTTACCAAACTTTGATACTTCCATCTTATCCGTTTGACTCTTCACGGATTTCTCCCCAAATTCTGCTGCATATTCTTCATTGTCTATATTGTCGATTAGGTCTCTAGCCTGTTGTATCTTCTCAACTGGCACGGGATCTCCCTTCTTAATGCAGGCAGTTAACATTTTTGAAACACGGATGAACCTATTGACCTATTTAATTACATAACATCAAACGGTTACGGTATAAGATTTTTAGCAATAACATAAACACAGTTAGAAGAATACGCACCAGTCTATCGTAACCAGTTGGTTTGTCTTTGATGATACAATTATAACTAGACCCCGCCGAAGTTGACTTGGATTTAACTTCACGGATAACAAAAGGATGTGATACGTTCATATACCAAATCATATAGCCCGGAGAATTTTCATCACCTCGGGGGGCTGGTCTACCAGTGTTGATAATGAATTCAATCCTCTTATCCCAGTTATCTAGAACAATAGGTGGGCCTTTGTGAACGATCGTCATTTTTTCACCACTAGAAGAGCACAACTCCGTCTCCAATTTGTAGTAATCCCTCATTTCCTCCATTGGTTGATGTTGTATATACCCGTGTTGTCGCATCACCCTAGAGGGGTTGTACATCACATAACCTGTGGGGTGCCACAACGGTCCAAAATAAAGGGACAAGTCCGACCGAACATTTATATGTCCACTAGCACGATCTTCCTTGTAGGGATCAAAGCATACATCTGAGGCCTTCAATTGGTCCATAACCTCCCTCATGCGGATCAACTGCATACATCTGAGGCCTTCAATTGGTTCAAAACAATGGGAACTATATTTTTGTCTAAATATTCAGTTGGATATCATCATACCAGATTTTTTTGTCTACATATTCGGTGGTAGTGTAGAAATAATAATACCCGATTCTAGAAATTCGGAATAAACAAAATATTACATCTTACCGAATACAAAACATTCGGATGAATCATATGTGCATAGACTACCGAATATAAATCATTTGGAGTTCAGTAACCATTGGTTTTTGGCCTATATATTCGGAACTAATTTGGCAAGAATAAATACCTACTATACAAAAGCGGATGTAAAACTATGTAACTTGTTTCCGAACACACTACATTCGGGGGTTAATAATATATGTTTCCTACCGAATATAAATCATTTGGAGTTCAGTAACCATTGGTTTTTGGCCTATATATTCGGAACTAATTTGGCAAGAATAAATACCGACTATACAAAAGCGGATGTAAAACTATGTAATTTGTTTCCGAACACACTACATTCGGTGGTTAATAATATATGTTTCCTACCGAGTATGATTCATTTGGAGTTCAGAATAGCCATCATATGTAGTGTCTACCGACTAACTATAGATTGACTTGTAGAGTTCAAAAATAACCTGCAATAGAGCGACGTTCCCGGCAACTTGGCTAGTTCCTCGCCTCGACGCCTTTCTCAACTCTTCCATCAAGAATGCTAGGCATGCCGTTCCCCAAGAGTAGTCACCGACTTCATGTAGGGGATCCAAAAGTTGTAAAAGGTTGGTATCGATCCGGTTTCCAGAAGTATTGGTGTGGTTTGATATGAACCCTAAGCACGCACAATTAGAAAATGTCTGGATGATGAGAAAGATAGGTACATAAAATTGCTTTTTCTGCCTACAATAACATTATCTTTTGATTAGGACAATTTTCTAAGTGCTTGCCTAAGAGCATCTCCAATGCAAGGGGTGAAGGTCTTAAAATAGCATGACACATAGGATTTAAGACCTTCCCCACCAAGTTTTCATCTCCAACACAAGGGTAAAGGTTATAGAGATAGATGACATGGCTAAGTGGGGGTAATGAAGAAAGTAGAAATAAGACTTTCTTCATGACCTTGGGTCTTAGGTCCACATCATCATTTTGTCTCTAAATTCAAATAAAAAGGTGTGGGTAAGACCTTGAAGATTGGAGATGGATTTTAGGTCAAATTTTTTATCTTTACTTATTTTTGTCTTTTAGCAAATAACCCACTAAAAAAAGGTGATAACAAGACTTCCACCTAGGATGACCTTGACCCTTTGTATTGGAGATGATATAATAGCGAAAATCCTCAACAAAAGTTTTGAATACTGTGCTTGTCAACTCTAAAAAAATTCCATCATTATTACATACAGCAGCTTTAGGAGACACAATTTTGTAAGGAATCATGTCAGGTAATGTTCTCCATGCCCTATACAACCAACACAAACTTCATAGCCAAGACTCTTATTATAAACGCAGAAATCTTTAGCTTTCACAATAACGTAATCAGCGATATCGTAGTTATAACCAAACCCATAAGAAGGGCCGTCGACTATTATATCCTTGAACTGTTTAGTTGATGGGTTCCAAAGGCAAAGAACTTCCTCCTTTGTATTCCAGTTGAGGCTTCTTATTAATATCACACCATTACAAGAATCATAGCATTGAATCTGTGGATTTTGAAACACTTGAGATTTATATGGAGAATCCATCTTAACAGGCTCCTCATAATAGTCATCTTCAAATGCTGATAATGATGCGGATTTACTTGTGTGCAAATAAAACTCACTGGCATCATAATGGTGAGTTCCCACATTAATCTAGATTGTCTCCAATTTGTGAGTTTTTGTTATGATTTGCTAAGCTTATGCACTACTGGACCTGGTGATGTGAATTCCATTTGCCTTCAGAATCCATCAACAAGAGAATACAAGAATCTACCTGCCTCGCCAAACCGTCTGCAAGAGTAAAACAGAAACAACACCAAAGATTAGTATAAAAAAATAATCGATATTTTTTTATTAAATTCACAGCCAACAATATCAACCTCGTTATATCTAGCAAAACTAGCATAAAAGAATCCCTCAAGGGCCATAACCATTCGTGCATAATACTAACCTTTAGTTGGAATGTTAATTGGTTCATAAGTTGGGATCGAATTCGAGACTATATAGTTTCTGGAAAACTCTTCTGTAACCATTTTTCTTCTTTTTTTTTTATACGTAGGCAATGATAATTTAGCCCTGCCATACAGCACTCTTTTATCAAAGAAGTACAACTACGCATGCCAGAGCTGCAACCTTTGGCACCTAGGTTGCAATTTGGTGGCTTAAGAAATTCCTTTTGCATATTTGGATCACGAAACAGAAGGATTGCTTTGATCTTAAACTTGAGCTTAGAAGAAAAATAAGTGCAAACAAACACCTACCTTGGCTCTCTTTCGTTAGGAATTCTTTCAGTATTTAAGGTGGGAATTGCCTTAAAGACTATGAGATTCTGAATAGTAATTGCTCTCCGCATCCTATAGGCAATTATACTTCACAGATGATTCAGCGCATGATGTTCATTTAATAACCAAATTTTTTACAGCTTTGCTACTTACACTTCGAAGTGTACACCGAGAGGGGATCTGACGACAGAAATATCACTTTCTCTGCATTGGAATAGGGGCATTGGGATAGGGGTGGGCAGAAGTGAACCCCACTCCTCCACTCACACGGTGCCCAGCTCGGTACCTTTTGTTCGGTGTATCTAGATTTCTTGAAAATTTTAAGAGTTTGATGACACTCAGGAATAAATGTTTAACTGCATAGTGTCATATGTTCATCGTACCAATCTCAAACATTCCCAGTCATACAAGATAATGTTTAAAAAGTTGCTTCAGCTGACTTTTCATGGATAACTATGTTTTCCACTGCCAGCTGAAGTTCTTTTGTTGTTCCCTTCCTTGCTAGAGTAGGTGACCTTTGCACTAGCTCTACAAAAGCCTAGCAGAACAGTGAATTTTGTTTGTTTAGACCGCAGCTGTTCACAGGGCCGTCACCTTATTGACACGGCCACCTTTCACACAGGGCCCAAACTTGAAGGGTTTATTTGGTTACTGATAAACACAGGTCGATGCCACGTCATATTCTCAAGGACAAAAAGGCAAAAAGCAACCACCACCTCCCACCGCTCACCGCCTCCGTTTGCTATTTTCCTTTTCTTCCATTCTCAAGGACTCTTTGAGTAATTTATTAATGGGTGTTACGATCCTATTAATTTCGTTTCTGTAAAGAAATTCTAGATCTTAGATTACTCAAAAAATTGAAAATTGAAAACTCAAAAATCATTCATACAAAATCAGCTTCAGCTGATGGGGTTTCTATCCAAGACAATTACAGTGATGTCAATGGGGTATTAGATGGTTTTAATGGGTTTCATAGAGATTACAGAAATGGATTTCTTTTATTCAATCAATTGTACCAGGTGGAAGTGGATGATATGAAAGTACAAGGGATTGGATTTGCAAACTCCAGTTGCTAAGTATCTTTATCATGGTGATACTCGAGGGTATTTAACAGTTCGTATGAAGATGGTGGAGGAAATGGAAACGTACCGGGAACTCCATGAACCTCTAGTCGGTGGGCGAGAACGGTATGATCAGATTTTACTTGCACTTAGATATAAGAACACATGCAGTGAGAAGTATTGGATGGCACTGCCTGATTTGTAAAAGACTATCAACCCTAATTGAAACTTTAGAAAATAACTAGGAATAACTAAGAAACATCAGGGAAAATAAAAACCTAGATACATTGGTGCCAAATTCACACAAAAAAAAAAAAGTTGATTTAAATCCTAATTCAGAACCCTAAAAGGTTTGCAGCAGTGGGAGGTGGCGAGTGGCGGTGGAAATTGGCCCTGTGAAGAATAACAAAGAAAGATAAAAGGTCAAACGCTTTTCCATCTTTTTCTAAACATCCTGCTTTTTGGTCAATTTGCGTACATAGTAGTCATCGAATACTTGGCACTGTGTATAACAGAAGACAAAATTAGGCTAAGGCCCCACCCATGAATAACCCATAATATGAAGCCCCTAGTTAAAAGAGTTTTAAAATCAGGCCCCGAATTAAAAATAAATTTTAATATAGGTCGAAATGACCAGATTAACCCTTGGTATTTATATGATAGGACCTACCATTTTCCTCACAACCACACACTCGACAGTTTTAGAGAGAGAGAGAGAGAGAGAGAGTTGCAGAGAGAAAAAAAAATTTCAGATCCAAAAATTTGCAGAGAATTGCAGAAGAAGACGAAGAACGAAGAAGAAACCGAAGAAAGAGAGGTTTGAATCTATCTTCGATCTTCTCCGTTTCCTCTGATTTAGTTTTGGAAACAGTTTCAGATTCAAAACTAAAAAAAATCACTGAAATAGTTTCATTTTCAGATTCAAAACCTAAATCAACGTTATTACGATTCTGTTGATGAAATACTCCGACGATGAATCACTAGGTTTTTTTTATATTTTAATCTGTTAGTTTTGATTCCTGTTGTTACTAATTTGTGTGTCAAAATTTTCTGAACTAGCCATAACTCATTATGACTGATAATTTTACGGATCGGAGAAGAAGAACAATCGATATTTAAAACCCTAGAAAGAAGAAGAAGACGAAGAACGACGAAGAAACAAAAGAAAGAGAGGTTTGAATCTACTTTGTTTTTATCTCCGATCTTCTCCTTTTGTATTTACTTCAGTGTATTTCATTTCTGAGATGTTACTGTTTGAAAACCCTAGAACTAACTCGATTTTGTTACTACATCAACTGCAGATTCAGAAACAATTTTCATTTGTGAACACTAATGGCGCAAGGAAGAAGGAATCCCCCTGAAGCAGACGCATTAAGAGGTACTTAGATGTGAAATTTTTAGAGTATGTGTGTTGTTATGGTATCATGCTAGTGAAAATTCCTTTGAATGTTGAACTATACAAACAAGGCCTGTGTAACTTTAAGTTACACATTCAAAATCTAACCACTGACTGTATTGTGGTATGTATATTGAGTGTGTAACTTGAAGTTACACATACATGTGTATGTGTAACTATATTTTACACATTGAAAATCTCAAAAATAACTTGCCGATTGACTGCGTAACTATAAGTTACACATGGACAATCTCGTCATGAACTAAAATTGATTCTGATTTTTGCTTAGTTTTATATCATGAACTAAATTTGATTCTGAATTTTGCTTGTGATTATGTCATGAACTAAATTTGATCTCATGATATGCTTGTAAATTTTCATAGAAATAGAGAGTGTGTAAATAAGAGTTACACATTCAAAATCTTATAGAAATAGAGCATGGTTTGTATATTGATTGTGTAACTTATAGTTACACATTAAAAATCTCATAGAATTGAGCCTAGATTTGTTACTATAAGTTACACATAAAAAGTCTCACCACTGACTTGCTAAGGGCATGTGTAACTATAAGTTACACTTTAAAAAAATCTCACCAATGACTACAATGGTTTCTTATATTGATTGACTGTGTAACTACAAGCTACACATTCAAATCTCACCACTGACTATAAGTTATGTGGTGTGATTAACTTATAATTACACAGCAAATAAAGATTCATATGCATGTGTAACTTGAGGTTACACAACACATAATAGAATGGGTCAGTTTGTGTACTTGGAAAATACACATAGTTTGTGACATGATTTTGATTTTGCAGTTATAAAGGAGTGTATTTGATAAGTACACAAAATACTGACTCATGCTATTTTTGTGTGTCATGTGTACAGGAAAATTAAGGCAGTCATTGAATGCCGTCAAGGATTTGGTGAAGGTGATAAAACCGATAGGACTGAGTGACAGTGCTCAGAGATATCTTTTGAGAGTTGCTTACGGTAAGCTAGTGATGATGTACTACGATGAGTATGATCCAGCTGTACCAAGTACAAGCAAACAAATCACTACCAACAAAAGCGGCGTCTTGAAGCTTTTGAACTGCTTCGATCTGGATTGCGACACACCTTGTTCTTTCAAGCTTGGTGATGATAAGTTTATAGAGTCTACACCGGAAAAGCTGGCTGGTTTATTTCACATGCAAAGGATTGGCAGTAGAAAGGGTCAAAATCTATTAAAGAACTTTTCTCATAAGGATTTGAATGACAATGTTTTGTACAGCAAGTTCTTCACCGACATTAAATCTACAACACATCAGACAATAGTGACTAAAACAAAGATTTTAGAGAAGATAAAAGAACTGATGACCAAAAGGAGCAAAAGTGGGAAAAGAAAAAAAAATTATGAGAAGGATCTGGTTTGTTTGATAGGTTTTTATCTATGCTATTTTTTGGCGACATAAATGCTAATGGAGTGAACGTGAAATATCTTAGTATCGTTGAAACATATGAGACGGTGCTCAAGGTGTCTTGGCCTGACTTGATACACGAGCACTTGTTTGAAGAAATTCATGATAATATTGATTGCTTGGAAAATGTGAAGGCTTGTGTGCAGTACTTACTGGTAAAAGCTTGTGTGTAATTTATATTCCAGCACTTTTAGTGTTACGTTCATGATATTTTAATGTTAATAGCTTGACTAATTAAAATTTATATATGGTTGCAGATATTGTTTGTTGAACATGCACCAGAAGGATCAATCCCGAAAGTAGCAAATCACGAAGAAGATATCCCGCGTGTTGGAAGGTGAGATCTATACCGATTTAGGATTACATTTCGTAATGAGACATGTCACAGTTTTTCGGTAAGTGTTTGTTGGTTTATGTTTTGTAAATTTATGGTAATATCAACATAATTTAGATGTAACTTTGATGTAATCATAATTTTCATGTGTAGCTAGAAGTTACACATTTAAATGTGCATGTGTAACCTATAGTTACACATGCAAACATAACACCAGTGAATTTAATTTATTTGTGTAACTATAGGTTACACATATAAAATGTGTTTATGTAACTTTAAGTTACACATACAACTGAAAATTTGTATATTTAGAATGTTCAACTGTTTTTTCTAACATCTACATATGTTAATTGCATCCAACTACTAGCTTTGTGGCTGAGTTTTTCATCTTGAGAAGCAGCTAGGTATATCAACCGTGGTACCAAGCAAGGACGACCTGCAAAGTTGGCTGAAAGCGCAGACAATTGAGAATAGCCAACTGAAACAACAACTGCAAGAAAATAAAGAAATGTTCAAAGAAGTGTATGGAATTGCCAGAGAAGGGATATCATAAGGGAACCTTGAAGGAACACAAGAATTCAAGATTCACAATTTTAGCTGCAGAATTATGAGAGCAATGGGTATTGAACCTTACGAAGTGACACAGGAAGAGTTCATGCAACATGAAGATGGTGGACATGGAGGTGCGAGCATGGACCTACGAAAGCATGGAGATGGTGGAGATGGAGGTACTGAGCATGGAGATGCTGAGCATGAAAAAGAAGAGTCCGACAAACAAACTGAGCAAGAGAAAGAGAAAGATGACACGCAAACTTCCTTCCATGATGAATGTAAGTAACTTGTTCATTTATAATATGCTTTAACTTCATAGTGATAATGATATATTAGTTGACATGTGTAGAGTTACCAAAATTAGACTTGGTAATTGTCGAGTACACAGATGATATGGATGTGTAATCCCTATTTACACATGTTATATGCATGTGTAACTTCTGGTTACACTAGTTACACATGGTAGGTATCCAAGTAATATGCATGTGTAGATGTCGATTACACATGATATATACTTCTTGAAATTGTTTTAAAAAAATTTAATATCATCAATTCAATCCTTTTGCAGTTCCATGTGTCAGTCTAGCAGCTGGAAATACACCAAAAATTCGGCTGGCTCAAACTGTTGCAGAAGAGCTCAAAACGGCCCTAAGGACATACAGTTCGAGTATGAAGAGTGTCACAACATGCAAGACTCCTCCAAAGCTCAAAAGGCCCACTGCAAAGGCAAAGCGCACTACTTCAAGTCTTGTTGATGAGGCGCAAATGAAAGCTGGTGAAGAGACAACTGTTACAGATGATGCGCAGAAGAAATTTGCAGAATGTGGAGTTGTAGATGGGGCGCAAGAGAAATCCGCAGGTGATGATGTAACTGCAAAAGTGAACGAGGAGATACCTGCAACTGTTGGTGATGGTTTGGTTATCACTGCTTCAACTCAGCCAACATTGGGGACTTTTGAAGACAGTTTCGCTTCAACACAGTTTGAGGAATCTGCGGTGATAACTGCTACAACACCGCCAACTTCGTGTGAAATTGCTGAGACCTACAGGTTGGTGCAACTAGGAGCTATCCCTGCTGACATGAATGTTGAAGATTTTGAAATGCTAAATGAAATTTTCCGCGACATCAACAAAAGCCAACATGGAACTGGAGTGATGGAGAATGCAGAAGCTATCTCTAGCGGTAACCACTCTTCCTTGTGTAACTTAATTCTCTTTTTCCTTACTTTTCTCCGTTTGTGTTTTGTTTGTAAAGCAAGTGTAACTTGAAGTTACACATGCTATGCAAGGCAAGTGTAACTTCAGGTTACACAATTATTACCATGTCCAATTTTCTTTTTGATGATTCCAAATTTTTGTTTTTTCACAACTCAAAATCAGCTGAACTTTGACACTGATCAAATAATGGAGAATGCACAACCTAGCTCAAGTTGTAAGCACTCTTACTTGTGTAAATTGTTGTGATTTTTTTTCTTCCATTCATGTTTTGTTTATAATGCAAGTGTAACTTAAGGTTACACATTGTAAAAGGCATGTGTAGCAGTATGATGCAAGTGTTGCTTTCTGTTACACATGCTATGCAAGGCAAGTGTAACTTCAGGTTACACAAGTGAAGCATGTGCGATATTTTTTTATTTTGAGGACACTTATTTTTTCTGTTGCACAGCTCAAACTCAGGAGAACATTGGCAGTACTGGGGTAAATTTTAGCCTTGGACTTGATAACACTCCGAAACCAGTTGGAGAACTAGTCAAGGAAGCCTTTAAACGTGTTTTGAGGAAAGAACAATAGATCAAGATCATCTGAAGCGAGTATGAAAGGAAGCCAAAAAGAGTAAGAAGACTGCAAATGAAAAAGAAATAGTCGCAGTTCAGAAGTAGAAGAAGGAAGAATGGACGCGATTCCAGAAGTACAACTAGGAGCTATCCTGCTTTGAAGAAGATGATGGCACAATGAGAAAGGATGTCGAAGATTCTGAAGTTATTGAAAAGCTTAATGGCGATCAAAAGAAGAAAGTGCTTGAATATTTCAACACTCATCCCCAATCGTAAAAAACCTATAACCAAAACTCATGCTTTACTTTGTTGTTGCTGTTTGAATTTATATTCGTTGTATCTTACTATTTGATTCTGTTATGCTATTTAATTGTTTCCTTGTTTCTAATATAGGCACATTGCTTGGATACTGCACAACGATGACCAGAGCCAATTCTGTAATATAAGTGGAGAATTAATGCTCCAACTCGCCAAGAGAGAAGCCTACTTGGAGGCTGAGTTCATTGATTTCTACATCAGCAGGTTGCAAACAAAGATGAACTCAAACAGCAAGTATGAGAAAGCGATATTCCTCTCGCCAAAAGCATACGTAAGTACTTAGAAATATTTAAAATTTTATTGCATTAATAATGTGTAGTGGGTGTTGTAAGACTATGATAACGCGTTTTTTTTTTCATGTGTAATCTGAGGTTACAAATGCAGTTATAATGTGTAACCAGAAATTACAGATGCATATATAATGTGTAACCTGAAGTTACACATACTTGTTTTTCTTTTGTAAAATCCAAGTATGTCAAATATGTAACTTGTGCTTACATAATCACTTGTGCATTTGTAACTTTTGATTTAAAATGGTTTTTGCAGAAAGCGTACTTGGAGGATAGTGTTGAATTCAATAGATTTTGGATTCCAAGGATTGCTAAGGAGTTTGAAAAGTACAAGGACAGTGCAGTCAGACTTTTCGCCCCAATGTGCAACAACAACACACACTTCACACTACTGGAGTATGACTTGGGGAGCTCTGAACCTTGGTCGTACATGAACTCATCAAGTGTTAAGGAACTCAGGTGTCAACACCTAATCGATGCCAAGAAATATGCATTTGCAATAAGTAGAGAACTGTCATTGCTTATTTGTCATCTAGATCTTGGGATGGATGAAAGAACCAAGTACCTTGCTTCGCCCCCACAAGGTTCCATTCCTGATTGTCTTCTATTTGTATGCAATTACATGAAGATGAGGATGAAGGGTAGACAGATGGACAAAAAATACACATCAACTATGCAGTTATGGTGGACTGACAAGGTGAACAAGATGAGAGGGAGCATGCTTTACAAGATCCTTTCGGATCCATCCGCAACTGTGTAAACTAGTCGTCAGTCTTAGGAAAAGATTCTACTACTTGCAAATATGTTGTTAGCCACAAGCAGATGTTAGACTTGGAAAATATGTTGTTAGAAACTTTTAAATTTCATCAGTTGGTAGATTTTAGCAGTTCTTGGTTTTGAAAATATTTTTGGATTGAAATTCTTTGAATTAAAAACTTTTATCTTGTTAGAACTTTTACTACTGTGTGTACAGGTTTCAGAAAGTATGCAACAGGTTAATTAACTATACATCTTAACTTGATGCAGAATGTGTAACCAGAGTTTACACATGCATCCACAAAAGTGTAACTTGTGGTTACACATGCATATATTTGAGTGTATACTCAAGTTACACAAGCCATTGATAGGACTTGCCCAGTAAATCAAAATAAAATAATACATTTATCATGTGTAACCTAATATTACACATGCATTCACAAAGCTTGATGTAACTTCTGGTTACACATCCATATAATAACTGTTTCTAGACAACATGTAAAGACATTAAATAGTAGAATGTATAACAAGGTCAAATGTTGAAACATAGGTTAAGTAAATCATAGTTACACATGCAATTAAGACAAAGCTAAACCCAAAAAATTAAAAAATTACAATGTGTAAGCAATAGTTACACATCCATATTTTATAAGTGTAAACCAAAGTTACACATGCATTTCCTTTCTGAATAGAAACACATTTCACCTGTAAACTCACAAAAATATAAAAACTCAATATTATAAAATATGAATGAATGATCCCTACACATAATCAACGTTGCAGAAAAATAAAAGCGTTTGGTCCATGAAAACCAACATGAAGAAAACTAAAAAAACAAATAATCAAAGACAAATAAGAATCCGCACATCAGATCATTACTATCAGAACTAGTGAGGTGTGAACTTCCGAGGATTCCTGCAACCTGCCTTGTTGTGACCAGTTTCCTTGCAGTTGCTGCAACGAACTTTTCTCTTCACCTTTTTCTCACGTTTACTTATAATCCTCTTTCCTGGGGGTCTACCCGGTTGCTTCTTCACGGTAGGAGGGATGACGATGTCGTCTGGATGATATTCAGCAGGCCTTTGTGGTTGGGAATCGGCTGGATGGCATGCATATAAGTCTTCCTAAAATAGTCGCTTGTAAAATACGGTGAAATGAAATCAATAGCCTCACGTTTAATCTTCCGTATGGCTGCAAGAGCATGAGCACAAGGAAAACCATATACGCGCCACCTTGAAAAAAACAAAAACAAGCAAAAAATCAGTTAGTTGCACATACAAATCATAAAACAATCAAAATTAGCTAGTTACAGGTGCATATACAGGATGTGTATCTTTAAGTTACACTTGAAAAATAGATGTGTAACTAGTATTTTCACATGCATATATCTAATCTGAAAAGGAAAAAAAGAGCATACAGAGAGAAGAAAAAGCATAAGAAACCAAACCTTTGACAGGTGCAAGTCTCGTGTTCGAGGTCCACCATGTGAGAACTTTCGCTAATAACTTCAAACACGGTAGGACTAGCAACCAATACTTCCCAAGCCAAACCTTCATCTTGAAGAGCCGCAAGCTTTTCCTCGTACTCAGGGGTTAATGGAGTCATCATATTAGCGCCAATTTCACGACGCTCTGCCATCAAACACATTATTTTCCTCCTAATCTGAAAAGGGAAAAAAACATATGAATACATAAAGTGACAAAACAAGAAATAAAAAGACAACAAAACAACTAAAAACACAGACACTCAATTAACCTGATCAAGAAGAGAAGATGCAGGCATCTTCTTGTGAACAAGAACCTAGATATTGACTGATTCTGCTAGAGTACTAGATGTTCGTCCATACCGACAACCTTTGAAATAGGCATTCGAATATTCTTCAGGTGGGATGGTCTCGATGTAATCATCCACCCAATCACAGTTCAAGTCTCTAATCTTCGATGGCTTTCGCATGGTTTTCAGGTGAGTGTGTATGTCGCCTCTCGGAAATGGTCCATAACAAGAGAGTACCTAGGATCTTGCAGTGATGGGTATATTTTTTGTCAAATGATAGTAGCGCAGGTTTGTGGAACCCATATGGATAGACAAGTGGAACACCCTGCAAGAGTCCTTCATGGCGATCCGAAAGGAAGGTGATTGGCCTCCCATCACCAACAACTTCAGTCAAATTCCTCAAAAACCACTCCCAGTTGTCAACAGTCTCGGAATCGACTAGTGCAAAAGCAAGGGGGAAAATCCTACAAAAAAAATTGTGCAGAATCGAAAGAATAATAAGTTCAACACAAACAGAAAACAATGTGTAAATACAAGTTACACATGCTAAAACAAATGTGTAACTTAAGGTTACAAATCCTATTTTCTTAGTTACACACTGAGTAAAGTAATGTGTAACTGAGAGTTACACATGTGTAACTCTCAGTTATTTGTCAACTGAAGTTGTTAAAAAAAAAGAAAAAAAAAACATTAATAAAAACATACCTTTACCACCATTGATCCCAGTAGCTGCCATCAAGCAACCTTTGAATGTACCAGTAAGGAAAGTAGTATCCAAGTATACCATTGGACGACAAAACCGGTACCCTTTGATGCATGCAGCAAATGCGATGAAAATCCGTTGGAACTGTTTATTTTCACGTTCAAACTTTATCACGTTACCAGGGTTGGTCTCCCTTATAACATCAATATACCATACCAAGTGCGAGTAGGACTTGACATCGTCGCCGTAAATCGTCTCATAAACCTTTTCCCTAGCATTATAGGCCTGATAGTACTCCATGTTAATCCCGTAGTTGGTCTGGAAATCAGCAGCAATTTGCTTGGGCTTCTTGTGAGGATTTTTGCGAACTTCTTCCTCAATCAAAGTAGACGAGAAATTCGGTGGAGTAAGTTTGGTTCAAGTTGCGGCCACCAGCACCACAAATGTGCTCGGGGTTATAAGACCCGACCAAGAGGTTCATACAAAATATAAAGTGAAAAATTCAACCAGAAAACAATATGGTGCAAAAAACATCATGTGTAAACAAAAGTTACACATACTGTAACAAAAACATAACAAATGCTAAGCATTAGATGACATAACATGGAAAACCTACCTGAAACATTTCGTTCCTTTCATCGATAGAAGCAACATGGAATTTCCAGCCGCATTTTTCATCTGCACACTTAGCCGTGAACCTAGAACGCTCATTGTGAGTTACAATCATTTGAAAACCAGTGCGAAGACGATACTTGGTGTAAGCAACCCTGACTTGCTTAACTCCTTCAACAAACACATGACCAATCTCACCAAGAACCTTGGGCCAACCATCCAATAACAAAGGTTTCACATGCTTGCTTTTATCTTCCAAATACATTGCAACAATAACATTGTTTCTGGACGAAGACATACTACTAGACTCATTAGAAATAGAAGAATCTGCCCTAGAGCTGGAGGAAGAGGCTACACGAGGAACATTTTGCAAGAAAATATCAACACTGGTCTTCTATTTACTATTTGTGATGGATATAAGAGCTTGCAACGAAAAATCACAGTCAAGCGGGAAATCTTTCCCACTTTCTCGAAAGAAGAAAGTAATACCAAGAGGAGTAAACTGCTTCCATTCCCGGCAAACTTGTTCCTTAGACTCTTCAATTCTGATCTCAGTGTTAACACGCAGGGTAATAAAATCGAAAAGTATCGAACAACAAAGAATGCAAATAACAAAGACACCAGGCGCAACTAACAAAATCCATGACAACTGAAAAATATCAAAATTTTAAAACGAACGCAATTCACTCGGGGCTACGCCCCGTGAGAAGTATATTCTATGCGGCAAGCTAGATATGAGTAAAAGATACGAGACGATACAACTATTTACACATAAACATGTTACAGGACATATATATGTAACTTCAACTTACACATGCTTAAAATACAACATGATACATATGTGTAACCTAAAGTTACACATCCTGTAACAAAAAAAAAAAGTGCATCTTCCTCACACATGCTTAAAAATACAAACAGGATATATGTGTGTAAACTAAAATTACACATGCTGCAACTAAGACACATCTGCATCTTACTTAAACATGCTTAAAAATACAACATGATATATATGTGTAACTTTAGGTTACACATACCTGTAACAAAAACAAAGATGTCCAACAAATTAAAATTGAAGTTGTTCTATGAAACAAAATTGTTTCTTCATACTCCTCTCAAGTATCAACAAAAAATAAAAGATCGGACATGCAAGAAGAACAAATAATTCAAAAAATAAATTGAATCAGATCTGAAATTAGAACAAAATAAAATTCTTACCTAGATTTGTTATTTTCTTACTTCAAACAATGTTCTTACTATTCCTTTTCTCAGTATCAAACAAACCCGTGTAAGCATCAACAAAAACATACTCAGGTATCAAAACCAAAAAAAAAAAAGTGAAAAAACCAGATCGCAATTGTAACATTCTGACGATTTTGAATTGAAAACTAGATCAAAAATCAGTTGAATAATTCGTACCTACGTTGATTTCTCTATTCCAACCTATCTTCTTCCTTTTCTCAGACTCAATAAAATCGAAACAAAACAAAAATCATCCATCAGTAGAAGATAGAAATCAAACAATCAATCGGAAAAAGTAATGAATCAAACCTATTCAATTCAAACAGAAGAGAAAATTGATACTAACCTATTTGTTGTTCTTCAAAGCATCGTCTCAAACTCGTCAGATCTGAAATCCACTGAATAACATCAATAAATTGAGAAAAAACAACAACGAATCCTTGTTCTTCGTCTCGTCTTCAACACAACAACATACTAACGAACTCTTGTTCTTCAATGCAACAATTCGTGTAGAAGAAATCAACCTAATTCTGCTACTGAAGAAAAATAATCGAGAGGAGAAAAATAATCGAGAGGAGAAAAATAATCGAGAGCTAAAATTGAATTGGATTTCTGTTTCTTTTTCCGTTGTAAAACAACTATAAATACTGGAGGTTATTTTGGGTATTTTTAGTTTTATTAAAGAAAGTGCTGACGTCAGCAAATCCGGAAAAATTTAAAACTTAGCCCCAAAAATAAAAATTTGGGCCTAGAAATATGAAAATGTAAAAATATAGAGTTAAGGGTGGAAGATCCATTTTGTGGGGCTTGTATATGTTGAACCCATATAGTAGGGGAATTCTAGTATTTTTCACATAACAGAAAGGGGCCCTGTGAACAGCTGCGGTCTTTGTTTAATACCCTGATTTACAAAAAGGCTCACCTACTTCAAACAATACAGGTTATTAGGATGTTGTGATCTCCATCTAAGCCTACCCCTACATACATTGAAAAATTAAACAACGTCGGCTCAACTATTATGGATTGCATCATTAACATTCCCTCCACAAGAAGCAAAACTTCTTTTAACTACAGAGCACCAATTTATAATAATAATTTTTTTTTTTGGCGCCCCATCGGCGGCTATTACAGATGGACGTGAAAACAATTTCAAAAATGTAGTACTTAGGAACTGGAACTGGCATAAAGCAGAATGCAGCATTATCGGTTGATTGGTGTGTGCATTCTCTCTACAATTCTATCAACAGCATCACGCGACATCACTAGAGTATCATGTTGCAAAATGCTGTACACATTAAGACCCTGCAAATATAACCAACTGATTACCAAATGAACAAAATAGTGGCTCCAAATATTCAAAAACCAAAGATTCATTTCAAACATAGAGTCAAGATAGTTCCGCTTGCTTGGGCGACTCGATTCATGAGAAACGATAGGAGACACGCCCAATCCACGCTACATACGTGGCATACTGGCATGACCTCCACCCTTGGATCATGGCATTAACCCAAGCGAGTTCAACCATTTCAGGAATCTAGGATGTCAGTATGCACGCCTATGAAATTAGAAAAACATGAACACAAGAAATTAGAAACAGTAGTAAATACTTACAATTGACGGGAGTACATTGACATAGTGAAGATTCTGAGTAGCCAACTTGAGCTTCTCATCTATGGGACCTCCATCCACAATTAGAACTTTTTTGCTGTTCTCCATTTGCTGGACGCAGTTAACAATGTGCTTAGTTTTGTGGGTAGGAATTTCCAGATCATCAAATACCAGTAGCTGTTCATCAAAGATAAATCTGTGTTAAACTAAGTAAACAAAAAGGGACCCGAGAATATGATAACTGGGGATTTACAGGATACAAGGAGCACAAACATCGTACATACTAGCGCAATGCCATTAATGGCAGTTTTTTTGCCCTTCACAATGGTAATATGCAACACAATCTGTTTCGTACAGGAAATCAGCCAACAAGGAACTAGATTTTAACAAGTTCTTACTTAGATTTATAGAGTGGTCCCCCTAGATAAACAATCAATTGGGAACTCTACTATTTCTCTTCCTGCATGATACAGCTTAATCTTATGGAAGGATGTAGCAGACGTCTAAAGCAGAGAATTCAGCACAGACAATCAACCTAATAAATTTTGACCTCATTAACTCATTTTATGTTCAAAATCTAAATCTTGTCCACTAAAAGCCTGCACTTTGATTAGACTTGTCGGAGTTGATAGTTTCCAATAAACAAAGTGTAAGGTCCTTATCTACCCTTCCTCCCGTTGAATCATCTCAGGAGTGTGATCCAAATGCATATTCCAGTCAATACTTGGCTCATCACCATCGAGATCTTGCACTAAACAAAAACTACTCCAATGCTTGATGTGACTATATTGTAGGCCAGCTAATCTAATTTGGTAATAATATCCTGAAGTAAATCTTTACCATATGGCCCCAATCAACTTGCTCTATAAGAAATCTGGTAAAAGTGCGTCCTACTCAAAAAGTAGAAGAGTTCTCTTTAATTTCGCATTACTGAGTATGTTACACCAAATCGGCGCTTATTTAAATTCAACACATATTTAATTTTTAATATGAGTAACACAACGATTAAATTTAAAATGATGTGTGAATCCATACACATTATAAAAATACTAATCATAATAGACAGATAACTTGCCTTGCCTTCGGCCATACGAGCTGACAAGGCACATTTCAGCCCAAGACGCCTAACTTTCTTTTGGAGTTTCATTGCATAACTTCGTGGCTTGGGGCCATGCATAGTAGCACCATGTCTAAACTGTTGAAGTATCCCTTTCATTAATAACATGAAATAAATAACCATCAGGCAATGATAAATAATTTCAGAACTCTAATCACCTGTGGACCACGTAATGACCCATGTCTTGCTCGCCCAGTTCCCTTTTGTGGCCATGGTTTTCTCCCTGTGCCACTAACTTCACTAATAGTTTTTGTTGAATGTGTACCCTGCACAAGATTACAGACTATAAGTGCAAAATACACTGGCATACACCGAGGAAAATCTGTGACTCCACTGTTACTCCCCATGAACAGAAGGTTGGCACCACATCTCCATTTTTTGTTATCAGCAGTTCAAATCTATAGAAAAGGTTCATGGCATTGCAAGACAAGAATCATAGCAAAATAGGAGAGGAGATATTTACATGAAAAAGATTAACAAAATAGGAACCAGCTCTGAGCAAAAGTTGATGAAAAGAGCAATGCTACATAAACATGACTATAAAATACACCTGATTATGTCATATGGTTTTAGACCTTACACAGTGCAAATACAAAGTAATACCTGTCTTCTATTCGCTAGCTGCCATTTCACAACACGATGAACAATATCTTTCCTGATTGGGACATCGAAAACATCACCAGCCAAACGCATGAAGCCCTTCTCTTCGTTATGGAAATTTGTTACTGGAAATAAACAGTCCTGGTACAATCCTAAAACATAAATGTATTTTTGATGAGATAGAAAACATTTATTCTTTAGTTTGTATACTGTCGATAACTTGAATAAGAAATATGCTACAGTTTCTGTTGGGCAAATGACCCGAATGTACTAGTGAAAAAACAGATCAGATTGTCAATTCTTTAACTTTTAGGCATGAAATATGCTATAGTTTTGCATTTCTCTGAGAAACTCCAATGTTGCAAGGGACATGTGCACTGCCAGTTCTTTGCAAAGTTACTGACTCATAAAAAGCACCTTTAGGGTTTAAGTTTTTTTTATTCTTACCTTGCTTGTGTTCTGAGGTTAACACAGATTTACTGGTCAACAACTCAGCTGGAATAGGACCCTCACATGATTGAGGAGTCGAAATGGTAGTAGAAAACCCTCTGTTCGCGATAAAAGAGGAAATCATTCCCTACAAAAATATACAGAACAAAAGGTGATAACCTTAAAACCCTAGAAAGTCATGAATTTTTCAGATTTTAGAAAGGATAAATGAAAGACAGAAATGTAAGGAATACCAAACCTTGCAAATTTGTGAAGAATCAAAAGCAGATTCTTTGAGTGCTGTTTAAAAGGGACAGGAAAAAACAAGAATTGTGAGGATATTAAACATAAGAATTTTGAACATTGAATAAAAAAAGAGACAAAAAGAAAAACCCATGCCGCAAGAAGATTGGAATGAAGATTTAGAGGAGGATTCAAAGCGAGAGAGAAAAGATGACGAAGAATATCCAAGTGACTTTATAATCTTCCTGGAGAGAGCCATGGTCATTTTTTACGTCGTTTACTGATATACAGAACAACTATAGTAGCCTCAAGCCTTCAGAAGCAACAGCCACAAACTGGTACCTGAATCCAATAGAACAGCATATTATGAATTTGGGACAGCTCACTCAAAGGAAATAATCCTATACCTGTACACAATGATATGAATACATATTACACTGTTTAATCTGTATTACATACTGACTTGAGAAACACAAATTTGGACAATGGGCCAATGTAAGCAAGACAAAAGCACGGTAAAGAAAGTTAAGCAGGGCCATTCCCGAAATCTTTTTGCCCCGAAGCAAGAAAAAAAAAATATGCCCCCAAAATATTTTTTTTTAAACACAACTCTAATAATAAAAGATAATTATATTGATATCTAAACATAAACCTTACAAAGTTTGAAATATTTTCACCCTTCGCCTATTCTTAGACGCAAACTCTCTAATGATAAACTTATAATCTATTTTCTCAGCTATGGCTATTTCAATAGCTATCATAGCCAAGCCATTCAATCTTTCTTGCAACATTAAGGACCGAAGATAAGACTTGATTAATTTCAGTTTGGAGAAACTTAGTTGTGCTTGCAATCTGTATACAGGTAATAGCTACTGAATATGGTGCAATAACAATGAGAAAAAATGAAAATTGACAATAAAAATATTAAATCAATCCTAGAAAAATGGAAATTGTTTTAACACTTTCTCCTGAATCATCATATTCTCACAAGTGACAATAACAAACAAAGGCATAGTTGGTTTCTTAGCCTAATCTAAATGTTCAGTATAAACCTAATAAGTTGAACAACCCCAAAACTATGTTTTTTGGAATTCAGTAAAAATAATCTAGCATAATCGTGGAGTAGACCCTAATACAAACCACCCAAAGTCAGTTAATCATAAAATTAAATTACAATATACCAAAACCCCAAAAACTTCAAAACCCTAAATTCTAATCTTTCAAAGGTTTAACAATTTCAATAAAAAAAAAACAAACACCAAAATCAATGAATTTAACACCCTCAATAAAGCTAAACCCTAAATAATTGTTGAATTAATTATGCAAACATGATTCGATCGATCAAAAGAACCCAAACTTCTAACCAAAATATAAACCCTAACTTTCTCCATTTATATGTGTTTTAGAATTAGAAAAATGGGGAAATGAAATCATATTATTGAGATCATATGATTCTCAATGAACGATTTAAGACTCAAAGAATATAAGAGGACAGAGAAATTCACCTTTGTCCTTTCGTTTTGGCTCCAACAGAAAAAGGCAAAAGAGAAAAAGAGTTCTCTGTTAAGAATTCGTTTTTTTTTTTTTGCCGAGTTTAACTTTAACCAAGATTCATCATTAAGTCCCCAAAAACGTCTGCCCCAAATATTTATGTAATTTCTTTAATAGCTCACCAAGTAGACTATATTTTTATGAACACCCACAATGTCAAACTGGGCTTTTGCTGCCCCTAGGCTTTGCTGCCGTGATTTCCCTATGGGGCCGGCTCTGAGTTAAGCAAACTATCTGTAATTAAGCAACTTCTATAAGACCCAAAATGCAAGCATCCCTAACAATGCAGTATGGACAGGTAACCACATTGTTTCCTATGGTTAAGCAGCACAGAAGTTCTGCATAATTAAAAGGAATTTGTGAAAGCTCGCTCAAATGACAGACCGAGTGACACGATGAAAATACTCAACTGGGTAAAAGGTAGCATAACAGGCATATGTATATATTAATTAGATCTGACAAAGCATTCTATTGGCTCCGTTTTCCTAATTGTTCCAAATGATTAGATCTTTGACCAGAAGAAATGTAGAAGAGGCAGTTGGTAAATTAAACATGACAGTGTTTAATATTTTTGACCACTCGAGTCATGGTCCTAAGCAGTGTGACTTGAGTTCATTAATTCACTGTATGACATTATAAGTACAAATGTATCCGAAATTCGTTATCATGCCCAAAACATACAAGTCTAACAAAGAAATGCTATTGTAAATGAACGATGCCCAAAACATACAAGTCTAACAAAGAAATGCTATTGTAAATGAATGCTCCGCAGATGTATACAGCTTCATAGCTATTTCTAGACGGCTATCATGTGGTTTATAAACTATTTTGCCAAATTCCAACCCTTGCCGGTATCACTCATAAGCCTCTCAATGCAACTTGCCCAAACTTACGGGAAAAAAAAAGTACACATAACACTGTTATATATCACTCTAAATCTAGATACTAAATACGCAAATCAGAGGAAAACACTCAAATTTGTTTCAAATTTTTGCTTAAAATACTACCTTTTATAAACCCTAACTATACCATAACAATGTTTTACGAACCCTAAATCATGCTCTCTAATCGAAATAAGTTCATACCATATTCGATCGTATCTTAATTGGGGTTATTCGCAATCAGAAATTTGAAAACCCTAGAGTAACAAATACTACATTTTCTTCAGATTCAAGTACAACCAGAAACTCATTTTCAGGGAAATCGATATTGAAAGGGGCAGACAGAGAATAGAAACTGACAGAGAGAGAGAGAGAGGAGATCGAGAGATGACAAACCTTGGTATAGAGAAAGAAGCACTTCACTTCAGATTTGTATCACAAAGAAGGAATCAGGGCAGGATACAAGGTTTAAAGTTTAAACCCCTGGAGTGGTCTAATGAAGAGAAAAATGGAATGATGGGGCATTAGATTAGACCATTTCGAAGAATGGCAGGGGACGGCAGTTGCTAGAGAGAGCACCGAAGACTTGGTACATCATGGTTTACTAGGAAGTAACCCGTGCCTCGCACCGGGTAGTTGTGTTTGTCTTTGTATTGCTGTTTTTTTTTCTCTTCTGTACCGGACCTCATCAGTTGGTTGTCAATTTTGTGTCTTACATAATTTTATACTTCGTCGTTGCTAAAAATAGTTGCAACACTCCGGAGTTTCACTTGATTGTCCCTCCTTCTGGATTGTGCTTCTCTAATTATTGCAAAGAAATCTCATTTGGCAGGATTCCTAGAAAATTCTAAAATCCGCAACATATATGCGAATGTGATTAGGAAATTCGGCGTATATGAAGAGATGATAAAAGAGTAGCAAAGACTTGCATATGGATTGTAATATATTTTTTAGCAGTACCATGTAGGGATTCATAAAATAATGAGGATTCAAATTCGACTCAAGGATTAGTAAAAAAAGAAAAGGCTTCTAAAAACAACTGTTTAGGCAAGGCTAGACAGCAAACCCTGCCATTGCCATAATCCAATTATGCACGAGATACTGTACAACCATGGAATACTTGGCAAAAACAGCAGTGTTTTTCCTTGCTCTTGCTTATTCATTTGTTGATGCTAATGCCTCTGTTGTAGCCGACTCGCTGCTGTTTTAACAAATGCTTTAGTTTCTTTAACAAAAGCTTAAAGATAGAGTAGGTTGGGTATGTCGAATTCCTCGACCATCCTCTGACCTACCACGAACAACAATTCTAACCGCATATTGGCTATTTGAGTTTTTTTTGTGAGCTCAGTTAACACCCATTCTATTATAGATACACTTGTCTCTGTTACCATGAGCAGGACATTCTATTATAGATACACTCACTCGTCTCTGTTACCGCCCCAAATAATTCCTGAAAAGACCAAAAAATACAAAATGATGTCAAATCTTCAGTTTATGAATTGACAAAATATTAACCACCAATGCAAATGCCTGTACCTGGAACGGTTAAAAAAACACACTAAGAGTCATCTGTGTAAATGAATAATTGACGAGTATACGTAGATAAATTAAATTGAGCTTACCATGAGCAGGACATTGATCTGCTGGTTGTGTAGGAAATATGGATATTGGATGGGCCCCCATATACATATTGAAGTGGTGAATAGAAATATGTATGTTCCCAATAGATACGTCTGTTAAGATATATCTCAACAGTTACCTCCCAATTTGAAAAGAAAACTGTTTTGCTTCAACCGTCATGTCGTTTCAGTGCTATAAAAACCCTTCTTCCCGAAGGAAAAAAGACACAGAAAAAAAGATGTTTTAGTTCTCGAAAATTTCATTGAAACCTTCTAGAGTCAGAGAGTTTGTGTTCGCTGTTTGGTGTGATTCGAAGTGCTGTGAAAACACATCAAAGTATCGTTGAATGCTGGAGACATATGCCGTTTACATGTAACAACATTATATACATGGAATTAAATGTCTTTAGTAAAGAGATTACTCGCCTCAATACGCATAGAGTTTGTTTGTCGTTTTCTGCCTATTTTCGTTATTGTTTTCATCTCTTAACTTACCTTCTGTTTGATGAATATGATATGTTTAACTTGTGTGTATTAGTGTGTATCAGAATTGGAATCTAATTGTAATACCAGTACAACGGTATTGACATTTGTGAGACAGAGAGTTGTTAACAAATATGTTTACAATCTCTATATCTGTTCTGGCGCTCAAAGTGCCTGATACTTTTTCTCAAGAAACTATGGTTAACTTGAGATAGATTTTGTACTGAGTAACGGGTACATTGTTGAATGATTCAGGAGTAACCAAGAATGCTAATAAAATATCCAACAGGTTGTCTATATTAAAATTGAGCTTTCCTTCATGTTTAATCCCGACGTTTAAGATAGTGAACATGATTTCATTCCCAAAAGGTGGTATTTACTTTGTCACATACTTAAGAATAGCATAAAGCTAAACGCATTTTAAACACAAAAATAACGCTAACAAACCCACGGTACCACAAATAAAAGAAACATTCGCCAACAATCTTCCAATCATATTTCACCACAATTGTGTTTAGGTAAGAACAGCTTACAGCTTACAGCTCACATCACATGTTTCATGTTTTCAGAGTCAACTCCGCACAAAAGCATGATAACAGGGCGGCATATATAAGCAAAACATTAGAAACAATTTAGCAAAACATTTTGTTATATGCCTAACATTTTCAAACATAAAAAAAAAATACATGAGGCCGTGTAAAGCTTGACTTATTACCATCAGAAAAAACATGATCATCTTTTGTGCTTTCGAGAGCTCGACCAAGACTTAAATCTCAAAGTAATATTTGACTAAAAACTCTATGGATTATGTCCTAATGTATTGATAGTAATCATATATGCATTCAGGTCTTACTGGCAAGGGATTAACAGTACATTGATTCGTTGCAGCCTCACCCACCAAATGCTCACCATTTGTAAACACAATCTAAGATTGAGTAATGAAACAGAAGCTTAGCTAAGTTAATATAAAATCCATATAAAGAATGTACTCCCGAAAATACACATAAAGAACACAAAAATCAAATTAAATTCAAATGAGATCTAATTTTTTTACCACTAAATCTATTAAATCTTCTTTTATTTATTATGGAGAATACATCATTAAGCTCAAATGGACATTCTTTCAAGTGATGTTGTGTAAATTGCGGCAAATTATAACATGAATTTTATTGTAACAATTTGAGCCAAATTACTATGTTTATCACAAACAAAGATACCTCGTGCCTATGCCATAGAGAAGCATGCCAGAACTATATGGGAGCCACCTGAAATTTCAATAACACCCACAACTCCATTGATATCCTAGTTCCAGATTCCCTAGTTTTGAGTTTCATATCTCAGCTCTATCTTCATTTTATAAGTCTTCAAATTTAAGAAGGAAAAAAATGTTGGAGAAAGTGAGTTTTAATTAAAAAGTTTTATGGTCTTGGTGTGGTTTGATATAATGAGTAATGACCTAAGGGTCTAAGGATACTCACTCATTTTTGGGTGAATGAAGTGGAACCTTTAGTCCCACCTCACTAGTGGAAAAAGGGCTATCTGAGACATAATGAAACGACACAGAATAGGTCTCGTTTTGCTTAGACAATTCGAAAGCATTGCTGACTAAAGTCAAACCATCGTTGTACAAGGACTTTAGTTGACTTCTATAGCGACACAACCTAACGAATCGCTGACTAAAGTCAAACTATGGTTTTTCCAGGACTTTTTTTGACTTATACAACGACAACCCAATAGTATCCTTTTTGTGATAATTGTAAGGTCAGGATTTAATATTTTTAATTATGGACGGTTAGAGATGAAACATCCTAGATTTTCCTTATCTTTACTAACCTTATCTATTGAAGCAGAGAGAGACGAAGCCACCTCTATTCTCCTCCTCTCACTTTTTTTTTTCTCTTTTCTCTTTTTATCTTCTCCCTCCTCAGATTTTATGATCTGATTTAGTTTCAAACCCACTTCATCCCCTGTAGATTTTTCGATCTGATTTGGTTTCAGTTCTAGGTTTTCGAATTCGTTTCTTATCAAATCCAATTTTCTCTGTAGATTTTTCGATATGATTTGGTTTCAATTCCTGTGTTTTCGTTTTCTTCTTCTTCTATTAATTAGAGTTGGGTTTTGAAGTTAGGATTTGATTTTAGATTTGATTTTATACCATGTGTTATGTATTTTTCCAATTTTCAATTTAGGGTACAAACTATATCATGTAAAGATAGGGGTTGCAGTTTAATTTTTCCCCAATTTTTCATTCTTTAAGTTAGGGTATGATTTTGTTGACAGGGTTTTGAGTATCATTTTTTTCTTTATTGTAACAATTAGTTAAAGAACTTTCAACATCTTCGCTTGCATTTCTTGAATATCTTCATCCCAGGTATACCTTATCCCTCACCTTTACTTTGATTCGATTTGTTGTCAATGAAGCATTATTGTGAATGAAGTGATTAGAAGTCATCCAGAAAAAAAAAACTATTTAAAATTTAGGGTTTTTATTTAGATAATGGATATGCAATATGCTGATGTAATTGGTTCTTTTAGAATTTCTATTTTCATTAAGTTCTGGTTTTGAATGCTTTCATTTTGTTTGAACTGCAAATATTGTTGTATGGGTAATGATTCTGAGGTTGGATTTGTAATTCTCGTTGGATTTGACTGGCATTGATTGTTATTTGTTTTACCTGCACATATACGAATTTTCTCATTGCACCTTATTGTTATACTGGTGTTCTATGAGGAGATGATTGTAATACTAGTTTGGTTGCCGGCTTAAATATATTAGCCCTAGATGATCATTCTCTCCATACTTTTTTCTGTATGTTGTTCATTTGAACGAAATATTTGGTATGTTATGTTTCTTTTAGTTGATGAATTTCAAAGCATAACAACGGAGTGAAGTATATTCAGTGTATGTTGTCTTTCTTTTGAGCGATATATTTGGTATGTTCTGTGTCTTTTCGTTGTTGACTTTCAAAGGCATAACAACGGTGTGATGTATATTCATTCAGTGTCTTGAGTTTCTTTCAAATTAAGATTTCAGAACTACTGAGTTAGTAAAGCTTGTTACTTTTTTTTGTTTTAATTTGTCTTGAAGCTTGTTTATGACTACCCTTAAGCTTCATATCGACCATCTTAGTTAATAGATATCATAGAATTGATAAGACTAATTTTGTGTGGTTTGTTGTGCTCAGATTAAGGAGCTCGAAATCAAGAGCAATTCCACAAGGTATGTGTATTACTAATATGACGAACATTGATCAAAGGTACAAGTAGGGATGCCTGCTAATTAATGGATGTTTGCTTATAGGTCACACTAAATTCAAAGAGTCTTTCAACAGTATTAACAGTGACTAATACAGATAAAAAGTCTTTCTCTTTCAATAACGCATTGCATACATATTTTAGTGTAAGTATCCTCTTTTTCAACATTTTGTATATATCTGGTTTATATCTATAGTTATCTGCATTTGGTACTGGATATATTCACTGATAAAAATTACTACTTCTGTTGTATAGGCTTTTGTTACAAGGGCCTCAGTGACAGCTTGCCTAGGTTGTAGAACGCTGAACAAGGATCCAGACCCTATGGCTTCATTTAGGGTATATACTCATATTGTTTTCTTCTCAGGTTATATGATCTATATGTTACACAAAACAAGATGTGATTTTCTAAATTTAACCTTGATTAAACACAAGAATGGATGCTTTATAAAGACTAATCATGTTCTTCTTGGTAATACTTCAATACAGGAGAGGATACCAAAGGGCCCCCCTTGTCATGACTAGTTGGAAGGTAAATTGCATATCATTGTCTACTTCCACTATGTGTTTCCTTATTATAAGTGGTATTGAATTCAGTCAGCCTCTAACTTCTCATTGTGTTTCATATGTAGATGGATGATATCAATGAATCTGCACTAGATCGTCTCTCCCTAGATTTGTGGTGTTGTTCTCAAACATTTGGAACTTATCAATAGTTGTGAGTATTGGTTATCCACTTCTTCCTCTGTAGATCTTCGTTTAACACATGTAACTCTTCCATCTCTGTATGTACCTACTCCAAACAAAACCATGTATAAATCGATTTTTCCATTTTGATTTGCGTATTAGTATAGGGTTTTTGAACTGATCTTAGTTCTATTTAATTGAACCTGTTTTTCATTGAGGAGAAGCTTTCGTTACTTGATTTCTTCATTCTTATTTTAGTATTTGTAGTGATATTGAGGTAAAAAAGAAAATTTGAGTTTGGATAGATCGAGTTTGATTTTCATCTAAAGATATACTTATTCATACTTTGCTTTACTTGTCGTTGTAGAAAAAGATGATGATGAGGAGTTTCAAGATAAACTTTGTTCTGGATTTTGGTGGTGGTGGTTTAGTCATTTCTCTGTCTTGAGGAATTTTTTGAGTAAGTATGAAACTTTTGTTATGCTTTTGCTGGTGTAAGTATAAAGATGATTTCACGAGCAACTTTTTTATGCTTTATTAGCGTAAATTTCAATTTCAATTACAAACCTAAGTAAATCTTCTTTAAATCTCACTTTAGGGCTTCAGTTTAAGATATTCATGTAAACTGATAACTGGTTGTTTGTGATTTTAATTTACATGTTTCAATTCCAATCATTCTCTCAATTCTATCACTATATTTTCATTTTGAATCTGTGTGTTTATTAATCTAGTAACTGGTTATTTGTGATTTTGTTGCAGGTAAGGTGTATGGATTTTTAGCTTGTGCCAAAGAAGTTACAGGACAAACTTTAAAGGTATCTCAACACGAAAATAAGAAGAAATCTAGAGGTAAAGCTCGCATGGAGTCTTATGGACTGAACTGGTGTCCAACTACGATAGAGTCTTCAAGACCTGGATTGCATCTTGAGCGATAACTGATGGTTCAGCGTCAAAGCATGGTAAGAAACTTGATGATATTTACGATAACTGAACCAAGAAATGATTTTTTTAATGCTACATCTGTGTGTCTTTATCTTAAAGGCTTGGGGTTTCCAGAGCCTTTAGCGTTTGAAGAAGGGATATTAGAGAGGTGGTCGACCATGTTAGTGCTGATTCCCTTGCATTTAGTCATGGAATCAATTACTTGAGGATTGGTGGGTTCCCTATGCTGTCAATTCGTTATTAAAATGATACAATGTTGCTTAGAACTTGCCAAATCTAATTTGTCTTACATGTGATTTCAAACCACATCCTCACCATATGTGATGAGTAGTAACTTTAGTGTTCTAATGAGGAAGATAGGATAAAAAATTCCTTTCTATCTACAGTTGCATTATGATATTCTCATCTTACTAGTGTAGTCGTAATATTAGTTCCTATACTTTGAGATTATTTTTGTTATTATTATGAAACTAGTGCATATTGCTTCTCTGTTATTGTAGTTCAATGATCACATTCCCTCTTCTAATCTAGACAATTATGCATACATAACTGTAACTGTATTTTATTTGAGTATTGTTTTCAATTTATTTCTCCTGATTCATGCTTCAAGTTAAGTTTGATTCGGTTTGGTTTTGTTGTGCAGCTGAATACTAGTGTTGTGCAGAATAAAGAAGTAACTGAAGCTATTCAGAATGGTGTTGTTGTTGAATATGACTGCTAGATCGTTGGAAAATCATTAGTTATGTATTGTGATTGAGAATTGTTGAAGGTGCAAGATCTGATGCTTGCGAATTGTTGCTTATGGTTGATTAAGTACCATGGCTGCTGCTTGTACCTACATTAGCAATTGGTAGAGGTGAATACTTTATCCTTGACTAGTAGAGTTCAAAGTTCTGCGAGTTCTGTGAGTTCTGTGTCTTGTGACCAAGGACTCTGGTTCCCAGTTCATAATCACTAAAATTGATTATAGAACCCTTGTAAATTGATTTGGTTTTTTCTTCAAGACTTGTAGAACTTTTATTTAGGGCATGAATCATTTTTGTATTATTTTGAACTAAATTTACAATTTAATGAATGTAATTGACATTTTATATGAAATGAATTATTATTTGATTTCATCTAAATTTGAATTGTCATTTGAGTTTCAATTTAGTGCAATTTGAGTCTGAATCAGAAATATTTCAACCTAGCCAGAATTGCTGATATCAGTCAGCCAGATCTGAATTGATTTTTTTTATTTGAAAATAAATTAAATAAAGGACGTAATCCAGGTGTCGTCCTTAGCGGCATCTAGGAAGCATCGTAATTCAGAGGCAACCTGAAAGTGTCGTTCCATAAAAAGACACTGAATCTACGGCACTTTCAGCGATAATTTCAAAGTGTCTTATTTATCTCTAATACGACACTTTCCAACTATCTTAAAACGGGGTTTTTTCCAATAGTGCCTTGTGGAAAACTAAAGAGGATATCCACTATATAACCATACTCTTATGTATGTATTGTAAAACATGGATTTCTCCATACGTAAACGGGTGGGCGAAAATCCAAGTTCCTTTTCTAGTTCTACATGGATTTATTTTTTGGCGATCTTTCTTTAGGAAATTAATTCCAAAACTATTTCTTAAGAGTTTTATTTATGGTAAATTCCTTTTAATTATTTTTGAAGAAAAACCAAAACCTAACTTGATTTGCAAGTATCTTCTCCTTTAAATACAACTCGAAATTCTGTTTTCATGACACACTGAAATTCTTCTTTGGCTCTAGGATTTCTCCATACGTTTTTACTTCATCCCCGTTGCTAAGTTCGAAGAGAGGGTAACTTGTGTTGTGCTAACTCAAGTTATATCAGACAGTCTTATAATGGACATAACTTCGCGGTGAGGGGTTTAGCATTACTCAACTCGAGTATACCCGCGAACTAAAGTGTTAAGGACAACTTGTTGAACATGTGATTCTGCCTTCGTCAAGTTATTTCGGTAGAGTTATTCTGATTAGTTATTTACATTTTATTTTGATACGTCTAACGCGCTGTTCATTGTTGCAAGATCCCAACAAAAAAATGGTTCAAACTTTAAATTTGAAGAACAACCCGCACATGTATTTAACCTTTTGATTGTGGGATCTTATTTGTTGTTTTAACTCTAGAATTGCAGCATCATCTTCATTATTATACTCAGCCCCCTCTTTTTGTCCTTCCTACCAAAATCACAATCCCAATCAAAAACAAACCAGTATGATAACCAAAACTGGTCCAATTATAACCCAACGAAAGTATTGATTAATTCATCTAATTACCATAACATTTTTAATTGGTTCATCCACGTACCTATAATAGAAAGTTCATTCAACAAATTAGTTCATAGAAGCTCAAAATACTGAGAAGAAAACAATGAAGCAACATAAAGTGACATCACAACATAGACACAAAATTCTAAGTAGGTAATTTAAATCATATGAATTAATAGACAATGCGAAATAAAAAAAATTAGGGTGGTTTCCGCAACAAATCAAAATCCAAAAAAAAATGACATACCAAGTAAGTACGGTTTCCCCATAGGATTTCTACGATTTGGTTTTTTCTGGTCTTTAGTTTTCGTATGGTCTTTTTACAAATCTAAGCCTTTTTTTTATGGTTTATAAAACTAAGCCTCTTTTCTTATATTTCTTACAAAACTAAGGTGGATGGAAAGTTATCCCAATTAAGTGGACTTAAAATGACAAAATAGTCCTTTGAATCGTTGGTTTTAAGTCTGTATCACTGATTTAACTCGGCTAAGTTGGCATGCATTTGACTCTGTACACCTACAATCGAATATGCCATGACTACTATGTACATGTCACCATTTTCTGACACGTGGCACTGCAGCACAACAAAAAATAAAGAGAATTGTGAGAGAAATGCATAAGGATAACCAACTCACTCCAACACCTGCTCCGATTAAGACTTCCATTATGCAACAAAACCATACTGGGACACAAAAGTAAACTAATGATAGCACAAACAGAAAAGAGATGCGATGGAAAAATTATGTTACCAACTATGCAATGTCTTTTTCTGTGTTGATTATCAAGACGAGTTGCTGGGAGTTCTAATCATTGAGAAAACTAAAGCTAGTGTGAAAAGGGAGAGTGAAACCTTCTTGATAGGAGTAAAAGTTCAAATTATGCTGGAAGAAAAAAGTTTCACAGGATATAAAAATATATTATTTTATTATAGACTACTATGATGGTATGAACGTGCATATATACAGGGGATGAGCTATCCCATGTCCCATTTAACACATACTAGAATGATTTTTAGTTTTTACCTTTGTACGAGACAGATGCCGTACACGAACATTTAACTCATGTTGTTGCTTTTCGGCCTAAGCTGCGACAACCATATCACCTCTCTGATCTTGTGAATCCTGAAATAACAGTGATGAAAAAAAGCTTAAGAGCAATGATATACCATCCGGAAGGTGGTTAACACGTTCGCATATTATAAACAGAACTGTAAAGGGAATCATGGCCGAATTTGTATCCTTAATGAATTAGAGTAAATGTGCTGAGATTTCTACATTCAACTAGTTTTTCCCAATACAAATTTGTTATCTTGTTTTAATGTTTTAAACATACCACAACTGGTCTTATAATCGGGGTCCAACAATGCAAATGTGGAATAACTAAGAAGCTTGTTGTTCTGATCAAGCTTTAGAAATCCAGCCAAGTAAACTTAAGCAAATGAAACTGTAGTACTTTAAGGTTAAAGGAAATTTGATTGACAGTTTAACAAAACCAAGTATCTCCTCGAGATATTATCAACTGAGATCACAAGGCTTACTGCTAAATTAATGAAATTAGGCAAGGCCTTCATACAATCTCAATCAATAAAACAACCACAAGTAAACTCCACGTAATCAAGATGTACCCTGAGGCTGACATCATACATTGTTTTAACAAAACTTGACACTATAAGAGCATCATGAATAATATCGAGAGTAGCAATTCATACCTACATAAGATTAACACAGTCTTCCCTGTCATATTGTGTGTGCCTCTCGTCATCTATGAGAAACTCATAAGCATCTTGTATCTTTATGAATTGAGTTTCATCTGTTTCACCTTCCTCAAGAGTTATAACACTCAGTTCATACATTTCATTGCTTCCTTTCTTGCAGGACCAGCACAGACAACTATACCACCACTGCACCCTGCAACAACCTCGATTCTTCAACTGCACCTAGCTACTTCTTAGCCAGTCACCACTGTCTCAGTCCATTGCAGTTCATACACTCCTTCCTCCTTGCAGTTGCACTCAACTTTAACAGCTCCACCTCCACGTACTATTGTAACACAACTGTAACTTCCAATATGTAAATCCAGTTTAACACCAACAACCAAACCCACTCTCATAACCTGCTATGTCATCTCAACAACAAATCCAATTTATGCACATATCAAATTCCTTCATGGCAAACAGAGCATCAGTTCTTGTTCACTGCAACATTCATTTACTAAGTACCACTACCTGCTACACAACACCAAAATCAAGACATCAACTGTAGCTGTAATTATTCACCCACGACATCTCCACCAAGAACTCAAGTTCACCACAAACACTAGCTACCCGACTATTTCAACCACTAACGCCTGCTCAAAGACACCATCAGAACCATTCTCTGTCTTATATCATCTCAACTGCAGCTTAAATTAATTCCTACATCCAATACAAACCCTGAATCCAAATCATTAGAGCCTCATCTAAATTCAGATACCCAATCACAATTCTTCTCTTTCTTAACTGCCCAACCATTTTCTGATTCCAGTCCCATCAAACCTTTGAATTTCAACCCTAATTTTTAAAATTAAAACATCAACTCAAACCCCAACATCCATAACCATCAGGAATTCATCTCCATTTCCTTGCTGCAAATCAAATATGATGAGAACCCATGTCTTCTAATTCATTCAAGACTCTAGTACTTCCACTGAATCTCTTCCTTTCATCACCATGAATCAATAGAAACTAGTATGTAACCCATGCTACGCACCGGGGCTTGTGCAAACCGTCGATTGGTGTGATGGGGCGACCAAATATCTTTGGAACATTTAAAAGAATTTTTTATTGTAAAAAAGTTAGATACCTTTGGATATTTAATATATTGTGGTGAATATCTGATTTATGTAAGTAATAACATAATAATAATAATAAAATATTCTCATCATAAATATTTTTATTCTGAGTAAAGCTACGAAAGAACAAAGCAAAACTAAAATGCTAATTCTATCGTAGACTATGAGTTTTAAATCACGGTCACACGAAATCATTGCAAACTTGTTATGTTTGGATTTGATTTGTAAAATTAAGGCACCCTATATTATTTTTCCCACTCACTAATACCATACAAAAGATAATTTATGCAAGAAAATAAGGAACAAATAATATTGTCACATGCCCTAAAATAATTATCTGTTGTTTTTTCCGTATGTTTGGAAAATATAAATCGGACATCAAAGAAATTTAACGAATAAGCAACTAACCAAAACCTAAATAACATGCATAATTTCAAATGATAAAATTAGCAGATGATTAGCTTGGACTTTCACTTTTATATCGGCCCTTAGCATTTTATTCAACCTCTTCTTCAAGGGGTATGTGGATCCATTTGTTCAATATCTCTAATTGCATTTATTTTATACTCCTTTTCTAGATAGCCAAACCTTCAAGTTTCTCAGAAGCATTTCCTAGACTTACACTACCTTGAAATTATTTGATTAATTTTTTGTGTTGTGTTCTAAAATCAATAACTTAAATACGAATGTCTCGTTCATATATGGAGTAAATTTTGTAATCAATGGACGTAGATGAAAAATAAAAAATCATTAAATGGATGAATGATTTTGTTAAATATATGTTTACCCATAAATAATTTCTTGATATCGTACATTATGAGATGAGGGTTGGGTACTCGTGCATTATAAGTAAATACTTAAACTTAATTTCATCGAATTAATTTACGGGCACCCGTGAATTATAAAATGATGTTGCGCATTATGAGATGAGAGTTGGGTACTCGTGCATTATAAGTAAATACTTAAACTTAAGAAAAACTTGTCCATACCAAAAATTATTTACCGATCAAAAAACAAAAGAAAAACTCAGTCATGTGAGACAAAGTCTAAACAATACTTGTGCAGAAGATCCAAACTACTTGTGGTCTATCCCCTAGTCCTTTTATAACACCCGGTTATGTCTTTGGAAATCTCTAATATACTAATATGCGAAGTGCATAACTGGAGAGTCGCTCTAGCAAAATAATAATAATAATAGCATTTTCGTTAATGAAACTTACACATTAAAGTAATATTTGAGAGGGGGGGGGGGTGAGCTTGAAAACTACGAAGTTTAGTGAGAAGGTGAGGTACCTGAGTATTGTGGAGATACGTAAGTTCACTCTATCCAACTGAACAACATATGAGCTCCCATTTTTTCCGATAAAATGATAACTTCATATTTCAGCAGAGCCCAAATGATGAAAATCCCAAAAGAAAGTACACACATAAGTATTATCATGTTCTTTAGCCTTTCCCCCCCAACACTGGTACCAAGAACACCTAAAGTTACCTGAAATCCTCAAGCGTGATAAACATATATATCCAGAATTATCTCACACATATCCAAAAAAATTGTTAAAGTTACCTCAAAGCCTCAAACGCGATCAACATATATATCCAGAATTATCTCACATTTAGATGACGTATCCACAAAAAAATAAACTCGGTTTCCGTGATGTCGGAGTTTAGGTTATCTTAATTGAACAATAACTTCATCTTTAACTCTTAAAGATATTGTTCAATTAAGATGTGACATATATTGGGGAAAATAGGAAAGCACAATAGAGACATAGTAATCATCAATCAAAACGCATTCGATCTTCTTGGTTGTATTAGAAGCTGCATAAGTGAAAGTCACAAATTCTCATAGCTCTTCCCAAAATCATCATGTTTTCTCATTCCAACAACATAACAGTTTAGAATGAAAATACAAAAATGCTTATTGTTATATATAAACTGCACATATTAAAACACAATAGTGGATCAGCGGAATGGGGTAAGATAGGGCCGACAACAACAAAGAACCACATTGTCATCCCTATAAGAAGGTTATAACTAACTGCTAACTAAAATACCTTTTATCAAATACTCCTTATTAACTTATCAAATACTGCTTGACGCGTCGTATTAAATTGTTTTATGCTAGTTTCATGCTTCATGCTACTATGGTGTAATTTTTTTATTGAGTTGCCTGCTAATGATCCCTACCCATGTCATGCACAATAAAGATTTATTTGTAAATTATACCTTCTAATTTGTGAAACCCCGTAAATGTTGATTTCATTTTATCTTCTTCTTTGTAAATTATACTTGCATGATATAAAAGGTGTAGCAAAGATTTAGGTGCTTATACAAATAACATGATACCTTGGTGATTTGGTGAGTTATAGGGAGCACAAGGCCAAAATGAACAGTTGGAGTTAGAAGGCAACCAATATTATTGAAGGTTACCTTCATTGTACAGTAGCTTCACTAACAATGGTTCTTTACAGGCCGAGAGAAAAAAACCAGGCTAATTAAAACCGACTCTCACATTTTTTTTCGTTTTTTTTGTGGGTCCCAGTGGGTCCCTCCCCTCGGAAGACCTTCATGGATGGGTTTGTGAGAGGCGATTTTGTGTGTGTAGCTTTTCTCTCGGTCTGCCGAGACTTTTTACTTCACTAAAAGAAGACATTGTTGGCTCGGACCCACTAATTTCCACATGGCATACTCATTTTCTACGAACCCATCACATAGTCATATATATATTTCTAAGCAAACAATCAAAGACTAATAATTGAGCTTTTCACTATTGGAGAATCAAATTGTCCTTCGTATACCAATGAAACACTTCCACTTCATATTACCTAAATTGCGATCAGAAGAGGGAAGCAAGATGGTAACTTAGTTTTTAATTCACTCGCTTGGGATTGGTAGTCCAAATGGATCCTATAGTAAATAACAATAACATTAATTGGTAATAACATCCACTATGAATTGTTTACGTGTACCCACCCTAAAACATTAGGGTCATCACTTTTTTAGTATTACATGCTAACTGCAAAATGTAAATCTTCATTGGTGGTGCACGTAACCGAGAATCTGTACTTCTTTTATATATTTGCAAATGTACAATACCATATTTTCTTCTTGTAACTCAAGGCCAAGTAAAGGGTTGCGTCTTGGTTCACTACAGAATACCTACATTTGCATCTTTAACCTTTAATCCATAATTTTTTTTTCAGTCGGCAATACAAACACACAAATTGAGTCACTGACGACCCAGTAAGATGATGACAGAGTCAGTTGCATCGAAAAATCGATATAAAGGGGCCTGGTGAAAACCTCACATATCTGAACGTCGAACGACAACATATTTCTTTGACACTCCAGCCCATCATCATCTGTAAAAATGCCTTGATAGTGGTTTTAAATATGAAAAAGATATTAAGAACACCAATGATATTAAGAACCAGAGGATGTATTATTTATGGTGAATGGATAAAAAATAGTGAATGTATATTACGGTCATTATCATCCGCAATGAATGATCCTGCGGAAAAGGGACAAAAAATAATGAATGAACCTATGGGACAAGGGAAAAAACTCAATGATTGGAGAAGATAATAAGACTACCACTACCAATGAAGCGAGAGGTTTTAATGAAATGTAACAGATTGAGACCATCATGCCATTCATTGAGCAAGAAATTCTTTAGAGACGTAATAAATCTTGGGTCTCAAAGGTAAAAGCTCCCATTAGTGGCATGTAACTCCATGGAGGTAGTAAGCAAGGTAGCTAACAACTGTCAACCCTGCACAATGGAGCTGCTGGGGCACTGCTATCCCAGTCAACAACTACCTGCAAAATTAACAAAAACTCGTTTAAGAGTTCTTACTGACCGCACGTAAACCAGTAGGATCAAACGACGATGCTTTCAGTTTCTTATGTTTGTAGAGCACTAATTTATTTTATCAATCCCATTTGTGTGCTCAATCAAGCACTTAATGTTTAAAACCAGCAGACATGGCGATACTTGAAGCACTGCATTTCACAAAGCTTCCCTATAGTACGGGATAAGTTTGTTTTAAAATTTTGAGACAATTTCATTGCAGCATTGTCGAACCGAGCTTCCTTTCCTGTCACCTTATACTTGAAATATAACTATAATGTAGTTCCTTCCTATTTGTGTATAGAAAATCCAACACCTAAAGGTGTAAGGGACAAACCTCTAGAATCCATCTTGGTAAAAGTCTGACATATATGCCACTTCACTTGGCGAAAGAAGAACCCCACCATAACACGGATTAACTTATATAAACCTGATACACATGCCTCACTAACACAGGAACGTTCCCCTATATGCATCACGGAAAAAGACAACCTGCATCATTATAAGTTGAATATTTAAATGCAAAGTTATCCAAAGAGAGAAAAGTTAGCAGGGTGTCAGTAAGTAGATCGATCAAAGAGAGGTTTAAGATACTGGCTAAAAAACCTTTACAAATAGAGTACCTCATCTGTTCTTTTATAAGCTTTGACTTGAGGAAGCGTATAAGATGCTTCTGATTCACCACGGCTATGATGTATGTGTACTTTCCGAGTAAAAAAAAAATGATGTATGTGTATCAACCTGTCCATTGAAAAAATCCCCGTTTGAGCCAAAAATTATCGATTGGCAGTAATCAACATGTGAAGACGGGAATTCCTGCGGAAATGTAAATGATAAAACTTAAAACCAAATTCTTTGGTGATAACATGCAACTTTTGCCTAAGTCCTAAAGGTTTTCCTATATTAGGAACCGGCCACAATGAGATAGTTCAATAAATTGGACTTGCAAGTTCAAGTTTCTACTTTATAGATTTGTACAAATCTACTAATTGGTTAATACACCAATCATGTACATTGCCTGTCAAAATTAAAAAAAAAAACACGGAATTTTTTTAATCTTCACCATAATGATATTGCAGATGCCAGTACCCAGGCCCTCAAAATTTGTAAAAGAAAAATAAAGTATTTTAAAGAACCTTGGAAATCTATTATTTTCTTTTGCAAATGTACAAATCTACTAATGTTGAGCAAGATTAATGGTAGCTCAAATGCATAGCTATTATTACATACCTAGATTTTATGAAGTGATAGTTAGAAATATTTTCCCCAAATAACCTCATCATCATGTCCATGCTCCTATACATGGATTGGTGAAGACAAAATCAGGCTTTGCATGTCGCACATCCCAGCAACTGATATTATCACATTTCTCCTCTGTAACCTGCAAAATTATCGATGCTCTGTCAGCAAAACTGTGAATCAACATTTCCAATTAATTATAAGTAGGTCAAAGAAGTGCCATTACTTTTTTCTGAAAGCTTCCAAGGATTTATATGGCTTCTCAGATTTTACGACACAAAGAAATATACTCAAAGCTACTTTTGGACTGGACATATATCTCAAGCATTTACTTGCTAAATCATGTAGTAACATCAATTATAGGATAAGTTGTTAGAAGAAATCTACTTTTGGAAATGCAATCTCATCTTGAGAAAGACATTTCTAAATAAGTGTTCCTACGTAGATATAACACCTAGAATAGTTCAGCAAACCAATAGAATAACTAAGACGTCAAAACAACTACAAAAATCTAAAATGAAAAAAACAACAAACCTTCCCATTTACAGCAAATAAAACATGAACATCTATTTGAAGTTGAATCAAGTAAAACACGAATAATATTAACAAACATGATTTAAAGCTTGAGCCTTTGACGGTCCAACGACATAGTTCTTTGAAAATTTTGTTAATTTGTTTGCTGCATTTCATGAACATAATTATACACCACTCTAAACGTTCTAAGCCTTTTGCAAGAGCAATTATAATATCGTACTCGGACAACCTTTCCTGCAGCTACTTGCCTGCCAATACTAAAGCAGTAGAAAGTTAAAGTAGAAACTTTAAAAGTTTCAAACACGAACCTCAAAGAATTTGGAAACAACAAATATTGGTATGTAGTCAAAGAATACAATCGAAATGCAACACTCAAATTGTAATTGAAATCAAATATTGCAGCAAAAAACTTAGCTCCAAATAATTAAGAGAAAAAACGCTCATCAATATCATAAAACATCATTTTGTGAAGCATTAGAAAAGACAATTATGGATCATGGATGTCTAAGCACCAATTACACAGCAAAAAAGCAAAATGAATCTCCACAAAAAATCTTAAACCCTAAGAACGAATATGCAACTCCATTAAGCAAAAGGAATCTCCACATAAAATCTTAAACCCTAAGAACGAATATGCTACTCCATTGACGGAATTAGGGACTGTAAGAAAAATAAAGAAATCTGTAGAGTTAGAAAAATAGAGATATCAAGGGAAAGAAGAGATGGGAGAGTCGGGTAAGGTTCCAAACTCTAAAGACTAAAATTAAAACGTTAGGCCACTTCAAAAGGAAAAAACACCAGCCAGTTTCTTTTTCCTTTAAATGTAGCGCTCATAAGTTTACAAAAGAGAGAACAAACTAACCTAATCCAAGAACTTTGACAGTCAGTAAAAAATAACTTTCTGAAGGAGATAACAATACTTTCCACGATACCTACAAAGAAAATGACAATTAGGGTAACCACAACCCCCAAAAAGGAGAAAGAATTATGTAAAAAAGTTAACATAAGCAGCTATACGTTTATCACGCACGAATAAAAATTATTGAATATCCAAAAATAAATCACGGATTATTGAAATATTTAACGATTTTTATCACAGGACATAACCCTACCAATTTTCGACACGAACAAACTTTAAAGCGTGATAAAAAAAATCACTCGATCTGTTTTCGGATTACACTTCCAAAGATACCTGCAAAACAAACGACAACCACGGTTCAGAAACAAAAATAAAAATGCAGCATACAAAGAACAAACATAACCCAAAAACAAAAGTCAGGCCACCATTGGCATTTGGTTGAACGTTATATGTTAAAAAAATCAACAAAAACCCTATAAAAATTGCAGCACGTAGAGCCACAAAATTCCAATATTGGAAACAATATCGGATGATCCATAACTAAATATTTTTATAGATAACCACGTTTAATTGAACATCTTTTGCACGTCTGATAAAAACTTTTTTAGGAAGAAACTCCACGAGTTGTTATGGAATTATACCGCAGATGATATGGAAGTAAAAATCTCTATACGGTGATATGATAAAAATAGAGTTTTGATGATATATTAAGAAATATGTATCTAATATGATTGGTAAGTATTTATGTCAGTTTAGAACACAAAAGGACGATGTATGCTATCATTCAATTCGGCAAAATGGCTCGGATTTTTTTTTTCTTGTATGGAAATTCACGAAATTTTCCCAAAAACAAAAAAAAAAATCTTTTTCTCCCAAAAAAATTCGTAGATATTTTATCATCCACTATATTTGGCATTTTATTTTCAGCAATCCAAAGGCCTGAGTTTTATTAGAATCATGTAAACGTGGTGTAACAAAATCCTAACCCTAACTAATATGGAGCATTAGATTGTATCAAACTTATTAAAAATTAAATTAACGGCTACGAAATGTAAGGGATATATAAGTTGCTTTTCGACCAATCAGGAGCGAGGCTTTCGTTCACCGGCCAATGAGAAGGGAGGTTACTATAACTCTCGACGTGGTGTGAGATATCGCGTGGGGTTTTTAGGTTGTTGATAGCTCTTTCCTTAGCTGATTTCTCGTCATCAGAATCACTTCATTCATCACTGATTTAATAGCAACGGAGATCCCTCAATCTGCTTTTGACTATTCATCTCCTATCGAAATCAAGAAAAGACCCTAACTATCATCTCAATCTCTCCCTGAATTCTCTAGATTCAATTCGATTCAAATTTTGGTAGCAATTACTTCAGCCGAACACTCTCCTTCGAGTTGGAAAGAAAATGACACACGTGGGCGAGATTCATTATGCTTGTGACACAGTACAAAAAGGTAGTTTAGTAATCTCAACACCTTTACGGGATCTCTCTCAATGATATTTTGGCGAGATATTGATAGTCACCACGAAAAAATGACTAATATAACGGACTTAGATGGAATCTATTTGATTGGCCTAGATTTGTAAGAAATAAAAGAAGCGGCATAGATTTGAAAACAAGGTACCAAAACAGATATAGATGTGTATACATTCCTTTTCGTGTTGTTGATAGTCATCAAAGTGTTTCAGAGATATTTTGAGAAGTTTCAATTTGGAAAAGAACTTTCAAATACGGGTTTCGAAGTAGGATCAGTTGGGTAACGGGATTCTGACTGTGGCAATCGTGGGAGGTGTATAGAGAGTGTAAACAATGTTATAGAAAAAAAAGACAACTGAGTGGGGTCTGAATCAATGAGAGAGCTCTATTTTTCAATACTCTCACCCATTGTAGTTAATATCGGATACCGGTTTATCTCGGCCGAGGACCGTTACACTGGTACAACATTGTATCGGGGAGATTTCGGTTTCAAATAACGATGCAGTATCGATTCTAAATTTTATAAGTACCTAACAATACATATATTCTATTTTTATATGCCTATTAATATTTTACGGATTTTACACCTTTTAAAAAAAAGTTAAGAGGATAAACAATAGGTTTAGGTTAGATCCAAAACCTTTTAACTTCCAACCACGTGCAACTAAAAAAGAAAGAAATAAAACTTCCTATTATTCCTTCTCATCAACACTCTTCATATTTCATGCATCTCTTCTCCCTAGCTTTCTCTTTCTCTCTTCCAGAGCAAAAAGTTTCACAAAAAAAATATCATTCTCATGCTCCACCATACTCCATTGCCACTATCACCCATAACTAGGAAGAGATCGTGACTCTAGTGTCTTAACAAAGATTCAAATAATCACCAATTTAAATATTCAAATAATCACTAAGATATGAAACAACTTTTGATCATTTCAATTTTCACCGTCAACTTATTAAGCACCTTCTGATTGAAGTTTTGTGCTAGTTTGTAGAGAAATCAAGAGATAGGTTTGTGTAGAATCACTGATGGTAATTTTTTTTATCTCATCAGAGATTACTTTGATGATGTTTATTCTTCTCCACGTTTGATTTTCTATCTCACCAAAACAAAATTTCGGACGATTTTTTACCGATCAGACCGGTTTTAACCGAGACAGCCGATATTTTTGGGCAAAATCCCGCCTCAGTGATATTTAGATTTTGTCCCGTTACACTAGAGAGACCAGAATAATCGGCGATATCTCGGCCGAGATGGCAGAGATTAACTACACTGCTCTCACCATATTTATCCACATCATCAAAAGGTAGGTCCAGAATGAATGTGGGTTGAGTATTTGGTTTCAATTATCATCTAGTTAGATAGATAGATTCATATGTATCTTTGCATCAGTTCGTATCCGTCGATAAGACGATTTAGTTAGATGTGTCTACTAGTCAATGCATCTGTTTTTTTTCTTTTGGATCGGTAAATAGAAATGGATTCATTCAGAACTAGGTACTTTAAGGGGTACCTCCACCTCATAGATATACAACCAAAAAAAAAAGGAAGGAGAGATTGAGTTTGGAATCGGCCACCGAAAAGAATAACAACAACAACAAAAAAAAAAAAGTAAAAGTAATCAAAAAACATACACTAATCGTCTCATATCCAATTCAAAGAGGCCAATAGAAATTCGAGTCCCATAAGCCATCACCATGTTGTCTGTTAAATCCAACATTTTAGTGTTTGACTTTCCCAAGAATCTCAATATTTCTAATAGGCTGTTTGGATATACACTAGAAGTTGCTTTTTGGTTTCTGGAAGTAAAAAGATCAGAAATTAGTATGGGTTTCAGAATAACTTCTAAAAGAAAAAAGTTAGTTTTGTGCGAAGCAAAATGTTTTTGGTTTTAACTTTTGCTTCCGGTATCCAAATGCACTATTGTACATTCTAATTTTTTTTTTTTGTGATTGAAAATTCTAGGGTTCCTTTCTTTCCATATATGCACCACCAAATTGCAACTGGTAAGTTGTTCCATATACGATTAAGTATTTCATCACCTGAATCGTGACTCCAAGCTTTTATCGTTATGGCAATATTACTATCGTAATTCCAATTGAAATTGTATCCTTTAAAAAAATAATCTCAATTTCTCTTTCTTCGTAAAGGATCATAATAATAAATAGGCACTTATTTCATCTTCTTCTTCATAAAAATGGCACACCTTATCCATATTCATAACCCTTCTAAGAAGCTTGTCCTTGGACCTTCGTCGATAACTTTGCATGGTATAGAACAAAATTTAATGGGGCATACTTTATTCTTGAAAATCAACAACAAGAATGTACTAACGATAAATCATATACATCGCTAGAGGTGAACTCAAAATCTGAAAACGACATTTAACTTGAACAAAACAAAAATACGTAATATCATAATTAGTTAGGTTATTTAGTTGCATTAGATAGTAGCTACTTCCCGCAGACAAAAATTCAAATTAACTCTTATCCATACGCTACTTGCTTTATCTATTATATGTTATGTGAATATGCACAGTGGCGGAACTAGAAAATGAATGATGGGGTGGCTTGAAAACAACTTGGCTTAACTTGGGCTGGCTTAAACCTATTATTTAGGCTTGATCTTTGCTAACCAAAAACAAATACACTATAAAAATATAAGTTCTTTTAGACTTTGGGCTGGATTAAGCCATCCCAAGTCTCTACACAGTTCCGCCCCTTTATATGCATGGAGATGGAAGTGCAACTCATGATGCAATGTCTCAAACGGTCATTAAAGTTAAACCATCATGAAAACATTCACATTGACATGTTAACTATGATTACTTGATAGATAATGGTTCCACCTATTTGCCATCCACATTTTTCCTATTTTCCACCCTTATCAGAATTTCTGAAGTAAATATACTTTTTAATTTTATTTTTTCCTAATTTCCACCTACAAAAGTCAAATAAAATCTGACTATAATTATCGTCGCTCTTAATCGTCTTCTTTTTCATTAGAAAAACTCATTAATAAAATATTAACTTTAGATTAAAATTGTTTTTCTAATTAGTACAGCATCATTTTAAATTTATCGTTTCTATAGCTTTATCACTAAATTTGTCAAGAAACAACAAACCAATATTGCAGAAGATTCCATAATTGAAAATTGGCAGGTGGTATTCTTCTACATCCTAATCAAAAGACAAAATATATAAGATATTTACTTGGATTTCATTGTTATACTAACCAACCATTTCAACCAAAATAATTTTTTATTGACTGTATATTCCTTTGTTGACTTCTTTTAGTATTACTTAAAGCTTACTTAATTCGACCATTCCAAAATAAATCGAATGAAAAAATATTAATGATAACGGTAAATGATGGAAGTAGTAATGATCATGTGAGATTATAACAAAAATCAAAATCAACATAAAAATAAAAAAACAAATCCATGAATCGTCCAAATTTGGACGACTACATACGTTAACTATGGATGAGTGAAAAAATCGACTAGAACTTAAACCATCAGACGTGTATACAGTTAAACATTTTCAGCGTCTTTGGAGGTATATTTTTAATACAAAGTCAAAAATGAGTACCAAAAGCTAAACAATATGTTAGTGATGATGGTGAACAGTGTACATAGATGGTGTTGAAGAAGGTGGTCGGGGATGACGACAGTTGAAAAAGAGGGGGTCTAACAACCTCACCCAATATTTTTCTTAGCAATCTGTATGGACTAACTCCAATATACTTACAAGAGAATCAACTAGACAGTTAGACTAAATATTATAAAAAGTATATCAAATAATTATATCTTAAAATCTCATTCAATCTGCAATCAAAATAAATCATAATTTGCGAACCCGATTGAATATAAGAGAAATAACTTGAACGGTACCAAAGACCAATTTCAAGGATCAATCAATTTAATTCAACAACCAAAGGTTGGATTTACCAATTGATCGTTTCAACGCACAACATGTGATATTTTAATTTCATAAAAAAATATAATGCGGAAAAGAAATAACACAGACACCAGAAGTTTTGTTAACGGGGAAACTGCAAATGCAGATTAACCCCGGGACCTAGTCCATATTTGAATACCATACTATATTAAGCCTCTACATAAACTAGCCTACTACAAAGCTAACTTCGGTCTGGAATATAGTTGAACCCTAATCAATCTCACACTGATTCAAGGTACAATCGTGCTCCTTACGTCTCTGATCCCAGCAGGATACTACACACTTGATTTCCTTAGCTGATCTCACCCATAACCTAAAGTTGATACGACCCAAAGTTGAAGACTTGATAAACAAATTTGTATCACACAGAAAAGTCTATTGAATAGATAAATTTGTCTCTCACACATACTTGATAGACTTATATTCCCGAAGAACAAGCTAGAATTATCAATCACCTCACAATAGTCTTAATCGATTAACGAAAGAAGATATTGTGGAATCACAAACGATGAGACGAATATGTTTGTGACTACTTTTCTATCTTGCCTATCAGAGATATAAATATCAAGCCAATCTTACGATTATACTCAAACACGATAGAAACAGCAAGATAATATCTCGCAACTACAGAGAAAATAGTTGGGTCTGGATTCATAATCCCAATGAAGTCTTTAAGTCGTTAACCTACAGGGTTTCATGAAAAACCTAAGGTTAAAGGAGAATCGACTCTAGATTATACAACTAGTATCACACATGAGGTATGGGGATTAGGTTTCCCAGTTGTTAGTGTTCTCCTTTATATAGTCTCCAAACCAGGGTTTGCAATCCAAGTTACCTTGGTAACAAAGCATTCAATATTCACCGTTGGATGAAAACCTGATTAGATTCAAGCTAATATTTTTCAACTGTTAGATCGAACTTAGCTTGTTATAAACAAATGAAATGTAACTTCATTTAGGTTTGAGTAACCGTACCTAAACATGTACACTTAGTTGGTTCAACAATAGTTAACCAATGGTTAGCCATATGAGCACTTTCATATAAACCTTATTCATCTTCACCATAACTAGTTCAAATGACTCAAATAAACTAGTTAGAGAGTTGTTTAATTCCTTAGATCTTATAGAAGTTTACAAGACATAATCGAAGCAAAATCGGTTTTGATTCACTCGAATCGATTCGTGAACATTAAAGCCACGGTTTGCAAATATTGCATTCCTTAATATATAAATGTTTTAGTTCATGAACAAACCGATTTTAGAAAGTAACCTACTTAATTATGCATACGGGTATGCGTACTTAAGTAACTAGATTGAGTTTGTTTTTCACTTTCAAACTCCTGCAGAAATTCACGGACGTGAACTTTCGTCCAGTATGCGTATGGGTACGCATACTCACCAGGATTTCTAACAACCGCCAGTACGCGTACGGGTACACCTACTTTGGGTTCCCGGTTTTGGACTTTTACATAAATGTGAAAACACACCATATTTATATCCAAAGATGGTTACATGTTCTAAACTCTCATTTCAATCATTAAAACTTTCTTAGAGGATGTTATATAGTTGTTATTCACGAACTATTTTTCATCAAAGCGATTTTCAAGTTATTGAAATGATCAACATGATTTTCATCACAAGTAAAGATGAACTTGGCCAAAGCGAAAGCTTACCAACACATATTTCGAGAAATAGATAAGCGAGATAAACTCGACTCGAAATAGCAAATGTGTATAATCGAAGTCTATATAGCAATACGACTTTTGTCTCAAAATAAGAGATATAATAGATAGCCTTAGTTCCTCTAGTAGTTCTTTGTCTTCATATGATGAATGCCGTGGAATCTAGAGCTCAACTACACTTACTATCCTAGTCCGAGACTTAGCTATAAGTAGACTAGAAATCAAGACTTATAGTTTTGGCAACTAAACTTGACAAACAAGCTTGAGATAGCAACGCTTGCGAGTTCGACCGAGCAGTGCTCTAGCAACAGTGAAGAAAATTATTCTAGAATTTATGGTTATTTTTTGGTTTAGTTATTGTGGTGGTATTGTTAGGTGTAAATAAAAAGTCAAAAACTGGTATTTGGGATATACGAAAAGACATAATGGGTGGTAATTAATATGGGCGGCAAAAAAGAAAAGTATGGGTGGAAAATAGGTGGAACCTAGATAACCAAATTATTATTTGAATGTGAAAGTATATGTGAAAATTGAAGAAGAAGGCTCAACAACTCTAATTTGATTTCAGAATTCAGATCTCCTGCTCACCAATTTACTAGGGTAAGTACTTTTGTCTCATTTAAAATTTATAAGGGTTTAGCTTAATTGATTTCAGTTTCAGTTGGAAATTTGGTTTTTAACTGATTAATGTATATTGAATTTTGGGGTTTGTTTAATTAGGTCAATTTTTTTTTATTTTTTTTACTCAAAAAGGGCGATTATATTGAGAAAATCAACTCACCACCAAGATAGTGATAGAGATGAATGAAAAGAATACAAAAAAAATCTAAATAAAGAGCAAAATAAAAATAAAAAATAATTACAATTATCTCATGACAACATCCCAATTGTGTAGAATAGTATCTAGATGAAAGCCATCGAAGATATTAGTTCCCACACACCAATTATAAATGCATATCTTAACATCGTCGATGATCGAATCCATATTCTTGTACCTCCTATTGAAAACTCTTGCATTTCGTTCAATCCACACAGTCCACCAAATAGCAAATGGGATTATATCCCAAATTCTTGACCTAATAGAATTATTTTTGCATTTTTTCTTTCTCCATTGCCAAATATTACTTCTTGCACAATCATGGAATACCCATTGTAGCTTAAAGTAAATTAGGTCAAAAATTTCATTAATATGTTTCATACAAATAGTTATTCCCTGGTATGGCATACAAGATGAAAATCCAAGGGTTACAATGCTTATCTTTGTGTCAGGAAAAATTTATTGGTTAGGGAACCATATAACTAAACTCCATCTATAATGACATTATCATATTGTATTCTCTTTTTGCTAGCTCGAGGTCTGGGAAGGCCCCATGAGTCTCGACCACAAGAGGGTCACTTTGGTTGATGGTTTTAGATGTTGCAACTTGAAACTTCCGAATTTTTGACAACAATTGCGGCAACAGACTTGTAGTTTCTCACAGCCCCATCAAAGTTTAACTTCATGAAATACGGTCTGAATAGATTGAGGTTGATTCATTTTCTTTTTTAATCGCTAAAAAAATTGGCGGTAACTAGTTTCGAACTCAGGTCACTAGTATCATCACTCAACGACTTTATCACTTTATCATTGTGGTTCTTATAGGATTTCAGATTTCTCAAACTTCCAAATTCCATAATAGTTTGGCCCTAGTCTCAAATTTATCCTTCACTAGTAGCCAACTTGCTATCAAGTTGCAAATATTGATCAACTCTTCGGTCTTGATTCTTATATCCCCGAGGCAAACAGAATTGTTCTTGTTCCGTGACAATGAAGCAGCAGATGCTCCGGTTTCTCGTCCTGCTCATTACAGAAACAACAATTTTTGAATCGATCCGGAAAACGAGTGGTTTATCCATCGGTATCAAGTGGGACCCACTATGATCACATCCGAAACCGGATATAAAACCGTCATTGTTGTTGAGTTTTTCTTCCAACAACAACTCCCAAAAAAAATCCTAATTTCCTCCTCTTCTTTCGTTTCATCCGATGGCAAAACCAAGAATGAATTCTTCCTCATCATCAACCTCAAACCAATCTATTCGTCTAAGTTATAAGAATTCTGGTTTCAGAAAGAGATTATTATGGGTTTTGAAACAACAAAAAACTCGATTTTATATCCTTCGTCGATGCATCACTATGCTCCTATGTTGGCATGAACACGCTTTTCCTGATGTTTGATTTTCAAAAATTTCAATCCAAATACAAGTTCTTTTTAGATGATTCGAAACATGGGTTCACAGCAGAATCAAAGATCAAATCTTATGTATTCATGAATTCCGTGAAGATTGAACAACAATTTCTATGAACAGTTTGAATTCTGAGTTTCGGAGAAAGTTATGGAGAAAGATCTGTACAGAGTTATTGTTTGGGTTTTGTTTCATTTTGGATGTGATGGTTGTCTAAGAAAGATCTAAACACTGTGAAACTTTTATTAGAGTTACTGTTTTATGTTTGATTGTTTTCTTCGATAAACACAACAGAATTAGAGTGTTGTAGTGACTTATGCTTAAAATTGTTTATGATAATTTCAATTAGTTGAGTACTTTTGTTTTCTAATGAGTCCCTTCAAATGAATTTTGGTGTTGGGATGGGAGTCATGCGACCAAGGGGAAGCCGGGCGTGAGCAAGTGGGGGCGGCTCCGAAAGCATTGTTGTTCTCAAAACTCAAATTTTGGCTGGTAATGATACTTGAGAAACCTCTATTCACATTTGAGCTTTGAGTGTATGTAAGATATGTCCTATGGGTGTATAAAATGGAGCATCTTACAGAAGGGAATGGGTAGAGTGGAGTGTCAAGCAAAGACTAAACAAATACTTGAAGTTTCGAAGAATGCTTCTTGCAAGCATTATCAAGAGCCTAACGCGTTTGACAATAAGGGTTGACATTTAACAAACATGGCCCCCGAACATGCGGTACCAACCATTTATTAGAATTAGAAAGGTTACATGGGACACCCAATGGTACCAACGACTGCAACATTCGGATAGTGCTATTTGTAAGTTTTTTTAAACGCATTCAAGAATAAGAAACTATTGATTTCGGATATTAATCATTCTTCACAGGGGGGAAATAAACATTACCAAAAAATCCAAGCAAGGCTGCCACCAGGCACCAGCATTTGATTCATATCAAGTGGCTATTTTGTAGCAGAGATGAGAGCTAAAGCTTCTGCAGAACTTTTCTGTGTATTGTGCTACTGTTACTGAGAATGTATGGATCTTGTTTTTTGTTTTTATTTTCCTGAACAAATTCCAATGTTGCATCTTGATTTTCATGTGAACCAAAGTACTATGCTAGTATACTGCAGCGTCCACTTGCTTTTGTTGTTTGAATTTGGTTCAGAAAACCATACTAAGAACTCAGCCGATATACTACACAGCCTTGCTAAATGACATGTTTGATACTGTAATATCCCATGTAGGTAAAATACTGCAAATTTAGCATAAATAAATACCATAACGAGGATTCATAATTCGTAATTTTTGCTCAATACTTAACATTTAAGAATGGGAATTCAACACTATCATTAACTAGTTAACTGAGTATATCATTTACTGACATAAGAACTACAAGGAACATCAATTTAGAACAGTGCCGCTTAGACTTTAGAAACACACCCTTCAGTCATCTTTTTACTTGATAAGTCTGTTCTTGCACGACATATCTTGAGCCTGCCTACATTACACAATGCGATCTATAAGGTAGATTGAGTTTAGGATAGACGAAACTTTCACTTCCAGCACTGACGATCGCTTCTGCCAAAAATTTGTTAGCCTCTTGCGTCAGATGATTCTCGTCTGAGTGGATGTATTTTTTAGGATCAGAACAAACTGCAGTAGCATCACCACCTTTACTACCATCACAAGTTTTCCTTATACTCTTGAGGAGGGCTAAAAACGCCTTATAGTAATCTGCAAATACAATCTGAACCTGAGGGTGCTGGCTGTTTAGCTCCATAAGTTCTTAGACGGTTGTTATGAAGGTCAGACAGACGGTTGAAACTTCTCAGACACCTGTATGAGTGAACCTTGCTCGATGGACTTTTGTCATGGAACTTCTGCAAGTAAGTTGGTTGGCATCCAAAAGGTAAACTCCCATGAACCATAATGTTCCTAGCACCGGCATGAATCAATCTGGTTACTGAATTTATGATCGATTCAACAACTTTAGGTACGAGAGCATCCTCCACCTCCCTCACCTTTACACCCTCCGAGAGCGCATGAAAGTAGTCCCTGCTTCCAAATTCCTCCGCCAAGAAAACTGCATGACGTAGCTTCTCCCAACATTCTTGACTGTTGGAGCAGATAGACGATAGATGCGTCAGGAACTGATCAACTTGTTTGCTGAGAGAATTGTTGGTTGTAAAATACGTGTCCAGCGCAGTTGAACCTTCTACTGTAAAGTCTGCTCCATAAACAAACTTGCCATCTTTGTTATTTGCTGCATATGGCTTCGGAGATGGAAGATGAAAGGCTGAAGATATCTAATCTACCACTTCATAATTTCCAGTATTCTTAGACAGCAAACCAAAGTTATATATGGAGGTGAAGGGACACCCTATCATCATGGCAGTTTCCTCGCTATCATCAGCGTTAACATACAAAGATGAACCAAACAGCAACACTAAGAATACAATCAGAGAAAAGAGCAAAGTACTGCCTGCCATTCTTGAGCTTGAGAAAAGAGATTTGGGAGAAATCTGATAACTTTGAGAGAGAAAAGATTGAGACCGGGGAATATTTGATACGATACTTAAGGAGAGGTGTGGTTGAGTATTTATAGGCTTATAGAAGTTGGCTTCTTTAGGACGGATTCCCTAAATACTGAACCGACTTTGAATTCCTAGTACAGTTTGGATTCATTTGAATACTGGAGAAAGAACTTAGTTTCTGATTAGGAAATCTTACTTACTTAATATGAAAGAGTTCTGAAAAACGACCGTCAGTATATTATTTTGGGAAAAACATCATACCGACCAGATGGTGCACTGCAGCCTGAGTGGGAATGCAAACAACAGGTGTTACTCCTACATCCAGAAAAGAAACATATTGCTTCGTGCCATTTTCAATCCCAGAATACCCCGCAGTTACTAGGCTATCTTCCAGCGAATCAGGGTGCAACGCGTTTTGAACACCAACACTAACGGCTAACTTTTCTATAAAGCCTCTTTTCAAAGTTTGTGATTGAGAACACAAACTTATGCATAGGCTATCTTCGTTGCACTACTCTACCTCTGCATAGGCCTGGCGATCCCTACCAAATCGACCAATCCTTTGTTAAGGGCGATTAGGCAAACTTATGCAGTTGCTTGTCAAATCTTTAGAATGAAAACTACTGTAATGCAAACTTCTCACAGTTTCGTTTGGTTTCTCTTTGTCGGCGTTCATCTCAGGTTACAGCAAAATGTGACACCCCATCGAGTTCTGTTTTGTGACTCTGAGTCAATGAGAGAGAGACGGTTGCTGGTGCAAAATTCAAATTATTCAGAAATCAAGCTAAAAGTACACCAGGGAACAGACTACTGCTAAGTATGAACTTCTAGTTCATTTATTTTCTTCTGGCTGATGTTTTCTATATGTTGGTCTGTCCCTGTAGTACAATTGAACCACATTTTAATCCCCTATTATTAAACGGGTGGGGAAAATAAAATAAAATAAAATGTTTGAATTTTCATCAACAGTCTTCCGCTATGCTTTTTCCAATCTCTCTTTAACAACAAAACTCCTAAGATTCTTACCAGTCCCACCATCCTACAAATTATATCTATGAGAAGTTGGTTGAATTTTAAGCTATGTAACCCTCGCTGTTTCTGGGATTCTGGGAAAGAGGCGTTGGATTTACAGTCAAAGACTTTGAGAAACCTATCTACATAAGCATGCTCATGACTGGCCCTTGATATCATGCCAATTCTTCTACTCCCAGATCTGTGTGAAGTCTAAACAAAGATAACGTGGAAGGTCATGACAGGATAGAATTTGGTCCCACAGTGGTTAACTTCTGAGGGTTGAAGGAACTGGGGCAGTATAAGATGCGAAGCTGTAGAGGAGAAGTAGCATACCTTTCTCGGCCTTTTGGCTAAGATCAAGTGTAGTATCTGTTCTTATCAGTTTAATATCTGATATGTGAGCCATCGGTTCACACGATATTAAATTAATTTTTTTCATGGGGGAGTTCACATCTCATGCGTCGCCTTTGCGTTGCACTACTGCAATGGCTTGGCGCACCCCCACCAATTCTAATCTTTAAATTTTGACTACTGCAAATGCCTGGTTCAATGTGTTGCCTTTCCGTTGCATTATTGCAAATGCCTAGCATCTCTAAATTTTGACTACTGCAAGGCCTGGCATCTCTAAATTATTGCAAATGCCTGGTGCAATGCATTGCACTAAGACCTGGCATTCAATTTTGTATCTTTGAATGAATTATTTGTGTCGAAGAACTTGCTAGATAAGCTCATGGGAATTATTTATGTCAATGAACTTACTACATAAACCATAGCTTACAAACCGCGTTGAACAAATCGAGCATGTACTGCTTTCGGATGCTCGCCTAATCATCGGCTTAACCTACGGATCAGCTGGATACCCATGACACGTCTTTTATCATACTGCCCGATTCTTTGCTGGTGAACTGATGGACATCAGTGCTTACTAATGCTCGCAATAAGTTAAAAAGTTCAGAACGTTAGATTTTATTGTTGAAACTAATTTTTCAGCAATGTATAGCGGTTTGATTTTAAAAGCCTCGCATAAGACATGGAGTTTTGTTTATAAAATCACTTCTGATCTGGCTTCACATCCAACTTGTGAAATCTATTAGTTTGTGTTCATCTGAAAACTTGTTTACCAAGCTTAAGCAATATTCATGGAGTCCTATGCCTGTAAATAAGCCTACAGGTCAAATGAGGATTAAGAACATGGCAACGAGCTCGATCGCAAATAATCTGAATTATTTTCGCAAGATAAACCCCACTAAAATACAAACTAGAATAGCACTCATAAGTGGTGATCCAAGTTTGAACAATGCTCGTCTATCAAGAAACTCATAAATGGAAGAATTTGAGTACTTTTACCATTTCAAGATCGAGCAGTTGAGTTAACCTATGAAAAATTATTCTATTCGTTAAGGTAGAGTGAAAAACCCGGCAATTCGAGAGGTTTGCAACTGGAAGAGTGAAATAAGCCAAAAAAAAAAAAAAAAGTGATTACCGTCGATGCAAAAAATTCAAATTGGGCAATAATGGTATTTTAAGCCAATCATCATCACCAGTTTTTGCTTGTGATACTGGTAAATTTCCTGATTTGAAGAGTTTTTAGCCAATGGGTTTCCTGGATCAGATCTGTTCTTGTTAATGTTCTTCACTGATTTTGTCACGATTTTCTGAAAGCCATAAGGACATCCGGATTGTTAAACACCAAAAGCGCACATCCAATGTTGGTCCCACATAATAAAGATAACAAAAGGGGATAGAGAAGACGACCTATAAGATGAGCTTGAAGGCAGACCGCAGAACATACTTACCTGGACGGGTCTATGCATGATCATGAAGGTCCATGGCCTAGGTTAGTGACTACCATTGCACTTTGGAAGGGTGCTTGCCTAGGATCTCCCCACCGAGGGAGACTCTACGTCATAATTTGTTCCCGAGGGGGAACGCGGCAGTTTTGTATGTCCGATTTAGCACAAAAAAATTAATGACAGTTGAATGTCCGATTGGTACAACGCAGTTTTCAGTTTTGTCAAACACTATGGTTTTGAGTTTTGTATGTCCGATTTAGTCACAAACAAAACATTGGTGGTTTTGGTTATTACATGTTAGCACCTTGAATACTGCATTTTGATTAAGTTAAACCAACAAAGCCCAAGTACAGCAATGAATCAGGATGCAGCATCCACAAAATGGTTTTTTTAGGGGATCACAAGAAGACGTGTTTCATTAGAAACCAAAGCCAAGCTCAAAATCTGTATACTACAATGTTATGTTATCATATAAAAGAAGATGCCAAAATTTATAGACAAAATACAAGTAAAAAAAAAAAAAAAAATATTTCGAGAAATCTTCATCGTTCACACAGTTCGCTACCTAGAAGTTTATTCGCGTCCTATGATTAGTAAATCTCTCCCATCATACACCAGACATACTTAAAGCTGAGTTCCATAACTTGTAGTAGTGAGAGATCATAGTTCATCGTCTTCTAAATCACGACCCAGAATGAATGCATGTATTTCAGTCCAACAAGAAACTGTGTAAAGAATACCAGATAGACCACCCATCCAGACAACAGGGTTGCCACTGTCGGAGTGTTTTTTCTGTTTAACCACCACGCCGTCAAGCAGAGGTACAAATCTAACACCAAAGTGTTTTCCCACCTCAATCAAGTGTCTGTTTGACCCAATCACAATGCCAATATCAGCTTCGAGCAGGCATAGCAAGTCACCTACTGAGGTACCAATGAAAACAGTAACGGCATCCAGGCCATGTTCATTTTCTTTCTCCTGCACCATGTCCTCGAAATACTTACGTTTAGCTTTAACAGACTGATGTGCCTGACGAGTCACTTCACCAGTGAAGATTCCATCTGCATAACTGAACGCATTCCCATCTACTTCAAACGTGTCTAAACCACCTGGCAAAAAACATAAATATTCACTTAAAAAGTATCCGAAAGGAACATAAACTAGAACATAATCTCATGACCAGGACCTTGTGAAGTGATAGCTTCGCCATGGTGAAAAGATTAATATAGAGATAAGTTGGATGATAACATAGAAAACACCTGAATTTCAGTAGTAATCTGTACAGATAAAATATAAAAGGTTCACTAGTGAAAAATGAATTAGTACCTGAAAGAGCCGACCTAGTTAGCTCCTCACTCCAACATGACATTATATTGACAGATACATCGAGCTTGTTGACCTTCTTGAAAAAATTCATACAACCATTTTTAAGTATCATATGTTTGCCAGCTTGCTTTATGTCCTCCAAGCTTATGCCCTTCAGTACACCAGAATCAAATATTCTTGAAACCGCTTGTCCCTCAGAAGATGAGAGCTCTACAAGGGCACTGTGGAGTGACTGGAGTACGTCATAATTAAAACTAAGAGCTGCAATGAAAAATAAAAGAAGACACAAGGTTGAGATTTGAGTGCTTTAGAAATCTAAGCAGTAACACTTTCTTTCTCTCGGTTTAAAAACAACTTAAAATGCCCTAGATAACTTTAACATGTAAATCCATGATTAAAATGTCTGATCATACCTTTTTCACCAAGCATAATTTTCTTTATACAGTTATCATACTCGAAAGTAGATTGCTGGGAAAGAAGCTCCCAAGTATTCTTCAAATCTGTTGATGTAATATGAGAAGGTTTGTCTCTATCCTGACCCTGCAGTAGCTGATCGACTTTTTGAGCAGTCACTATTGCAATGTTTTTTAAAATTCCCAAAGAACCCAGATCAGTACATGTAAAATCAAAATCAGCAAATAGCATCAGACGTTCCTTAGGATCAAGCTTTGTATATACTGGGATGATCAGGGCAGACTGTTGAGAATTAAAGAAGTCCATTTTAAGTCTCATAGCACGACGATAAAGCCTTTCTACGACTTCAATCTCTTCCTGGGCCAAAGAGTTGCATAGCTTATCAAGCAATACCTCAGCATGCAGAAATGATATCTGAAGTGAAATGTAAAAAAAGGTCATAAGTGTTAGAAATAGCCATGGCACATGTGAGAACGGTAATGGACTACATTGTATTCACTTGTTATGTGTTACATGTACACTATGATTCCTATTTATAGGAATGACTAGATGATTAGTAAACCTAAACCCTAGAAGATAATAGCATGACAATAATGACTTGGTTACATATTTGACTTGACTAGCATGAGAATAATGACTTGGTTACAAATTTACTAGCATATATAATTGACTAGGCATATCTAGCCGCAATACTTGAATTACTAGATGTTCTAGATCTTCCAAGCAACTTTTCTGCTAACTTGATTCACATTATATAGTGCCATATTCCAACACCCCCCCTCAAGTTGAACACGGAGAGAAATGTAGTGTACAACTTGAACGATCATTAAAAGAGGTGCAGCTGTTGGGTGAACTACAGGTGTTGGTGGGTGAACTACAGGTGCTAGTACTGAAGCATGACAGGCGGATTGTAGCACACGGATTGTAGCAACAAACCATGTATCATCATTCCTTCATTCCCTGTCTTGGTTCACAATCCGATCTATATCGTCCTTAGGATATAGATCGAGAACGAAGACGCTGGTCAGCAAATAGCATCAGACGTTCCTTAGGATCAAGCTTTGTATATACTGGGATGATCAGGGCAGACTGTTGAGAATTAAAGAAATCCATTTTAAGTCTCATAGCACGACGATAAAGCCTTTCTACGACTTCAATCTCTTCCTGGGCCAAAGAGTTGCATAGCTTATCAAGCAATACCTCAGCATGCAGAAATGATATCTGAAGTGAAATGTAAAAAAAGGTCATAAGCTCCTTATGCAAATAATATCAATGATTCTTAAAATCTTGAGAAGTGTTTGAAAGGTGAATCAAGGAAAAAGATCAGTGACTAATGATCAACACACCTTGAGATTTTTATAAGTATATTCTTTGATCCACTTGCTGCGTGGGTGAGAACTACCATCAGGAGTACCAAGTTCTCGCACCGCCTTACTAAGAAAGGCATAGAGTCTCAGGCTTGGCATCATAGCACCAAGAGTATAAGCAGGAATTTTTGACTGATGTATGTTAGAAAAAAACAATGTTTTGTTTTAATTAAAAAAAAAAAATGCATGGACCATGTTTTGATCCCAAGACCTATTGCTCCCTAGATGTTTTTTTTCATGTGAATGAATAAAACATTAGTCC